>JAHHFK020004455.1:0-600000 GCA_024533555.2 Aedes koreicus
GACATATAAATTGGCTTATAACCTGTACTATTTCAAACCGAGGTTTTACTACACCATCTTTCAGTACTCAACGCTGAAAATTTCAGGAATATTTAGTTCATAAGATAATCTTTCAAAAACAATCTGTTTAAGACCCCGTCAGGACCCGTCCACCCCTTTTAAGGCGGGTGATTATGACGTCATACAGACACTTGAATTACCATACATCAAAATTTGATCACCAGAGCATTGGTGTGTTCAGCAAAAATGTGTATTTTGGGGATTTCTCAAATTTTTTGAAAACATTTGAAAATGTCAAATTTGAACAAAGTACTAATTATCTAAAAAAAACCGGTTTTAAGGTAGTGCTGAAAGAAAACCAATTATATGTTTAGGCTCTTGAAACTTAGTGTTTTCAGCAACTTTTCTTAAAATTACTTGCTCTACAACTGTGTCGAAGACAAAAACCCGTTATCTCGTAGCTGGAAAAAGTTAGAATTTGAAAGTGTAGTTAAGCTCTTATGAAAGGTTAGGCATGTTTTTTCAAAAGATGCGGAATAACATTTTGAGCAACTCTTCTGGAGACACCTAGTCGATAAAATGATGACAAAAGGGTGAACATGTTTTTGACCGTCTTTTTTCAGAATTGTGCCAATGTGCGACGCCAGGAAGACGACTCCACCACCTGCCCCCATATTTTACACCTAAAAACACATGAGCTAGGCCCCACGGGTTTTTTTCCCCTTCGGAAAAAAAAAGAACAGACTTTTTCGCCTCAGAAAAATCCCACCGACCTCGACTGCGACTAAAAACAGACCCACTGGGGTGCCAAGTCACGCTTACCACCACATCATCGGCGCCGACAATTAACATTGTTCTTGCTAATAAATTTTTGAAAAGAAGGTCAGACGTAAGGTAAGGTAAGGTAAGAGGTCATGTCTTAAAATTACGTTTTCCATACTTAATTCAACAATTGCACAGTAACATATTTACCTATCATAGACTACAATTTCTACAATATACAGCAGCAAACGATATGAAGCGTGTTCGGATTCAAATTTTCTGTCATTACATGAATATTATGAGCCAAAATTATTACCAACACATTTATATCTAAACCTGTATTTTCACAAGTGCATTCATTAACATCTCCGCTCTTAAACATTTAAATTTCACCTTCACGTCCAAACTGACGGACTTTTGATTTAACTCCTACCATTGATGTTTGGACAAACTTTTCTCCCCTGGCCTTGCAAGCATTTGTTCACCTATTTTTGAAATCTTGAACTGATTTTAATTCTCATCCCATTTTCCGACAATCAGGTTTTATAATTGCCCAAAATCTCTCGATTGTTAAAAGTTCTCGATAATTTGGAGGATTTATGTCATGCCCAGTTTTCGCCTTTTCTAGTCCTGTATCATCCGGTAAAAAGTCATGCGAAGTTTCGCCTTTTCTAGTCCTGTATTATCCCGACGTTGTTTTTTCTGGGCTTTGTATGACTTAAGACCACTTTTTCAGCACATCTTTCTGGACTTATTGAATGCATGTTTACTCGCCATACTTTGGACTATTGTAGTCTGAGTTGAGACTGTTATTTAAGACACACCGACCAAATTCGCGACAGTTTTGTGAGAACCTTTTGGATTTTCTGGCCATTAGTTCAAAATGAGTTTGGAACATAGTTTCCTAACGTTCAATGTAACTCTAGATGGATTTATAATGGTGCAAACCATTGCAACTGGTCAGACCCGCAACAACCTACTGATTTCAAGCATGTTTGGACCATCCACCCTTAGACGGTCAAATGTCTACGCCGTAAATATTTCCCTAATCTGCCGCTTTAACTTTTCGCCTCCCATAAATTTAGGATCACTGTTTTAATAGTTTAAGAATATAACGTTCACCCAGGTGAGCGCTATGTCGTCAGCAGCCAGCAGTTTACCGAGAAAATTGCACCTTCAAATTTACGATGATGCCACTAGCCAAATAAAAGTGTTGAGAGTGGCAAAAGCGGATATTCTTTTCAAGTCGACTCGGGTGTGCAAAGTCAACATAAAACTCAAACGATTTTTCCTCCTATGCAGGTATCAAACTAAACATGCCCCGTCTCCGAATGACGATATCGCTTGTCTGTTCTGGTGGCAGCTGAGTACTCGCTGCCATAGTATTCTGGTTCAACTCTCACTTGGGGAAAAGGAAGCCAAGATTTGCGGCTTCCACAAATACCGAGTACCCACTTTTAAATGACGCAAAGTTTTTTGGCTTTTGCTTTTTTTTTGTTATTTATTTTCCCTTTAAGTGAAAAACTTTATCTTTAGGGTCTTTCCTCTGGCTGAACTGCACAGCTACCTATGATAACCGTGCATTGTTTTTGGAGGCTTAGTCCGCTCTGATGCATTCTGTTTCTATTACGTAGCTCATGAAGTTGATTTCGTAACTCAACTCACACCATCCTGTATGATTATATGTCATTTGGGGAAATGCTCTCGCAAAAACAATTCACATCTAAATGAGAATTTTATCATTAAAAATTATGAAGTCTAACAAAAATCCCAATCATATTTTGAACAATTTTCCTGTTAACATCAAAGTTCTATCTTGAAGTGTTCAAAATATAGCATTTCGATCTCACTGTTAGGTAAATAAATAGTGACTTATTCCCGAATACATATGTGAGAGGAAAAGTTAACTCAAAATCTCCCAAATCAACTCCTGAAGAGCAATTGAAAAACATTACTGGTGAATAACGTTGGGGATAAAACCGGAGATACGCAGGACTCTCAGCGCTGCTGATTTAAAAGCCGGTGCACTAGCGCTGGTGAAATTGGAATCAACATTATTTAAAATTCTATGCACAGAAAAAAAAGTATTTTCATTGTGATGTAAATACTAACGCGTATAAAATTGTATATCATTCCCTATGATACCACAACTTGCAAGAAATATTTCCATGAGAGATTGGCCTTTGCATGCAATATTTAAGACAATGCTTTGGAACTTTAAAAACTCAGTCATTTCTTGTCAGGTTTTAAAAATATTTACATCAATCGATTGGAAATATTTCTAGCAACTTCTAAATTGTTCAAAAGTGTTTTGCTACTGCAATCAACCTGGACTATTTTTTGGGCTAAGTGCTGTTCATTTCTTTTGGATATATTTCAATCGCCATCACTGTTGTGGTAATGTGCAGTTGGAAGTTGGAAGAACGTAACATTATTTATTGACTTTATGTTGCGTTATGTGGCTCAAAAAACGTATTTTGAAAACCTTAAGTATCAGAACGTTTCATTGGAACAACATTGTACCTTATTTGTTATGTTGCACTTGAGGTCAAAATTTCTTCATAATTAACATCACAAACACATAATAAACATCACACAAACATCACAAATTATTAAGTATGCAACGTCATGATTAAATTTACTTAGCTGCATGTTTACAAAGACAAACATGTCTCGACACGTGTTCAAAATTAATTGTTTATTTTGAATGGTCTTAGCAAACTATTTGAGCAACATCAATGAAATATCTAGTATCTCGTATACGTGAAATAAACTCTGCTGTAACAAAATATACTTTTTTTTTTTACTGCAGAATTACTAAAATGAAACATGAATACTATGTGTTGAAATAAAAGACGTTTCGTGTGCTACTTAGGTATGGACGACATGATACGGCTGGAGAAATGCTTCAAAAGGAGTAAAGTCATATCATTCAAAGAAATTACAAAACGACTTATTAAACTTATAAACGTAACACTAACTAACAAAATAACAAACGAAACAGACGAAAGGATTAAAAAAAAATATATATAAAAAGATTAAAAGAAAAAGTAGTATTATTGGCTATTTTGAATTCAATTTAAGAATGATGTCTCATAAATTGAAGAACGATCAAATTTATCTCTGAAAGAAATCAGTGCTTGGTGTAAAACTAATGGAAGAACCTCTAAGAACCTGTTGTACAGAGAAGGCTAGAAAAACTTCAAAGGCTAGCAACTAGTTCAATTACTGGTGCAATGAGAAGTACACCAACAAAGGCACTGGATGCATTGCTTTTCATGGTACCATTGCATCAATACATACAATTAGAAGCTGAAAAGGGCGTTCTAAGGATCAGAAGGTGTATGAACGTTTTCGAAGGTGATCATATAGGACATCTTAGCATTCTAAAAATTGTCAGATTTAATCATTTAGTTATGAAAAACTATAAGGGACAGCCCATTGGGGTTGCACGCAAAGTTGACGTAGGACTACGTTGCAATGTGTAATGAATGTAATTATTATTTTTTCAATTGTCTGTATTTGAATAGAGGCGGCTTCATTGATCGATTGGATCAAGAAGCCTTGCCGAAAGTCAGTGAGGTTGTGTATAACCCACGACCAGTTGATGTAGGCTAAGATAAACCGTTTGATGCATTGTCTTGTTCAACATGTTAGATTAGTTTCGTTTGTTTCGTAGAGCAATGGTTGAGAGGGTCACTATCTTTATGGCGTGAAAGATAGTTGAGGATCTGTTAGAAATATGAATTTTATTTACAAGTACATACAAGGTGTCTTTTAAGGATATGTAACTGTATAAGAATCTTTGTGTTAATTTTTCATGAATATAAACGATAATTTTTGTGAAGGAATTTAATAAACCCTTATTAATTCCTCCAAATGTTTGAAAGTCGACTTTAAACTCATGCTATTATTTAAAATAGCTTAAAGATTGATTCGCTCTGATTGCTGCTCTGATACTTTGCAGCCATATTCTGCGGCATTCAACTTTTTCGTTAAAACACTTTCTCAAACATATTTGATTCCTATTGCAAGGTCTATTCAACGCACTAAAACGAACAGAAACACTTTTAAGCACTGATTCGAATTTGAAGAGAACATTACCAGCATTGAACAAAATAATAAGATTATGTCTGTTATAGAGAAATCATAACATACCAGCAACCAGCAACCAGTAACCAAACTTTAAACGACCCTTAGTTATTTTCAATACTGAATCATGATTTTAAGAAATATTTGGTATTTATCGAACAGAAATGTGCAATCGTGCAATATTCAGGATCAGCCAAGATTTACAAATTAGGTAGGTGTCATGCGCATCGATGAGCAAACTCTTATAATAATTCAGCATAAAACTCTTTCAAAATCAGAATAGTAGCCTATAAAGAGTTTTTTGTGTGAAATGCATAATTTTATAGAAATTGACATTCTAGTCGAAATTTGATGACC
Source organism: Aedes koreicus (assembly GCA_024533555.2). Classification (NCBI taxonomy): domain Eukaryota; kingdom Metazoa; phylum Arthropoda; class Insecta; order Diptera; family Culicidae; genus Aedes; species Aedes koreicus. The sequence goes on from JAHHFK020004455.1 coordinate 5,212, forward strand.
GTGGCGCTAAACACTGATGGTATATATATATATATATATATATATATATATATATATATATATATATATATATATATATATATATATATATATATATATATATATATATATATATATATATATATATATATATATATATACATATATATATTATATGTATAGATATATATATATATATATTGACCGGGTGTGGGCGCCATCGAGGGACAGCATTCCTGAATCCAATATAAACATCCCTCGGTTCCAAAGTGCCGCGTCGGTGATGGTTTGGGGGGCAGTATGCAAACGTGGTAAGCTACCCTTGGTGTTTATTGAAAAAAACGTCAAAATCAACGCGGCGTACTACAAAACTGAGGTTTTGGAAAAGGTTGTTGCCCCCAGTCTCCGAAGCCTCTACGGCGATGAGCACTACGTGTTCCAGCAGGACGGTGCACCAGCCCATACGGCAAATGTGGTTCAAGCCTGGTGTCGGGACAATTTAACCGACTTTCTGGACAAAACTTTGTGGCCTCCCAGCTCCCCGGACTTGAATCCTCTCGACTTTTTTGTTTGGTCCTATATGATGGCGAAGCTGAACGAATACAAGGTCAGCACTTTGGATCATTTCAAGACGGTAATTCTCAAAATCTGGGACGAAATGCCCATGCAGTCCGTGCGTGCCGCCTGCGACGCGTTCGAGAAACGTTTGAAGCTCGTTAAGGAGTACAAAGGGGGGGTCATTCCAAGAGAAATGTTGTAAACGTTCCTTGTAAACATAGCTTTCAATAACATAAATCCAAAAAATAAAAAAACATGTTTTCATTTTTTTAACAAATTTTGAAAGTGTATCCGAACTTATTGAACACCGTGTATATATCATCTACATATATATCTATACATATATATACATATATATCTATACATATGATATATATATATATATATATATATATATATATATATATATATATATATATATATATATATATATATATATATATATATATATATATATATATATATATATATATATATATATATATATATATATATATATATATATATATATATATATATATATATATATATATATATATATATATATATATATATATATATATATATATATATAACCCCTCCCGCGTTCCCTCCTGCAGGGTACTTGTAATCGCCAGCTGCCAGAGCAGTAGTGGCCCATTGCCGCTCTGCACAGCTGCTTGGCTGCCGAACGAATGAAAGAAATCCGAAGGTATTCCCCTTTCATATCGTGAACTGCTGCATGTGACACGTTCCTTACTTTAGTATGAAGTCTGTGATAGGAAAGTACTGTGCATTTTGTAAATGTACTCTGAAAAATCAGCATTATATGACATCACCTTTTATTTACGTTAATCTAAATTTTAGTACTCGCAACGTGTACCCCTGTATTGAAAACAAAGACGTAGTCCGACGTCAAAACGAAGATTTTATGGGGAAAAAATACAACTTTGACTGTTCATATCAAGTTATTGATCCTGGACGTCATTAGTGGGAAAGAGGTGGTCCAAACCTCCGTCAAGGATCGATTGTATTCTATACAGACAGTTAAAAAATTAACAATCAAGTGGGAGCAGGTGTTACTGGCCCAGAAATTGACATATCAATTTCAATGGGTAAGTGGCCAACTGTATTCCAAGCTGATTTCAAGCAATTCTGGAATGTTCTGTTATATGCTTACGAAGAAACTATAGATATTCAAATATATGCATTATTTAGGACAGTATAGCAGCTCTAAATGCTCGTTAGTCAGCAACATGCAATTCCAAGCATGTTTGGGAATGTGATCAATCACTTCAAAAGTTGTCTTGTAGTAATCAAGTCAATTTGTACTGGATTCCTGGCCATCGTGGAATTTATGGAAACGAGAGAGCTAATGAACTTTCAAGACTCGGATTGTCTCATCAGGACCTAAACCCTTTTGTGGTTCTGCTTCTTCACTTAGAATGGAGACGAAAGCCTGAAAATGGTTGGAATTGGAACAACACTTTCATAGCTAGGCAATCAAAGCGTTTCATTAGTCCAAACATTTCAATGACAAGCAAACAAATTGATCTCACCAAAAATGATCTAACCTTATAAACAGGCCTGATAACTGACCACTGTCCGATCCGATAACATTTGTAGCTGATAGGAACAAATCAAGATGATTCATGTCGATTTTGTGACATGGATAAAGAAGACTCGGTAATCTTAAAAAAAAAAATTAACTTCTTCAACAAAGGGCTACTAGAACCCTCTGAGATCTGGAGAACAAACCCCAGTACGGTAGAGCGCTTTATTCAGTGTGTTATACCGCCTTGGGACAACGCTTTAAGTCAAACATTGGCGATCACTTCTAGCAATAGTGATGCGCCATGCTGGCAATATCTAAAGCATAAAAAAAGGAATATGTGTCACAATAGATCTAATTATTGGTCGCAGTGATGAAGATACCCGACATGGATTAAAAAAAACTAATTGAGAAAACAGCTTCTAATGCTTATCTAATTAATAAAAAGTTGTTCTACGTAAACAGTTCAGAAAACCTACAGTTGAACAGTTATTAGCAGATAATTGATTTCAATAAATAACTGTTGCTTATGTGCCCCTATTATTTTCGGCTTATACATTGTCGCACAATTTAAGCTAAGATGTAAATCGATCATAAAACAGCATAGCAAACGGAACTAGCTGTGAGTTTTCATCCAGCCGGAAAGGCACAATGGTGATATGTGAAGTAACCAGCTTCCAAAGAAGACCAAAAAGGCTTAAATTCATTCGGGATTATAGTCACCATTTAAAATCCGTATTTTTCAGGACATACATTTCAATTTTGCCAACTTAGGAGTTTGTTTGATTGAAATAATTCTATCTAACTGTTGCATATTTACGACAGTTGGCAGCCAGCGGTGGCTAAAAATAGTTTTTGTTTTCGTTCGATTGGTCACATAACGTTTGCATTTAAAAAAATGGACAAAAATTGCCGATTTTTTATGGGTTTACCTTCACCCACACTGACAAAACTACCCATGCAGCATCAATCATAGTAACCCATGAGGCAGCAGACAAAATTTGACAGCTCTATCACTCGAACTCTAACCGTGATGGCAAAAAAAAGTATAGTAAGAAATGATTGCCGGAAGTTGCGTCGTTCATCAAGAAATACCATAAGGGCGAAGACGCGGTGTTCAGACCGGATCTGGCGTCGGCCAACTACTCGAAGCGATCGTTGGAGGAGATGGAGCGGCTGAATATCGATGTGGTACCCAAGTCGGTGAACCCGCCCAACGTCCCCCAGCTGCGTCCCATAGAGAATTTCTGGGCCAACATGAAGCGTAAGATCTACTCCAACAATTTTGTCGCGAAAACTGAGGAGGAATTGATAAATAAAACGAAGAAAGAACTCAAAAACATGCCTACACGCATGTTTTCGTCCGCCATGGCGAATGTTCCGGTTAACTGCCGGAAGGCCGCTCGCAAGGGCGTAGAATTTTTTTGCAAGTAAGCTTAAATAACTACCTTCCATGGGAAATTTTTCAAAAGCAATTATCTGTCTTAGCTTTTTTTTTATTACCATCCGAAAAAAGTCCATTTTTTTAATGCAAACGTTACCTTAAACAATATGAACAATTGCACAGACCACCACAAATCGTAAAACAGGGTTCATATAGTAGCGTATATTTCTACATTTTACGTCAAAACCGCATATAATTGTGGCCTTTGTCACATTGTGTTCAAGTTAAATAGTAAGAGTGCAAACAACAACTTATATACGATTAGTCAGTTATCCATCGTACTGCGTCACAAACAAAATTGGGTTTTCTTAGTAAAACTTTTTAAATTGCATTTGTTATAAGAGATCAAATCATATTTGATGTCAAATCAACTTGTTTAAGAAAATAGAGGAATTTGTACGCATATGGTTACCACTTTTGGTCTCATGAACCATAGTTTTGCATTCTATACGGCTCTATTGCTAACATATATGTATGTGTATGAAGAAAATCACTTTCAATATACGTACATTTTGGTTGTCTGGATGCCAACACACCTCGGAAATTTTATTGGTCCAAAACTCAAGCAAGTTTACCGAGAGCGTATCACGCCAACGGAAACGGAGAACATTAGAACGGTCAATTCGATCAAAATCAGCTCTAAGTGAATTTCCGCAAACCTTTAACTTAGAATTTTGGCTTTTAAATCCATTCAAATTCTTAAACATCGCATATATAGTACATCGGAACGTTATGAAGTAAACTTGAAATTTTATGATATATTTGAAAGCAAAACTGATAACTATTTTGATTTGAAACGACTCAAAACCATAAATACTATCTGTTCACACAATAAAAAAAGCAAAATGACCCCTGTCATGAAAATCGAAGTAGGTCGTTTCGTTTCAGGAGCGAAGCCAGGGGAAAAATTTCACTTAAGGTGTGGCCCAGTTAGAATTGGAACATAGACTATTGCGCATATTTTGGATATACATTAACAAAATAGTATTCTGATTTAAGTTAAATGATCGACTTTATGTGAACTTTAAAGGGAAAATACAAAAAAAAAAATTAATCATCTCAATTTCGAAGAAATTTGTGGACTTTTCCCGGAATACGTTTCATCAACCGGCGCACATTATTCTCATCCATCGTTTTGGCAATTTTATTCCACTTGGTTCTCAATTCATTGATGCTTTTGACGACACTGCCATACACCTTCAGCTTCCTCTTCATAAAGGCCCAAAATCTCTCTATCGGTCTGGGAGACAGTTTGGTGGGTTGAGTTCTTTCGGAATAAACTAAATCCCGTTGGTTTCATACCACTGTAGCACTGTTTTACTGTAATGACAGCTTGCAAGATCTGGCCAAAAAATGACAGGTTCATTCTGGCATCTGATGAATGGCAATATTCGCTTTTGGAGATATTATGTTCTGTACAGCTCTGAATTAAATGTCTTATCAGTGATGAAAACCTTGGTCTTCATACCGCAGCTACAGATGCCCAATCATGTATTTACGTGCAAATTTATCTGCCAACACAAACTTGAATTAGGCAGGAACATATTTCCGAGCCGTAGCGAAGTAATTTTTTTGTCATGGTAGCTGTTTGAAATCGGCCTTTACATAGGTTTCATCATCCATGAGGAGACAGCCATTGAATTTTGTCAACTCCTGATCATACAGTTTTCTTGCACGGATTCTGGCGACATTGTTCTGATTTTGATCCCTATTTGGTTGTCTACAGGCACGTTATAACTTGAAGCCTTCCCGGAGACGAATCCGTTGCATGGTACTGCGTGCGGCGTGAAACTTTTTGGCCAAATCGCGGTCTGAGATGTTGGGGTTTGCTTAATGTTCTTGATGACTTTGTTCCGCAGTTGACGGTTGACAGTACCCGCCCGACGCTTGCTTGAGGCTTGCGATCCGTCAAAAAAGTTTCTCTGTACTTTTTCAAAACCCGCAACACGGTATTTCGGGGAAAACCCAACACTTTAGCAAGTTTTGGCCCAGACCACGAAGGGTTTTCCAAATGATTGCGCACAATTATTTTTCTTCTTTCTTCTTCCATTTTGTATTTTTCTGAATCACGTTCGAACTGCACCGCGAAATTTTCTTTCTGATGTTGTTATTGTTATAGAGAGCACATAAGATGTCATAGTTTACAAATCCGACCACTAGGGTAGCTGTAAGAATCAAAAATGTTTATTCCAATACTAAATGGGCCACACCTTAGTAATGGAACAAACTCTTTTTCTGTTTACAGCTCTCGTAGTGGACGATTTCACAGGCTTTCAAGTCGCAAAATGTCCTTGTTTTGGAGACAGTTACCATGCACCAGGAGCGTAGAAAAAATCGTGCACAGTCACCTAGAAAATTAATCGTGATCCTCGCCCAAGCAGGCTGAAGTGCTGTATTTTCCTAGGAACGACGTATGGAACGTGCTCTAAGCGTCTCGCAGCCTAAAAATAAACGGGGGGGGGGGCGGCCATGTTGGTTAGGGGAGGGGGGGGGGCAGGAAAAAAACCAGGACGCGAATGAGTTAAAAATATCCCCCCGGTAAAGGGTGATACGGTCAAAATTTGGTCAAGGGAAAACGCGTGTAAATCGGTGAAATCGTTTATTTAAAAAATCAAATTAAATTTCTTTTTCAAGTTCAATTAGTATAAAATTCAGGAAAAATATTCAGTTAGGCTTCCGCTTTTCCAAATCCGAATTGCCGGGCCTTACGCTTGACCCCTGCCATCAGATTTTGTACAGCCACCTTGTCCACCTTCTTCGCCGCAGAAAGCCAGTTTGCCTTGAACTGCTGCTCGTCCTTAGCAGTTTTTTTGGTCTTCTTTAGGTTCCGCTTGACAATAGCCCAGTATTTCTCAATTGGGCGGAGCTCTGGCGTGTTGGGAGGGTTCTTGTCCTTGGGAACCACCTGCACGTTGTTGGCGGCGTACCACTCCATGGCCTTTTTACCGTAATGGCAAGATGCCAAATCCGGCCAAAACAGTACGGAACAACCGTGTTTCTTCAGGAAAGGCAGCAGACGTTTATTCAAACACTCTTTCACGTAAATTTCTTGGTTGACAGTCCCGGAAGCTATGAAAATGCTGCTTTTCAAGCCACAGGTACAGATGGCTTGCCAAACAAGATATTTCTTTGCGAACTTTGACAGTTTCGTGTGCTTGAAAATATCTGCTACCTTTCCCCTTCCTTTTGCCGTATAAAACTCCTGTCCCGGAAGCTGGTTGTAGTCGGCTTTGACGTAGGTTTCGTCGTCCATTACCACGCAGTCAAACTTCGTCAGCATCGTCGTGTACAGCCTCCGGGATCGCGCTTTGGCCGTCGTATTTTATTTATCATCGTGATTTGGAGTCACTACCTTCTTGTAAGTCGATAGTCCGGCTCGTTTTTTGGCTCGATGCACGGTTGTAGACGATACACCCAGCTTATTTGCGGCATCTCGGAGAGATAGGTTAGGGTTTCGCTTGAAACTACCGGCAACTCTCTTTGTCGTCTCAGCGGCTTCCGGTTTTCGATTTCCCCCCGATCCAGACTTCCTGGCTGTCGACAAACGTTCCCCAAACACTTTAATTACATTTGTAACGGTTGATTTGGCAACTTTTAGCGATTTTGCCAACTTTGCGTGCGAGTAGCTCGTATTTTCGCGATGCGCGAGCAAAATTTTGATACGCTGCTCTTCTTGCTTGGACGGCATTTTGACAACTGAAGAGTGAATTCCAAAATCAAAATAGGAACAACATTCTACACACACACACCTTCAAAATGAGGGGTGTTCAGGTTTTTTAAATGCAAAATTGAAAGAAATACGTCAAGTTGATATTGACCAAATTTTGACCGTATCGCCCTTTTAGCCCTTTCTTCCACACGTGGGAAAAAGAGACTTGCTCTTTCGAGTGATTTCTGTTGGAGGGTGGAATTTGTGCTTTCGTTTTTGAAGGTGGGTGGGTTTTGGTATTGGTGGGAAATGGGTTGGGGGGTGTTGTGGGGGAGGGGGGGGGACGGGGTAGGATGGAAAAAAGGAAAAAAAGGTTGAAAAAATTCAAAACTACACCAACACATGCGTGAAGCATGTTGAGTAGTTGCACGACACCAATGCAAGGGAAAAGTGTATGAGAATATATTGGACACGGTGTAAAGCTCAACTAGTTCCAAGAAAAAAAAAATCATTCTCAACCAAAGTATGTCGTTTTCTCTATTCAATGTTATTTTTTGTTGGCAATATGAATATTCGTTGAAAACAGCATTTTTCGATGAAACAGAAATCAAAGAAAACAGTTACAGCTGAAAAGCTCATTCAAGACAGTACTTTCAGCGAAAACCACACTTCTCTGAATAATGCCCACGTATTAACAATTGCCTCCCATATAATATAAAATTAAAAGGTCAGTCGAATATTTACGATCATGTCATGAAATTTGATTTTCAAAATTTTTGCGCTATTTTGAGATACATCCCATGGAAAATGGCTTGTTTTGAACAGTAAAACGCTCATATCACTTCAGTTTTAAAAGACAGCGTATTGCTTTCTTTTTTAAAGTTGCGTGTTTAAGTAAAAAAAAACGCTTTAAAGAAAAACAGAACATAGTAGACCGCAGAAAAATGAAAGAAAAAAGTTTGAGCCAAGAAACGATTTGAAGGAGGTTTCCATAAAAAATGCTTCATATCTCAATAAAAAAATACAAGACAGCAAATTGGTGTTTCCAGCAACGTTTATGGAGAATGCGAGTTCTACAATTATGTAGAGTATCTCAAAATCGTAGAACGTCACACAAAAGAGATAAATAAATCAATCGTACCTAGGAACGACCCCTTTTCCGGCTGCGCCTCAATCTTACCAAAAACTTCTTTGAAGACACCAACTAGATTACACGTCATCTAAGGGCACTTCTTATTTTATTCCTAAAAATCGTTAAATTCTTTACTTTTCAGGGTAAAGAAATCCGACATGCACAAACATTTTAGGAACCATGTCGTTCATGTTTTACCGTCAGTTTGTCAGAGTATTGTCAGTAATTTGATTACCATCAGAATCGATCAAGAACGAAAAATCTCCATACATTTTCAGATTAAAAACATCACACAATTTAGCGTAGGTCACCACTTACATGCGACTATCATCGATCTATCAAATGATGTAAGGGTTTAGATGTCTCAAAATTTCAACGTTAATCATACTTAAAATAAATTACTTTATATGTTTGCTTTTTTTTTTCAATAATCCATAGTAATTGCAATTATTCATGAACTTTTTATGGGTGGTTTTGTGTAAAGTTTTTAGATGATCTTACAGGACTGAATCGGTTCAAGGGGAATCTATCAGAAAGAATAATTGATCAAGATTAAACATATTTTCGCTCAAGGTTATAAGTGGAACTGAACCGTCATTCCTGCGCTCACCGATGTTTAATGATTGAATGAATACATCCAATGATAACAGGTGAATGAAAAGGGCTTCTGAATATTCTGCCGCGTTCTATGTGGTTGGTTATAGCGGTTCCTATGCAAAAGAGATATGTGTTACTTACATCTCTAATACCCAAACAAAAGCAAAAAATGCAGCATTTCAAATTGATTACATTTACTACATTTGCAGGAAAATTGAATCGGTCATACTGTTAGTAGAACAGTGCCTGGTAGTGTGAAATTCAATAGAAAGGAAACGTAGATGCATACACTGTAATGCTGAACGAAGTGAGCCAGCATAGAAAGCTAATTTGAATAGGTATTGAATTTCAAACCAACGAACATTCCGGCCTGACCGATCCAAATGCTTGAAGTGAAGTGTTCCCTCAATGGTAATAAATCTTTCAAAAAGAGCTGGATTTCTGGCTGTCGGTGTCCTATTTCCCCAACCGCATGGGTGTCTGCATCTTGGCACTTGAAAGAGAACAGATTAGAATTACAGGACTGGAAAGCCATACTCAGTGCAAATTGAGTGTCTAATTGGGCAGCATCAGATACAACGCAAGATTAACATAGCAGAAAGTATTTTCGAGCAGATTCTATTTCTCTTTGTCTATTGAAATCCAGGTTTAATCTTCATTTTACTGTTCATTGTGCTCTTGGCTGATAGTCCGTATATTTTCCTAGCCTTTGCCGTTAGTTCATAAGTAGTTGCTAGAAAGGCCAGAGGTGATAATATAGAGTGTACCAATGCGTAAGTAAAGCAAATAAATGTTGAACCTTTTTTGTCTGCGGATGGTTTTATTCGAACATAACATGCACAACTTTTTCTAAAATATTTTATTGAATCGAACGCATTTTGAAAACGGTTAGAATTCAGATAGACCAAATTCAAATAATACAACATAGATTTTAAATGATAAAATTAGCACCTCTTGATTCCGTGGCCGATTGATTGTTTCTCGTGAGAGGTGAATCCATTCAAGCAGCAAAAGTTCTTAAGATCATATCAACAAAGTTATGCCCACATGCTGCTTTCATAATGAAAAACGAACTCGCTTTCATCAGAGAATGCCACAAGTATGACGAGGAATGCTAGCAATGTGACACATAAGAATGGCTTCATAAAAAGCAGAAGCTTTATTATAAGGGAATTTTCGTTCTTTTTTCTCCTACACAGGAAGCCTGAGACCTGGTGATAAACAACTGATAGATCTGCAGTGCAGTGCAATGCCTGAAGAGGTGAATATCAACAGGAGCTTCGGCAGAGAGAGCTCAGCACGGAATGATAATAAAGTGAAAAATAAGGCATACGAATTGTTTCGTACTCGTTTTTATGTGCCAGATGGCGGTAATACACTCGGAGTGGGAAAGTAGCGATGAGCACCGCCAACACTTAAAGGGCATTTGTAAGCAAAAGCAAGGCTCCGAGTGGGTATTATTCAACACAGTCGACTGTAATCCGCATGCTTCCACTTGAATTCCAATAAACGGATGTGCGCGTACCCACGAAATGAAGTGATACAAGATTTTCTTCTGATTCAGCATGATTTAGAACGACTGACTGTTGATGAAGCCTATTCGTGGAACGTACAAACAGCGGATGAATGGTTTGGCAGATGATCTGAAATTAGATTACCATCTAGTGCTTCCGCCTATGACAAGTCATAAACGCATAATCAACTTCAAAATTTCTACTGTATTCAAATCTTATACTTGATTCATCGAGCGCTTTAAATCTCAAGCGACAGAGTGTATGAATACAACAACAGTATGTTTATGAATATTTCCAGTTTGGTAGCATAAGCTCATTTATAAAACCGCTCCTCTGGTCTTTGTAATCCTATTAAATTGGATCATGTGGTTTGAAATATTTAATGCCAAAGAACGTGTTGTTTTCTCACATGTGTTAGAAAATATTGGAAGCAAAAAGTTCCGGTGAAGCAATTGCATGCCAAAAAATAGAAGCAAAAATATAATTTCACGCATGAACTTCTGTTTCATCATGATTTTATCTTAATATTTCTGCTTTGGGATTTGATCCGATGCTCTTGAGAAAAGCTGTTACAAAATCCGTGTTTAATCTCACCAGCCCACCGTGACTCGTGAAAAGCTGCATGATTGATGAAGGAGAAGTCACAACTTACGACTTGAAACGTGTGACGCTTTGACTTCTTCACAAACATGTATACGATAGAAGATAAGCAGCGATGGACTTGTGCAAACGAAATCCATTTTGTGCATTTTAAAAGTAATAATAATATTGGTAGCAATTAAGTGCTTTTGATGTTTTCCAAAGAACACTGATTTGAAAGATAGGAAAATCCCGTATGATGTATAAGGCCAAATAGAAAAATAAGTAAACGGGGGAGGAATTTATCTTGAGACGTTTCGAATACCTCAAGAAACTTTGCAAAATCTATTAAAACATTATCAAGTGTGACGACTTCTTTAGCAGCATCAAGCTTGATATTACAATTGAAGCTATGAGTTAGAAAATAAGAGAAATAATGTAATTTTGTGCGTTATCTAATGCACATTTATTGAATGCTAGTTTTGGAACAAGATCATATCAGTTGAAGCCAGATAAAGATTGCAAACAATTTCGTTGTTAACGCTTGCTTTGAATTGCAATTGAATGATGGGAATTTTTCGCGTCTAGTGATATTATTAATTTGTTTTTTTTTTCGGCGTAAATTATCGTTCTTAATATTAAGAGTTCTGAGTTGCTTTCGTAACTCCTAAACGACCGTCAACATTATAAAGGGGGGAGCGGGGGGCGAAAACCAAGGGATATGGAAAGGGGAAACCCACCCAAGCTTTTTTTTTTTTTTCATAACGTTTGCATTTAAAAAAAATGGACAAAAATTGCCAATTTTTCATGGGTTTACGTTCACCCGCACTGACAAAACTACCCATGCAGCATCAATCATAGTAACCCATGAGCCAGCAGACAAAATTTGACAGCTCAATCAGTCGAATTCTAACCGTGATGGCAAAAACAGTGAAGCAGCTTCGTTCAGAAGTGTGCGCGTTCAAAGAACGGCACCCCGCCACGTCGAAAACGGACATCGTGCGGCACTTTGTGGACGCTGGATACGCCCGTTCCGGCATTTACAACATCTTGTCACTATTAGACAATAATCAGAGCATCGAAAGAAAGCCCGGTTCCGGACGGCCGACGACCCTAAGCGACAAGAAGCTCTAAAGGATGCCGAAGAGGAAGACCGGCGGAAAAGTGGCTACATCGCTGCGTGCGCTTGGCCAGGAGGTCGGTTCAACCGGCCAAACAGTGAAAAAGTACCTGGCGAACATGAACATACATGTCAAGAAGCGGAAGTCGCGTCCACTGGTTTGGGAGCTGCAGGCAATGCGTCCCATCGAGAATTTCTGGGCCAACCTGAAGCATAAGATCTACTCCAACAATTTTGTCGCGAAAACTGGGGAGGAATTGATAAAAAAACGAAGAAAAAACTCAAAAAAAACCTGACACGCCTGGTTTGTTGGGGCGGGGGGGGGTGTGGGTTGGGGTGGGGGGGGGGGGGCGGTGGGGGGGGAATTTTTTTTTTTTATAAATAAAATTAAATAATTATTTTGGATAATTAATTAAAAATATTATTTGTTTTTTTTTTTTTTTCATCACCATCTGACGCCAAGCAGATTTTTCATCGGCCAGAGAGGATTTTTCATCGGCTAGTCCCGCCTGGATGTTCCGGAAAAGTTCCGGAAGAAGAAAGTCGACAAATTTGCCAAGAAGTACTTGGTGTGCCTGGCGATCTGTGGGTGCGGAAAATTCAGCAAGCCGTACATAACGACCTTCACCATCAACGGACAAATATATAAAGAAGAATGCCTACAGAAGCGCCTGCTACCCTTCCTCCGGTCCCACAAAGGTGACACTCTGTTTTAGCCGGATCTGGCATCGAGTCATTACGCGAAACTGGTATGAAGTCAGAAATGTTGTTTTTGAGTCGTAGGAGGAAAATTCGCCAAACTAGCCAGAATTTCGCCCTATAGAAAAATTCTGAGCAATTATGAAGGGCAAGTTCTGGAAAACAGGGAAGGTCTTCAAAAACGACAACGATTTGAAGAAAGAGTGGATGAAAGTGTGCAAGAAAGATGGCGAATTGTTGCACAAGATTTGATGGGTACGTTAAATCCAAGCTGCGGAAATTTGTCCTAGAAGAAGAGATTTAATAAACCAATTTTCCAAAAGAATGGCGAATATGTGTTTATTTATTCCCAGAGAGTTTCAAATACATCCGACATAAAATGAATGTTTGGTGATCTTTTTTGTCTAAAGCATTTTTTTTCGAGTACAATCTCTATTGGCTCAATGTGGTTCCCGACGTATACAATTAATCACCAGTGATTTAAGTAGCTATATGAAGGTTTGTGCATCCAAGAAGATTTAAGATAAGATAAGATTAAGATAAGATATTCAATGCTCTCCATACTATGTATCGTGGAGCTAATATCTTGGACTTCTGAAGGCTAATTAAAGCTTCAACGATATCCTGAAAATATGCACATGTTCAAGAAGTTCAAAATAGGCTTTTGACAGCATACATGTCAATGACATATGATTTCAATAAATCACGAGCAATATTTTTAAAGTTTATATGAGTAAGGGAAGCTCACGAGCGTCTCCTCACACCCTGCACTTCTTTCAATCGATATAATAGGACATTTAAACCTCTCCAGAGTATTGTGGAGTTCAGATCTTAAGAAATATTGAAGATTTGAACGATGTCCAAAAAATTTATTTGAAAAGAGCCTCTTCAAGAGAGCCTCTTGGCAACATGCACTGAACGAATCATCACCTTTTTATGGGTTCCTTCTCATTGTTCAATTCTGGGCAATGAGAAAGCGGACTTGCTTGCAAAGGTGGGCGCTATGGAAGGCGATATTTACGATCGGCGAATCGCCTTTAATGTTGTTTTTTCCTATTTTTCGTCAACAGTCACTCGTCAGCTGGCAGTATAAATGGAGTAAAGGAGATTTGGGGCGATGACAACATTCTATCATCCCAAAGGTGTCGAAGAAATCTTGGTTTGGGACGATGGATGTGGGTCGAGCTTTTATGCGTGTGATGTCTCGCCTCATGTCCAATCGTTATTCTTTGAACGCTCATTTATATCGTAATTCGACTGAGCCTGTACAAATTGATTCGATTGAGCCTGTACAAATTTATGAGAATCTTCTGACACCATGCACATTATATTGAATCGATTCGACGGGGTATTTAGTACTCTTCAAAGTTCTTTATGGAGTTTACATCTTGAAGATCTATAGAATCAAACAAATCTTATGAGTTCGCGACGTTCAAGACAGCCTTATGACCATATGCACTTCATCGAATGGCTTTAATGAGATATAAAGTGCTTTTCAAACTATCCTGGAGCTAGGATTATGGAGTTCTCGATGCCTTGCTATATTGTTCTAAAAGTCTATAGAGCTCAAGAAGTTCCAGATTGTTTTGACAGCCGTCCACGACGTCCAGATGAAGTTGAAGCTATAGGTACGACTACAAGCAACTCTTCTTTTCCGAATAGAGCATTGAGAAAATCGTCAATAAAACGATCATGCAATCGATCTTTCGTCCTGTAAGCCTGCTGCCATAGTTTATTTAATCGTAAATCCAGATTTTTCTATTTCTGACAAAGCCGGTTTTTTTATCCACCGGAAAATATGCACAGATATATGCAAACGCTTTTCCAATTCTAGAGGATCGTTGCCCTGGTGTATTAAGAATATCAATAATTTTTCGGTTTTCCTTAACATCACATGAACTTCGCTATGCAAACTGATAATTTCAAGCACTGTTAGCCTCGTTCAGTATCACATAAAGGTTCTACAAAAAAGTTTTTTGTGAACTTATGTACCTAAATATAGGTGTAAATCACAAAACTTTTTTGTTGTACTCCATTCCCTTCATCTGGATTGGTTCATGGCTCATAAAACTTATTTTTTCAGGTTTTCTCCGTTAAATTATTTACTATTGATAAGTAGGCAAAAAAAAAAATACTCGGTTGCATGTCGGAGATGTGAAAAAAAATGTTCTTGTACTGCAGCTAGGTGTAGCCAAACTTGATTGCAACCCTTTCTGACCATGCTAAGGTCCCGAGTGTGATTTTTGATAAACAATTTTTGTATACAACATCTTAGCCAAACAAAAACCTTAAACTATATACTATACATCATTTGAAAGCTCATAATATAGGCTTCCAGAAACCACTTCAAACAACTATAAAGCTGCTCTCAATTTCGTGAAAAGTGGTTTTGAATTTATAATTGATTTTTACGAAAATTGGTAACTTAACCTCTACCACGGTAAGTATAGGGTTTGGAGATTTAATTTTCGTGTGGTTTTCTCCACTGAATAGTTAACTACCGATAGGCGAACACAATTCACGTATCGGAGAAAGTTGGTCTTCTTCTAATTCGCCACTTAAATTCCCATAGTGCAAAGGTAGTTTTAATGTGTCCCCTGTTATAATATACAGACAGCGCCTACATGTATGCAAACAATATCACCAAGAGTTAAATCCTAACATCGTTATCGGGCTCACATTATAACCCGTGCAATGGCTCATATTACCTGCATGCTACTTCATACGCTATTTTGGCGAACATGTTTTTTTATTACTATTTTTTTTTTCAGTAATAACCTCAAATTTTAGTCATATTTTCCTAGGAACTGTAGGAACTAGGAACTTATTTGCTGTTTAATAGATTGGACAGTTGAGCATACTGAAATGTATTGATTATTTTAAATGAATAGGTGGATGCAATCGATGAGTTTCATCGATAAGCATGTCCGGAGATGTCTATTGTGGTCCTGAATAATCGAATAAATCACCCATGAGTTTGTTTTTGAACCCTCATGTGATTTAAGGTGATTGATTTTGGTTCTTATCAGAGACCGGTCACTTTGCCTGGCATGCCCGGAGTATGTTCGGATGTTTCCAATGTGGACACTTGTTACAACCGTAACTCCTATTCTTTTTTAGTTATTGCACCTTTTGAGGGTATTGAATGATGGGTTTTACGTGATTGTAGTCAATCATCCGTATTCCCTCAGATATTTCCAGAACCTTTAAACCGATTGCAAAAAATCAAGAACAATGAATAAGAACACTGTACCAACCAATTGCCATTAAATTAATTTTAATCGGTCCAGAGATTGTTGGAAAATACGACTTACTTGGTAGCGTATGCTGTTCTTCGCGACGGAGGCTCAATCCTTGTTTAAATGCATATCATATGGTTTTCAAACAGCAACAAAAAAGACACTTTTTTGAGAAGACAATGTTTAAGACAGAGGCTATCGTATTCACTAACAACTGGACGTAAGATGGACGCGAGACTGCAGATAGCCCATCAGTAAACTAAAATTTTGTTTGTGAGTTAATGGAAAAACAGTGCAGCAAACCGAAATCACTGTCGGGGAGCATGTTGTAGCCTGGCAGCGGATGCTGAAATGCATAGGAGTGATAATCGATCGCCGGCTACACTTCAATACAGTCATGCAGTCCAAGAATGATTGCGTCACTGCTTTCGTCATGGCTGCCGTAAACGAGCTGATAGAGCTGTCATTTTTTTTTCGGTATATAGCCTACTCATATAGCTCCAAAAGATGTTTGAACCTTGAACCTATAAAATCTGAAGAAATTTTGAGACAATGATGTAAAGACCAGAATACAATATAAGTGTCAAAGCCAATACTCTAATAAATAACTTAACTTTTCCGACTTGTTTCGAAATGTTTAGTGGAAATCGGTATCATTGAAACACAGGTCAACTGGTAAGCAGCTAGGCATATACGGTTGACGCCATTGAACGGGGTAACATTGATCACCTTTTTCAATTTATTCTAAAAAAATCGTTTCGAAGACCAGCTTAGAATGTTTAATATTTTTGTGGAGAGTTTTGGACAATATTGAAATTTGAGGTTTAAGCACAACGATATGGGGTATTATCGATCAGCATATAAGCCAATTTTTAGAAAAAACTACTGAAAAAACCGAAGGAAACCATTAATTTATCTGGAAAAGGAGCATTAAACATATATTTTTCAAATGATTCACTCTATTGGAATCAAGCCAAAACAATGGCTTCGAGTGCAATGACATCGGTCAGTACAACATTATGACTGTTTCTTTAAATGTTAGTTTCAAATGCTGCTTAATGTCTGATAAAATGTATGTATACAAAATTTAAATAATTAAATATTATATATTTATATGTCTGATATAAATATATTACATGTCTGATATAATTTTTTAATATGTCTGATATAATTATATTATATTATGTTATCCAAATATTTTTGCTGTAAAATCATCTTTTTTGTAACCACGTATAATCATTCAAGAGAGTCAACAAGTCGAATTACATAGATATTTTTGTTGATCTTTTCCACAGAAAATTTTCAATGTATCAAATTAAAACCCAACCCAACATGATCAACTTTATCCTGTTTGACGGTTCTCAGCACAAAATAATAACAACTCTTATTAAATATGTTCCGTCTCGAATGAACTTATCTCATCTTCAGCAGAAAATCAGTTTAAAGAAACCTTAATACAATTCAACCCATAAAATAAGCAAATTTTTACTTTTAATATGCATGTTAAAGAATTTACCAGTGTGTCATAGATATCGAAGCACTTTTTGAAGCAAAACATTTAATGTAAGAGCATTTTAAAACGAACGATGAGCCATTTGGAATTTTTTATTGGTATCACTGTTCGTAAATAACCTTTCTTATTCTTCGTCTTTTCCTTCTCTTGCTTCTTCTTCTACTGCTCATTTTTCTTTAACATTTAAAGCATAATGTTTTCCCAATTTGTTTATTGCTTATTCTCAACTTTGTATTCTTAATGAACTTTCACAGTTAATAAATTAGATCTTTCGATGCCAGGTACCATTAGTCCATAAGAATGAATCTATGCCCAGTTAAACCATAGCCAATTGTCCAGAGAATCGAGGAATGTTCTAGACCGGGAATCGAACCCAGTCACTTACAGCTTGGTGTTGCTTTGTAGCTGCGCCATTACCGACTGAGCCAAAGGAGGACCATACATCGAACAAACAATGACTTTAGCACCTTCGAATAATTCGAATACAAACAATGTTGATATAGCATTGCTTCATTCGTCACTCAATTAAGCACTCACTCGTTCGCATACACACAAAAAATGACCCATTAAAATTTGACAGAACTCAGCCTTTCGAAGGGACTGTATCGTGGAAACAACAGACGCTATTGCCGATTTTTCACCAAAATACTGCTGCAGAAGCTTCCCTACCGTAAATTTCCCTATCGAGGCTCTTTGATCCACCCAGTTTTTTTTTTTTTGCCGGAAATGCAAAAAGTTGGATGATAAAAGGATATGGCTGCACATAAATCGCACACTTTCGCTGTGAATGCCGCAGACAGGCGTGGGTGGGACGAAAATTATTTTCATAAATTGATTCCATTCTATGGCAAACCAGCCTCTCTACTATGAATAAACTGCACATTTTGTCACCCTCCTTTGTCCTGAACTGTGAAACTCAGGCCGCGAGCGTGACACATGCACATTAGAATATTACAAAATTTTAAAATTTCTTGTTGTCGCCAGTTCTATTCCACGTACAGCGTGCAATTGATTGATCGTCATCATAAAACGCCAGCGAAAAGTTTTTTTTTTTCTTTTCGTAAGAAGAATGAAATTAATATTCAAAAAGATTCGTTACTACTTGCTCAAGTTGTTATGAAATGAGTTCTAATTTTTTATTTCTATCTATTCCTCGATTTTAAATCGATTCTATTCAGTGGAGCGAAACTCGCATTTTGAATCAGTCTAATGCATGTAGATACGGTCGAATGAACCAGTATAATGATTGGAGAAATCAATGTTTATTTTCCGCCTGAATTATTCTGTTGGCTCGTTGTGGGGTCACTTTGAAGATTTCTCTTTAATGTTGTGAAAAAACGAATGCAAAAATCTACTCTCCACTGGCTAGGGTAGTGTATTGTTAGTAACTTTTAAAAGATGAGACTTTTTTCGCTTAGTTTGGAATTCATCGCTCTGTAAGTTTTGGTCGTTTTTCATAGATTGTAATTATATTTTTTAAACTTATGTCATGTTCTTTGCATTCCACATCAGTGATTCCGTTGGTCTGCATTCGTGATCTTGAGGAATTTAATTTAATTTGGAATGAAAATTACATTTTCCGTTTCTTCCCTTGCTGGTAGCTACGGATGTTCCACTTTATCTGATGCTATTAAATCGCAAAGTTTGTCGTCAGACTGCAAGCATGGAATGGCTTACGCATATTATGGGTTACAAGGTTAGAACATTATTTCCACCGCAAGATAGCGTTAAGTGATTCAGTTTTTACCCAGGGCATTGCCTACGATACGATTAATTTTATGACGTCATGTGTAAAGGATGCGTTTTGGAGGTCACGTCTGTAAAACCCATATCTGTCCAATGGCCCTCATTTTGGAGAAACAAAGTTTGTTGGACGAGTTGTCTCTTGACGTATAGGCTACGTCTAATGGTAAGAGTTGGGTGTAAATGGATAAAATTTGAAAAATGGTGACCGTCAGAAAAAAACTGAAACACTGAGAATGCTAATAGGCTAAGAGTAATAGCTTCGTATGGAATACGATACGAGTTCTCGTTTTATTCACTTCGCCATCCATCCTACGCAAGAAAAACAATGAATTGACGCGTGAAACGATTATTATGTTTACGTTTGTGTTGATATAAATAATCTGATATCAATAAAGGGTGAGTCGATAATTATTGCGACACTTTAGATTGATTGCTATCAATCGGCATCAGTTATCGATCGAAATCCAAATATTCAGAGTAGTTCAGTGTATGTATTTATTTCAGCATACATACGTCAGTTAAATTTTAGGATGAGCTTGAGTACAATGCTCGACATTTGGGATTGACGCCCTTCATCAGAGCCTGTACAGTCGTATCGGGTACGATTTTCTCAGTTTTTTTTTCAATTTTTCTTTCCTTTTCATCCTTAGCCACTCCTTTGGTGTCCCGAAGTTCGCGCTTCATCATGGCCCTATTAGTTTTGACGGAGCTCAGGACAGTTTGGTGGTTTCATGTCTTTCGGTACAAAACACACAGAGTTAGCCGCATACCACGGTTTCGAGTTGTGGCATGAAATCAAATCGGGCCAAAACAACGGTATATGATTGTGCTGTTCGAAAAATGGCTAGCCGTTTTTAAAGGCACTCAGTTTTATAAATCTCACCGATTATGGTGCCTTTGGTCACGAATGGTATACTTCGTTTGCACAAATGCATATAGCTTGCCAAACCAGTTACTTCGAAGCGAATTTTTACAGCTTTTTTCGTTTAACACGCTATGCTTATAATATATTCCAAATAGCTTTGTAAATTCGTAAATAGTAGTTATAATTAGTCTAGTCATAATTGACTAGACCAACAACAATTTTAATTCAAACTGAACAATTTTAATTCAAACTGAAAATATAATTGCATGCGACACTGTAAGATCAGATCATTCTCTCGATTGTTTCAAAGCAACAACAGAATTTAAATCAAAACAGTTGCAAAAAAATAGCAGAAGCGTTCGGTAGGTAACCCATGTATTCTTCCCGCCTTTATTATTTTAATAGCCATACATCGTATTTACGATATGACTTCATCAACAACATTTCGCCAATATACTCGGTCTATGGCTGCCTCTCTCCAACCTCGTTGACGACCCTTACTCGCCAGATCCTGTTGCACCTGGTCCGCTCATCGTGCTCGCTGTGCCCCACGCCTTCTTGTACCGGCCGGATTCGAGGCAAACATCATTTTTGCAGGGTTGTTGTCCGGCATTCTCGCAACATGCCCTGCCCACCGTATCCTTCCAGCCTTCGCGACCTTCTGAATGCTGGGTTCGCCGTAGAGTTCAGCGAGCTCGTGGTTCCATCTTCGCCGCCACACTCCATCCTCCTGTACACCGCCAAAGATGGTCCTAAGCACCCGGCGTTCGAAAACACCAAGTGCTTGCAGGTCCTCCTCGAGCATCGTCCACGTCTCGTGCCCGTAGAGAACAACCGGTCTTATCGGCGTTTTGTACATGGTACATTTAGTGCGGGGGTGAATCTTTCTTGACCGCAAGTTCTTCTGGAGCCCGTAGTAGGCACGACTTCCACTGATGATGCGTCTTCGGATTTCACGGCTGTTGTTGTTGTCAGCCGTAAGCAAGGATCCAAGGTAGATAAATTCTTCCACCACCTCGAATGTATCCCCGTCTATCGTAACACTGCTGCCTAGGCGGTCCCTGTCGCGCTCGGTACCTCCTGCTAGCAAGTACTTTGTTTTCGACACATTCACCTCCAGTCCGACTTTCGCAGCTTCGCGTTTTAGGCGAGTGTACATTTCTGCCACCGTTTCAAATCTTCTGCCGACAATGTTCATGTCATCCGCAAAACAAACGAACTGACCGGATCGAGTGAAAATTGAACCCCGGCTGTTGAGCCCGGCTCTTAGCATGACACCTTCTAGCGCAATGTTGAACAACAGGCACGAAAGTTTATCACCTTGACGTAGTCCCCGGCGTGATTCAAACGAACTGGAATGTTCGCCCGAAATCTTCACGCAGTTTCGCACACCGTCCATCGTAGCTTTAATCAGTCTAGTGAGCTTCCCGGGAAAGCCGTTCTCGTCTTCCCGCCTTTGTCCGTTCGAACATTGAATAGAGTGTGCAACCGTCGTAGACCTTTTGATTAGACAGATCCGAAAAGATCCACAGTATGTTTCCAGATCCGGAGTTTCCGTCGGTCGAGAAAAGTTTTGTGTTCCTCGATTTATTACCATGCTACTTTCGTTCGCTGTAACATTGCCGTTCAGGTGCTGCTTCCACCTTTCAATCACCTCACACTCTTCTGTGAGAAGGTTACCTTCCAGATCTCTGCACATATCGGCTTGTGGTACGTAGCTTCAGCGTGAGCTGTTCAACTTCTTAGCCAATTCATTTCAATAGAGAACATTGTTGATTTTTAGCCGCATACTATTGAAAAATTCATAAATGTTAAGCCTTGTCCTAAGAAGTATATTAATTCAAAGAATATTGCACTGAACAATCTAAATGGCTTACAGTTAGTAGCGTAGTCCTACGTCATCAATTCGAATAACGCAATGGGACTATACCTTGTAGTTTCTTAACCTGGTTTATAATTATTATAATGTGTTGAATAATAAATTCCATTCAAATTTAGAATTGTACTACACTATTTCTGGACGGATATTGATATGGCCGAGAGCAAGTTTGATAAATATCTGCAAAAAGTGACGCTTTTTTTCCAGTGCAAGTAGTGGTTGAAGGTTGTACTAAGCAAAGCAACATCAGGAATAGTGATTGGAATATTCGTGTTCAAACTGAGTATGTACAGATTTGCTTGAAAAATTGAAATTAAGTTCCTGAAAATTATTTTCAAAATTATACCAAAGATGGATAGAACCATTACATTTTCTTACATCAACCAAATTGCATTAAGTGTGCTCCTAGAAGAAATTAACCCTATAAAATCCATTAATTTGAATTCTTTCAGCGTCTTCATTTAGTAATCTTAGTAGTGCACTATTTTTTAAGCCATCCGTGTATAAAGTGAAGCTAGGGTACACCAATGGTCAGTACTAGTGTCCCAATGATGTGGTTTACGGTCTGTTGATTCTAGAGCATGAGTTCAGCTTCGCAAAAAACAAAACAGAATGAACCAATTTTTGCACACCGATTATCTGAAGCAATACAAAAACAAGTGAGCGTACGTGACTGTGAAATGGGATGATTTGTGATGGCTATTCCAAGAGCATATCCATTCATTTCGTTCTTAAATATACAGTCTCTCGGACACAAACCAAATCCAATGAGAATTTAGGCATTTGTCCATGCTCAGTCACAGAACTTACCTCTCTAGTTTGTTTCCTCCTAACCGGAGGGTAAATACTGGGTTTATATTCCAGGCTCAGAATGCATATAGCATTCAAGCAAAATTTAACTTCGTACCGTAATTGGATGAAGTTGAACGATAATTTATCTTTTGCCTGTGTTTGTGATTTATCGTCCATGAATTTGTCATAGAGGGTACTGATTGAATAATGTTTTTCATGCAGTAATACCTTGGTGGTTTTTATGAATTTTGTTTAGTTCATTGAAAGCGGTATACATACTATGAGAGAAGCATTGTATGTTATAAATACACTGGTGACAATTAATATAAGGACAGTTGAATAAACATGTCCCTGCCAAATTGAACGATTGAAGAAAAATCGACACTAACCTGTATTTGGTAGGTATTTTTTTTGGTGCAATATGAGCTGCCGAAACAATAAATTTGATTACTCATAAAAGAGGCAAACATCAAAATGTTAGAATGTCTTTCGGAAGTAATGATATGGACGACAAACAAAAAAAAAGCTGGGAAATTCATCGTCTTCACAGCGCGCAGTGGTGGGCTTCCTTATAAGAGTCGGCAAATACCCTTCAAGGAATCATAAGGCGAAATACAATACGCCGAAACGTCGGAAAATAGAAAAAGTATCTGTTTCCAATTGTAAAAAAAGACTGACAGCTAAAGAATTCATCGTATCAATTGAATATATTTGGATATCTTTTGTAACTTTGTATTACCTAAAAATTACTGTTACAACTGTAAATCTTGAGTTCTGAACGCCAGGACAGGTTGGATGACCTAGACCGTCCCATGATGGGAGTGAAAGTATTTTGCCTTCCCGCTGTTATCTTTTTATGTATTTTTACGTTCGAAAATATTCACTGAATATGCTTGAATAGGGGACGTAAATTTAAATAGCCAAAAAATCCAAAAAGATTTCAAGGTCTTAACTCAAAGACAGTTTGGATTACCTAGAGAATCACATAGTTATAGGAAGATTCCAGGAGATTCATTGAATATGTTTGTATACATATCGTCAAGTTATATAGCTGGGCTGCAAAATGGTGAGTAGACAACTGGGATGGAGCGTGCGTCCACGCAACATAGCTATGGTCCTAACCAGTTTCTACCTCATGCTTCCACGGGTCAAGAGATGACAAAGATCACCAGCTAAGAGTTGCGTACTTAGCTGGTAATGCAGCCTGGGCACTGTTGTCCTTCTGACTTCAGCTAGATTGAGGAGGTGCGTGCCGAGCGGCTGTCCACCAAGGAGATGCGGCTCAAACAGCGTCTGTCCTAGCATCCAGCGGCTAAGAAAGAAACGCTGTATCGCGTCAACTATACATTAGGTGGCCGCCGCACCAAGGCGATGTAGGCAGCGTGACCCCGGTAAAGAAGTATGCTGAAATCTTACCCTACCACGATATATAATTTCAGATCATCCATGGAATTCCCAAGTATTGTATAATAATTTTGAATTGTTTTCTTCCCCCGTGGCTATGATAATGCAAGTTCGTCTTCAATTGCAGCAGGATCAGCAGACATG
This sequence comes from Aedes koreicus, assembly GCA_024533555.2. Classification (NCBI taxonomy): domain Eukaryota; kingdom Metazoa; phylum Arthropoda; class Insecta; order Diptera; family Culicidae; genus Aedes; species Aedes koreicus. The sequence continues at coordinate 29,596 of JAHHFK020004455.1, forward strand.
CAGACATTACAAATATAATTGTTATTATGGGTTTCATCATAACTTACAATACTTCATAGATGATTTAAACATTACTTATGGTTTTTTTTGCCCTTTTATCTCTGACTCCCTTCCAGTTAAATCTTCCCATTCCTAACTCGGTAGCAATAACTATTAGGTCAGCAAAAATAAAAGCGGATTGCTGTTATAAAATCAACAACAAGTAGCTAACAGTGATCATGGCAACAGTAAATTAAAATGTATAAATATTAGATTTGTAAAATTTCAATAGAAATACAAACTTTTTCAGGATACCTCAAATCAAGATTTTGGTGAAATGCTGCTGTCGCTGAAAACGAACGAAAACGTGCTTAAGCGCGAACCACATAACTCTACACTTTAACGCTTTACAACATTCCTTGCATTTCAGGATCAACCGAATGAAGATGATATATCATAGATACGAATGCTTGTAGTATTTTGCATTTACATAATTACATACACCATTATATAAATATTTCATGGGAATGGGAGGGACCATCAGGGCACCCGATTGAAGCACTCTCGATGGGGAGAGTGGGAATGCCAACTCTCCATTGCTAACAGTTTGTGAATAGAGGGCGGGCTCTTCTCCCCGCCCATTGGGTCATCCTCATGTTAGATAGCTTGCTCTTTTGACTTGCTCTCCTTGAGTGTGATGACGAACGGAATAGTGTTGTGTTTTTTGCGCTCACAATTTTTAATTATTTTACGTGTGAAAAGTGCTTGCGATACGCAAAAGAAATTTTCTAACGCGCATCCAGAGAGTTTTTGTGATCAGGCTAAGTTAAAGAACAGTTGCGATTGCAGCTTGTTCTAATTAAATTTCGATTTTATTGGTCGTTCAACGGGCGCCCCGGGAGACCATTTGTGCTATTTTTTTGCCTTGTCTTTTTCTTTGGTAAGGTCGTTGGTTATCGGTAGCGTCGACGTATAATGTGTTTTGAGCCTACTGCTTGACAATGGCCTGTTGTTATACATGCAATGAGGGAATAGTTGCGGCTGATCTGCCGTTAACTTGTGTGGGTAAGTGTGCGCGTGTATTCCATTACAAGTGTACACCACTTACGAAAGGAACGGCAAAGCTTGTGACCGATAATGCAAACCTTTGCTTTAAATGTGTAGACTGTCTATCAGACCAGTGTTGTGGTGGGCAAGAAGATGCGATCTCGGATGCTAAGCGGATAGAGGAAGGTATGAAAAAACTTTCGGACTCGATCACTTGCATGCGAGATCAAATTTCTCCCCAAATTGACGACGCGTTGGTAAACGGGATGGAGCATTTGAGACAAAGTATAAATAAGTCTTTTGATAAATTAATCTGTGAGAAATTTGATGCTATGAAAAGTTCAGTTTTGGAGATTAATGCGCGAAAAAGTTTAGCTGCAATGAATGATGCCCGCGCGCGGTCTGAGGCGATTCATTCCGAATCCGATCTGTTGCAAATTGGCAAAAAGCGTAAAATTCAACCAAGCAATAACGATGCAATTGATGATGTTTTTTAAGGCAACGCAACTTTTGCGGATGTCGTAAAGAGGCGCAATGAAAATGTGAATGATAAAAGTAAACAAAATAGTAATATTAAAGGTAATAGTAGTAAAAAAGCAATCGTAAGGCTCGTCCGGTCATTGTGATCAATCCAAAAGAGTCCAAACAAGCTCGCGATGATACTCGTAATTTTTTGAAAACTAATTTAGATCCAAAAACACACAAAATTAGTAATTTTAGGAATGGAAAAGATGGTGCCATTATTGTTGAATGTGCCATCGGAGAAAATGTAACTAATGTGAAAAATGGTATTGAAAGCAATCTGGGTGAAAATTATAGTGCTGTTGTTCCCACGTCGGTGCCAAGATTGAAAGTAGTGGGCATGAGCCGTCAATTATCCTCCGATGTTTTTATAGACTATATGAAAACTCAAAATGAAAACATCGCAATAAATGATGTAAAAGTAGTTAGAATTTACGAAAATCCACGGTTCATTTACAACATGTTTAGTGCGGTAATTGAAGTCGATTTGGATACATATAATTGTATGTTAAAAGCAAATGAAATAAATGTAGATTTTGATCGGTGCTCTGTATATCCTGACATTAATGTTCTGAGATGCTTCAAATGTGGAAAATTTGGACATAAGAGCATTGATTGCAAAAACTGTGATACATGCTCTCGGTGTAGTCAAAACCACAAGACATCGGAGTCCATGTACGTCAACTGTTTTGGAATGTGTTAATTGTTTGAAAATGAATAAAGAACGTAAAATTAACTTGGACGTAAACCATGCCGCATTTAGCTCTCAATGTTTGGTGTACAAGAGAATTTTTGAACAAAAGAAAAGCAGCTTGCGTTTCAATAAATAGCAACCGAGTTCCAGGCAGAATGGTAATCAATTTAATTTTTTGTATTTCAATATTGCGGGGTTGTCAACAAACTACGTAGCATTACGTCAGATTGTAGAAGAAAAACGTCCACTTTTGGTTTTGTTAGCAGAAACTCACATTGTTGAAATTGAAGCCTTTGATCAATACTGCATTCCGGGATATAATGTTGCTGCTTGTTTATCACATTCTAGACATACTGGCGGTGTTGCTATTTATGTCAAAGAATCAGTTCAATTCAATCTTCGCCACAACGAAATGGTTGATGGTAACTGGTTCTTGGGCATTAATGATTATTTCGTCAATAGCGTTTCAATGATCAACCAATCAATTGAATTGGTCGATGAACCTGATGAATTAAACCAGCCAGTTAATATTAATTGCAGATTTGAAAGTTTTCACCCGATCACAATAGATGAGCTTAGAAATATTTGCTTTTCATTAGGAAAAACGGCTGGACTAGATAATGTTAATGCTAGAGTTATTCAAGATTGCTTTCATGTCATTGGTCACACTTTACTGGACCTTATTAATGAATCATTGCAAACTGGGCACGTGCCTGAAGTGTGGAATGATCCGTTGGTTGTTCCGATTCAAAAGGTTGCTGGGACGATTAAAGTCGAAGAGTTTCGGCCTATCAACATGTTGCACACATTGGAGAAAATTTTAGAGCTTGTTGTGAAAGGCCAGTTGACAGAATATTTGAATAGTAATTCTTTGTTGATTTCGGAACAATCTGGCTACCGGGAAGGCCATTCTTGTGAAACCGCGTTAAATTTAGTATTAGCAAAATGGAAAGATAACTTAGAGAGTAAACAAACAATTTTTGCTGTTTTTTTGGATCTGAAACGCGCTTTTGAAACAATTTCTAGGCCCTTGTTGTTGAAAGCATTAAAGCGCTTTGGAATTTCGAGTACTGCATACAGATAGTTTGAAAGCTATTTGTCTGACAGAACTCAAAGGACTGTTTTTAATGATTCTGTTTCCAGTCCCGTGGAGAATAACCTTGGTGTGCCCCAGGGAAGTGTATTAGGGCCCCTTTTGTTTATTATGTATATTAATGACATGCGACGTGTTTTACGATTTTGTGACATTAATCTGTTTGCAGATGATACTGTGTTATTCATTGCAGCTAAAGATTTAAATGAAGCCGTTACCCATTTGAACGAAGATTTGCGTTTTCTAAGTAGATGGTTGAAATGTAAGCAATTGAAATTGAATATAAGTAGAACTAAATTTATGGTAATTTCACAGAATCGAGTAAATGAGAATGTCTCAGTTACGATTGATGGTGAGACAATTGATCGCGTTCGGGAGATTAAATATCTTGGCGTGATTATTGATGACAAGCTAAAGTTCAACGCTCACATTGACAATGTCATCAAGAAAATTGCCAAGAAGTATGGAATACTATGCCGATTAAAAAACGATTTAACTACTTGCAGTAAAATACAGCTATACAAATCAATCATCTCCCCTCATTTAGAGTTTTGCCCTTCCATTTTATTCTTGGCCAACCAAACACAAATATTGAGGTTACAGCGTTTGCAGAATAAAATAATGCGCTTGATTTTAAGATGTAACAGATTCACTTCCTCGACTTTTATGTTAGACGCTTTACAATGGCTATCAGTGAAGCAAAGAATTGTGTATTTAACTATGGTGTTCATTTTTAAAGTAGTTAATGGTTTGCTTCCTCGATATTTGTGTGATCGAATTGAAAGAGGAAGTGATTTTCATAGATATAATACTAGAAAAGCGGATGAAATAAGAACACCGAATTTTTTGACATGTGCTTCATAAAACTCATTATATTTTAAAGGAATTAATGTTTTCAATTCGATGCCAAGACACATTAAACGTGCACTAACACGTTCAGAATTTAAAAGACTATGTATTTTACACGTTAAAACTGTATTCTGAGCAGCAAGCGAATTTTTTTTTTTCAAATATTTATGAAGATTGTACTTGACGATGTTTTACTATTATAAATTATAATGATTTTTTTGTGTGGACCATTTCTTGTACATTTATGTTGCTTTTTTTTGTGAAAATGAAGAAAGTATCTGACGAAGTTCTTTACAAACGGATTATAATGAGTTTGCTATTTTATTTTTTAAATTTTATTTTTTCACGTTTACAATACTACAATACTCACTATTTTGTTCGTTATAGTGATGATGATGGAAATTTGTATAATGTTGTGTTAGTTTAAAAAAAAAAAATAAAGAAAGTAGTCTACAATTGTTTGAGCCTCGCGCGGGGTATACAGATATGATGGACCTCTTTTTGGATTCGTTAAAAAAAATTGTCCTTTGATGCTTGAGATGGTACTATGAAATAGTAGCGATTTGTCTGGCTGAATGTCGGGGAATTCTTTGTCAATTCTTTTGTGGTTGAAAGTAAAAGTTTGACTAAAGCCGGTCCAGGATTTTTTCGGTTTGGAAACATTCTTGACATCCCTGGTGAGATATTCTTGGCCAGCCCTAAACTAAGCTGGCGGCTCCATTAGTGTTGGAACTGCATTGGCTCTGTAACGGTCAGGATCGGATATTGGCTTGTCTTTTGATAATGTCCTTTTACTGGATTCTGTGATCTGAATTGCAACAGAATGTCCTGATCGCTGGGAATACTTGCGAATTTTTATGGTTAACATCAAAGCTTTTCACGATTATGTCGCTGTGAAGCAAATGGATACTTTTGAAGAAATTTATATCTGTAGATGAAATCAGTTCGTTTTTTTTTGAATAACTGGTTTGAATTGTTACCAAATTAATTATCTTAGAGATAAAATCGTCTAGCTCAAACCTTTGTAGGAGTAAGGGCGGGACCATCACCATCATCATTTTTTACAGCCCAAACAACTACTGTTACAGAATTTATGTTTTAAACTTAAAGACAGTTTGGATGACCTGGAATATCCCAAGATTGTCACATTATGGCTGTTGACCAGTCAAGTCATCCGATCTAACAACATCAAATGAAATAAAAAAGTTCTTTTCAGGGCCACAAAACACAAAACACGAAACGGTTTATTTTTTTCAGGACTCTGAAATATTTGATAAGAGTTGGATTTTAAGAGTTATCGATTATAAAACCATATATATAAACATCTTGTTATGAGGTACAAGGTGGCTACACACTGATTGCCTGTTGATCTTCCAAATGTGGAAGACGTCTGTTTTGAATTATCTCAAATTATAATACTCCACCCAGTACATCATAAAACTGCAATTAATTAAACGGATTGGAGATAATAAAATCATTGGGTATAGGACCTAGTCTCCCCTGGTTGGTACTAAACATATGAGCTTGAATATCAATAGAAGCACAAAATGATTCTACGGACTCTTATTTCTCCAAATCCTTCAACTATAATTCAAGGTAAAGACTGCTCTTTTGGACGCACAACTTGCATGTTGCAAATAATAGTTTCAGTAGTAAAATAGTTTGTAGAATGTTGTTGCACAAATTGAAGGTATGTATGTATGTAAGATAGCCACCATCCCTTCTAAGACCTTGTCATGTATGCAGCTCTACTTAATAGCAAGATCAAATTGAGTTACCGGTTTGTATTCGCAGTAACGCTGTATGAGGGGCCAAAAACGATGGGGCGGACCCGTAAGCAGAGACACTTACGTGAAACCCGCCGGAACATAAGATTCTCCTTCCAACGATACGATCCAACAAATCGAATAACCCAATTCGCAATACTTATTAAGCTTTCTACGGGATGGCTTGTTAAGAAGGGCGCGTCGCTCTCAGTGAAACTGTTGGAGTAGAATTCGCAGCATCACAATCGAATCGGTAGGATAAAGAAAATGATACTGTTTGTTCCCTCCTAGACGCCGGTTGTCATACCAGTCCATTGTCCAATTCGAGCTTGATGTTGTTCACTGCCTTCCCAATATATATTCAATGTCATATAATGATTTACACAATATAGTGAATGAATATTATAATGATAAAGAATATAATGAATGAATATTATAATGAAAAATAATGTTATGAATGAATACAAAAATGATAATAAACATTCCATTTTTGAACCTGAAAGTTGAAATTGATTTAAAATTATTTTACAACACTTTGGAAATCCATGGATGATCTGATTATATAGCATATAAAGAATAGTAAAGTCAGTCTCATAGGTACTATAGTGATTTTAATGAAGGAAATTTGAAAACAATAATATCACATCATTTAATATCATAGCATATAATATTAAACTGACGTTATAATGTTATGATAATACGAGCAGGCTAGAAGAATATTTATTCGTAAATTTCCGTAAATCCACTATCCACCTTTATAGGATTAAGAACTACTAAGATTAGAATTTGTTTTCACAATTAAAGTAAATGAACACAATAAGCGTAGGTACAATATATATCTGATATCCACTGGTTTGTTACTGAAATTAAAAATTAGATATGTATTAATATCCTATTAGTCTTGGAAAAGCCGGAAGCAGCTAACACTAAGGCGATATAAATTTCATATGAGTATGCATGTGTGTGTATGTGTGTGTGTGTGTGTGGGGGGGGGGGGGGGTTGGTGTGTGTGTGTGTGTGTGTGTGTGTGTGTGTGTATGTTTTTTTAGACGGGATGGAAAATCTGCAAACAGACTCCTGAAGAACTCAGGGTGTGGGGATGAGGGCGCCAACTCCTCGACCCACTAAAAACCCACCCGTGCCTGCAGCCCCGGCCCTCCCCGGAACCACCTTTCGGTATTACTGCAGGGAGGGGGCATAGGTCTTTAGTAGTTAGCTTCACCGACCTGACGCTGATTCGATCGAGATGCTCCTGGATCCAAGCAGGGTTCGGGACGTCCGCGCCAGATCGGCCGCGATCTCCCTGCCCGACCACTTACGGTTCCTGCCGAACCGCGTGTCACATGGTCCTTCCTCCGATCGAGAAAGCCTGTTCCCTATGTCACGACCGCTTACGGCTTCCTGCCGGATCCTGCGCCATATGGCGCCTCCTCCGTTGTAGTTCGTTTAGCCGTTAAGGGGAGCTTAACGTTTCCAGGGTGCACCGCGGGGAGGCGAACTACTTCCACACCCCTTGTGTGTGTGTGTGTGTGTGTGTGTGTGTGTGTGTGTGTGTGTGTGTGTGTGTGTGTGTGTGTGTGTGTGTGTGTGTGTGTGTGTGTGTGTGTGTGCTGTTGTCGATTCGACAAACATTTTTAGCACGGGAGTTGGAAGGTGATAGCTACAAACATCAAATGGATCAAATGGATAGTTCGTTTAGCCGTTAAGGGGAGCTTAACGTTTCCAGGGTGCACCGCGGGGAGGCGAACTACTTCCACACCCCTTTGTGTGTGTGTGTGTGTGTGTGTGTGTGTGTGTGTGTGTGTGTGTGTGTGTGTGTGTGTGTGTGTGTGTGTGTGTGTGTGTGTGTGTGTGTGTGTGTGTGTGTGTGTGCTGTTGTCGATTCGACAAACATTATTAGCCCGGGAGTTGGAAGGTGATAGCTACAAACATCTAATGGATATAGGTACTGTGCATACACTTCCATCATCAAATCCTATTGTTTTGAGGATGGCACGTATTTAGCAGTATCGTTCAAATTTAGTTATAATCCGATAGATCTCACCGGAAATTGTTGCCGATGTACAGTCTTCATTTGAGCGGCTTCCCTGTGATGCTAAAGGATGCATTTTTGTACAGAAGTAGCACTCCGCTATTCGGCTAATATTTTCACATCATCTTTTCCGAATGGAACAACCTTAATACAATTAGTACTTTGCGCACAAATGCAATACAATGAGAATCACAGGTAAAAAAAGCACTTCCGAGAAGAAATTTAACTTGAAAATCACAATCATTGTGCAACGAAAGAGAAAAAAACTTCACAGCTCTCCCTCTGTACACCACGTGATGAATGCATCTGAAATTATATGCCAGCCACTCACATGCGCATGCGCGTTAGCTTCGTTCTTTGCTTCTGACCAGCAAATGGCCGTTTTCTAAATTGAACTGGTTTTCTTTTTTCTCTCTCCACACTTTGTCAATAATCAAAATCCCCCGCTATGAAGCGACTCTATATCGACTTCTAAACTACTTAGAATCATCAATTCACTCGCGACATAGCGAAAAAATACTCTAATTCAATCATTTATGTTCGCGTGGCACAATACTAACAGCACTAACAAACACAACTAAGCTGATATTAGCTCTTACTCCGGGTGCGGGGGCGAAGCACAAAAAACAAAAAAAAAAACGGGAAAAAACTACCGACCATCACAATTTTCGGGAGGGAATCGATTATATTCACCACATCTTACACAAAACACGTGGAGATTTTATGATTTCACTGTTCGTTTAGGTTGAATTGCGAATATATTTTTGATTTTATTTTTCGCGAAAAGGACGTAGCGAAAACAAAACACGTCAGTTTGGAAATCGCAGCACGGCTTGCTGCGATCTAAAATTTCATATGAGTATGAATGTGTATGTATGTAAAAGATACCACTCATCGTTGCAGGCACAGCCATAAGACAGTGGATCGTCCTCTACGAATGATTTGATCAAGTTCGACATCTGCCTGTATTCAATTTAACACTGTCTGAAGGGCCAAAAACGGATGAGCGGACTCGTAAGCAGAGACACTTACGCGTAATCCGCGGGATAATGAGAATCTACTTCCAATGCTAGAATCCTACAACCTAATGTCGAACAAGCCATCAAACGTGAGGACTTCCCAATGAGTGGGTAGAAGAGCTCGCCACCAATTCACGAATTGTTAATGACAGGGAGTTGGCAATTCCACTCTCCCCATCCAATTCGCTTCAATCCGGTGCTCTCCCTTCCCAACCCTTTTTATTTGATGTATAATATAGTGATGTTCATATAATAATGTAGAGTATTTTTCTTTATAATAATAATCTTACCTTCCCTGGTCTACCTGCAGTTGTGAACTGGTTAGTGAACTGCAGTTCTTACGTTAGCACTAAATCAAAATTATGAGTGGTCTACCTGGTTGTAAATAATACAATATGATGAAATAACTGAAACAATGATAGACATATGAAAATTATATGCTGCTTGGTGCCTCATTACAGCTCAATCATTGGTAGTTGAATGTAACTCCGGAATGTGAAACCTTTTTTGCCAAACCATTTCGTAATTAAATGAAGTATAAACATGCATTATGGCATTTAAGTTTATACTAAATAATAAAAAATATGTACGTATTTATAACATATGGGCCATAATCAGCAGAATTGAAAAGCATTTATTAATTTCAATAATATCCAATGATCTAATTTAATAGAAAAGGACCTTGAGCTACAATGACAAAAAAATAGCTATACTATCTGGAACAAACTTCCTTGTACCCTTGATGCAGATAAAATTTAATTATTATTTTTATTATTTATAGTAATAATTTCAATATGTTTTTAATAATATACAATGATGAAAATAATACGATGTGGCAATAAAATACTAAAAAATGTATATATAATTAAAAAATGCAGCCATTTGCCTCTTCGGCAGCGGTGTCAGTTGCTTTAAACTCTGAAATAACGGAAATTTCCAATGTGATATAATGAAACATAGTTGATCTCCTGGCAGCCGTTTTGCTAGGAAAATGTAAGCAAACAATATGGCGAAATAAATTCCCTATGAATATGATTATTGCCTAAAAATGGAAGCTTAATCAATCTGAAATAAAAAGAAATAAAAAATAAAAACAAGAGGAAATTTGATTTATTCGCTAACTTTTGTTTCCCACTGGGCCCATAAATGATTCTTTATGCCTGTCTAATAGAAGATGTAGGATCAATGTTATGTTTTGTATTTTCAATTGTCTTATGATAAAGAAGGGAAAAAATTGCATTAAAAAACCATCGTATCTTTTCATATACACAGCGTGAGTTAGGTTGGCTTAGCCTCACAACGATGCATAAATGCGAAGCTGAAAATAGCATTAAAAATATTGTGAAGGTTTTGTGATAATATAAAATCATAATAACCATTACGCTTGTTATGCCTGCAGATTGTAGTCCCGCTACAATTGTAAACGGACCTGCATTATTATAGCCACCAGGGAAAAAATAATCTCAAATTATTATACCTAAAATTAGCACTGAAATTATTATTATCTGAAATTAGCACCGTCGGACCGTATTAAGAATACTTCCATTTTTCGTGGCAGGGTAAGATTTCAGCATACTACCTTACCGGGTCGCGCTGCCGATGCCAGAACAGACCGCACCTCCTTGGTGGACAGCCGCTCGGCACGCACCTCCTCAATCTAGCTGAAGTCAGAAGGACAACAGTGCCCAGGCTGCACTACCAGCTAAGTACGCAACCCTTAGCTGGCGGTCTTTGTCATCTCTTGACCCGTGGAAGCATGAGGTAGGAATTTGTGAGGACCAGGGCAATGTTGCGGGGACGCACGCTCCCTGCCCATTGTCGACTCACCATTTTGCAGCCCATTTCATATGAGTATGAATAATGCTAAAAACGGAAACTTAATAAAACTACAACAAAATTTAATTTTCCGATAACTCTTGTTGGTTTGGATCCATATATGATTCTTTATGTCTATGAAATAGGAAACGGATGATTATAAATTTCGTATTTTTGGTGAAGAAGGAAAAAGCTTTTTTGAGTAGAATTTGGCGCATGTCATCCTTTCTCAAAAAAACCTTCCTATCTTATCAAATAAATAATGTAGGTTAGGTGGGCTACAATTGACATGGATGAATATATGTGAAGCTAAAAATTACATATAAAATAGCATAGTTAATATAGTGAAGGGATGTTATAATATGAAATGATAATAACAATTTTATTTGTCTTATTTGTGGTCCTGCTGCAATGTATCATAACCACGCGAAATAAAAATTATTTTAAATTATTTTACCATAATTGAGAATTCCATGGATAATCTGTAATTATAAACCGTATAAAGAATAGTATATCTACAATTTTCATGTGCTGCTACTACAGCGAAAACACGAATTGATGTGATATAACCACAATGTTGTTGTACAAATTGAACGTATACGAAAAATAAAGGTTCAAATCGGAAATGGGTACTGTTGCGACGCCGCATGAACAGCCCTAACTTATTGAACAGAGCTAAGGTGCAACATAGCTGCAACATGACAGCTTGCGTGCGTTAGTATAAGTAGAGTAGAGAGAGTAAAGAATGCAGCCAACTGGTCCGAGTGGAAAATATTATACACCACAACAAGTCGCTATCAACCAACACGGTCATGGTCCTTCTGGACGTGGAGAAGGCTTTTGACAACGTGTGGCACAACGGTTTGATCCACAAATTGGTACAGGCGAACTTCCCGAGTTACCTGACGAGGATGGTAAGGAGCTATCTAACGAACCGTTCTTTTAGAGTATCGCTTGCAGGAGCATCGTCTGCTCTCAAATCGATCCCAGCCGGTGTGCCCCAAGGTAGCCTTCTGGGCTCCATCCTGTACAATCTGTACACCTCAGACGTACCGCAGCTTCCAGCTGGCAGCAAACTGGCGCAGTACTGCGGAACAAATGCATCGGACTGCTCAGAGCATTGTTTCCTTTAATAAACCGAAGGTCCCGGCTATCGCAGCGGAACAAAAACAATTATCGCCCCGGTGATGAGCTACGCCAGGCCGGTGTGGGGAACTTGTGCAAAAACCCACATCCAGAAGCTACAAATCATCCAAAATCGGCTATTACGCCTGATACTCGATTCCGCGCCCAGAACGAGAACCAGCGAGCTCCATCGTGGCGCTGAATTCAAGACAGTGAAAGTGAAATTCAAGACAGTGAAGAATCTATCGATGCATTCATGGATAATTGCCGTCACTCTGAGAGCCCGCTCATCCGAGCGATTGCAGAATAGTACTAAATTATCAAATTATTAGGTTAAGTAGGCTATCAAATTAAAACTAAATTGTCGTGCAAAGAAGAAAACACACAAAGCCACCTGAAAAACAAACAATCATCATCGATGTCAACACAAGTTAAAGGTTGAAAAAATTAAACTGTAAATCACTTGAAAAATAAGAAAAACACGAAATAAGGAGTGTACCGAAAATAAGCTATCCACAAACTTTCTTTCAAATTTAGTTGAAAACTGATATTTTATTCATACAAAAAATTGATCCTTTATTGTACGAGGTTAAACTTGAACATAATGAAGACCGGATGAAATTTAAGTTATTCCTTCACGAATTTTCGAACTTTGGATCGAATGCCCTTCATCAAGTTCCGGACAAGTGTTGCATCGCATTTTTTGAGAGTGGTTTTGGCATAGTGAGCCGACGCAAAATCCGGCCAAAACAGTGGAGGTGTACTATGCTTCGTATATAAAGGCAACAATCTCTTCTGGAGACACTCAGATCGATAGATTTCCGCATTTATAATTCCGGTAGTGTAAAAAATGGTTGACTTCAAACCACAAGAACATATTGCTTGCCATACCAGTACCTTTCGACCGAATTTATCCACTTGAATCGACCTGTCCGCATCGCTCACATCTTTCCCAACGACGGCAGTAAAGTATTGTGGACCTGGAAGGGTTTTTGAGTCCTCCTTTACATAGGTCTAATCGTCCATCAAAACGCATGCATCCAGACGCTGCAAAAGACGCGAATACAATTTCCAGGCCCTTGTTGCTGCTCACTTCTTCTGTTCTGCACTTTGTTTCGAGATTTTCTTGTAGGAGAGATTCTTGTAGATCTTCAGGTGGTTTCGCCTCTTGATACGCTGGATCATTCCGACACTCGTTCCTGCTTTTTGGCCAAATCACGTATTGACATTGATTTGTTCTTCCTGATTAGAGATACCACTTTTTGCTCCAGTTTCGGGTTGGAAGAACCGGGTTTTCTGCCTCTTCCTGGTAGCTCATCTAAAGAATAGTGTTCCCCAAACTTATTAATGATGGTTTTAACACTCGCATGATGAATTCCAAACCGCTTCGCCAATTTTCGCATAGTAATACCCTTCTCACTTAGCCATGTGTCCAGAACCTTAATTTTCACTTCCTTTTCAATACGCGACATTTTGAAAACGCAGAATTTGAACCGCACAAACAAGTAAACAAAAGAAAAAAAAAAAAAAAAAAAAAAAAAATAATCTACAAGACAAACAAAAAAAAAAAAAAACACCTAAGAAAAAAAAAAAATGAAGTAAAAAAAAGAGAAGGTGGGGGGAGAAAAAAAACAACAAAGGAAAAAAAACAAAAACAGTAAGGAGGGGCGGAGAGATTTTTATTGAAAGCGGTGGGGGAAACGGAGAAAAAAAAAAAAAAAAAAAATAATTTACCCCGGCTGGGGCCAGGGGGGGAAGGAGGGCCAATAATAATAATAATAATAATATAATAATAATAATAATAATAATAATAATAATAATAATAATAATAATAATAATAATAATAATAATAATAATAATAATAATAATAATAATAATAATAATAATAATAATAATTATAATAATAATAATAGTAATGAAATAATAGCATAACATTTTTAGAGCATGGACACCTGAAAAAGTAGGAGAGTCGGAAAGGGTCTAGTGGGTGGAACACTTTATGTGAGTAATAGGATTAGTCTAGATGAGAATTTGTTGTTGAAATTTGTAAATAAATTTCAGTTTTGAGCATCGGTACAAAAAAAGAAAGCTGCTTCATTAAATTTGGTTTCCCTACTCGGAAAGAGGTACTTATATTTAAATATTTTACAAAAAACCCCCTGCGGCCCCCCAATCTTTTTCTCCAACCCCCGGGGTTTTTTTGGGGGGAGGGGGGGGGACTTTGCGTTTTAAAAAAAACTTTTTTCGCTATAATACTCCCCGCGTCTTCTGGTGGTGTTTTATTTTATTTTAGCGGGGGCGGGGGAAAAGGGGGGGCGAAACCCGGGGGGGTAAACTATTGTACTCCTTCTCGTTAAAAAATCTTTTTTTTTTTAAATTAAAATAAAAAAATTTCTTTATAAATACATTAGTATCATTCACCAGTATGTGTTATGACATGCATAAATTATATGATACCATAATTACTATACACCAACGCCGTCCTACGTCAACCTCGCGGTTATGTCCCTGATGTAACCCACATCTAATTTTTTTTCTCTGCACGACGCTTTTTTCCGTGTAGGTTGGACAATAGCCTCAGGTAGGAAATTATTTGTCCACAGTAGACAACACCAGGATGCTACTTTAACAGCTTGGCGTGATTTTCACATAAAAGGTAACTGCTGTTATTAGTCAAATATGACCGAAAAAACTGGAAACGCAAGCAAATTTTTTTCGTCGCTTGCTTGGTTATGTTGTAGAAAGATAGCATCTCTGAATTTATGGATTGTATAAATAAAATGAAGCCACCAGCATCCACTTGAACTATAGCACAAACAAACGATCTGCTTTTTCATTTTTCACTTGGTGCGTGACATTTAAACATGGTCTTTTGAAGAAGCAAAATAAGCAGATGAATGTTGATACATTATCAGGTATATTTTATATGCATGTAAATTTATGGAAGAATCCACCTTTTTTAACTCCGCTAGCACATCTGCATGACTCTGTATTTTTAACAACTCTACCGAAAAGAAAACTGAGCATCAAATATTGCTAAGGACTTTGGAAATAATGACTGCTCATTTATAATGGAAAGCTGAAAGCTTTTGAGAATAATCTTAACATCCATGCAATGTTGCATCTGAATTGAATTTAAATCTCAAAAAGTAATTTTCTGAAGCTTCACGAGTTTATTCAGTTATTGTTTCAGGTTCTTTGTAGTTGTTTTTCCGTATTGTTGATAATTAAATTTAGAATTTTTGCGTTTATTGAAGATAAATTTTTTGCAATATATGTACTCTGTCAAACGATGTATTTAGATTTAACATGCGGGACCAAGTAAAGGAAATAGAATCTATTATAAGTTAAACATAGGTGATAATATAACGATCTACCAGATATTATCCTATGCATCAGTGTTAAGATTTGTAAATTGAACTCATACACACTGACACTCGAACTTTATTTATATGGACGTGTCATTACATTTAAAAAAAATCCCAGGCAGACGATTTCCATGTTTAATTCTTAATTATCATTTGCGTTGTTGCTAGCTTATTTACATTATTTCAAGTTCATGTGATATGAATAAAAACCGTTTTTACATAAATTTTGAAATTTTAAACGCAAGTAAAACAAAGAGTGTCGGTATTCAGGTATAAGCCTTTCGCAGCTTATACAGCGCCTTCTTACATCCGCCACTACAATCGAATGGTCTTTACCTAGTGACTTTCTCTTCAATGGTCTTTCACGCTGTCTTTTGACTCCCTTAATCCATGAGCAACTAGTTGTTCTGCCAAGAGGACGAGGAAATTACTAAACGAACTGAAAGCTTATGATTTCCTTTAAGTTCTTTGAAAACCACGAATGAGTTGTTAACAGCAATAAAAAATCAGTGGGGTTGTGTATAACACACGACCGGTTGACGTAGACTCCGTTAAACGATTTGATAAGTTTGTTTAGTTTCGTAGCGGAACATTGCAACGTAGGTACTATCTCCGAGGATCGGTACATGGTCGTTTCGGAGAATTTTCCGTTTGTCAGATTTTACGGCGTTTCCGAAATTTGCGCATACGGTTGGCATCAAATCGATTAGGCATCGTACTTATTCTCACTTTAAGTTTCTCAAAACCTATTTCTTCCTAGAAGTAACCCTTGCGCTGAACTGGCCGGATTGACGTGTCGAAAGGGCTCAGTAGGGATTCCCTGTCAAGACCCGAAGCTAAGAGTCAGTTCCATTGTGGTTATAGAACAATAATTAGTATTTCTACTGTAGTCATCTACATGTTTTTTCAGCATTTCAGCATGGAGAAGCTGGTTGGTGTAGCCTGGACAATGTTATCAACTTGATAATAGAGATAGACTGAAGATCGTGTTCAAGCAGGGTATATTTTCCATTCTCTTATTTATTTACATGGCATAACGTCACAATACTATAACATAGCCTGATACACAATATCCCTCCATAATGCCCGATTCGTGGCTGCTCCTCTCCAATCCCTTGGGCACCTTGTATCCCCTAGGTCATGCTCCACCTGGTTTGACCATCTTGCTCGTTGCGCCCCACGTCGTCTTGTACCAACCGGATTCTCGTCGTACACCATTTTTGAAGGACATTTGCCCGGCATTCTCGCAACATGTCCTGCCCAGCGTATCCTTCCAGCTTTTGCCACCTTATGAATGCTGGGTTCACCGGCGAGTTGCGCGAGCTCATGGTTCATCCTTCGCCTCCATAGGTCCTCTTCAAGCATTGTCCACGTCTCGTGCCCGTAGAGAACAACCGGTCTTATTAGCGTTTTGTACAGGATGCACTTCATACGGGAGCTAAGTCTGTTTGACCGTAGTTGCTTGTGGAGCCCATAGTAGGCACGACTTCCACTGATAATCCGCCTCCGGATCTCACGGCTGTTATCGTTGTCCGCAGTAACCAGTGAGCCGAGATAGACAAGTTCATCGACTACCTCGAACTCATCGCCGTCGATCGTTATACTGCTGCCCAGTCGGGTTCTGTCGTGCTCGGTTCCGCCTGCCACCATGTACTTCGTTTTGGACGTATTTATCTTCAACCTAATCTTCACTGCTTCGCGCTTTAGTCTGGTGTACTGCTCTGCCACCGCCTCAAATGTTCTGCCGACAATATCCACGTCATCGGCAAAGCAGATAAATTGACCGGATCTGTTGAAAATGGTAATTTCCATTTTTCCATTCTCATTTAATGAATAATTTCAGCACGCTTTGGGAGATCCTTGCATTTCAATTGACTTTTGCATTTCAGAGTATGGGGCTGCATGACAAAACTTAGTTGCGCACCTAATGTATAGTTATAATTATAATTATTATGATGATTATTATTAGCATTTTTATTATAATTATTAAAATATTATTACTATCACTTTTATTATTATTCTTATTATTACTATTATTATTATTATTATTATCATTGATTTTGTTGTTATTACTTTTTTTTGGTTATAACTATAATTATTCTAATTATAATCATTATTTTGAATAAATTTTTATTATCACTTATTTTATTATGAAGTTTTATGTAAGGATTAAAATGATTTTTACGATTATTGCGATAGTATTTACGATAGTGATTACTGTGAAATTTTTTATCATGATTTCTCTTATTATAAATGAATGTTATTGATATGTTTACAATAAATAATATCATGATTATTATTGTTACGTTTACTAGTGATAATAACACTTTTAACGTAGGACTACGTTTCTCTTTTCTATACCGGGTGTCATTTCAAAATTTTGAAAAATGAGAGCGTTACGCAAAAGTGAATGGTTTTTGAACGCTATTAACTCTTGTTTGACTGAACAAAATAACTTCATGTATACACCGTTTGATCAAAAAAACTTACAAATGTTTTTGATTAAATTTTCAATTAAGTGCTATTAGTATAAGTGGTTCAACTTTTTACTTAAAAATTACCTACTTTTGCTCCCATACAAATCTGCATATGAACCGGTTGAAAATATGGTTTTCCCTTTCCGGGTGCTCAAAAAACGGGTGACAAATGGTTCAAATTGTCTTCTTCTTCTTCTTCTTCTTTTCATTTCATTAGGTCTCATTCCATATTTGATACAGCCATAGTTACAGAGATTTTTTCTATCTCGTCCATTTTCTCGCGATTACGCGTCTGGCTCGCAAATTATCACCTGCGCTTGCTGATTTACAAGCCAAAAAGAAGCGCTGCAAAGGTTTGCAAGTTTCCCCGCTCGACCTATTGCCGTGGCAAAGGGTCGTACAAATCGATAATCCACGCGGGTGGCATCCGCTTCCGAAACCATACCGGAGCTGGGCACCTCCCAGCAGAAAACGATGTTTGAGACAACTAGATTACTAGAATCATCCCAAGTATCTTGCCGTCCGCCATTCACTGCGACGAGGAGTTAAATAAACTACCATGCTGTATTGAGTACAGCACATGATGGTATCTTGCTGGTCAAATAAGCTGAAAATATAAATTAGTTTCTAACGCGTATCATAACCACCGTCCTTTGCAGGACGACCAATTAAATTTTACAATAAAAGAGCGTGTTTAAGTGAAATGTTTGTGATTTATCCTAAACAACCATTGCGGGCACTTCTGTAGCAAATCAAGTGACGCAAAGAATCTGTCAAAATATAATCAAACGGATTCGACTTCATCCTTCGGAATGGATTTCAAGAGACCTCTCCCCCAGTGTGCCCTCTGGTTTTGCAGTTTCATCTTTCCCGCAATAAGCTTGTATCTCGTACGCCTAGCCAAAGTTTTACTCCATGCTTTATTGGCTTCAGATGCTAGTATTGCTTGAAAAACAAACGTTCCTGAGAATCTCAGGCTGAGATATCACAATCATTTCATCGATCGACTGGTAAGCACTAAGCGAACCTACATTTTGAACTGACGAATTCAATACTGACATCACTTTTTCGTGACGATCTACTTGAGGGCTTCTGGCTTCTCCGGAGTATTGAAATTAAGTTTTAAAAAAATTAGGTGAAACCGATTCCGAGACATTGCACTTTTGACAAAACTATAACCAAGGCATGGTTTCTTAGACCAGTACATGTGAATGTGCGGAAGATTGTTATAGAAAGTAACTAGACAAATTCCAAGCGTTGTTTCCAGCTCTTAGGTTGTTGCCGGAGTAATTGTTTATCACGTTTTATCCAAACAAAAATGTAAAGCCTCTAGTTTGTATGTCCGGTAATTAGATCTCAGAAGTTTTGTGGACGAAAAGCAACCAGCACATCAAGCTCGACTTCATTCATTTGAAATAATCATTTCATTCACTGTCAGAAGCTTCCTCAGTGGACTGAAATTCACGAAGGATGAACTCCTTGAGGACGGATTAATTTTCTCAACGTTTTCTGTTAATTCTTCGTCGAACTTTTCAGCATTTCTGTGAATAAAATGCAAATAGTCATGCCAAACTTTAACGTATAACATTTTCGTACTTCGAACGAAATATTATCAACAGCTTTCTATGACTATGACGCGGAGCAGGAATCACCTGATTCAAAAAAAAAAAACTGTCGTTCAGATCCACTTCTTCTGTCTCCACGTCCATCGGATCAACCATTGGTTCTTCAAATGGCGCGGTCCTACGTTTCCGGTTACTACCCAACAAACATCGGTGTTGAATTAGAGCTTGTTCAAGCAAATTTGGAGAAGCTATTCAGCTGTTTCTTCTAGAATAGCTGAAAAACTTCTCCAAATTTGTTTGAACAAGCTCTAATTCAACACCGATGTTTGTTGGGTAATTGCCATTTTGTTATGACTGCACAAAACGCTCAACAGCTGTTCATCTACAATGCGCCTGAATATTTCTCTCGATGCTTGCACCGCGTAACGGTGTGTTCCAAACAAACAATTTTAATTGTAGTTTTCGAAATCTCGATGTCGATGACGCTCCGTGAAACGGAGCATTCAACAAAAGTGGTACAATGGGAAAACATTAAAAAAACTACAAGGTACTGCCCCATTGGGTTGCTCGAAATGATGATGTAAGACTATGACTAAGTGTAAGCAATTTTAATTGTGCAATGCAATATTCTTTGAATTAATATACTTTTACACCGTGTCCAATATATTCTCATACAAAATAAAACTCTATTTATTTCAAATCGATAATCCAGATTGTATTGATAACTTTACCCATTATATTGCAATATAATACTGATCAACTACAGCATATGTTTTGGAATGACACCGCCTTTAACCTTCTTGACCAGCTCCAGACGTTTTTCGAAACCGTCACAGGCGGCACGCACGACTTCCATCGGCATTTCGTCCCAAATTCGTTTGATTACGGTTTTGAAGTGGTTCATATTAGACGCCCTGTGGTCATTTACTTTCGCCAGCATGTATGACCATACGAAATAATCAAAGGGATTCAGATCTGGTAAACTGGGATGCCATTCATTCTTGTCCAAAAAGTCGGTCAAATTTTCTCGGCATTAGCCCTGAACGAGATTTGCAGTATGCGATGGCGCTCCGTCTTGCTGAAACACATAGTGATCATCTTCAAACACCTCTTGTACATATGGCTTGACAACTTTCTCCAAAACTTCCGTTTTATAATATACGGCATTCACTTTAACGCCTTTTTCGATGAAAACCAGTAGTAATTTGCCTCGCTTGCAAATTCCTCCCCAAACCATCACTGACGCAGCACTTTGGAACCGTGGAATATTCCTATCACTCTCTGGAGCAGTTCTCGAAGAGAGAGCCCACAATCTGTCGTTCTGGACATTGTGGGATTGTTGCAAGACGAATAACTTTTCGTCGGAAAAGATAAATTCTTCCCCACCGTGCCGCGACAAAAGCAAACTTGCTCTTTCAAGTTGGAAGGTTCCGAAGCTCCGTGAACCTTACGTTTCTTGAAAGCTTGGAATCCGAGGTCATTTTGCAGTATATTGTGCATTGAAGATCTCGAAATATTCAGATCTGCGGCCATTTATATTACAGAGCGCTGTGATTTTCGTCTAATCCGTTCCCTGACCACTTTAACAACTCGTACAGTCAGCACCGTACGAGTACGACCGGATCTCTTCCGGTCATCTAACGAGCAGGTATCACGGTACCTTCGGATGGTTCGGTACACAAAATCCCACGTTACTCCGAGGTTTTCCAAATTTCTGAAAATAGCGCCCGGGCGCTAACCTTTCAAAAACTTTTTTTTTCGCTTTCTATCCTTTGCCACGGTCAGACATGTTTCTTGGTAGTAGAGTGTGCAGGACGATTTAAAGGTGCGCAGCCGAGAGCTGTTATAACATCTTTAACATCGCCGAACGACTGAAGCGAAATGCCAAGGTGTACCCCTTATATATCTTTTACTGATGCATAGGAGACGTTCCTTACTTAAATGTGTAGTCTGTGAAAAGAGAACGCTGTGCATTTAGAAAGATTACTCTGAAATATCGGCATTATAAGACATTACCTTATACATGAGTTATTTTCATTTACCATTTAATGTTGAAAATCAATAGTTTAAAAATTGAAACGAGGGAAAAAAAAAAAAATTAAGAAAGAGGTATGATGTATGATATGTACTACCACCCATTGTAGCACGGAAACTAAGTCCGACAGCAATGGGCTCTCCCCTCTGTTAGACTTGATCAAGCTTTAATAACCTCTGATTATCCTAATAATGCCGTTGTATGAAGGGCCAAAAAGGGGTTGGGTGGATCGATATGCAATATCACTTATAGAATCCACAGGGATATAAAGAATTCCTTCCAACAACAAGACTGAACAAATGGTCAAAAGAGCAAGCTATCTAACATGAGGATGCCCAATGGGCGGGGAGAAGAGCCCGCCCTCTATTCACAAACTGTTAGCAATGGGGAGTTGGCATTCCCACTCTCCCCATCCAGAGTGCTTCAATCGGGTGCCCTGATGGTCCCTCCCATTCCCATGAAATATTTATATAATGGTGTATATATTTATGTAATTCGTACAAGCATTCGAATCTATAATATATGATCTTATTCGGTTGATCTGAAATGCAAGAAATGTTGTTAAATGTTAGAGTGTAGAGTTCTGTGGTTCACGCTTAACACGTTTTCGTTCGTTTTCAGGATAGAGATTTACAATCTGATTTGAGGTTCTAATTTTTAAATCTTTGAAATTTGACAAAACTAACTTTTATTTTATTTCTGTTGCCATGGTCACTATTTCCTACTTGATGCTGATTTTATAACAGCGATCGCTTTTATTTTTGCTGACCTGATAGTTATTGCTACCGAGTTAGGAATGGGCAGATTTAAGTGGAAGGGAGTTAAAGATAAATGGGCAAAAACAAATCAATAAGTAATGTTTAAATCATCTATGAAGTAAAATCAATAAAACAATATTACCAAATTTAATGATATTGTGAGTTATGATGAAGTAATGCCAAAGATTGAAATGTAAAATCAAACACTAGCCAAATGGCACACAGCGCTGCATGAATCAGATCAGCTCAGAGTTGATAAAAAGTCCATTTGTCAACCGGAAATGAAAAATACATTCAGCAATAAGTGCAAAACCACAGATTCCGTAATTTTCAAAAGCCTACCACAGCTGTAATTTTCTGCGTTATATACTGGACATATAAGGAATGCTAGATGTCATAAATTGAATGTATATTTCGAGTTTGTTGCATGAAAATGTGAAGGTCATGATATGATGGAAATAATACGATGTTGTAAAGAAACACTACATAATGTACATATACTAATTAAATGCCGCTATGTGCCTCTTCCGCTGCGATGTTAGGTGATTGAAACTCTAAAATAGCGAAAATTCCAACGTGATATAATGAAATAAAATTGATCACCTGGCCTCCTAGCAATGAAACTTTAGGTAAATAAATTTCATATGAGTATGATTACTGCCCAAAAACGGAAACTCAATAAATCCAAAAAATGAATGACAGGAAACTCTTCGATAACTCTTTTTTCCTACTGGGCCCATAAATGATTCTTCATGTCTGTAAAATATAAAATGTAAGATCATAAAAAATGTAAGTTTTTTAATTAACTATTTTGGACGAAGAATTTTTTTTTATTCTGTAGAATTTGTCGTATATAATCCTTGCTCTAAAAAAAATGTAAAAAGCCATCCTATCTTTTCAAATACATAACGTGAGTTAGGTGGGCCAAAACATACAGCGACGCAAATGCAAAGCTGAAAATAGCATAAAAAATATTGTGAAGGGATGTTGTAAAATAAAATAATAATAACAATTATATTTGTAATGTCTGCATGTCTGCTGACCCTGCAGCAATTGTAGAAGGACTTGCATTATCATAGTCACGGGGAAGAAAACAATTCACAATTATTATACAATACTTGGGAATTCCATGGATAATCTGAAATTATATACCGTATAAAGAATACTTCCATTTTTCGTGGTAGGGTACGATTTCAGCATGCTACTTTACCGGGGTCACGCTGCCTACATCGCCTTGGTGCGGCTGCCACCTAATGTATAGTTGACGCGATACAGCGTTTCTTACTCAACCGCTGGATGCCAGGACAGACGCTGTTTGAGCCGCATCTCTTTGGTGAACAGACGCTCGGCACGCACCTCCTCAATCTAGCTGAAGTCAGAAGGACAACAGTGCCCAGGCTGCACTACCAGCTAAGTACGCAACCCTTAGCTGGCGGTCTTTGTCATATCTTGACCCGTGGAAGCATGAGGTAGGAACTTGTGAGGACCAGTGCTATGTTGCGGGGACGCATGCTCCATCCCAGGTGTCTACTCACCATTTTGCAGCCCAAATAAAAATTTTAGAAATGTTTGGAGAAACGACTGAGATATTAATGCTCAAACCCTGACCGCTTTTCGTGACGGTTGCAAAAAGTTTTTTTTTAATTGTATCGTGTAGAAAAAAAAGAGGAGCCCCCAAGAAACTTAATTGAGAATACACTTTACTCAGTCACATAGGAAATACGACTCAGTTTCGTAAAAAGTAGAGTCACACATCTACTGAGTAATTCCACCTTTTCGGAAACGGATTCAAATTCTCCATGCGACTGAGTAAAGTGGACTCTCACATTAAGTTCAGTTTGCGGCCATACAAATAGAATTGTCTCCTCTATTTTCTTTGCAACCCTGACTGATACTATCAGCTGTGAGAACCTCAATTGGTACTTGAGCAATGGTTTTGTGTGGTGACGGGCTATTCCACATGTTATGAGTCACTCCTTATCGAATTCTTAGCCTTTCACAGTGCTCGCTTGGTGGAAGTGATTGTGAACGTGAAGAGATTGCACCGGTTTTCAAAAACACTAGTTAGAGAATAATGATCAATTGGTGGAAATTGACAGAGATGATCTCCATTCTCTAATTCAGATATATTTCGACCAAAATATCGACATCAAAATGAAATATTTTTAAATTTTTATTGATTCAAATGGCTAGAAAGTGAGGAATAAATAATTCAAAGTACGTCATTTCAATATGCTGTCTGGAATCACGTTTTTAAAAATTAAGGGTGACTTGGGGGCAGAAGCGTAGATTTTGAAATATTATTTTCGATAATGCATGAAGTGAGAATTGTCAAACGTTCATTGCTCTCGAAATTTCTGAAAAATGCCATTGACAAAATTCTATGCATGCGCAATTATTGACGAGTCAAATGTCCTCTACATGAGTCTTCATCTTCAAATCAAAATGATAACAAATTAACCAAAACATCTGCAATTCAACACCGTAAATTTGTTTTCTGATCATGTACAACATCAAGATCTGAGCTCAAGAATAGTATGGAGTAACGTAGATATTCTGGCAACAATGAAATACGACTATAACGGTTTTATGATGTTCCATAAAGCTTCACAACGTGTAAGGAGGATCCTGTTAGGGCCTCCAAATTCTGACTGATGCATCAGACGACGAGAATCGTCTGCCAGAACTCAAGATTGGTTTGCCCGGCTAGCTCTTTGTCCAACCCTACAGCAGGATCCACCTTCAAGGATAGCCAACGGTTCCAAAATTTTCTTTCCCAATTCCTTATCTCAAGAGATTCCCCAAATGCATTAACCACAAATTCTGTGTTAATTTTCCAAATTCAAAGAAGGATAAGGCATTTATTGAAAAAGAATGTAAACTTCTTTAAGCTCACATGCAGTAACATTTAATTTTAAACGTTTAATGTAGATTTCCAAAGTCTATAATTGCTGGATTCATTTTGCATTTATATTTTAAAACATTCCCCTCTCCCTACCTTCTCCTATCTTGTGACGTTATGCCCTCAGTTTGTACCCTGTACGTGAGTCCTTCTACTCTGCGTTTCCCTTACCCCATTCTTCCCCTATTAATACAAATTGTTCGTGTGGGTACTTAAAAACCGGTTCAGGTACTTACAGGTTTCGCCGATTGTTGGTTACCTGCCCAAGTAACATTGCCAAAACCATCCTGCTTTATTAAGTTTTATTAAGGTTTTATCAAAGCCACTAGAAATCATTTTGGTTTTATTATGACACCAAGAGCTGCCAATAGGTTTCATATTTTAGTCAGGTTTATGAGAACCTGCGCAGCTTGTTTAAAACGATCTTAAAACCTCGTTTTCTCAAATTCCTTTTACTCCTATCAAAGGTTTTATTTCGACTTTATGAACTCGTAATATGCTGTATTGAAATGCCGTTTTAGGACTCATTGATATTATCTTATTATGCTCAGTTGAAAAAGCATTTTAAAACCATTTTGCCTCCAGTAAATGCATTAAACAGCAAATTGGCATTGATGGAAGTCACCATAGGACCAAATAGTTTTCTAATAGTTATTGCGAAGATAAATTGGCTTTATGGCAAACATTCCAATCGCCATATTGAAATATAAGAAATAAATGAAATGTGGAAAAATAAATGCATAAAATTTTCAATGGTATGCAAATAAACTGTAGATCGGAGACTAATTTCGGCATTCTTTTAGATAATCTCATCCGATTCCAAGCACTTTTCAGGAAATTCATGATTAATTTATCAAATGTTTTTGTTTTAATTTCATTTTTGTTGGTGTAAATTCGCATAATTTCCTAGGCGCATTAATTTTTGGCTCTTATCGTGCCTATATTCATCATAAAAACAAATGCGCTTATAATTTGGAGCATAATACGTTGTAGAAAACACAGTTTGTTCAGGTTATTTTGCTATCAAACAAAATTTCCCGCAACACTAGACCTTTTTTTTACTGCC
Source organism: Aedes koreicus (assembly GCA_024533555.2). Lineage (NCBI taxonomy): Eukaryota > Metazoa > Arthropoda > Insecta > Diptera > Culicidae > Aedes > Aedes koreicus. The sequence goes on from JAHHFK020004455.1 coordinate 55,708, forward strand.
TAATGAATCAGAAAAGAAGAGAATCGAACAAAGCAGAACAACAAAAAACAACCTCGATTTCACAGTGAAGTTTGACAGCTGTGGCCATTTGGCTGCATTCTGGTTTTCATGGCAGCCAAGAGGTTTTATGAAGGTTCTCGAGTGGTCATAACATCTTTCACTAGAACATTTTCAAAATCTTTATGTTCTTATATAGGTTTTATTAACTTTTTTTTTTTTTTTTTTGTTTATCGAGATTTTCAGCCTTGGGCTGGTTTATCTCCCGTCGTAGTTACTCAAATTCCCTTTTTGGGTATTTTCGTAACTTGTTCGGAGGTGAGATTCGAACTCGTGACTTGGCGTGAGAGGTATGGATGTTAACCACTACGCCGGGGTCGCCCCCTATTAACTTGTTTTTACAACCGTCTATAGAGTGGGCCATTTTGTACAAATTTCGGCTTTAAAGAAGCATAGAGGAGGTGCTGGTAGACAAAACAGTTTTGAATGTAGTTTTATCAACAAAGACGGGAGGAGTGCTATACGGCTGAAATAAAACTAAAATTGTTACTTGGGCTGGCTTGCTCGTCTAGCGCAGCTGAGATGCTTAATACGACGCCTTCGCCGTTTACCGTTTGCTGTGGGTTAGCGCCAAAACGCCGCACGCTGAGTTTCGTCGGTAGACTACCGATTGCAGCGATCCTTCAGTGTGCATGGAATATGGGCGTGGTTCACTGATACGATCTGTCAAGGTGAGGTTACGGCGATCCGTACGAGGACTTCTTACATCTGTATGTGAGGTTGGAGATGTGCTCTGTGCTACAAGACTCTTATCCAGGCTGGTTGTACATTCATTACCCTGTACGTGAGTCTAAGCGATACGCTCTAGCAGTGGCAGACTTTCCCCAGACAGATCACTCGCGGATTGTGGCAACCATGTGGTGACGTGTGGCCAAACTTCCTTCTCCGATGAACACGTTTTCTGAAACTATTCTTAGCGGCACGCAGCCGCGAGGCGAAGAATAGTCCCAGGGGATCGCCCTCAGTCTCTCCGATAGCAAGCAGATAACTTGTTGATGCTGCGTTAACCATAGCTAGGAAAACCGTTCCTGTCAGCACAATCTCTCCGAGACGCACCAGCCAGCAAAACCCCAAGTAGGCACGTGTTTACGTGTGGTGACTATGGATGAATTTAAATTAGTACCTCAAACACGAAAAATACAATTTTCCAGCAATTTACCTAACGTTATTTCAACAATTTTCTAAAACTGTTAGTTCCGTTAAATCCTGGACTCAAGATTCTTCCTTATATAGCTAGCAAACAATGTTGCACGACAAGAAAAAGAACATTCACGAAGAATCTGGATCCACTGCATCGCACGCTGTCATCATTCACCTTGTGCGTAATGATGATGGTGATGATGGTGTCGTCAGTAGCAGCAGCGTCGGCATAGCGCTCTCTCTCGTTTTCTCGGCTGGTTAATGTTTACATTTTCTCTCTCCGGGGTAGCCTTAGCAGCACACTTGTTGCAAATTAGTTAAAGTTACTTGAATGCAACTCAATTAAGTCACAATCAAGTTCCTGCTACCAATTAGGTCAGTTTTGTGTTGCTTGGAAGGTCATGCCAATGATGACAGCGCACTTGCTGATAGAATATTTACGTGGTGTGTTTTGTTTTGCACGCTTTGCGCCGCGTGTTTATCTGCCGGAGCTAACGTGTTGGTAGCGAACATACACCCCCGGGCTGGAAAGATTCCTCGGAAGCTCTGCAATCCTGTTTGCAGTTGTCTTCGATCGGCAGGATAGAAATTCGAGAAACCACTTGTCGGTAGATCGTTCCACCGATTTGCACGTCGACAGCTCCCACTAGGTTGTCCGCTCCAGGGTACACGTTGACGATTCTGCCCATCTTCCAACTCTGGGAGGGCAGATCTCTTTCTTCCACTACCACAATCATTCCAGGACAGATGTTTGGATGTGTTCGTTTATTTTTGCTTCGCGGGGGCTACCTTCGATTTGCTGCAGAGCAAACGAAGACTCGCAGTTCTGTCGGGAAAGATGCAGTGGAGATACACCGCCGCTCCGTAGGCCAGTTTGGATGCATTCGAGAACCCATGCAGCTCGACAGCGATGTGGTTTGACCCCATGACGCACCGAGGGATCCTGATGCTGTTTACGTTTTGTAGGGACATCCGAAATTGCAGCCACTCCTGCAACAAGTTTCCTTCTAAGCGGGTGTCCCATGGTTGTCCCGCCAACCAAATCTTTTGCATTATGAGCTTGGCGATGATGATGACTTATGATATCAGACCGACCAGCTCACTTATCTGGTTATCCGGACGAGGATGACAAAGATGTCGTTCTGCACGGTTGCTCCCACCAGAAGGGCTTCGTTTAGAGCTACGTCGGATGCTGAGGCCTTCGCTGATGCATCGAAGACCACGCGAAGCTTTGTGCTGGAGCTGGACGGCCGCTGGAACGCATGAAGAGGCATGTAATAAAGGTCTTGTTCGATTCGTCGAATTCTTCCCTGATCTCACGGCAGTGTCCGAGGGCTCCGTAGTCGTCGATAAACTCGGTGTAGAGGTTCCATTTCCTGACCAATTTGCTTGTCCCGGGATTCGAGATAAAATTTGTTGCTTGTCCCGGGAAATCCCGGGATCCCGGGAATTTTTTCAATGTGCTTAAAAACGCAATTTTGTGGTTAGGAATACGTTTTATTCATCAATAAAAAAATCAATGGTTCAAATTAAGTAACTGGTCTTATCAATTTGAATTCGTTCTCTGAAAATACGACTTCAAGAAGCAAATGTTATTAATGCTTTCATCGGACAGTGAGGTTCACTTTTTAGAACAGATATTTCCGGAATTCGAAAAGATGCGCTCGCTATCGGTTGACGTCGGTTTGATTGATTTTAAGCCGCCGAAAAGGATTTCAAGATTCGGGCTCAACTTACCATGTAGCTCGAAAAGTGACAGCTCTTTCGCAATTACTTTTGAAAAATCAATCATTGCCGAATCAGTCTGGGACGGGTTGGCATATTCCTTTATAGCCGATTCCAGTTCTTCACGCATGCTCGATGGTGTCGATCCTAAATCGTCATGCATACAGGACAATCCAGCATTCAACTCGGCAGCATCACCATCGGTCTGTCTTTGGCAGTCTTGCAACAATCGAACTCCCAGTTCCTTGATGAACTTAATCATTTGCGTTTTCGATGGGCTTTCCAGTTCTGCTGGCACTTGCGTTGACAACGGAAGACCTTGAAGGAACTTCAGCGCTGTTATTATTTCCTTTTGGCGCCGTTCGTTGATTATTTTCGTGATTGCATCAAAGAGGTCGTTTCCAATTTTGGAGTTACTTTTCTTAAGCTTCGAATACAAAAAACTCAAGCTGCCTTCCACAGACAGCAATGTAGCATCTCGTCTTCCCAATACTTCCGAAGCGAGTCTGATTGGCTGAAGTGTTTCCTGAAGGTTTTTTGCAACCTCGAAATCACTGTCCAACATAAGACCTGAAAGGCCTATTTCGAAAAGTGTCTCTTTGATGCAATCAAAACCGCGAATGAAGTGCTCCAGCATCGTTTCAGTCGAGTTCCAACGAGTTTTGACGTCCACACACAGTTGAAGTGGTTTATGTAACATTTTCGTGATTTTATCTTGAAGCAGTGCATTCTTAACAGGCGATTTTGGAAAAAAAATTACGACTCTTCGAAAACGTTTCAGAGACTCTCCAAATCGCGTGGTGTACAGGTCTAGAATTTAAATAAATTAGCTGTTTTCTTTAATATGAACATGAAAATTCCAATATATTTACCCGAAGAACCAACTTCATCATCGTAGTTATCACTATCCGAATCGTCGCTATCTGAATCCTCATTTTCAATTGGTACCGGTGGCTGATCCTTGTACAGGACATCGCAAACCCCCAAGTGAATCGCATGGTTGTAACACTGCTGATGAAGGTAATCCGACAATCTTCCAAACTTCGTACTCATTCGAGCTCCGTCAGTCGTTGATGCTACAATGTTTCCATCCTTAATACCAAATTTCCGGACCATATCTTTGACCATTTCCAAAACCTTTTCAGCAGGTAGTAATCCACGAATTTTGCCGAGACCCAGGTTGTAGAATGATCCGTCAGCGAAATGGGCATTCACGTTTAAGTAGCGCTTGTTGCTTAGACTTGTCCACTCGTCCAAAGTGAGACTAACCAGTTCACCGCTATCGATACGCTTCACTATTTCATCCCGCGTTTGCTGTTGCTGCTGAGCGTATCCATAGTATTCGGCGACCAGCTTCATGACGGATGTATTCGACGTTGGCAGAGAATATCCACGATCTGCGATCGATTGTCTGATGAACTTGCTGTTGGTGATTGCATTGATCGAAAATCCGTCCTCTGCTGCCAGCCGAGCTACAATTTCCGCCAGTGACTGACGTTTAACTAACTTGAGCATCGATACTTGTTTCACTGGGACATTCGGTGTGGATGATTTAACTTTCGCAGTAGACTCACTAGGATTTGTGGGGGGTTTGGAATCCATGTCGTGTTTGTTCTTCATGTGCCGGAGCAAGCCACTGGTCGAAGAGCCTTTGCACGACAAAATTTGCTCGCACTTCCGACATCGTGCTTTTTCTTTGTCATCCGTAATTCTGTCGAATTGTTTCCAAATTTCAGCCATGCCTTTAAAATAATTGGATGTAAGGCTACAAATAAAAATTTAAAATAATTGGATGTAAGCACACATTTTGTATTACTACTTACTTTGATGTAACGGCAATCCGAAATTATTCAATGAACACAGAAGCAGTAATCAGTGAATGAAAACAAAGTTTTGAATGGAAATGATAGCTTGCATCGTATTGGCGCGCGCGCGTGTGTGTGTGTAAAATGTGTAGGCAAAAATGCGAATGCCTACTGAACCAACACAAAAGGAATGATGCATTTTCATGAATGATGTATAACATCGATGTAGGTACAGTAAATATGTATGTTGGCGTTGTATGGGTTATATTGAATGCGCGTAAACGGTACACTGAAATTCCGGGAATCCCGGGATTTTCGGGACGGTGAAAAATCTTATCCCGGGATTCGGGAAATCCCAAATTTTTCAAGATCCCGGGATTTTTTGTCCCGGGATATCCCGGGTTGGAACCGCTAACACGATGTACTTGAGCTTCAGGGAAGGGTCTTTCTTCATTCGTCGTTCGAGTGAGAGGAAGCGTCGCAGGGCCAGCTCTCGGTTGCTCCTCAGCTGGGACTCATGAAAAGGCAGGGAGACAACGCATCTTCTGTCCTCGTCCCGTTAGTGAGTGGCCAGGAAGATCTTCTCGCATACCTCATGCTCCGTGGGTTCATCGGCGTCTTCAATGTCTTCATCCTCCCAAAAACTCTTCTTGGTCTTGGAAAGTGTGGCGTTGATGGCTATGCAGCACTGCTGGTCGTTCTGCTGTTCCTCGACGTCTCCTGCGATGACCCGACCGAAGTGCGTCTCTTGCAGGCCAGGCAAATCCGCTCGTAGTTTCATCCTTCCTGATTTGAGCAGACGTAGGAAATGGGGTACGCCAAGCAGCATGTCGATTTTACCAGGTGTATCGAACTCGGGGTCGGCTAGGAATATGCCGGATGGTAGTGGCCATTTTTACACGTCCCGCTGGGTCGTTGGGATGACTCCTGTCACCTAAGGAATCACCAGGCATTCGACGATCGTTGAGAAGTAGCAACATCTGGATTCAACTGCAATAAAGATCTTTTCGCGGACATAGGTCCTGACTGTGCCAACTCCGGTATGGGCACAAGCGTCGGAATTCTTTGGAGGGACAGGCGGTCAGCGATGGCCTTCGAAATGAACTTCACCTGAGAACCAGAATCTAGCAGCACGGTTCACGACAGCTGTCATGAGCATTGCTGTTTTCTGTTCCAACGGTCGGCCTTTTGGAACGACGATATTTGACAACGAGTGAACAGATGTTTGCGCTTGCAAAACTGGTTGTACTGCTGGAGTCGTGCTCACCTTCTGCACCGGTGGGGCGGACTTCTCGGGTGCTTGCTTAGGTTCCTCATGCAGAAGGGTATGGTGCTTCCGCTGACACTTCATGCAGGTCTTGTTCGACAGGCACTCGTTAGATCGTTGGCCGAATCGAAGGCAATTGTAACACAAGTTCAACTCCTTTACCTTTACTATACGTTGCGCTGGTGCCCACTTGTTGAACGTAGGGCATTCGAAGTGGAAATGCTCATTGTTGCACACGAGGCAGGGCTGGTATTTCGTTGTAGGGGTCGCAGCGTGTGCCTTCTGGCTTGGGGGCTTCACGCTCGACGGCTTGGGGTGTCCTTCCTTCACGGTAGCTGCCTGGGGTCGATTCTGGAATCTTTCCAAAACCTGACACTCGCTCTGCAGGAACTTCATCGTCTGATCGAGGTCCGGCAGCTTACCGTGTTCCTGTGTCCTCTTCCACAGTTGAAGAGTCTGATCATCCAGCCGTGCCGTGACGATCTTTGTCAGCAGTAAACCGGACATTGCGTCAACTTGGATGTCCTGGTACTTCAGGCCTCCAAAGTGCCGGTGGATCGTCTTCACCAGCTCTATCAGATCCGTATGGTTCCTCTTCGTGATGGGTTTCAATTCCAGCAGACTAGTCAGATGGGTGTCAACGATGACGCGGGGGTTGTCAAACTGGTCCTTCAGCTGGACTGATAGAAGTTGTTGTCCTGGATCATCTTAGCCGTTATCCATCCGGAGGCGTCAACGACGAGGGCCTTATGCAGATGGTGCAGCTTCATTGGTTCGGATTCATTGCTGCAAATGACAATGTCCTCGAACATCGTCCGGAACTTCGGCCAATTCTCCACATTCCATTTTTAAACGACTATTCACGCACTCCCAGCTTCGGGGAGTGCGTGAATGAAGTCGTTTGAAAACCTTTCAACGCGTAAGGCTTTCATTTTTCAAAATTTGAATTGACATTTGGTACAGAGAAGAGGAACGTAGTCCTACGTTAAAAAGTGCGGCAACTTAGAATCGATTCACGAACATCCAGTTTGCGAGTCCTGAGTCGAACATTCGTGGAACAATGCTTGAAAATATGGAATACTAAAAGTAAACAATACCAACATCGTATAAAGCAAACCCATTCATAAGGACACCTATAACATTCTTCAGTTTATGTGCCTGAGTATGGATTTTGATTTTGATGCGCTCTACAATATGATGTTCATGCCTTTTAGTAAGTTTTTTTGTTTTTAGCAATTCCTCATTGCCAATTTGTTTTCTTTTATATGTTGGTTTATTTGTACAGGCTTAATCTTCTTTACCGATTGACATAACAAATTTCATTGAAAATTGCATTGATCCTAATACAAACATTGTGCGTTATAGTGGCTCAAAAAACGAATTTTTTTAAGCAAAGCGAACATGATTTCGCTAGCTGAGTACTGCCTTGGCTATACGGATGCGATTAAAGGTTTTATTTCAATTCCAGCAGTTTTCGCTATCGCTTAGAAAGCATCTCTCTTTGCGAAAATAAATCTTACCTTGGCCTTTGCACTGACGATGCTCCGGAGCAATGTGTTTCACGTCAGTTATGTGGAAAAGGTTTTTCACAAGGGGCACTCTATACTGTGACGATTGCTAGTGTCCAGTGTTTTTCTGGTTTGTCTACACTCTTGCTGGTCCAAACTAGTTTCCACTTATTTGGCATGGCAATTGCAGTAGCCAGTGAGAAGAGCACTAGGGAGCTACACATCTTCAACGTTTAAACACGTTCTCTTCCAACTCACATGTATTTGGATGGCTAGGGTTCGAGGTTAAGTGTGATAAAAAGTTAGTTTTAAATGACATGGGACAAGACTAGTTTGGACTTAACACGACACATGCTACACCATGCTGCAATCTTGAATTGACTGTCTAAAATGATATTTATCAAACACTCAGGCAAACAACTAATTCTTATTGAAATTACACCAGTTTACAAAATAAATCAAAAGTGATGAACTTTGTAATTCGACTAATGTTTCTAATGTGAAATTTTATGCAGAATTCAAAAATGCCTTCAAATAAAATTAAAGATGAACAGTTTTCGGAATATGTATAAAAGTTTTTTTTTTTTATGAATGAACAAAAACACATTTACTTAAAATGGAAGAACGCAGGTGATCTAAGTTTAAATATGTTTCCATCAAATGAAGCAGAATTAAATTTAACACTGATCTTTCGAGATTTGTAAAAAAATTGTGCTAAACATATGATGAATACCAAAATAACGTCAACAAAAAATTAAATTGCATGTGAAGCTTAAAGCCAAAGAAAAAACGAAGAAAATTAGGGCTCAATGGTAAAAATCGGTTGAAAAATGAGGAAGTTTAACAGAAACTCGAAAGAAATGCGCCCATCTCTCTCTCTCCCAATCCCTTTCTCTCTCTCTCTCTCTCTCTCTCTCTCACACACACACACACACACACACACACACAGGGATGAGGCAGAAATAACAATCAGCAACAAGTAGCATGGCAAAAAGGTTCATTCCAAATAACTGACTTATCAAAGGACAAATAGTGGCTTTACAGTGACAGAAATAAGAGTATATAACAAATTTGAATGCGACCAGTGGTAAGCCATACATACCTTTTACCTGTTATCCACCGAGGCAGGCATGTTTTGCACGAATTACACAGAACGTTAGGCACCCATGGTTTATCCAGATTCTCCGGACAAATTTCAAAATAAAAACGGAACGCAGATTGAAGAGTAGCAGTGAATTTAATTGGTGTCGTAAAAATGTAGACGCCACAGGCATAACCAAACTTTTGTGGATCATTTTTGCGTTTTGCACCGCACATTTTTCTCATTCCGATAACTGAACAACGAAGTGTCATCATTTGTTTTATTTTGAAGGGTTACCAATAGCAATTATGTTTTTCCCGCATTTCTGCTTTTTTTTTCCAAAGACCAGCATAACTTACTCATTTTTCAACCGATTTTCACCATTGAGCCCTCATTTTCTTCGTTTTTTTCTTTGCCTTTAAGTTTCATATGCAATATATTTTTTGCTGACGGTATTTTGGTATTAATCATATGTTTAGCACGATTTTTTTACAAATCTCCACAAAAAACATCGCAAAAAAATATAAATAGCGTCGAAAATATTACTCATTTTATTTGAAGCAGAGGACACCTCTGCACTTCCACAATAAATCACTGGGATGTTGGATAACAAGATTCGGTGGCCGCAGTGTTGGTTTTGGTAATTGATTAGCTATCTAGTGAAATATTCAAATATCAGTACCGATTACCCTTTTGAACCGAATTATACCAACAGTAAGGAAGCTGAGCGATTCCACGAACAAGTGGGAAATTTTTCCAGTTTTTATTTTTTGATTTGCATGAAACCTTGCATACAAGTTCTGGGGGAAGAAAAACGCCGTTTTGCATACTTGGTTCGCCATTTTGAATCTAGCCTTACTTATGAGAAGGGCCCATGAAAAATGCACATGATATCTTCAAAAAATTGTATCTCGGAAACGGTTTGCCCGATTGGTTTGATGTCTTCGGCGAAGTTTTAGACAATTGTTGGTGCTATATGAAGAAAAAATGCACGGTAAAAAAAAGTTTGGTTTTTGTGTTTTGAACTAAAATATAGATTTTTTCTTAAAAGTTACATGTCAATAATTTTTTAATTATCTTTATGTTATAGCTGAATGAAAATGCTATCTAGTGCACAGTGGGTTGTTCTGGAGAAAAATAGGTTACAATGAAAAGAAATCTTTTTTTTAAAATTACAATTTTCAAAAAAGCTATTAAGAAAAGTCAAAAAAGTTTGTCACTCTAATTTTATGAAAGTACATCAAATTTGCAAGCAAAAAATTCTTCGGTAACATTTTTCTAAGATGCACCGTTTAGAAGATATTACTGATTTAATATTGATTTTTTTGATAACTTAATAAGTTTTGGCCCTTTTCGGATGTACTCCGTGTTTTTTCAGTTTCAAAAGTATTTTTTTCGGAAAGATTGGGAAATTTTGAGTTAAAATGACACTGACAGCTTAAAGATTTGAGTGAAATTCTCTGCCTTAAAAGTATTTTGAAAAACAAGTTACAAAATCCCACTATCAGGAACAATGATTTCTTCAAGTGATTTTTGGTGCGTTGTGCTGAAAACGTGCTAACAAGTATTAGATACAGGTAATTAGATACCAGTTAGCTGTATTACGTACAGTTGGTGATTGTAAACATGGTCTTTGTTGGAACTAGTCCACCATGGCCACGCTGGCCATAACGAGGCTAGCTCCGTCGATGATCGTTTCTTAATAATAAATAAAAAGAACGCAGTCTTAGTCACCTTCCATCAAACTAGACGGCTGCCGACTGATACCTCAATAAACAACCGCCGCACTCTTTATTCATTCCAGGTATATACAATTTACAATCTTCTTCAATAACAATATACCTACGCCAGCAAATCTACCTCGCTCCAACTCTCCAAACTCGTACCTGAAGGTTCGACGATACCTGAGCGTTCAACTCTACCTATCTTCCAACAGTCTTTACCCAGCATTCTATGATTTCTACCCGTGAGCTGTATAATAATGTCTGACTCGGTTCTGAATTCATCCAGTATCTACCAAACAGTAAATGCAGAAAGGTTGCTAGTAGCATAGTGATTATAGTAATTTCAGCTCATAATCCTGTGTTTTTGAACGAGATCCAGTGTTGTTTGATAACATAATAATTGTAAAGGAAAGTGTAACACGTTTTGGTGCAAAGGTAAGTTTTAAATACACATATTAATTATATGTTTTGTGATATTTTCGTACAAAACTAACAATTGGAAAATATTTTCTATGTTACAAATTACAAAATGAGTAAAATAAGATGTATTCGCCCATTCAAAGACATTCAGTGTTCGAAAGAGCTGCGATGTCTCACGGATGGTATCATCCAAAAACTAAAATCAATTGGATTTTCCAAGGTATCCACACTGAACACCAAGGATTTTCGTATTTGTTCGTCTTGCCGTCTACATATTGATTCAAGAGCTCACCTCACCCAAAACGAAGAACAAAGCGTAGACGGCGGCTCAAGGATGCCAACTGTTCAGACCATACCTGATGTACCTGATTCATAAAGCTATGAAAGTTTGGTCACGATACCATCAGCGTCAACGCTAAGCACAATTCAATCAAATGAAGACTTCACGATGCCTGTAGACGTCGAAATATTCAACCGAGGAATAGCAGCTATTCGTGTTTCGCCTATAGATTTAGGTAAGGTTAAAAATGTTCACTCATTGCCCAGTGAACAAGCGAACGGTGCAGTTCGTTCGGTCCGCTCTCCGTTGCTTTGTAAGCTATTACTAGGCGTTTCAAGTCTTCAGTTCTAATCTATTTGCTCTCGATCGCGAGTGAAATTCAGTTTCTGAAGAAGAAAAAGTTGTGTGATAAGCAGTGCAACAACGTCATTAATTGCAATTAGCAATATTGCAACGATCTAAAAGGCATATTGCTCCGCATCCATACGGCACGCACACCAGCAGTCCATCGTGTGTAGCGTGCAATCGTTCATCTGCCAACCACCACCGACGAGCGTCATCATCATCATCATCGTCATCATTATCATCATCGCTGAGCTCCACGTCTAACCGGTACACGCGGCCACACATCGTCGCTCGGCAGCAGCAGCACATTCGTCGCCCGTCTGCAGTAGATCAGTGATAAATATAAGATAAGTTTTTGTTTCTCGCTCTTCTGAATTAATTTTAATCGTATTGTGTGTGTGAGTGTGGAGAGTGAGTGAGAGTGAGTGAGAGTGTGTGAGAGTGTGTGAGAGAGTGTGCTTAGGTTTAGTTTGTTTATCTGTGATTGATTGTAGGTAATTACGTTAGCGGTTGAGCGTCATAAGCTCCCACGGGTGCGACATGGATGATTTGTCGGAAGATGATTCATCCATGCCGCCAAATAATGAGGTTTCTCAAAATGTCGCCCGGTCACGGGCCTATCCAGATGATTCAGCTGGTCCATGGGTTGTTTATTTTCAGCCCAAAACGAAACCTCTGAACGTTTATCAGATCAGTAATGATCTGACAAAACGATTATCGGCCGTGACCGAGATAATAAAAGTGAGACCCAATAAACTTCAAGTCGTTGTGTCCAACCTTAAGCAGGCAAATGAGATTGCTGTCTCGCAGTTTTTTACACTCGAGTATCGGGTGTATATCCCAGCTCGGGGTATTGAAATCGAAGGTGTGGTCACCGAAACGAGTGTGAACCCTGAGATCCTGCTGAAGCGGGGGGTTGGTCGATTTAAGAACCCTCTGCTGTCTCCAGTTAAGATACTGGATGTGCACCAACTAGGCACAGTATCGACCAATAAGGGTGAAAAAAAGTTTACACCATCAGATTCGTTTCGGGTGACCTTCTCTGGCTCAGCCCTTCCTCAATACGTCGAGTTGGGAAAACTTCGGCTACCTGTGCGGTTGTTCGTACCTCGGGTCATGATCTGCCAGAAATGCCAGCAGATGGGACATACGACCTCCCATTGCGGCAATAAGGCACGCTGCTCTAGTTGTGGGGAGAAGCACGAGGATGGCGCCTGCGCAGACAGCACTATCTTCAAGTACCTCGAAATCTCTGACCCTCTCAAAAGCATTGTATTGGCAATGCTTCCCACAGTGAAAACTTTTTTGAGGAAATTGAAAAAAAAGTGGCCCCCCCTTGTTGCAACTATTTTTTTCGTGGGTTAATTTTTTTAAGGGGGGGGGGATTTGATCACTGTTCTACAGTGGAATTGTCGAAGTTTGATTCCTAAATTGGAATCATTCAAATTTTTAGCTCACAATACCGGTTGTGATGCATTCGCTCTTTGTGAAACATGGCTCTCTCCCGAAATCGATCTCCCTTTTCATGATTTCAATATTATTCGTCTTGATCGTGAGGATTCACGTGGAGGAGGAGTACTTTTGGGGATCAAAAAGTGCTACTCCTTCTATAGAGTGAATTTTCCTCCAATTCCAGGTATTGAAGTTGTCACATGTCAGGCTGTTATTAAAAATAAAAGCCTTTGCATTGCTTCTGTCTATATTCCTCCTAGAGCCTCTATTAACCAGAAACAACTTTCAGATATTTGTTCGGTTCTTCCTGCTCCGCGGTTGGTCATGGGAGATTTTAACTCTCACGGTACAGGCTGGGGAGAACTGTACGATGACAACCGGTCTTCCCTGAAATATGACCTCTGTGACAACTTCAATATGACAGTACTTAACAATGGAGAAGTAACACGTTTGGCTGGTTCATCCTCAGTTGGCAGCAGATTAGACCTCACACTTTGTTCGAATTCATTATCGCTGGATTGCACATGGAATGTGATTCAAGATCCCCACGGTAGTGATCATTTGCCAATTAAAATTTCGATTGCCACCGGGTTCAATCCGTCGGAATCTATCAACGTCGCGAATGATCTTACCCGTCACATCGATTGGACAAGGTTTAGGGCAGCAATAGATGAAGCCGTAACGACGGTAGAAGGGATTCCTCCGCTGGAAGAATATAACTTCCTCTCCAATCTGATCTTAGACAGCGCGCTTCAAGCTCAAACTCGACCTGTTCCAGGAACGTCATTTCGCAGGAAACCTCCTTCTCCATGGTGGGATCAGCAATGCACCGAGGTTTACCGTAAAAAGTCCGAGCACTTCGAAGTATACACGGCTCTCGAACGCGAACTTAAGAGCCTCATCAAGGCCAAGAAACGCGGATACTGGCGAAGATTCGTGGACGGGCTATCGCGGGAATCGTCGATGAATACTCTTTGGAATACGGCGCGAAGATTGCGTAACCGAACTACGAACAACGAGAGCGAAGAGTACTCGGACCAATGGATCCTCAGGTTTGCGCGAAAAGTTTGCCCTGATTCTGTGCCGGCACGAATCATTCCTCGCGAAACCGAAAATCCGATAGATGAGATCAGCCAACCCTTTTCAATGGTAGAACTATCTCTCGCACTCCTTTCGTGTGGCAATACGGCTCCAGGGGCTGATAGGATCAAGTTCAACTTGCTTAAAAACCTCCCAGACGTCGCTAAGAGGCGCATGTTGAACTTGTTTAATCAGTTTCTGGAACTAAACATTGTACCGGATGATTGGAGACGGGTGAGAGTTATTGCAATTCAAAAACCTGGTAAGCCCGCGTCCGACCACAACTCCTATCGACCCATCGCGATGTTATCTTGTATTCGAAAGTTGTTGGAGAAAATGATCCTCTTCCGTCTGGACAAATGGGTTGAGACAAACAACCTGCTTTCAGATACTCAATATGGTTTCCGTAGGGGTAAGGGAACGAACGACTGTCTCGCGTTGCTTTCCACAGATATTCAGCTAGCCTTTGCTAAAAAAGAGCAAATGGCTTCTGTTTTCTTGGATATCAAGGGGGCTTTTGATTCAGTATCTGTTGAAGTTCTTTCAGATAAACTCCACGCTTGTGGCTTTTCACCATTAATGAATAATTTTTTGTACAATTTGCTGTCAGAGAAACATATGAGCTTCTCTCATGGAACCTCTACAGCTTCCCGATTTAGCTACATGGGTCTCCCCCAGGGATCATGTTTAAGCCCCCTTTTGTATAATTTTTATGTCAAAGACATTGACGGTTGTCTAGGTGACAACTGTACGTTGAGACAACTTGCAGATGACGGTGTAGTGTCTGTCACGGGACCCAATGGGGTCGATCTGCAAGGACCCTTACAGGATACCTTAGACAATTTGTCTACTTGGGCTCTCGAGCTAGGTATCGAATTCTCTACGGAGAAAACTGAGTTGGTAGTTTTTTCTAGGAAGCATAACCCTGCACAACCGAAGCTTCAAATTTGGGGTACACCGATAACTCATTCTATGTCCTTTAAATATCTTGGGGTCTGGTTCGATTCTAAGTGCACCTGGAGATCCCATATTGAGTATCTGAAGCGAAAGTGCCAGCAGAGGGTCAATTTTCTCTGCACAATTACCGGGACCTGGTGGGGAGCTCATCCACAAGATCTTCTAACGTTGTACCGGACAACGATTTTGTCGGTTATGGAATACGGTAGTTTTTGTTTTCAGTCAGCGGCTCGGTCGCACTTCATTAAACTGGAACGTATTCAGTATCGGTGTCTTCGTATCGCGTTAGGTTGCATGCACTCGACTCACACCATGAGTCTTGAAGTGCTGGCTGGCATGTTGCCACTCTCGGATCGGTTTTCAGAATTATCTCTCCGGCTCCTCACCAGGTGTGAAGTTATAAACCCCCAGGTGATCGAAAATTTTGAGAAGCTCCTTGAGTTGAATACTCAAACCCGCTTCATGACTTTGTACCATTTGTACATAACACAGGATGTCAGCCCTTCGCCGAATATTCCCAATCGTGTTTGCTCCTCCGACTTCGGCAGTTTGGTTCATTTTGATTTATCCATGAAGCAAGAGCTTCGTGGAATTCCAGAGCATCATCGTCCTATGATTGCCCCTGTGATTTTTGCTGCAAAGTTTGGCCAAGTTGATTCCACTAAAACGTTCTTCACTGACGGATCATTGATAGAGGAGTCAGCAGGCTTTGGTATATTTAATGAAATTTATAGCGCCAAACGTAAACTTCAAGCTCCTTGTTCCGTATATGTCGCTGAATTAGCGGCAATACACTTTACGCTAGAAATTGTTGCCTCACTTACACCGGATCAGTATTTCATTTTCACGGATAGTCTCAGTTCTTTAGAGGCTATTCGCTCCTTGAGGCCGGTAAAGCACTCCTCGTATTTTCTCATGAAAATACAGGAGCTTCTAAGTGCTTTATCTTCGCGTTATTTTATCATCACCTTTGTATGGGTCCCTTCTCATTGTTCAATTCTGGGTAATGAGAAAGCGGACTCGCTTGCAAAGGTGGGCGCTATGGAAGGCGATATTTATGATCGACAAATCGCCTTCAACGAATTTTTTGCTATTTTTCGTCAACAGTCACTCGTTAGCTGGCAGTATAAATGGAGTAAAGGAGATTTGGGGCGATGGCAACATTCTATCATCCCAAAGGTGTCGAAAAAATCATGGTTTTGGGGTATTGATGTGGGTCGAGACTTCATTCGTGTGATGTCTCGCCTCATGTCCAACCATTATTCTTTGAACGCTCATTTATACCGTGTTGGGCTGAGTGACAGCAATCTCTGTGAGTGTGGACAAGGCTATCAGGACGCAGATCACGTTATTTGGTCATGTGCTGAGCATCGTGCAGTCAGATCTGAGCTTTATGATTCCCTTCGGGCTCGAGGTAGACAACCCAATGTACCAGTTCGAGATATTTTGGCTCTGCGTGACCTGGAGTTTATGAAACTCATTTATGTGTTTTTGACTAACATTAGCATTAGAATGTAGTTAGTTTAACCTGTATGTTTACTTTAAGTTTTTTTTTCTTTTTTTTTATCTGTGTTTGTGTGTTTTTTTTTCTTACTCAAAAATGTTCAATTCAAAAGAAGCCAAAAGTTGTATAGTTTTAAGTTTTTTAGACAATTAAGAATTTAAAAAAAAAATGTGTTATATAAACCACACTTCAAATTCCAGCCCACCTTCCCATCCTTTCAGTTGTTATTCCTATTAACCTCGAGACGGCCGCGAGTAATCGGTCCTATCCCCTTAACGTTAGGTTTAAGATAATTGATGTATATAAATATGAAAACTTGGCTCTGTAAAGTTAAATCGATTGAGCCTGTACAAATAAATGAACTGAAAAAAAAAATATGCACAGTATAAACACATCCAGTTTAAATGGATTAAACTGTTAGGCGATATGCAAGAGTTGAATGCACATTTTCAACACAATACACCAAAAATAACTGGAAGAAATCATTGTTCCTGATAGTGGGATTTTGTAACTTGTTTTTCAAAATACTTTTAAGGCAGAGAATTTCACTCGAATCTTTAAGTTGTCAGTGTCATTTTAACTCAAAATTTTCCAATCTTTCCGAAAAAAATACTTTTGAAACTGGAAAAACACGGACTACATCCGAAAAGGGCCAAAACTTATTAAGTTATCAAAAAAATCAATATTAAATCAGTAATATCTTCTAAACGGTGCATCTTAGAAAAATGTTACCGAAGTATTTTTTGCTTGCAAATTTGATGTACTTTTATAAAATTAGAGTGACAAACTTTTTTGACTTTTCTTAATAGCTTTTTTGAAAATTGTAGTTTTTTTAAAAAAAATTCTTTTCCTATTTACCTATTTTTCTCCAGAACAACCCACTGTGCACTAGATAGCATTTTCAGTCAGCTATAATATAAGAATAACTAAAAGATTATTGACATGTAACTTTTAAGGGAAAATCTATATTTTAGTTCAAAAAACAAACTTTTTTTTTACCGTGCATATTTTTTCCATATAGCACCAACAACTTCGCCCAAGACACCAAACCAATCGGACAAACCGTTTCTGAGATACAATTTTTTGAAGATATCATGTGCATTTTTCATAGGCCCTTCTCATAAGTAAGGCTAGATTCAAAATGGCGAACCAAGTATGCAAAACGGCGTTTTTCTTCCCCAAAAACTTGTATGCAAGGTTTCATGCAAATAAAAAAATATGAAAATCACTCGTTGCTGAAATGATATGGAACCGCTCAGCTAATAAATCCACTCAGAGAGTTTGATGCTGATTTTTCATTTGGAGCTTTATTTATTATTTCGTTAATCGGACGTAGACAAGTACAAATGTCAAATTGTCAATTTTTTTATAGAATTATGGAAAAATAAATAAAAATCAAGTAATGTCTGTCTTTATAAATGTGTTAAAATAATGTTTGAGTTTATGGCTAGACATTTTAAAGACAACGGTTTCGCAGTAATTGATTGTAATATTGATCCAATTCAATGGCCCGCATTTTGCATAATTTGTGCGATGATGTTTATGGAAAAAATGAAAAAAAATTCAATTTCGGAGTTTGGAGTCGAGTAGGCGCATGGAAATTTAATTTTGGCAAAAGTTCTGCTGAGTCAATGCGCCGCGAAACAATGTCGTTTACAAATGAATCCAATGCATATTCACGACGCTCTTTAAATTTCTGGATGTTTTTAAGCATGCAGCGTGCATCATATGATGGAAGAGGAAATGAAGTCCAACCTAGTTTACGAAGGGCATATAACAACAATTGTTTTTTTTTACAGATTCAATTCTTCCATCGTACGTGATTAAAAAAGGAGTCCATTCAATGCTGCAATATTCCAGTATTGTGAAGCAACATAAAGTGTTTCAATTGTATATGGGTCCTGAAAGTCATAGCAAAAACGATTGATGAAGACTAACATATTGTTTGTCCTGTGAATAACTGTGTTGCAATGTTCAATGAATGTTAATTTGGAATCTAATATAATTCCTAAATCCCTAACTCTTTCACATTTTTCTAGAGGGTGTATCGTTTAAAATCCACACTCACAAAATTCATTCTCAAAATTCGAGTTTTTATCCGATTATCACCAAGTTTTCAGGGAGTTAAAAAAAAATAAATAAAATTAGTTTTGTCATCATTCATTTAATTTTTTTCGCCCTTATATCCGAATGCGCAAACTTTGACCGTAACCCCGGCCATAAGGTTCTGCACGACCTCAGAATCGACAGTTTTTTTGCATATTAACTTAGGGAATGTTCATAAACCACGTAGACTCATTTTTGAAAATTTCAAACCTCCCCTCTCCCCGTAGACTTTTCTCCAAACTCTTTTTTAAAATTTTGCATGGAGCGTAGACGTTGGACAGGCCCCCCATCCCCCCAGAAAATTCTACGTGGTTTATGAACAGTCCCTTATGCTTTCTTAATTTCTTGTAGAAGAATGTAGATTCTTCACCACTTTTGGTCGTTATAGAATGGCCAAGTATGTTTCTGTTGGGCGCAGTTCCGGAGTGTTTGGGGGGTTCAGATCTGTCGGCACGAAATCAACATCATTCGCCTTATACCACTCTAGCACGCCCTTTGTGTAGTGGCATGATGCCAAATCCGGCCAGAAGATCTTGGGAACGTCGTGATCCTTCAGGAGAGCCGCTTTTGGAGACACTCTTCCAAATATACCTGTCCATTCATGGTGCTTGCGGTAAGGAAAGGTGTACTCCGCTCTCCGCAAGTACAAATCGCTTGACAAATTAAGAACCTCTTGGCGAACTTCGACTCTTCTGTGTCCGGAGGTTCTCGGAAACATCACACTTATCCTTGGCAGTCACATACAGGTTTTCTGGAATCTTGTTGAAGTCTGTCTAGTCATCCATTACGCAGCAGTGTGGTTTCGTTAACTTCTGTTCGTACAACGTTCGGGCACGGCTTTTTGTGACCGTATTCTGATTCGTAGTCCAGATCGAGTTTGGTATTTTGTACGAAAGTCTTGCTAACACGCTACTTTTAGCTGCATCTCGAACTGAGGCGTTCGGTTACCGTTTAAAGGTCCCAACCACGCGTTTGTGATCGTTCTCGTTGACCTGAAGGTTTTTTTTTCTTCCAGATCTTCGCTTCCGATCAACAGTCACATGTTCTTCGAACCGTTTTATGATACCAGACACCGTGGAATTCGCGATTCCCAACTTTTTTTTACGATGGCACGATGTGACAGATCCTTGTTCTCAAATTACTCGTGCAAAACTCGCGCACGCACTATTCTTCCGTCGTGGATTTTAAACGGTACACTCTTCACATTCTGATTTCCTTATGCAATTGTAATGTTTGATGATGTTTTTTTTTCTGCTAAATGATATTAAATTGGATTTGTTTACATTCAATTCCAATTGGCTTTTTTTTCCCATATGTAGAATAATTGTATTTCATTCCGAAATATGTTGATGTCTTCTTCATTCCTAACCTCCAAAAAGAGCTTCATGTCGTCGGCATAAATACATATATTTTTTTGAGGATGAAGGAAATATCATTTATGTAAAGATTAAAAAGAAGAGGTCCTAAATGAGAGCCTTGAGGGACACCTGAAGTTACTTGAATAGGATTTGATTTATTTGCATTAAGTTTTATTATTTGTTGGCGATTAGTTAAGTAAGATTCAAGCCATTTCAGATAACCTGTCTCAATTCCCATTTTTGTAATTTGAAGAGTAACATTGGTATGTCAATGCGGTCAATTGCCTTTCAAAAGTCTGTATAAAGAGCTTCAACATGGTTTCCATTATCCATTGCATTTAATGAAGAGTCAATGAATTCAAGCAGATTTGTTGGAGTCGAACGTCACTCAAAAAAGCTGTGTTACAGGTCTGGTATTCTATTTTTGATTCGTTGAAATAATTTTTCTGTTGACAATTGCTTCGAAAAGTTATTTAATGCATGAGATAATGGCTATACCACGATAATTCCGTACGTCTAATTTTCGTTCAGATTCAAAGATAGGGGCTAAGAATGAAATTTTACATATTTTTGGGAAGTTTCCAGATTCCAGTGACATATTTGTTGGATGTAGCCAACACACAGGATGTACTCGGTTGACCGCTGCCAACATCAATCGATGAGGTAGACAATCAATCGGCGTGCCACTTCACCAACGCACGGATAGGGACTTGCTTTGGCCCACTGCCAACAACAAGTGAACGGACGGATGGTTTAGATGCGGAATGGGTTGCAGTTGTGCGTTCGAGTTCTGAAAAGAACTATTATCAACTCTTGTCGAAACGCAGCAAACTTGCAACACCATGTTCCGAACAGACGACTCCAGCCTGGATATCCAAAGGGGCACTTTCTTCTTGTGATAAAAACACTACTTTTACTTTACTTTTATGTTTATTCGTTCACTGGTAAAAAAATACTGATCCAAATTCAGAGTTATGCTCTACTTTTATAGTTGAAACGTTGCGTCAGCCGTTTCTGATTGGCTATCATTGCGCAACGCAATACAAACATAGTTAATGCTGATTGGTTAGTATGGGAGGGGAAGCCGATTACCCGCGGCAGCTCGGTGTTAGTGAAAAAAAAGAAAAGAAGGGAAGGAGGGATGATGGGAAACTGTAACTACTGCTACTGATGCGACGTTCGGTTAGCTGCGGTGACTAGGAGTAGCACGATACACGCAATTTATTCGCTGTTGCGAATATCATCCCCCACGCGATTCGGTAATCCATCATCGGGTGATTCATCGATGACTCGAGGCTTGTTATCATCTATGGGTAAAATAGAAATTTTTGTTATTGGACGTCGATAAACGGTGTCTCCCACTTTAACATCAACAACTCTTACTAAGTTGTCTTCTCCAGGGTATGAGCGGACAATTCTTCCCAATTTCCACTGTTGTGGTGGCAAATTCTTATCTTCGAGTAAAACGACGGTACCAGGGCGGACATTAGGTTGAAGAATATGTTTTTTACCTCTTGGATGCAAACTTACAAGATAATCGTGGACCCACGATCGCCAAAAATGCTCTCTCATTTGCTGTAAATGTTGCCACCTAGACAATCGGTTCTTACTAAGGCCTTCATAGGAAGGTTCAAGGACAGCGGTTAATGGCCTTCCAATTAGGAAATGGGCTGGGGTAATAACTTCTCCTTCAGTTGGGTCATCGGAAAAAGAAAACAAAGGTCTCGAATTAAGAATTGCTTCAACTTGAGTAAGCAATGTGTAGAATTCTTCATAAGTCAACGGGGTTTTCTTCAGCATACGTTTGAGATGGTACTTTGTACTTTTTACCGCGGCTTCCCATAAACCTCCAAACTCTGGAGCTTCTGGAGGAATAAAATGCCAAATAATTTCCTTGGTTTGGCAGAAGGATTCGATAGCGTGGATAACCGCGTGGTCATTAAACATAACAAAAAGATCGTGTAACTCTGTGCGTGCACCTCGAAAATTGCTACCAAACCTCTACGACTGATGAACCTTTGCAATGCAGCGATAAAGGCAGCAGAAGTCATGTCTGACACTAATTCTAAGTGAACAGATTTTGTTACCATACATACAAAAACTGCAATATAAGTTTTTACGAGAATTGATTTCCTCAAACCATGTTTAACTATGAATGGACCGGCATAATCAACTCCAGAAACTTCAAACGGAGCCGAAGGCGTGACACGACTTATTGGCAAACTTCCCATGTATTGATTAACGCCCTTAGGTTTGACCCGATAGCAACGAACGCATCCTCTAGTAATTTTCCGTACTGCCGATCGGGAACCAAGCAACCAAAATCGTTGACGAAGGGCAGACAACAAACCGGACGGCCCAATGTGGAGGTGTTCTTCATGATATGCTCGAATCAAGAGATCAGTTAGAGGATGGTTCGGCAAAATATATTGGTGCTTAGTTGAAAAAGGAACACGGGAATTCTGAATACGGCCTCCTACACGTAGAACCCCTTCTTCCAAAAAGGGTCCTAACATTCCTATTCTTCGGCAAGGTTCTCCACGCTCAACTCTGTTTATTTCGTCGATGAGAACATCTTGTTGAATAATGGCAGGGTAATAAAACATCAATAAAAATGGAAAAAATAGCAATAAAAATATGTGAAATTGCCACTACATTATTGAACACTGTGTCAACGAAAAAATAACAATTCGCACTAGAAAAATATAAAATAGCAATAAAAAATTGATAATTCATTTTCAATAATTCAAAAGTGACCGGTAAAACTTTCAAAAAAAAGCAATGGCAATTAGTATAAACGCAATAATAAACTGAAAGTTTTCCGTCATAATAATAAGTTCTAGCGCTATACATGTGACAAAAGTCTTCAAATCTTTCAAATCTTCCAATTGAAACCAAACAAATCGCAATAAAAAAATCCAAAATAAAAAAATAAAAATTAAAATAATTTGTTTGGTTTTGATTGGAAAGCTTTGAAAAATTTAAAGATTTTTGTCACATGTATAGCGCTAAAACTTATTATTATGACGGAAAACTATGAGTTTATTATTGCGTTTATACTAATTGCCATTGCTATTTTTGAAAGTTTTACCAATCACTTTTGAATTATTGAAAATGAATTATCAATTTCTTATTGCTATTTTATGTTTTTCTAGTGCGAATTGTTATTTTTGCGTTGGCACTGTGTTTAATAATTTAGTGGCAATTTTGTAAATTTTCATTGCTAAATTTTCATTAATTAGTGCCAGTATATATTTTAGTCGTTGGATAATCTTCACCATAACAGGGCTGCAAAATGGTGAGTAGACAACTGGGATGGAGCGTGCGTGCGTTCCCGCAACATTGCTATGGTCCTCACAAGTTCCTACCTCATGCTTCCACGGGTCAGGAGATGACAAAGACCGCCAGCTAAGGGTTGCGTACTTAGCTGGTAGTGCAGCCTGGGCACTGTTGTCCTTCTGACTTCAGCTAGATTGAGGAGGTGCGTGCTGAGCGTCGGTCCACCAAGGAGGTGCGGCTCAAACAGCGTCTGTCCTGGCATCCAGCGGTTGAGTAAGAAACGCTGTATCACGTCAACTATACATTAGGTGGCCGCCGCACCAAAGCGATGTAGGCAGCGTGCCTTCGGTAAAGTAACATGCTAAAATCTTACCCTACCACGAAAAATTGAAGTTTTCTTTATACCGTATATAATTTCAGATAATCCATGGCATTCCCAAGTATTGTATACTAATTTTGAATTGTTTTCTTCCCCCGTGGCTATGATAATGCAAGTCCGTTTACAATTGCAGCAGGATCAGCAGACATGCAGGCATTACAAATATGATTGTTATTATCATTTTATAATATAACATCCCTTCACAATATTTTTTTATGCTATTTTCAGCTTCGCATTTGCATCGTTGGAAGTTTTGGCCCATCTAACTCACGTTATGTATTTGAAAAGATGGGATGGTTTTTATGTTTTTTAGAGAGAGGATTATGTACGACAAATTCTACATGATCCTACATTTTCTATTTTAAAGACAAAAGGAATCATTTACACGGTGTTCAATAAGTTCGGATACACTTTCAAAATTTGTTAAAAAAAAGAAAACATGTTTTTTTATTTTTTGGATTTATGTTATTGAAAGCTATGTTTACAAGGAACGTTTACAACATTTCTCTTGGAATGACCCCCCCTTTGTACTCCTTAACGAGCTTCAAACGTTTCTCGAACGCGTCGCAGGCGGCACGCACGGACTGCATGGGCATTTCGTCCCAGATTTTGAGAATTACCGTCTTGAAATGATCCAAAGTGCTGACCTTGTATTCGTTCAGCTTCGCCATCATATAGGACCAAACAAAAAAGTCGAGAGGATTCAAGTCCGGGGAGCTGGGAGGCCACAAAGTTTTGTCCAGAAAGTCGGTTAAATTGTCCCGACACCAGGCTTGAACCACATTTGCCGTATGGGCTGGTGCACCGTCCTGCTGGAACACGTAGTGCTCATCGCCGTAGAGGCTTCGGAGACTGGGGGCAACAACCTTTTCCAAAACCTCAGTTTTGTAGTACGCCGCGTTGATTTTGACGTTTTTTTCAATAAACACCAAGGGTAGCTTACCACGTTTGCATACTGCCCCCCAAACCATCACCGACGCGGCACTTTGGAACCGAGGGATGTTTATATTGGATTCAGGAATGCTGTCCCTCGATGGCGCCCACACCCGGTCATTTTGCACATTGTGCGGCTGCTGCAGCACGAACAGTTTCTCGTCCGAAAAAACAAACTCCTGACCAGCGTGCCGAGAGAGGATCCTCTTAGCTCGATCCAACCGCTTTTTGCTGGTAGCCTCCGAAACGCCATGGACCTTACGTTTTTTGTAAGGCCTGAAACCAAGGTCCTTGGTGAGTATGGTGTGAGCGGTTCCAATGGAAACGTTGAGATCTGCAGCCGTTTTCCGGATTGAGCGGTTCTTTTTGCGCCGAATTCGCTCCCTCACGATCTTGATGACCCGTGGCGTCCTCGTTGAACGCGGCCGACCGGATCTCGCACGGTCATTGGTCGAGGACGTCTCCCGGTATCGCCTGATGGTCGTGTAGACAAAGTTCCGCTTGACCCCATGCGATTTCAGCAGCCGGAATATATCGCCGGGTCGCTCACCGTTCAAAAAAACGCTTAATTACGAAGTCCCGATACTCTTTCATCGCGCGTAACAAACAAACAACAACTAACAGAATGTCAACACCGCGCACATTCGGTAGCGTATGAATGAAGCTAAAGCTGACACCAATACCGATGCAGAATATGTACATGGCGCATACCTACGCAATGATGAAAACTTGTATTCGAACTTATTGAACACCGTGTATGGTCCCAGTAGGAAAAAAGAGTTATCGAGGAATTTCCTGTCGTTTAGTTAAAAAAAAAAAAAAAATTTCTCGTTTTGGATTTATTGAGTTTCCGTTTTTGGGCAGTAATAATACTCATATGAAATTTATCTCGCATTATTGTTTGCTTAAATTTTCATTGCTTTTTACTAGGCTGCCAGGTGATCAACTTTATTTCATTATATCGCGTTGGAATTTTCGCTAATTTAGAGTTTCAATCATCTAAAATCGCAGCGGAAAAGGCAAATAGCGGAATTTAATTGTTATATGTACATTATTGTAGTATTTCTATGTATATGTAGTATTTCTTTACAACATCGTATTATTTCCATCCAACAATAAATTGAATTAATAAATGTTAGTCTTGTAAAATTTCAATAGATTTAACAAACTTTTTCAGGATCAAGATTTTGGTGAATTGCTGCTATCGCTGAATACGAACGAAAACGTGCTTAAGCGTGGAACCACAGAACTCTACACTTTAACATTTTACAACATTTCTTGCATTTCAGGATCAACCGAATGAAGATCATATATTATAGATACGAATGCTTGTAGTATTTTTCATTTACGTAAATATATACACTATTATATAAATATTTCATGGGAATGGGAGGGACCATCAGGGCACCCGATTGAAGCACTCTGGATGGGGAGAGTGGGAATGCCAACTCTCCATTGCTAACAGTTTGTGAATAGAGGGCGGGCTCTTCTCCCCGCCCATTGGGGCATCCTCATATTAGATAGCTCGCTCTTTTGACCAATTGTTCAATCATGTTGTTGGAAGGAGATTCTTTATATCCCTGTGGATACGTATAAGTGATGTTGCATATCGATCCACCCAACTCCTTTTTGGCCCTTCATACAATGGCATGATTAGGATAATCAGTGGTTATTAAAGCTTGATCAAGTCTAACAGAGAGGAGAGCCCATTGCTGTCGGACTTAGTTTCCGTGCTACAATGGGTGGTAGTACATATCATACATCATACAATAATCTTCACCATAACATGGAGAGAGGATCGTAGTTCATTAATGGTAGGGAATAACGTCTTAACACGGTTCGCAGAAATCTTATGTCGACAGTTTATGATAAAACGTTGTACGTACGCTAAAACGCGTTGCAATTTGCGGAATGAGCTATACTTCTTGAATAGTGAAAGATCGTCTGAATTCATAACCGGCATAATGATCACTGGAGAGGAATTCAAATCTGGAAGTTGGTCTTCGGGTATATCTATAACGTTGGGTTGATTAAAGGAAGTTGATTTCAAAAATTCGGGACCTTCCCACCATAACGCATTTGATTTCAAAACTCCTGGTAATTGACCCCGGGAAACC
The DNA here is from genome assembly GCA_024533555.2 of Aedes koreicus. Taxonomy (NCBI): domain Eukaryota; kingdom Metazoa; phylum Arthropoda; class Insecta; order Diptera; family Culicidae; genus Aedes; species Aedes koreicus. The sequence continues at coordinate 82,225 of JAHHFK020004455.1, forward strand.
ACGTTAGCCGGGTTATCCTTGGAACGCACATAGTTCCACTCATTGTGACCATTTTCGATAGTGATTTCTGAAACACGATTGCGGACGAATGGCTGCAACAGTGAAGGGGGCTTACGGAGCCATGCCAACACAATTTGGCTATCTGACCACAAAAACACAGACGAGAATTGAACTTGCATGGCTGGAATAGTTTTTGTGATCAATTTCGACAGCAGTAAAGCAGCACACAGCTCCTTTCGAGGGATTGTCAGTTCTTTAATAGGGGCTATTTTCGACTTGCTATGGAGAAGCTTTACTGAAATCACATCATTCGCTTGGACAGACCGAACATACAGACACGGTCCGTAGGCAATTCCGAAAGCGTCAGCAAATCCATGCAATTCAACATACTCAACGTGTGGAACCATGACATGCCTTGGGATACGAATGTGCCCTACCTGGGTCAACGACGAACAAAATTTCAACCATGAATCAAGAATTTCACCTTCAAGCGGCGCGTCCCAACCAATTTTCAGAGTCCACGTTTTCTGCATGAGATGCTTAGCAACTACAATCACGGGAGATACGAGACCTATTGGATCGAAAAGTTTAGCTATTTCCGAAAACATACTTCTTTTTGTAACGGGAGATAGGGGAATATTGAGACTGATTGAAAAAAGAAACTCATCATCGGCTGGACTCCACAGAAGACCGAGAGTTTTTATAACCTCATTAGGAGATATTTCATTAAGTTGAACAAGAGGTTCACGATCAGATTATAGAACACCTTCCAAAATCCTTTGGTCATTGGCACACCATTTATGCACTGGAAATCCTCCTTTCTGCAGTAAATTACGAATTTGTTGGCGGAGCTCGATGGCCTTCTCGAGAGTGTCCGTGCCCGACAAAATATCATCAACGTAACAGTCATTACGAATAACATGTGCTGCTAAAGGGAACTCGTTACCTTCATCAATGCATAACTGTAACAAGGCTCTGGTTGCGAGAAATGGGGCAGAAGATGTACCGTAAGTCACAGTGAGTAATTCTAGTACCCGGAGAGCTTCCGAAGGCTTTGCTCGCCAAAAAATGCGAAGGAACGCAGTCTGTGAAGGATCAACAAAAACCTGTCTGAACATCTTGGCGATGTCAGCAGTGAACACAAAGGTGTGTTTTCGAAAACGTAAGATAATGGATTCAAGATCGCTTTGAATAACGGCACCGACCTGTAAGACATCATTGAGTGATGATTGAGAGGGTAGCTTTGCCGACGCGTCAAACACGACTCTCAATTTGGTAGACGAACTTGACGGTCTAAGGATGGCATGATGTGGAACGTAATACTTAAGCATCTTGGGAGGATCGTTAGACTCATGAACTTGTTTACAATGCCCTAGGGTTTCATACTCCTCGATAAATTTTGAGTACTGCATGTGCAGCTCAGGATCGCGAAGAAGACGTCTTTCTAGAATATAAAAACGACGAAGAGCCGTAGACCGATTATCACTGAGTTCAGAAACATTTTCACGGAATGGTAGTCTAACAATATATCTACCGGAAGCATCACGGTAATGTGTACGGCGGAAAGTCTCTTCACACTCATCTTCTTCAACGGAACGTTGGGAAACATTACTTATTTCTTCGATCTCCCAGAATTTTTTAATCATTTCGTTGAGCGATTCGATAGTGACGGTATTGATTTGCTGAGAGGACACGCATGCAAACGAATCACTAATTTCACCGGATACCACCCAACCCAATTCGGTTTCGCGTAACTCTGGAAGACCCTCTCCAAGTACAAGGTAGCCGGACTTCAATAGACTGAAAAAGTGATTAAATCCAATTAAAAGGTCTACATCGGAAGGCATATAAAACTCGGGATCGGCCAATTGGAATCCAGAAGGAATGTTCCACTGACAGATATCAACTGGTTTGGAAGGGAGAGCATTCGTGATCTTTGAGGTTACCAAACATTTGAGATCCAGTTGAAAGTCACTGTACAAGGATTGGAGACTTAAAGTTACTAAGCGATTAGATTTGGTGCGAGCATTGCTGACGCCAACGATATCAATTGAAACAGGGACTCCATCAAGGCCAAGCTTGTCGAACATTTTGTGAGAAATTAAATTCGTCTGAGCACCACAATCTAGAAAAGCACGGCATGGAATTGGCATGTTATTTTTATCGATCAAATTCACCACAGCAGTCAGAAGCAAGACATTGGGAACGGCAACATTCATAGAACAGGCGGACGATACAAACACCGGAGCAGATTCTTCATTAAGGGATTGGGGTGTTACCACAGAGGAAACTCGTTCATTCTCACCTACATTTGAGCGGTTTGTTTATCGGAATTAACTTTACTTTCACGGCTGTATCCATCCTCATGCAAAAGTGAATGGTAACGCTTGTTACACTTACTGCAGTTTCTTTTTGACGAACAGTTACTGGATCTATGTCCAGGCCGCAAACAGTTAAAACAAAGATGAAGCTCTATTATCTTTGCTACTCGATCTGACACTGAGAGTTTATGAAAATCGGGGCATTGATAATTGTAATGACCTTTATTACAGAATTGACAATGCTGATTGACACTGTCGAAAGTTGAAGCGTGAACCTTCAGGTTAGTAGGTTTAGTGGATGGCTGAGATGCCTTGAAAGGATTGGTTTTTACGGTTGTAGGATTATCTATTTCACATCGCTCAAGAACACGACACTGGTCCTTGAGAAAATCAAGGGTTTTTTCGAGATTGGGTAACTCTCCATGTTTAAGAGACCGTTACCATTGTTTTCGTGTGGAAGGATCGAGACAGGAAGTCAAAATCTTGTTCAAAATTAAACCCGTTGTACTATCAATTGGTTGCTTCATAACTCTAAGACCCTCAACATGTCGTGTACACGTATCCACCAAAGCACGTAGTTCTTTATGAGACTCTTTGGACATTTTCCTCATAGATAAAAGGGCATCAATGTGTGTATCAATTATAATCCTAGGGTTCTCATATCGTTCACTTAATATTTCCCACGCATGGTTATAATTGTTATCCGCCAAAGTTTTGGCATCAAGAATACCGGAAGCAGCACCAACTAGTGCCTTCTCGAGATAATGTAGCTTAATAGCATCAGAATCTGAACATCGGCTGACAATGTCTTGGAATATCGATTTGAAACGAGGCCAATTCTCATAGCGCCCATCGAAAGAAGGGATCGGAGCTTTGAGCGGCCGTTGTTGAACTATCACTTGGGTGGCACTAGTTGGCGCGGGGGTATTTGCTGGGATAACTTGTGTGGTTGTATTTACACTTTCTATTAGAAACTCCAACCGAATCAAACAATCGGTGTGGAGCTTATCAAAATCGTTCAATTTTTCATCTTGATCATCCGTTTTACCAGGAGGAATGGAACAAATAATCTCCCTATGTAAAACAGTATATTCATCGTAATAAGCTTGTAGCTTTTTGGCATACACTTTAAGAACTGGAAGACTCACCTGGGTAGCATCATCTTCAGCCTTCTCCAAGGCGTTTGGGATCGTGGTGACCTTTCCTCTGGTGGATGAGTTGGTGGATGAGCGGCTTGATTTCCTCCATTGTAAGCTTCGTTGGTTTCGTTGGTGTACGATTCACTGGCATCGGGAAGGAAGAATAATGTTGCTACGGAAGAGCAACTCACGTAAGTCACACAGGATACCAATAAACCGAGGAAGCACTGTCACTTGAGTTCTTTTTTCGTTCTAACGAATCATGTTTTTGAGTCACTGTCACATTAGTATCGAAAGTAGCGTAAAATGTTCACTGAACGTTTGTTCTTTATGCACTTGCTACCGACGAACGAGAGGTACTTTTTCACTTGCGGACTGCATACTCTTCGAAGATCCGGTTCGAAGGACCACTTTGTTGGATGTAGCCAACACACAGGATGTACTCGGTTGACCGCTGCCAACATCAATCGATGAGGTAGACAATCAATCGGCGTGCCACTTCACCGACGCACGGATAGGGACTTGCTTTGGCCCACTGCCAACAACAAGTGAACGGACGGATGGTTTAGATGCGGAATGGGTTGCAGTTGTGCGTTCGAGTTCTGAAAAGAACTATTATCAACTCTTGTCGAAACGCAGCAAACTTGCAACACTATGTTCCGAACAGACGACTCCAGCCTGGATATCCAAAGGGGCACTTTCTTCTTGTGATAAAAACACTACTTTTACTTTACTTTTATGTTTATTCGTTCACTGGTAAAAAAATACTGATCCAAATTCAGAGTTATGCTCTACTTTTATAGTTGAAACGTTGCGTCAGCCATTTCTGATTGGCTATCATTGCGCAACGCAATACAAACATAGTTAATGCTGATTGGTTAGTATGGGAGGGGAAGCCGATTACCCGCGGCAGCTCGGGGTTAGTGAAAAAAAAAAAAAGAAAAGAAGCGAAGGAGGGATGATGGGAAACTGTAACTACTGCTACTGATGCGACGTTCGGTTAGCTGCGGTGACTAGGAGTAGCACGATATACGCAATTTATTCGCTGTTGCGAACACTAACATAGCCTCGTTCAGAATTCGCTGATGAAAATAGTCGAAGAAGAATCTGGGAGAGAAAATAATAAAGGGGATCGTAGCGACGATGAAGTTGAAATGGTGATAAAATTTTGGGGGTATGGGGTTGGGGGAGGTAGGAGGGAGTGGAAGAGTTTGGGGGGAAATGGGGTATATTACAAAAAAAGGGGGGTTTCAGGGGAACAACTTTCATATAGCAATTAAATACAATTAATAGCAAAACTTGGTGAGACCATTCCAGTTGTAGAAAACTTATTTGATCGCATATCGCTCCACAGCTACTTCTTTGCAATATTTGCTGAGTTTTGATTTGTGCAACCAAATTAACCCACAGCACCCCAACGCACACGAATATCCGCTTCCCCGATCGCTTGTTCATACTTTATTGGAGTTTTTGAAGCAATTGAATTTGAAAACATACGATTGGATACAATTTCTAACCTGTTCAATGAACAGCTTGAACATGTGGATGAGAGGCCACTGGTGTACTTTAGATACTTATGGCAAACATTCGTAATGGTAGTCGTATTGTACGGCCAACATTAAGATTTCAAAATACCGTTTCTCCGGAAAACAATTTCTATAGCAAACACTTGTGACTTGTGACCAATCAGATTTACACAAATTAATTAAGTTAAGAGCAACATTCAAAAAAGGAATGCTTCCACTATGATTTGATACTAATTCTGTAAAACGCTATAAATCGGACATTGGCATTTTTTTGCTTCTCGCAAGCAACTACTTCTCTCAGATTCTATTCCTCGACAATCATCAAAACCTTCAACTCATCTTATTTATTTCTAACAAAACCTTCATCAAACGTCGTCTTCTGTCGTAGCAATGAATCCCATCCACCAGTCCTGTGAACCGCAAAGTGAATTTTTATGTTCCTAACACCGACCGAGTCGTATCAATCGTCGTCAGAAGCCCGCAACTGCCAGGGGCAAAAGTACAAGGGCGTCTATCCACAAACGTCTTTCATAGAGTCGTCAAACCGGCGTCGTTGGCCGGACTCGGATGGTCGGATCGAGCTCTGCCACACGATTGTAGAACGGTTATTAAATTTTCATGCACTTTTACAGCTGTTGTTCACGGTGAACCCTTTCCTACTCCCCCGCAACGGGCATCATTTCGATTCCACAAGGGTTGAATTTATTTTTTGGAGCTCTCCAAGCGAAACAGGTGAGTTTAGTGTGCGAATCGAAATGTGAACGGGGAAGCAAAAAGTTGATAGTTCGGAATACAAAGTTGCCATTTCATTCCCAACCATTACGCAACAAAGCTGTGGTGAAGGGGGGCCCGCGGTCTGTTTCGGTAGATGAGATACGTGTGAAGAGATGACGCCCGCTTACTCTGGGGGATAGGTGACGAAGTTTGGATTGGGTGGTTTTTTTTTTGGTCTGGTGAATTTCGGGGCGGGATGTGGGTCAATTTAATGTGTATTTGTAAGATCTTCGCGGTTTTGAGGCACAGATTGGATGTTCAAGGAGCTTACATGAATGGAATAGTAGTATATTAATGGATAATATTTAAAAAGTCTAAAGTTATCAATGAAAACAAAGTGGATGTGGATTGAAATGAACTTGAACATATTTTCCATAATTGGAATGGACTCACCAATTTCTATTACAAGATTAAATTCAGCGTCTTGAGTCAACATTTTGTGGATCATTGTTTGTTTATTTCTTTGGGGTTTGAAGGATAAATGTCTTCTACTGCTTTCCGCATTGTAAATAATTAGTTGTCTCTTGTCGTACCATTTCAGTTGGCTTTTGTCGTACGATTTCAACATAAAATAATTACATCAACTTAACTGAATGCAAGCATTTTAATGATCAAACTCGTTGAACAGGTTGAGATTTTGATCACGAGACGGTTTTGGAGTAACGTACTTGTTGGTGTTCAACATATTGTAATGCGAAGTGCGTTTGGAGGCTCCCACGAAAAACTTGCGACTCCGCATTGAACGGCATGGATTGACGGTTTTTGTAGACTTTCGGAATTAATACTAAAATGGTGAGTCCGTTCTTACATAAACTATACAGTATATAAAAGGACTCGACGAAAGTCTCGGATTTTCTGCGTGCTGGGAGATGCCAGCAGCTATATTTGCTATCCAGCTAATAAGATCAACATATTTCTCGAGCATTCTCGTGTTTTTATGTATTCTCAAGGATTAAAGGTCAGCAGTAAAAGCGGACATCTGTCTGTTTTTGTTTAGGTCTATTCAACTCTAATCTAACAAAGAAGTAAACTAAAAAATCGGCACCGATAGAAAAATGGTTGATTACCTTAATGTTATAAAACAAGGTGCCTAGAAACGGAATGGCCCCCCGAAGTTCCATTTTTCGAACGGGTACCGCGATTTTTTTAAAAACCAAAAAAATTGCAAAATTGTTCAAACTAATGGTCAGTCAAACGCGAAGGTGTCAAATGTACCAATGGATCCGGGGTATTTCAAGCATAAAGGCGGGAATCTACTCCCGGCTTACAACAATTATTAACGACTTACCGTACAATTTCTCTTTGTATCGGTGAACACTAAGCCTTACATTTCGGCAGCTGTTTCCATCTTTAGCAGGAAACAAGCTGTTCTACACAGAACGATTGGAACGACCTCAAGACTGTACTCCGTTAGCCTCCCATCACGAGTTCAGATCGACGATGATGAAATCGAGGTAGTGGACGAATTCGTGTATCTGGGCTCATTGGTGACCGTCGATAACGACAGCAGCAGAGAAATACAAAGGCGCAATATGGCTGGCAATCGTGCCTACTTTGGACTCCGAAGGACGCTAAGATCGAACAAAGTTCGCCGAACTGCAAAGTTGGCCACTACAAGACATTGATTAGACCGGTAGTCCTCTACGGCCACGAAACATGGACTTTGCTAGGTGTCTTTGAACGGAAGGTGTTGTCCACCGTCTTACTGTGGAGTGCAGATGAAATACGGAACGTGGATGAGGCGAATGGACCACGAATAGCTTCAGTTGCTGGGAGAACCTCCCATCGTACACACCGCTAAAATCGGTCGACCAAGATGGGCTTGGCATGTCGTAAGAATGTCGGACGACGGTCCTGTTTTTCGAAAACCAACGTGTACAAGAAGAAAGGCGCGCAACGAGCAAGGTTAGGCGGCCTGCGGACCCTTCGCAGACAACGAGGCTGGCGAGGTGCAGCCTTGGACCGAATAGAATGGAGACAACTTCTGGGTACAGCAGAGGCCACACCGGCCTTGGTCTGATTGGTAAGTGGTAAGTATGAGGGCTTCTATTTGTTTATCGGACAATTCTTTAACCATATCCTTCAAATAAAGGCATAAGCGAGTAACTTTATGTTCTAGCAGAACTTGAAGCCGAGTCTCAAGAGAAGTTTCGCTCAGAGGGATTCTTTTTTATTTGGGATAACAACTAGTTTTTGTCTGCTTCAGTGTGGAATTCGACAGATATATATCTTCAATAACAACCTAGATAACTTACCATTGCTTTCGAGATAATTTAACTTCTACAAAAATGGCCAAAGCTTGTGAAGGAGTTTCTTTTTCGAAAAATGTTCGATTTAATGTTTAACTTGCTTACTTTCGATGGGCTTATTGTGACGTCCTTGATCAGACTCAAGACAGCAGCGTTTCCAGCAGCACATTGGCTCATCTGAGCAGCAAACGATAACTCCTCAACAGAATTATTCTTACCACTTTCGCTCAAATTTTCAAAACTTTAGGAAGGTCCGCAAACTCTTACAAATTTTTGTTTAGACCAAGATGGCAATTTGATTGTAACGTTCAACCAACGTTTTGCATGACCAGGATAGACTTTTGGTTCCGGTCTTCCATTTTTTTTTTTTCAGGAAGTCATTTTTAAAATGCCAAAGCTTTTTCATCCAAATACTTGAATTTCTCTTCAATAGACTGCCCAGAACATTCGTCTATTAAACGACAGAGGTTCACTCTTGAAACCAAGGCCACAACTCTGACGAAAGCTGAAAATTTAAATTCTCCGATTATTTTCAAAGCGATGTAACTCACGGTTTCGGTTTCGTTTGGGAGGTCTTAAAGCATAATTTTACCAAGAAATATGAGGGCTTTCATGTGATACGTACGTTTCTACCGTAAACTGAACTTATTTAATTCTAAGGCTAGTGCACGACAAAATCTGGACAGACAAAATTTGGAATAAAACAAATTTGTTGTTAGCTCAATCCAAGATGCATTTTTTCATTCATTTAATTGTGCATTATTAATCATTCTTAAAACTAATTACAGTTACTAAATTAGACCGCATGAAGAAACTACGAACTTTTGAGTTTACGCCAGCCATTAGGGTCTGTGCAGACTTCTCTGCAACCGATTTAGCTGCTTTTGTCCAAGATTTTCGAAATTTTTCTATAGTTGTAGCTTGTTGTTTATATTGAGAGAGTTCTCTCTTCACGAGAGCCCAATACCGCTCGATAGGTCGCAACTCCGGGCAGTTAGGTGGATTCGCCTCTTTCGGTACAACATGGACTCCATTCGCTTTATACCATTCCAAAACATCTTCGGCGTAGTGACAAGAGTGGCCAAATCAGGCCAGAATAGCGAGGGAGCGTCATGCCTGCGTAGGAATGATAACAATCGCTTCTTTAGACATTCTTCACGGTACATTTCCTTGTTTACTGTTCCGGTAGTGATGAAGATTTGGCTTGCTTGATCACAGCTGCATATTGCCTGCCAAACCAAGTATTTTTTGGGAAACTTGGCCTTTTTCTTTGTCCTGAAATGCTCCTCTGAACGACTTCATACCTTGCCGGTGCTTGGTAGTATGCACGAAAGTTGAGGACATTTTTATTTTTCTAGCCACAGTACGTACCGAAAGATCTGGTCTCTTCTGCACTATTTGCTTCACCTTCGCGTCCTTCTGGTGGTTCCTGAGATTCGTTTTTGTCCCGCTCCCAGCCGTCCTGGCTGTTGTCAAACGTGTATCGAAAGATTTAAGAACGTTATGGACAGTGCTTCCATTCAAGCTTTTTTGCAAGTTTTCTTACTGACATATCCGGATTTTCATTGCGACCGCACATAATTGCTTTTCGCTCTTTCTCTTCTTTCGGCGCCATCTTCGATCTTAAAGCTTCTAGTATCACCAAAAATTGATTTTACACAATGAAAAGACATACGTTCATCAGTCTGCGAAATATTTCACGCGTTCATGAAGTATTTTCAGAGATTTAAAACCCTTTATTCGCACCATGATTGCAATAAAACCCTTCCCGGTATGCGAGTGATAAATTAATTCAAAATTCGATCACTTTAACCTGCCGTAACACACCTTTTGGAAGTTGATAAGCTGTCAAACGATGCAGTGAACATTACTCTTGAAAATGATGCTATACAGAAGATAGTTAATTTACTTTCATTTTTTCGACTTTTGATCAGATTTTTGTTAGATTTTCTCCACAGTGCCTTCCAACTAACAAAACCTCTTTTCCGTGACAACCGTGGAGATACAGAGGGGTTCGATTTTTAAAGGGTGTTCTGATCAAAATTTGGCCAAACAGTAATGTGTGTGAGTCGATCAAAGTTTTTATTAATAAGTAAAATTCTTTTTCTTTTTCAAGTTCAGTTAATACAAAACAGGAGAAATATTCAGCTAAGCTTCCTTTATACCGAATACGAATTGCCGGGTCTTTCGTTTAACACCTGCCATAAGATTTTGTACAGTCTCCTTGTCCTCTTTATTCGCAGCAGAACGCCAGTTTGCCTTGAACTGTTTCTCGCTCATAACAGCTTTTTGAGTCTTCTTAAGGTTCCGCTTGACGATGGCCCAATATTGTTCGATTGGGCGGAGCTCTGGCGTGTTGGGAGGGTTCTTGTCCTTGGGCACCACTTGAACGTTGTTGGCAGCATACCACTCCATGGCCTTTTTTCCGTAATGGCAAGATGCCAAATCCGGCCAAAATAGAACGAAACAATTGTGTCGCTTCAGGAAAGGCAGTAGACGTTTTTGTAGGCACTCGCTCAGATAGATTTCCTGGTTGACGGTTCCGGTCGCAATGTAAACGTTGCTCTTCAAGCCACAGATACAGATAGCCTGCCACACCAGATATTTCTTCGCGAAGTTTATTTTTCTTGGAAATATCTGCCACCTCTTCCCGTTCGGTTGCCGTATAAAATTCCTGTCCAGGAAGCTGTTTAAAGTCTGCCTTGACGTAAGTTTCATCGTCCTGTACCACCCAATCGAACTTCGTCAGCATCGTCGTGTACAACTTTCACGATCGTGCTTTGGCCGACGTGTTTTGTTTATCGTCGCGATTTGAAGTCACCATTTTCTTGTAAGTCACCAGTCCAGCTCGTTTTTTAGCATTATCCACGGTTGAAGGCGCCACTCCCAGCTTCTTTGCGACATCTCGGACGGAGAGGTTGGGGTTCCGCTCGAAACAGCGGGCAACGCTTTTTGTCGTCGCTGTGGCCACCGGCTTTCGATTTCCCCCCGATCCAGCTTTCCTGGCTGTCGACAAACGTTCACCGAACACTATTAACGCGTTGGTAACAGTTGATTTAGCCACATTTAACAATTTCGCCAAGTTGGCGTAAGAGAGTAGTTGGGATTTTCGCCATGCACGTGCAAAATTTATGATGCGTTGCTTCTCTTCCTACGACGTTTTGATAACTGAAGTTCTAACCTGAAAATCAAAATAGAGGCATGATGCTACACGCACACATCTTAAAAATGGGGGGTGTGCAAAATTGTTTAATGCACGATGAAAGGAAATGCGTCAAGTTTAAGTCGGCCAAATTTTGATCGAAACACCCTTTAATAGCAATGGACGTTCAAAAAGTGGCTTCTAACTCCAGGTTCCATTCGTAGCAACTTCGAAATATGCGGTCATCTACACGCTCGTTCAGATCTACTCTAAATAGAGTCACATTCACTCAGTTTCGTATTTTCATGCTTAATGTCAAAAACTGAGTAACTTGATATAAGGAAACTGAGTAAATGCTACTCTGATTGTAAAAGCGCTGTACTTTTAAAAATAGAGTAATTATAATTATGCTGTCAAAAGCGAAAAACGTGGTTGAGTCCAAGGTTCAGTCGATCTAATGTTTTCAAGATGGGACTACTGTATGTTATAATCAACAAAAATTTTAAGTCGAAGTTCCGATTTCAATCCATGAATAGATGGTAATTCAGTTCATAGAATTACAAATTTAAAGTTTTTCTTCACTTCCGTTTCAACTGGCCAGTTGTCGGAAACAATCAACGATTTCATTAAAATAAAATTAGATACTGAGTAATGTTGACTCAAATTTTGATAAATGTCCTAGTTAATCAGAAATGAGTAACTTTATAGCTACTCTAATTAGGGTAGTTCCACTTTTAAAGAAACTGAGTCGTTTTCTACTCAGTTTTGAGTAATTACAAACGAGCGTGTAAGCTCAAGCTCAAGTATGATTGTGTAGTTAATACATCTAGGGAAGTCGAGACATTTTCCAACCGGAAAAATGCTAAGACCAAGACCGGAAATCGAAACCAGACATCTCCAACATTGTTTTGCTTCATAGTTTCCCCTTCACATTAATTTATATCTTGAATTTAGCGATGAACTTAGTGTGCTGGTTAGCTTCTTTATCTCGCATACTAAAGGTCACGCTTTCGGAACACAGTCACGAATAACCTGAATAGAATATTTAAAACTAACAACAGTTCTAAACAGAAAACAAGTATCTACTAATACAAAATAATCCATCAAGCAGTTGGAACTATCGATCAATCCACGATCAAATTCATTCATTCACAGTATAGCCCCAACATAGAAGCTTCAGTGCCTCTACCGAAGAGTCGTAGAATGCACCCGATTCAAGGTTATTCTAATCACGACGAGTCTGCTCCCCCACATGTGTGTTCAAAATACCTCCATGAGAACTAATCCTACGAGGGATGCACACAACGAAACAACAAGTGACTTCAACTAGATATCTGAGGGAGGATGCAAATGATTCGTTCGAGCTCATTTGGTCGCATCGAATTGATTATTTTAACATAAATTTAACACTGAGACTGACTACTAACGGCTTCGAATGCAACGATGATAGTCGGAAAAAAGTCCAATATTCACTCGTTGATCAAAGGCGAGAAAATTGCTTTGCTTCGGATCGGAACAAAGGCCACACCACTCCTTCACATGTATGATGAAGATGCATCCGCTTCGAAAGAGAAATTCCTCTTCTTTCATCGCAATTTTATGGCTTTGGTCACCCCTGCCGCGCTGCCACGACGATGGAATAGCGATGATCGTTCTCACAGCCGATCGGAAGACAAAGAGAAATCCGAACAGAAGCGCAGTCGTTTTCCGATCTGTGCCGCCGCACACGAACATACAAACAAACATCATCGATTGATTAGTGCCAAATCCCCTAACGACGAGTTGCGTGATCGTTCGGCCAATCACAAGTTCGCGACACTTGCGCTATTTTGAGTTGCACCACACAGGTACCTAGCTAAGTATTTGCCTACTTGTTCAGAGGAGCCTCACAGCGGACCGTAATTATTGTATTGATACTCGCGATCCGATTATTGACAGTAGCGGCAAAAGTGAATTATCATTGTTTACGTTCAGGGCTTTGCTCGCGTGGCTGCCGAGCTCCCGCAGGCGCACAGATTATGTCTATTTTGAGGTTACGGTCGAAAGGCACTGTGCGAAATTTTGCGGAGATTTTGGAGGTTAGAATTGGGATAAGGGTTGACAATCGCAGTTCAGCTTGTATCAGAATATTTGTTCAATTGTCTGACAGCTGTCCATTTGCCTATTACAGCTTCAGTTTTACTACTTTTTTTTTTACTGTGTAAAAACTTTGAGTGGAAACAAATTTTCGATTGTTGCGACGGGAGCGGTAATGCAAATAAAATAATCACGATGATGCCTAGCGAAGAGAGCCTGGCGATGCAGGCCAGTAGCAATATTTTCGTTGGCACAAGTAGTATTACTAACAAGATGATGATGTCGACGACCAGCCACAGTCAGTGCCATTTTCAATCGCGCAAAGGTTAAAGGATGAGATTGCGCCGGCAGTGCAATTTTGCACTCACAGAAACGATCGGGAGTCTTGTGCATATGGTATGGCGAGTAGTTATGAGTGGGGATTAAAATTTGATCTTTAGCGACGAGTAACCAGGCATGGAATGGAAGATAGCTAGGAGTAGCATGTTAAATGTATGAGATCATCGTTTGGAGGATATTCAAACGTTAATTATTCTGCACTACTTGATGCGTTGTACTTAGTGGGGTTTGACAGTAAAGGTTAGTTTTGGGCCCCTATCAAAAGAGCACTTTTGAATAACGAGTACTGCATATAAATGGCACAAGAGCTAAGGTATGCGTACAGCAAAATCTTACCAAAAAAAACCTCACAGTTAAGGACCGTGGCGAGCTACACAAGTAAAATTAAAAAAACTTATAACATCTTCGAAAACTATATTTTAATTATTTAAAAGTCATTATAGTTTGGGACATTGCTTCAGAAAGATTGCAGCTTATTTTTGTTCCCTTGCTCTTACTCTCCCATTTCCGGCGCCACTTTGTGCGGTTCAGTACTATCCGAGATCTTCTTGCTGGCAGAATTCTATTTCTTGCGAAAGTCACTGATATTGTTACAACTTTCACCAGTTATCCGAAGATTCTGCCTAGTAATTGCCCAGTATCAGACAACTGTCGATTCCGGAGAATTGTGGTAGAAACTTTTTTGACCAAACTATGAATCCGAGGTCCTAGAGGAACAAACTTTCAGTCCTTTCTTGTTGTTGAAAAGCGTCCAGAATACCGTTTCAAAACGCTGTCGACGGTACTCTTCAGCATATTCAATTCCTTTGCGATGAAATGATGTTGCCGCTCCGATTTGGCGACGATGATTTTGCGGTGCTCTTCTTGATTCATTGCCACCGTTAAACTTTTTTTTTAAATGCTCATCACACGTTAGAAAGCTTTGCGATAACATTGCTTCGTATGAACAGTAAACGAGGGGGATTCAAAGGTTAAATAGCTATTGTGTTTTGAATTTTTCAAATTTACATCGTCATGGTCCTCACAATTTATTTTCGAACCAGAGAAAATTAATCATAACAAGGTATAAGTTGACAATACATACACATCAAAACAATATTATTCTGCTATGTTACGTTGGAATGCTCGACCTTTTCGTATGATTCCATAAATAAGGTTTTGCACAGTGCCTAAGATCACTTGATTGGAAGCCTTTTCCCAGTTCTAAGCAAAATCTTACTCATTATTGTCATTTCCTTAAGATTTTCCATGATTTCGCTTAACGATTGCCCAATATCTTTTGATTGGTCGATAATGAGCCACTTTCCATAATTACAATGGCGTCACACAAAACATATATGTTTTTGGATGAAATTTATCGTACCTGTTGTTATGAAGACTTTGCTCTTCAATCCACAACTGCATATGGCCTGCCACACCATATACTTTTTTAGCGAATTTCGATAACTTTTCCGGCCTTAAAGATATAGCCTATGTACCACGTCGTTGGTATCTGCTTTAACGTTCGTTTCACCGTCCACTACTACAGTCAAATTTTGTCAGCATTCTGTAGTACAGTTTACGTTGTCATGTTTTTGCACTGGTTTCCTGCTTCTCAATCCGGTTCTAGATTTTATATCCGGCTGCTTTCTTCACTTTTTGTCCGAAAAAAATGACCTTTTGACCTTTTTTGACCACACCGCGACTAGAATAGTTCCGATTCCGCTGAATCATTCTGAGCACTGCATTCCGCTGCAATTTCAAGTTGTCGTTTCGTTTACCGCCGTATTCTGGTTGTTCCTTCGACTCCAGTTTTACAAACGAAGGTCAAATGTCAATAAAGCGTATTTTTCAGAGGTTACAAATACAATGAACTTTCGTTAGCTGTATTGGTTTTAACAATAGGAAAGGGCCAAATGACAGTGACTAGTAAAACTATAAATATGGGAATTAGAGTGGGGCGTATTAGTTACTTTGGACATGTTTTACGTAGCGATAAAAACTACGTATTAAGTTAGCTTATAATTAAAATTTTGAAAAGAAGAAATGGCCGACCACTATTTGGAACAAATCTTTAGAGCAAGACTTCCAAAAGTTCCAGAACATGGACAGAATCAGTTTTGAAGAGCTTTCAAAAAATAGAGAAATTCAAATGTACGATCAATAAAAAGCAAATTAGCCAATGAAGAGAGCGAAATTTTGGAAGGAGAATTATCAGATCAGAATAATAAGGGATAGAAGTACAAACATTGGAAGAAAAAATAAATAAATAAGAAATTAAATGTTATGGGATAGCAGCGACTTTGGAAAAGTGGGATATGGGAAACAGGCCATCTCCGCAAATCATGCGCTTCACGTGGGAGACTTTAATTGTTCTGATTTTGCATATACCAGAAAAAAAAAACCAAAACAAAAAGCAGTACGAAAGAAGTACCAGTGAAGGGAAGATACAATAATAAAAAAAAAACACACTTTACAAACAAATATTATGTAGTGATGATAAAGTAAACGCAATGGGTAGGGATAGGACCACTGGGGCACCGGATTGAAGCGATTCTGAAGGGGAGAGTGCAATTGCCAACTCCCTTTTCATTAACTTTTCGTAAATTGAAGGCGGGCTCTTTTCCCCACTCATTGGGAAGTCCCCACGTATGATGGCTTGTTCCACATTGGGTTGTAGGATTTTATCAGTGGAAGCAGATTCTCCTTACTCTGCGGATTATGCGAGTTAGCAACCAAGCTACACAGCTGCAATGCTGACCTGGCGTTGCAACGAGGACGTAAAAAAATGGGTAGCAACAATCTTGCTACACTTGGCATTTTCATCGACGGCGGCGACGAACGGAATTTGGACGATGGCCCCATCGCGAGGATTGCGGAGTCAGCAGCTTGAACTGTAGTTAGGGTTTAATCTATAAGAAATAAATATAATTGGTTTGACCGCGAACGAGTAAGGTTCTTTTTTAAAAAGTCTATCACGTCCGGGAGAACTTAACTCGCGTAAGTGTCTCTGTTTACGGGTCCGCCCATATTTTTGTACAGTGTTAAATTGAATACAGTCAGATGTCGAACTTGATCAAGTCATTCGTTGAGGACGATCCACTGTTTTCCTTTGGACACTCTCCCAACCAGAGCAAGTTTTCATTGCAATTTTCAGCAGTATGCCTTAATAATTTTTGCTACACAGCAAAAAATAATGAAAATTACATGTGATGTAAAACGTTCGAATGGTAAAAATATATCAATGCAATCCATTGCTTTATTGAATTTTAAATGGAAAATTATGCACATATCTGGAGCATTGATAAACATTGAAAAATACGTGTACTTCCATCAGATCATACATTAGTACACGTTGCAAGGATAATAAATCTCACTTAACACGTTTTCCAATGCATATACGTATGAATTTACATGATCGTGTAAATATAAACCTTCTTACATTGAATTTTTTTCGAATAAGCTTCCGTGCTGTTTTTCTCTTCTAGCTGTCATTCGGCGTTCAAGAGCGGAGGACAAAAGAAGACATTCTAGAAATTGTCGAAACGGGTGAAGCAGATTTTATTGCTGTTTCAGAATCCATTGTAGCCGGCGTCGGTGGTGTAGTGGAAAGCGTGACTGCTACTTGGCACCCCAGTGGGTCTGGGTTCAATCCCATTCGACGTCGGTGGTTTTTCTGAGGCGAAAAAATTTAGTCACGTCTTCCTTCGGAAGGGAAGTAAAGCCGTTGGTCCCGGCTCATATTCATGAGTCGTCAGGTAGGGTCCAGGTGGCGGACTCGTCTTCCTGGCTTCGGTGATTGTCACCATGTGAGGAAATAGGCCGACGTAAAATAAAGAAAGAATCCATTGTGTTTTGAGCTGTTCACTGATACTTATCCGGATTCGCCCATCGCAGCAACCTGAAGTTTCTAGGAATCTATTAGATTAACCCTTTGTCATGTTGAAAACATGAACCGCAGTCACAGCCTGGATGTTTTTGTGTTTTTTTTTAAGAAATGAATGTCGTATAATTGTCATTTTTCAATATTTCTGATTTTTCCTAACAGTTCCCGCCCATGGCTGGCATTTTTTGATTATCATGTTATTGGTAGGGGTTATCAATAAACCAATAATCTCTTTCTCGATTATTATCTCCTCCACCCTCACGTGAAAAAATACACTTGCTGTAATAATCAACGTTGCGAGCATCTGAAATAGGTCATGTAAAATTCAAGCGAGCAATTATTACAACATGTGATTTTCAAGTCGTGTAAATTGAAAGCTTCATGTAATTTTGAAGGTATTTGCATGCTCTTTTTATGTGCATGAAAATAGATTGAAAATTACAAAATAATTTTAACTGTGTACTGTCAAAAGATTTCGGTTCGTCTTGCCGAATTACTTTTAGTCAACTTTCATATTCTTGTGTTAGGGGGATTCACCTATTCTAGGCAAGCTAAGCAGAGTGCAGTAGAGCTCATATCTGATGTTTCTGTTTATTTACATTTATTTGCTCCGTGATCCTATATTTATAACAATTGACAGAATCATCCGATACGGCTTGAAAGTGTTTTCATGAGGCGTAAACTTCTCAATTGAGTATAACTAATGTCGGCAGCCCATTTTTTATTCGGCTATCGGTCCATTTGAACAGGGTGGCCACACAATCTTAATTTAGAAATTCCCGCATTTTTCCCGACTGGGAAAATAAGTAGACATAAATTGGATTAATAGATATTTTTAAAGTTTTTGAGGAAATTGTTCGATTCAAATTCTGACTTGTTTAAATTAGGCAAAGGCCGCAAATCCGGTTTCTTGCGCAAACCTGCTTTGGTTTCTCATTTTGCAAACGAGAACAAAGATCGCTTTATTTAAGTCATTGATCTTTCAAGTTTCTAGTTGCGGAAACGCCTTTGTCGGAAATTTCTGCAAATTCTCTCTCTGTCTTGATTGCCGATTTAGAGGCACAACCGACTTCCACATTTGGGGCTGGCGGCAGAAGATTGCTCTCCATCAATTATATTTCAATGGCCGATTTTGCTTTGACTGTCAGACGCTCGGGCTAAGCAATTTTCTCCATATCAAAGTAGTCCCTTCAAATCGTCGAAAAGAAACGGAGCTATAGGAGATTAGGTTTAGTATTCCCTGAGAGACAGCTCGACCATTGCTGCATAATTGATGGCAAAACTCTGCTTTGGTACCAGCATCTTATCGTCTATTGCATTTATGGTTGATAGCGAACACTTTCGATCGTAATACCGACGTAAAGCTTCGTTTGAAATTCGGTTGACTTTAAGGTGACTGACACAATAGGTTTCTGTTCACTGCAGTGTCAAATGTTTGTCTATTATACAAATGAACTGAGTCTTTATGGTATTTTAAAAATGATAACATTGTTACCACCCCAGGTTGGCGGATCACGTGAAAAAATATTGTAAAAAGCTTGCAAAGACAAGCATTGCACTAAAATTTACAGTAATGCATACAATGGCGATGCTTCAGTCATAAGGATCACCCAAGGAGTCAAGTAAAATAAAAACAAAAGTAAGTCATATTTATTTATTTATTTGTTGTTGACATCAACAGGCTCAATGTGGCCCCAATGATGTTGAGAATAAATTAAGTTAAAGCGCAGGGTCAAATAATAAAAATACATGTACATAAATGCGGTCATATGGTTATTGAACACCGGAAGCACCATTGAAAACGTAGTAAAACGCCGACGCAGCATCTGGCGTGAAACATGAAAGTCGAACAGATGAGAGGCCCGGTTGAATACTCGCTGTAATCCACCGATGGCACCGTTCATGCTGTAGTTGGTACGGCGGAGAGGTAGTCTTAGCATCATGTTGTTTCGAAGCGCTTTAGGTTGAACGTTAACATTTATTTGCTCCAGGATTGCAGAGCAGTCTATTCTGCCTCGTAATGTATCTGCAATAAAAAGCGTCCTTGAGGTTTCTCTTCTGGTACGGAGAAGCTCCAAAGCGATCAGCTGGCAACGATTTTCATAGCTGGGCAGATGAAACGGGTCCCTCCACGGCAGGTTCCTTAGAGCAAATCGAAGAAAGCGTCGTTGAACGGACTCGACTCTCTCAGCACCATTGTTGTAATTTGGGTTCCAAACTGTAGAACAGTACTTCAATGTAGATCGCACCAGCGAACAGTACAGTGATTTGAGGCAGTAGATGTCGGAGAATTTTGTTTGCTATCCTGAAGATGAATCCCAATGTCCTCGACGCCTTATCAACCACATACGGGATGTGTTGCTTGTATGAAAGTTGAGAGTCCAGAATAATTCCCAAATCATTTACTTGATCAACACGATCTATTGTTGATCCTTCGAGTCTGTAGGTAAATATGATCGGTTATTTTTTCCGGGAGAACGTGATTACCGAACACTTCGCAGGGTTAACCACCATTCTGTTCAAATTGCACCAGCTTGCAAAAGCTTCAAATTGACGTTGGAGGAAGATGCAGTCGTCAGTCGCGCGAATCCGAAAGGAGATTTTCAGATCGTCAGCATACGGCAGTCGTGGGCCTTCGATGACCAAATTCACATCGTTGAAATAAAGTAGGAAGATCAACGGTCCGAGGTGACTTCCTTGAGGTATGCCTGACGTGGCTGGATAAATGCCGGATTGGCAGTTCCCAATGGTAACCATCAGCTGTCGATCGGTCAGATATGAGCGAAACCATCGCAGAAAGTTGCCGCTAGCCCCAAGTTTTTCTAGTTTCGCAATCGCAATGGCGTGGTTCAGCTTGTCGAATGCTGCTGAGAAGTCGGTATATATGACGTCAGTTTGAGCTCGTTCAGCCATATTATCCGTGATATACGATGGAACGTGATGGAACGACTGGAAGTGAAACCGTGTTGATCACAACTTAGATATTGTTTGCAATGAGAAAGTAGAGGCTCCATGACGACTAACTCAAATGGCTTCGAGATCGCGCTCAACGAAGTGATTCCACGATAATTATTCATGTTTCTTTTGCTTCCTTTCTTGTGGACCGGAAACATATGTGCAAATTTCCAGCAGGACGGGAACACTCCTCTTGCGACGAACATTTGGTATAGGCGAAGCAACGGTGTCAGTAAGCAGGTAATGCGTCTCTTCAGGAATACTAACGGAACACCATCGGGTCCAGGATTGTAGGACGACTTGAGTTGTTTTGCGGCGGATGTAATCATGTCGACGTTGATATCGATTATCCCCAGTGCTTGACCGTATAGTGGCACATTGTAAGCTGCTGATGTAACGTGTTCATCAGTCAATCTCTCACCGGAGAAAACACTGGAAAACTTTTCGGAAAACAGGCGGCATATCTCCTGGGGGGATGAAGCGACTTCGCCGTTTAGCACCATTGAGGATGGTAGGCCAGACTCTCTGCGCTGCTCGTTTACATGCTTCCAAAAAGACTTCGGATGCGACCTGAGTTTGGACTGAATCCCTCGTAAATACGACGAGTAGCATCGACGGCTGACTCGCTTGAACTCATAATTGAGCCTGACGTAGTGGTATTTCAGCGCAAGCGTACGATATTTAGTGAATTTTCTCAACGCCGCTCTCTTAGTCGGTTTCAGTTTTCGAAATTCACTAGTTTGCCAAGGAAGGTGCGACTCTTTTTGGTTGACTCTTTTCGGAACGTGCCTGTCAATGACATATGCCAAGACATGTAAAAAAAGTTTGCGCAGCGGAATCGACGTATTCAGGATCGAGGATGCTCTCCCAGGCTATGTTAGACAGCACGTCGACAATACTACGGCGATCGGCTTTCCGGAAATCGTATGACACAGTAGCAGAAGTGCCGTCAAAGTCTCGAACGTGGTTACCTTCCACGGCGACAATTAAAGGAGGGTGGTGGGGAGCCAGCATTACTAGTGGAGTTGGAGCCGTAGAGATGAATGGAGCGGTGTTATGAGCGCTTACAAAGCAGAGGTCTAAGCTTCGGTTATTCTCGTTTACAACGTGATTGATTTGAGATAGCGTGGCTGCACTATAGTTATCAAGAAGACTAACTGACCCTGTGTGAAATACAGAGCGTGTTGGGTCTGGATAGAGAAAGCCGCTGTGAGACGGTTTCCACGATATACCAGCTAGATTGAAGTCGCCAAGGACTATCATCTCATCAACAGGAGTTGCATTCTCCATTATCGCGAAAACGGACCGGCAATGGGTTTCGATTAGATCGTTGTCGCGAACCCATATGCGTAACCTGTCTGAGCCGTTTAGTCAGATCTTCTAAGGGGTGATCCACATGCCAATATGTTTGTCTTAGCCCCTCTTCGAAGGAATTGTGTATGAATTGATTTCCTCAGTGAATTCTTTAAACGCCTTCCAGTTGACAGCCATAGAGCACTGAGCTATCTTCTTCAGCAATGCTGGATTTGCAGAAAAACACTGTTTCATTCCGTTAATGAGATCAATGGTCCGAGTAGATGTCAAAAACGCTACTCAAATTATCAATCTGAAAAAGGTGTGGGCATGATTCCTACCATATGATACAAATTCCCGACTTTTTTCCGCATATTTCCCGATGATTTTGGATTCCCGCATTTTCCCGAGTCTGTGGCCACCATGTCTTAATTGTATAGTCAACATTGGCGAAGCCAACATTTCGTTACTAAGAAAAGTAATTCTAATTATGATAACACAGAATGTAATTGTATCCTTTAGAGGGTATATTAAAAAACGAATTCTTAGGCGTTGGCCATATATGATGATAGAAGAAACCTTATTTTTAGATTTTTTAAAATGCTCAAATTTTGATATGCTCCGATAATTCCTGCCACTGTAATCAAAATTTTGGACTAAAACAAAAAATCTCCGGAAGAGTAGAAGAATCCAGAAAGAGACGAAATCTTACTCAGAGACAATCGTTCAGTTGCATCAACTGAGCGAAAGACTTTGAATATAGCATCATGATGACTAAATTTGGGTGATTCACAGCACCCGTCAAACGAAGCCGAAGTTGCAAAGAGATTAGAAATAAAAAAAAATTGAATTGCAAGCGCGTGATGATGGACTTGAAACGACATAAATATTTACAATGGCAATGTATTGAGTTCATTGGCTGAACAGATAGTAAAAATAAATCTAATATCCGGATTTAAACCGTCAAAAAATGTCAGCTAACAGAAACTGTCATAAGGAAACAAATGTACTTTATCAACCACAATTCACTAAATCTTAATATATTCCTTCAAGATATAACGGATACCATAATTTGGTTGAAAGGTTGGTACAAAATTGTGGTATTCCAGCGAATGACTGCAGAACGAGCAACTCTGTTAGAACATACTGTGAAAACAACTGCAAATCAAACACAGCTACAGTTCACCTTCTTGACCAAAACCAACCCAGAAAGCAAAAACCTTCCACATACTCCTTCATTTAGTATCAAGTTCACATGTCCAATCTGACCCCGTTCGTTAGTCTCGAAATTCGTGAAGAGCTACGACGCGGCAATCACATACAAATGAAAACAGAATCGATGCAGTCAAGAGTCAAATCAGCCAACCAAGAAGGCACAGGACACGAACGACAGGCGCGCGGGACCTTGAAAACATATTGCTGCTGCCTCTGCTCTACTGCTCGGCTACATCCAATTCAATCGCCATAGCTGTCAATAAAAATATGCTGTAGATAGACGCAAACTCTCACACACACACACAGCACTCTCGCAGACTGCATAACACAAACATCCCTCTATCAACTCATTCCGTCTATGTGTATAAATCAGCAGAGGAAAAAAAGCGTGCTGGTTCTGCTAGCAAATCCAAACGAAAACAACACCACAGCACAGGGCTTAAAATAAAGATTCCTGTCTGGAACGGATTCCGACGGAAGTGGTAGCGCACACTCACCGGAAAGTACATCCCCTGGGGATGTAAAAAGTATGCTCCTGAGCCCCACAGTTTGAAGCCTTTTCGATAATCCTTTGCCCGGAAGAAGTAGGTAGATCTAGTCTGGAAGCCCTCTGCTCGGCTGCTCCTACGGCGGAATCGGTTTCCGACTCTTTTTCACTCACTATAAATCACCAAACTCAAAATAAAAACTTCTTTCCCAAACGGAAACACTGGCCTTCTATTTCAACACTCGAATACGCTCTAATTTGACACTTCTGGGAAGAAAAGCAAACATACACACATTGATTTGAATGGATTCGATTGGAAGGAGAAACCGACCACCGGATCGAATCTCACGGAACACTTCTTGAATATTTCACTTCCAACCGCAGAACTTCGGAAAAATTCTGCTGCTACTGCCCGGATGCGGCCACTTCTGATGTTGTCGTTTTCGCGAATAAACTGCTCTGGCAGGAGCCTCCGGACCGAAACCGAAGATGCGATGCGATTATGTTTTGCGTGTGATTTTTCGTTCCCGCACAGCTTCCTCTCTACTACGGTGGGGCTACGGTCGGTTCTCCGGGGATCTTCCCGTTTTTTGACAGCTCGAAAATCGCGTCGTCCCGGAGCGCGCACGCTTCTCAACGAAACAACACAAACGCGCTCTCTTCTCTCACTCAATCCGACCGGTGAGTTACCAAAACAGACACGCGCGCGCCTTCGAAAATTTGCTGCTCGTTCTTCGTCTCACTTCCTGGCCCGCTAGCAACTGCTGCTGTGCATCTTCTTTCCACTCAGAATCTTCGCTTTGCTCCCTATCCTTTAGACAACCTTTTTTTTTCGGCGATTCTCGATAGTAGCTGAGGCTGCACACCAATACACGCGCACTTTCTTCCTTGTGGATTCTACAAAAGCGATTATTGTATATTATTTTTCCTTTCACTGATAGAACAAAACCTTTGTCGCTTTTTATTCGATTATCAACTCACAAAGGAACGGCGATCCGGACGATTGAACAGCGTCGTGTCCACGTTCAATGCGGTCGGGGATGGTTGGTTGGATCGTCCCGAAAAGATTTACATAAACATACGTCGCCCCTTCGCTCTTTCTTCCCTCCGTCCTTCTGTCATTCAAGCGAAAATTCACCACACGCTCTCATCAGCAGTGGCGCTCTGCCCTGCTCTTCTTCTAATCGACGCAAGTTAACCTTTAGCTTTGGCTTTGACTTTGGCACGACGACGACGACGATGAACAATAATCACTCCCTAATCAAAAAAACGCACCTCCTATCTACCTGTCGGCATTCCGCACTTTATCACTTCACTCACTCACTTATTTTACTTCGGAAAATAAGGCGATTCTTCCCTCGGTGGACCAACCAAATGAAACGGATTTCCGACTTGCCTCCAACTGCTGCTAACTAGCGTTCGAACTGCGATGCGGCTGGCGAAGAACTGAAGATGATGGAACGAGCGGATCGGCTGCTGCTGCTTTGGAACTCATTCTCTTCCCGTGAGAGCTCCAACCGGGGAGACAAAAACAGAGAGGATTTTCGATCCGATCGCCCGGAGAGAGAGAGAAGCGGAGCGCATCGTGCAAATTTTAATGATGGCCGCACTTTGACATCTTCGACGGTGCGGGATTCGAGCAGTTGGTTTACGGTGTACGGCAAAGTGCGAAGGACGGTGTGGGATTCGAGCCATTCAAGATGGTAGAAGACGAACGGTGAGAGTGGTGAGTGTCAGTCGGTGACGTTTTGAAGCACGGTACGTACTCAGGGGTAGAACAGAGGAAAGAGATTTTGGCTTTAATTTTGTGTTTTTGGGTTTTCAATCAATTACTGATAAATGAAACAATCGTATGATTAAATAGTAGTAAGCTTAAGTATACTACTTTTATGGTAGTAAATGCTACCTGTGGAACATGTTCGTATGAATAAAATATACTTTACTGCACTACATGTTTCGAAAATACTACAAACACATTGTTTGTTATGATTAAGAGTAGTATTTACTACAGTTTCTGGTTTATTGATGTTGCTAATCTAAATTCAGCGCGCTGTAAATTGTTACAAAAATTCCAAAATAAACTTTTTTGAAGCTAGTTTTAAAGAAAACTGTTTCCGTTATGAATCTTGATGTAGCTTTGCTTATGGATTGCTAGAAAAGCGAAAACGTTTCGAAATCGACGTGGAGGTGGAAACGATTTTAAATCGTTGTATCGATTTAACCGCGAAAACACGCAGTGGTTAGCAAATTACTTTCGTCGTGATCAAGAGGATACAAGAGGAGGCGGTCTGAGTAAAGTCCGAAAAATGAATTCCTTTTGAAGCTATGTTGGTGATCAAAGATTTCAGGTAAAATAGTTACTGCAATAGCTGGAAAAATTAAGATGCTCTTTGGAACGAAGTTGATCGACTTGACCGCAAATCAATAGTATATCGTTGTAACATTAATTCTGATGTCTTGATGTATTTCAGATCTAGTAAAAGCAACGAAACCCTTGACTTGCAGTCAATTTGATCAACTTAGCGAAACGAAACTGTACGGAAAGTTGTACAATGATGAAAAATTCAAAGCGAGCCGTGGATGCATCGTGAATTTCGGGAAACGACACAACATCAGGTTTCTGAAAATTACGGGAGAGAAACTTTCGAACAATGCTGCAACCGTTGATTCGTACATTGGACATTTTGCAACCTTCGTTCGGCATTTATCTTCCAGCCAGATTTTCAACGCGGACAAGAGCGGGCTGTTTTTTAAATGCACTCCTTCGTCAACATTTGTCACAATGGACGAACCATCAGCTCCAGGAAGAAAGGGGAAGAAGGAGCGTGTGACATTTATGCCTTGTTCAAATGCCGATGGTTCGTTCAAACTTCCGGTTATGATGATTGGAAAGTCAAAACGACCAAGAGCATTGAAGAACATCTATGAGCTGCCCGTATACTATGCTTCATCAAAAAATGCCTGGATGACCCGGAAGTTGTTTAAGGAGTGGTTTTTCAAGGAGTTCGTTTCTAGAGTCACGGCATTTTTGGAAGGTGCTAAACTGCCGGTGAGGGCTGTCTTAGTGCTGCATAACTGTTCCGCACATTGCAGCGCCGATGAACTTAGAACTGCAGATGGAACAATCTCTACGATCTTCCTACCAACAAACAAAACAGCCTTGTTGCAGCCAATGGACCAGAACGTCATCCAGATGGTCAAGTCCAACTACAAGCAAAAGCTTATGCGTGAGCTTCTTGGACGCCAACGAGAACTCGACGACATGGTCAAGAAAATCAACATCAAGGATACTATGTTTTGGGTAGCCGAGGCTTGGGACGAGCTACCGGCTGATTCTATTGCCAAATCATGGAAAATGCTCTACACATAACCAGAATTCGATGATGAAGATGACATCCCGTTGGCGGTTGTACGAGAATGCTTGCTATCGATTAAGCAGAAATTGATGGACCAGGACAGTACCGTACACGAAGAGGACATGGAGTTTGACGTCTTGAACGACGATGATATTGTGAACATCGTTTTGCACCCGAACACATCATTCTACGATGGCGAAAATTCAGTTGCAATTGTTGAAAAATCAAGTGCTTCACCAGTTTTGGAACCACGCCAGATTGATGTGGATGTCGTTTCTGATCTGAATTGTATTTCAAATGAAGCAGCTTTATCGGGAATCGATCAGGTAATTGCTTGGGCAGAGGAAAACGGACTTCCATTCGAAAAACAACTCCTGCTACGAGAAGTACGTGGAAATTTTCTAGAGAAAATAATTGGTTCACAGAGAGTTTGATTTTTTTTCTCGTGCGTTGTTACTGAATGCATGAATTTGTTTTTATCCTTAAATAAACAATAAGTTACCTGACAAATTTTACTAGTTTTATTAACCACGAATGTAATTACAAAGGTTCTGCGATGACAATGTAGCAAATGAGAATATCAACAAGATCACGTTGAAACACTTCCTACAACCCCTATCCCGAGCCCTCCTCTTTATTGCTACGATCATGTTTGTTCAAATGATCATAAATATTGAAATACATATCTTATCAATTTATGAGTTGACCGTATACAACAAATAATCAAGATTAAATATATTCAGCCCCTCCTATTCCTAGCTACGTTCATGTTTCTTAAAATTATCATATTTTGAATGGAAATTAAATAAATATACTCATTGGAATTAATGAATTTGACATACACTACAGTAAATCGAGTTTTATCATACGAAACAAGCCTTCCAGCCCTCTCCTTCTAGCTACGTCCAATAGTGTGAAAATAATCATGCTATATATTATTATACATACTCAATTATTTCAAATTTCTGCATAAAAACTAAATTTTTGAAAATTTGAGAACCTCAATAACTGGCTACATATTCAATCAATCGGAAATCTTACAAATCGGCACAAATCTCAATTAATAAAGGACCAACGGATCTGATATTCTAATTTTACTTTGCTTTTCAAACCTATTTGCTGGGTGAATTACAAATTAACAGTGCTATGCACCCACTTTTAGGAGATCCCCCAGAAGACTAGTAAATTAAGTATCTAAAGAATGATTTGCGTGATATGTAAACCAGGAACTGTGGGTCTAAAATTAACACTAAAACTATCAGGTCATACAGTTGTACACTAACCCAGGCGGCTGGATAGTGAAGAAAGTGGATATAGTTTTTGGCTCAGGAAGTACCAGCACATCGGTCCCAGCTTAAAACTTCGCCCCTAATAACATAACTTACACGAACAAACCATCTAATATTCTGTCAAAATAACACAGTGACTCAAAACAAAAACGAAGCTTCTATTACCGAAAAGCGCAGGAATTGCAAGGTGCAGACTGCAAGGTGTTCTTTGGAGCAAGGGACTAAAGCTATGTCCATTTAGAATCCGGAATAATAAAATGATCTGTATCTCGGTAACGGGTTGACGTACAAATAAGTTTAATACATCAAAACAAAGGTAATTCACTGTACTTAAAATAAAATTAAAACAAATCATTTGTCTTTCTTTTTGTTTCTAATGAAAATTCGCACTTTCTTCTTTATTCCTCCCATCAAACGCTGCACACCTCCGGAGTTAACTTCCTTGGCACATTTGTTCCACATTTTGGTCATCGGAGTCGCGTCCCGAGCCGTTTTTCCACTTTTCTTAAGCTTCCGCTTCATTATTGCCCAAAATCTTTCGATGGGCCAGAATTGCGGGCAGTTGGGTGGATTTATGTTTTTATCGATGAAATCTACGTTATTATCGCGGTACCACTGGATGACATCCCGGCTGTAGTGGCAACTCGCCAAATCTGGCCAAAACTTCACGATACCTTTATGGGCTTTAATGAAAGGTAGTACGCGGTTTTTGATGCATTCTTCCTTGTACAGCTTCGAGTCCATCGTCTTATTCGTCACGAACGCTTTGGGCTTTGGTCCGCAGCTGCATATCCCTTGCCAAATCATCAGTTTTTTTTTTTGGCAAATTTGCCCATAAAAGCAAACTTAAACTTCGCAGGAACATCTCCTCGTGCCGCCGCCATGTATATTTTTTGGCCAGGAAGCTGTCCGAAATCCATTTTGACGTAGGTTTCATCGTCGATGAGCAGGCATCCTTGGTACTTCTTCAAAACCTGCTGGTACAATTTCCGAGCTAGAGTTTTGGTGACGAAACTTTGCTTCACGGTTCTGTTAGGTTGCTTGCTGGCTCGATAAGAACGATATCCTGCTCGCAAACGAATTCTTCGAACGGTACTGCGAGCAGCAGCGTATTTTTGTGCAATTTCATTATCTGATAGTCCAGGGTTTGCTCTGACGGTTCTCAACACCATCTGGTTCAGCTTGCGGTCATATGTTCCACTACGACGCTTACCCTGAGGCACTCGATCCACGCTCTTTCGCTCCCTGAAACGTTTGAGCACATCATACACGGTTGATTTGGCGATTTTCAACGTTTTTGCGATTTTTATTGCGGACCACGATGGATTATCAACGTGGGTGTGCAGAATTTTTTCTCTTCTCTCGGCTTCCATCTGGAAAGTTTAGTTTTCCAACTCTAACTGAAACCCCGTCTGCAAGTTAATATTGAACGTATTGGTGACAAAAACGATTAATTTTTCTAAATATTTTTTTCCTTTTTTCATAGGTGGGTTATGTTTAGCACCTAGAAGATTGGATATGATTTTTTCTCCAGCATTCAAGCAAATTTTATCGGTAGCCTTTTAATCGGTAGCCTTTTTATCGGTTTTAGCTTTGATTGTGGTTTTCACGTTATTTAGTTTCTTCATATTTGCTTCTCAGTTAAATTAATCCCTTTTTCGATTAAAAAGTGCATTGCCATTTCTTCCCTCTCGCGGGTCAAATTTTTCACCTTTTCGACGGTGAAAAGGCTTCTCTCATGCTATAAACATGCAAGTGAGACCAAGAATTTGACCAGTAGTGAAAGTATCACATATTCTGCACATTTATTTCACTGCCACGTCGTAGAGCGTTTATATAAAGGCACTAACATCAGGTGTGATACTGGCGGGTTATGCCGCAATTCACTCTTAGACTTCTTACTTTCAATCAAAGAGAAATTACTAAAAGTACACATTTCATTTTCGTGGCAACTTATTTTGTAGTTTATCCATTTGTTCTATGGAATGAATAACCAAAATACCTGGTTTGCTCATGGTATGATAAGTGAAAGTAATTGCAAAATTTTCGAAAAGGGTGAATATTTTGATCATAGTAAATATCTGCCTGTTCGAAATGAAGCACATAGCCACAGAAAAGTGTTACTTAAGACTGACGATGACAAGCATGTTTATTAAAGATAGAACGCGGAGGGCCCGCTTAGGAAGCACGAGCAGTAGATTGAACCTTTCCAAGTAGTTTATTTCAGGGTCCGCTCAGTGTGGGTATAGTATTTGACTTACTTTAGAAGGGGGGTAGATGTTTTAATCATGGTAGTTCCATTTCAATTCCGGTTCAGTTCCATATCGGTTCCGTTTCGATTCCGTTTCGGCTCCATTTCGGTTCTATTTCGATTCCGCTTTGGTTTCGTTTGGATTCCATTTCAATTCCATAACAATTCCAATTCGGTTCTACTTCGGTTCCGTTTCGAATCCGTTTTGCTTTCTTTTCAATTCCATTTCGATTCGGTTAAATATAACTAAATAACTCGGGGTTGTAAAATGAACGCCATTGACATAAGACGACCTGACTGACTGACCCTTATAACACACTTTAAAATGGAAGCTATTATTAGAAGCTACCGCAGTGTAAGTGGTCAACATAGACACACCATTGCAATTGAGGGTTGTCTAGAAATATCATTCGCTGTATGAATAATAAATATTATGCATACTCTTGTTGCTAAACTTCTTGGGGTTGACTTCAGTACTACTAGTTGTCAACATAGACTACATCAAAGGCCTGAATGTCGTCCCTAAGAATTATTGTTTGGTAATTTACATATCTTTTTGAAATCAAGTTACTACTGCATACGACCTGGAGATGGCTTCAGCACAGGGGGTTTAATTTTAGGTTTAATTGGAGCTTCCATTTTACGACTGCATAACAAAACATCATCATGGGAAAATTACTACGGTCCAATACTAAATACTTCAACTAGTGCTCAAGCGGCCAACATAGGCTAGTGCTTCTAAGGTATTGGTCGAAGTAGAGGTGACGTTGGGAAAGGGTCTACTCTTGACAACCAAGCTGTCACACAGTTCCAGCTAGATACACTCAAAACAAAAAAAAATTAAATACGAAATTTAAATACGAAAATCCGTTTTTGTCCCCTCTTAGAGGATTCTCCCAGGGCATCTGAATTGTCCCAGCATGGCCAATATGGTCATTGGTCCATGTCAAGGCTAGAAGTAGACTCCTTATGAAAAATCATAAAGTTTGAGCCGTCGAAAGGCATGTTTCGGCGAAAATCCGCATTTGTCTCCTCCTAAAGGGTCCCCCCCGGGGTATCCGGATTGTCCCGGAATGGCCAATATGGTCATTAAGTTCATTTCAAGGCTATAAGTAGACTACTCATGAAAAATCATGAAATTTGAACCGTCGAAAAGCATGTTCCGATGAAAGTTTGTATCTGTCGCCGCCTCACGGATCGTGGCAAAACATTCCCTCTTCCGGCACAGATTCCTTGTGGCCAATCAGATCAAAAAGGGCAGTACTCACCAGAAACTGAAAATTGGAACTCCAACAAGCATCGTGACTGCAAAGACCTTAAATCATTTAAACTTTCCACAATGTGAGTTTAAAATCCGGGTCAAAATGACCCGAAACACCTTTATTCGTCACCAAATGTTAACACCTAAGGAAGGCAAATTTTACCAAAAACTGGAAATCTTTACTACCACGGAGGGGGTTGCCATCTGTGAGAAGAAGCTATAACTAAGAGTTTGGGAACCGGTTAATTTTATTGAATAACGATATGATGGATCGAAAATGTGTATGCAGGGATTTTTTGGGTCGGGGAAGGTTCTTATTATGGTTCGAGATCCCTCCCCCATCTGGGGGAGGGGGGGCTCCCATACAAATGAAACACAAAATTCTGCATAACTCGAGAACTAATCAAGCAAATGGAACCAAATTTGGCATGTGGAGGTTTTTGAAGGCAAGAAATGTTTCTATGGTGGTTCAAGACCCCGCTCCCCTCTGGAAGGGGAGGCGGGGGGCTGTCATACAAATGAAACACAAATTTCAACCAAGCATGAGAATACCCCAGGCAACTAAAACACAAAATCTGTATTTCTCGGGTAAGATGCATGTTATGATAGAAGTTTGAACACCTTCTTAGGCTTACTCTCAGTGCAGCATTATGCACATGAAGTTAATCTAAGGTAATGCAAGAGAAAATTACGTTCAAATTGACAGGATACGGCGTAGTTTGTAGATAAAAAAATTGTCTATGAAATGCTTCTACACAGAAAGAAAAACCATGGTAGAAACTACCGATTCGAGGGTTAAATTAAAACCAGAAAAAATCAAAACAAAAACAAAATAAAAAAATTAAATTCTACAATCATTAGCAAACAAAAATTCTCAAAAAATAGCAAACAACTCAATCCGAAAAACAACCATAAACGCGCCAGTTCTATTGAATTTTCATTCATTTAAGTTCCCGCTGTTTAGCAATAGATGGCGCCAGTAGTAAGTGCTGGCCGAATGTTGTACATCTCAAGCGTCATAAACCAAGCTCAGACATATGGTAAACAAACCGCTTTGCCAAATCCGTGATTTTGGTTTAGTGTTATATATTTTGGTTGTTTGAAGATGTCTGATTTCGTGCCAAATAATCGTCATTTGCGGGAAGTGTTGATTTTCTTCTTTCATTCGAAGAAAACGGCGGCTGAAGCACTTCGAGAGCTCCAAAAAGTATAGGGTGATGCTGCTCTGAGTGAAACAACGTGTCGTGATTGGTTTCGTCGCTTCAAAAACGGTGATTTCAGTGTTGATGATCGTCCGCGTGAAGGAAGGCCAAAAAACTTCGAAGACTCTGAATTGGAGGCATTGCTCGATGAGGATCCGTGTCAAACGCAAGAAGAGCTTGGTTCAGGATTAGGAGATTCCCGGCAAGCCGTTTCTAAGCGATTGCATGCGTTGGGAATGATTCAAAAGCAAGGAACTTGGGTTCCTTACAAATTGAAGCCAAGAGATGTTGAGCGTCGTTTTTTCGTCTGTGAACAACTGCTCCAGCGGCAAAAAAGGAAGAGTTTTCTACATCGCATTGTGACGGGTGACGAAAAATGGATTCATTACAGTAACCCAACACGGAAACATTCATGGGGACTGCCCGGGCATGCTTCAACATCGTCGCCTAGGCCGAATATTCACGCTGCGAAGGTTATGCTGTGTATTTGGTGGGACCAAGTTGGTGTTATTTATTATGAGCTGTTGAAACCAAACGAAACCATTACCGGGGAACGGTATCGAACTCAATTGATGCGATTGAGCCGAGCACTGCACGAAAAACGGCCAGAAAGTTTTTTAAAACAATCTGCGCTTAGTACAGTTGTTTCATATTTTAAAATCATATGTCAAAAGCCAAAAATAGTCCACAAAGTCACTTAGATCTCAAAAATATGTACTAATGCAGTCAGCAACAGGAGGAATATTTTCTCAAAATCCCCGAGAAATAATGGAATTGATACCCGAAGCTCGAATTATACAATATTGCAAAAAAAAATTGCTCAAGATTTACAAAAGGAATGGAAAGAGGTTAAATTACATCGAATGGTAGAACTCGGTGAGTTCATTCAAATTATTAAACAAAAGTATAAACTACGAAAAAACATGTTTCAACCGATTGGTTCGCATAAATATCGTATAGCCTACCGTAGGATGAATTATAATATTGAAAATTAATGCAAATGGCTACGTATCGTTTTGCATCGATAGTAAACACGTTGTGGTTGTATATTTCAGCGCCAACATTTGATTAGGGCGAATCTGCTTTTGTAAACAAACACTTTGACTGCTAATTTATCGGCAGTTGAGTACAATTCCTTCAAATTGAATATATCAGCGGAATGAGATAAAGTTCCTCTTCCTTAAAGAGTGCTTAATTTGTATTTGTGACCCTATGTTCAAGAGAAACTGACTACGAAAGCCATTGTTTACAAAAGCAGATTCGCCCTAATCTAATGTGCTGATTTCGCGCTGATTTTCTGATCTTCTGATTTAATAAAGGCATCTAAAATTATTATGATTGGGACGCCAATGACTGACAATCAATATTTTTCGCTTTGATATTTACCTTTAGCTCGAATGAGTGACCAAAGTCGATTAGACAATGGAATCATTAATGGTCGAGATTTAACAGCTCTACCGATCGTCCTCCTTCTTAGTGGCTGTGATTTTCGCACGAGTGAAATGTCCCTACCAAGCATGGTAATTTTAATTTCAATGCAGTATAAGTAAATTCCATTGAACAGCATTCTCCCAAATCACCCTCTCATGCCCCACCAATTTATCACACTTAATAGAAATCCTCGATCATGTAAAGTACAATCTAAACCCCCACCTCCTGGTTAGTGTTTATATAGCAAGCCATGCACCGTCCGTCAAGTTGACGAACAATCCATTATATTACCGTAGTAGTACAGATTAGCTTCCTCAGCAGTTTGCAGCCAGCGAGGACGGCCAGATCTGTTGCACCAGCAAATTGCGATTAGCAAAATGGCAGGTACCTGTTCCGGCATACTTCGAGAGACAAGGCTTTTGAATAACGATGGCTCGGAACCGGGCGACGGGTCTAATCTGTCAGCTGAACTGACCTGACTGACTGAGCATCGTGTGGACCACGAAAAACCCGGACGACATGCGATAAATTGGGCTTCACGGACACACGCGCGCACATTCTATCGTTCGGCTCTC
The DNA here is from genome assembly GCA_024533555.2 of Aedes koreicus. NCBI lineage: Eukaryota > Metazoa > Arthropoda > Insecta > Diptera > Culicidae > Aedes > Aedes koreicus. The sequence continues at coordinate 116,971 of JAHHFK020004455.1, forward strand.
GGCTGATGCTGGTTCTATGATGATGATGACGATGGTAAATGATTCGCATAAATTTAGGTCACTTTAGGGTCGTACCATCGGCCTCCGCCGGTGCATTTGAGTGGAGATTTAGTTTCATTGGATTTAGGATTTGCCACTATCTGCTGACTTCGAGACCTAGTTGGGTCGAGATTCAAAAAACCACAATAGAGTTAACGCAAATCGGTAAATCGAACCTGATTGCCCCACGGGAAAAATACTCCCGGATTTTCCCTCAAAAGACATTCGCTTTCATCCCGAATTAAGCGGAAAGCGATTCACTGGACCGGAAAACGATAAATTTCGTTAGCAGTAAATTCCTCACCGGCAGAAAATCGGCTACACATGTGTATTTTCACCGAAGACATGTGTATGTCTTGTCCTCCACGGATAGCTTCCGAGTGGGGGAAAAGTCCTTTATCAGATTTTGGGATGAACGGACAAGTCCGGAAGGCGGGGGAACGGTGTGTGCTAGTGGATATCCCTTTTCAATTGTCGAATTGGCTTCCCCCCCGGAGGAAATCTGTACGCTTTTGTAAGAGGCCATTTGGAACGGAAGAATTGGAGATCGGCTTCAATGCGTTGTAATGAAGTGGTGTCTGGTAAATTTCTGGCGATAACACGCTACGAGATGTCAATGAAGGCAATGGATGCATGATTCGCTATTGTATTGATCTACAAGGGAGTATATTGAGGGGAAGGGGTAGAAGAAGCATATGTTATCCGGAATGATTGCTGCTTCTTCAATGATCGCACTCTTGTGGAAAGTCATCTCTTTTTGAATCCCTGCAATTCAAGCAGTGGCGTCAAACAGATGGTTGCCATATGGATCTGGAGGAAATTGAAACACAAGAATTGGTAGATACGCTTCAACTGCAATATTTGTTATGACAACTTGGATTATATTTGTTTTTCATGGTTTTCATCGGTTTCGGGACCAAAGAGCCCTCTAGTTTTGATATTTTTTTCTTGGAAGTTTAGACCTTTTTACATCGATATATATAAAAATGGATTTCTGTCTGTCTGTCTGAACCTCATAAGCTCGAAAACTATTGAATTGATCAGCGTGAAATTTTGTATGGAGAAGTTTTTGGGGTCGGGGAAGGTTCTTATGATAGTTTGAGACCCCTCCCTTCTCTAAAAGAGGGGGCTCCCATACAAATGAAACACATATCTCTGCATAACTCGAGAACTAATCAAGCAAAGGAAATTAAATTTAGCATGTGAAAGATTTAAGACAAAATGTGTATTTCTCGGGCAAGAAGGCTGTTCTGATAGAAGCCCTTCTTAGTCAAGAAAAAAAACTCGTTCCAAAAAACAACCATAAACGTGCGAGTTCCATTAAATTTCCATTAATTTATTTGCAAGCGTAGCAGCGCTCGCACCGGGTTCAGCAAGTAACATATAAACATATGGCGATGCATGTATTTTAGTTTTTGCTGACTATTCTTCCTCCGGTTTTCCTTTTTTAAAATTAATTGTTACCTTTGGGTCCCCGTCAAGTTATTTTTTTTTTTTATTTTTTTTTATGTTTGGGAGGGGGGGGGGGGTGTGTATAAAACTCTTTTTTTTTGTGTTTGTTTTTTTTCTTTTGTGCCCCTTCCCCCCAATAACAACACAGGGTTGTAGAGAATAAGGTTGACTGAATTGTAGTATATAGAGTATGTGTAAAGTAAATAATAAAATGATTTGCAAGATTTTAGAGTGTTACCTAACCCTTAGATTTGGGTATAATCATTCAATATAAGTACAAATTAAAAAAATGATTGTAGCGTGAAATGAAACAAAAATTGTAGTAAGCTATGTAAAAATTTCCTGATTTTGCAAGAATAAACAAAACCAAGGCAACGCATAGTCTCAAAAACGAGCTACCTGTGTTTGTTCAGGTCATTCTTGTAACGAATTGGGGTGGATTCCTGGAAGAGGAAGGGGATAAGCCGGATTGGAGGGGTGGGGGGTGGCAAGGTGGTAAGGATGGGGCGGTTTTGGCCCCAAGAAGAAGGTAGGACGGACGATGTATAATTTAGTTACATTATTTATTATAATTATAATAATTGTAATACAATTAACAATTTTATAATTTTAACGAAACTATGTAATTTATACCCAATTAATTTTGTTGATTATTCATAATTTTAATTCTAAATAAAAAAAAGGGGTCAGTTTTTTTAAGAGAGAATATTAAAAAATGTTGTGAAAATATATATATATTTTGTAAATTATTTATAATTTTTGATGTTTTTTTTGGGGTTGGATTTCATTTTTTTTAAACAGAAGAATAACTATTTGAATGCATTGATTTAAATTATCATTTATTTCACTCGTTAATGTAAAAAATATATAACATTAACTGAAATAAAAAAAATATAAATGATACATATATCTAAAATTTTAAAATTTAAAAGCTGAGATTAAGGAATTAAATTTAAATTTTCTGAAAATTCAAAAGAAATGCTATTGGGCATTATTTTTCGAATCATAATTTTTTTAAATAATTTTTTTTTTATTCTCAAGATATAAATACAATAGTTGAAATCGAATCAATTTAGTTATTTATTTTAGTTTTTGAGTTCTTCTGTTTTCAATTTATAATAACTCCACTAGTTTACAGCATTTTTGAAGTAGATAAGGTGATGATATATTACCAATTCAAAATCATGCACTGAATGCAATGCCGTGGGCAGAAAAAAATAAAGTAGAGCCGTTTTTGGGAGATACAAAAATTTTGATTTTGTGGATTTTGGACAAAAGTACATTAACTAAAATGTCAATATCTTTGGATCTAGTGCACCAATTTTAAATCATTTTTGTTTTTGAAAATGAAGTAAAATAAATTTGCTATCGTTCACTTGAACATTATGTCCTGATGAAAGAATTAATTTTGGAGTTATTGAAGTCGTGTGTCGCGCCAACTCCTCTTATAATTTGGTCCTAAAACCTCAGAGAAGCCAATAAAATTTAATTATAATGACAATTTGGTTGTTTGTCCAAGTTTAAATTTTAAAATATTTTTTTTTTAGCGTGTAAGAATCGATTTTACAATTTTTTTCATAAAAGTTAAGACAATTTTCTAAAAGTCACTCATACATCACTATTTTGCAAGTCTTGTCCTTTTTGAGTTATATTGACATTGTTTTAACTTAATTGTTTATTTATAAGGCTCAAGTGCCATAGGCATAACGGAGCGGAGTTCTTTTTAATTTTTACAACGACAATAACTTACTAACAAGGTTACTTTTGGAATGCCTGAAAACTCGTGGCTTAGTCGAGGTTAGAGATTACAATGATTCGGGTAGGAATGGGGAAGTAGGAATCTTAACGTTGGCTTTCAACAGCAGATTGGCGATGCTATATTTTTGCTGTAGGTCTTGAGAAGATGTTGCATTGCGTTAAGCTGTAACGATACAATAGAAGCGGTATTACGGGGGGAGGGGGGAGGTTGACATGTTAAAGCGACAGCTAAGAGAGGATCAAACGAATACATCTATTTGTTTCAAGAACTTGTAAATTAGCCCCATATAGTCCAAATCCAGCTTACCCAGCACGTCTCTGATATCTTCTTTCTCTGGTTTCCCTCGGGCCCGTAGGGATGCGCAAAGATCAGATCTGGCAATTTCGTAATCGAGGCAATGCCAGACAACGTGGTTGATGTCCTGATAACCTGCACCATAGCCGCATTGATTGGTGTCTAAGAGACCTATTCGATAGAAATGAGAGCCTAACGAGTAGTGATTGGACATTAGACGGCACATTACCTTGACAAAATCCCGACTAATATCCAATCCTCCGAACCACGATTTTTTCGATACCTGTGGGAGAATGGAATGTAACCATCTGCCCAAATTCCCTGCATTCCATTTTAGTTGCCAGCTGATCAAGGCCTGTTGACGGAAAATAGCAAACAATCGTTGAAGGCGATCATAAATATCGCCTGCCATAGCGCCCACTTTGGCAAGTGAGTCCGCTTTCTCATTATCCGGAATGGAGCAATGGGAAGGGACCCAAACCAAGGTGATGGTGTAGGAATTGTTTGATAGCGCACTCAAAAGAGACCGTATTTCGCTAACGAAATACTGTGAGTGCTTTGCCGGCCTCATTGAACGAATAGCCGGAAGTGAGCTGAGACTATCCGTAAAAATGAAAAATTGATCAGAGGGAAGATAGGCAATTTGCTCTAATACATAGTGTATAGCCGCCAATTCTGCGACGTATACGGAGCAAGGATTTTGAAGTTTAAAGGAGGCGTTATGATTTTTCAGTGGAATCATTTGTTTTCGACCCGTCGGTGCAAAACTTTTTGTCTCATCTGATATGGTCAAACTTGCTTGCAAAAATTGATGGAATGTACTCCGAACGGAGTGGATCTGCTATTCCACGAGCTTCTTGCTTCGTGTTCAGATTTAGAACTACAGTAGAACTAGAGAAGTCTTGGGAGTAATCACGATTAGGAGCATTCGAAGAAGGGCTCACCTCCAGAGTCATGTACCAATAGTACAGTGTCATAAACTTAGTTTGAGAATTTCGTTCGATTAGCTTTTCAAAATTTACCAATGGATTTAGCACCTCAAAGCGGATGAGAAACCGGAACGATAGCTCCACAAAACGATCTGATAAAGAAAAAACTCCTGCTAATACCTCCAAACTCATAGTATGAGTTGAGTTCATGCAGCCTAACGCGATACGAAGACAACGGTACTGGATTCGCTGCAGATTCAGAATGAGTTTTCGCGGCGGATTGAAAACAGAAGCTACCGTATTCGAGAACCGACAGAATCGTTGTACAATACAATTTGTTAGACAATTATATTGCCTTTATTAAGAAAAAAATTCGTCCAATTCTAAGATAGCCATTTTTTGCAAATTGACTTTAAATTTTAAAATATTTTTTTTTGCGTGTAAGATACGATTTTAGAATTTTTTAAATTTTTGTTCATGAAAGTTAAGAAGATTTTCTAAGAGGCATTCATACATCACTTTTTTGTAAGTCTTGTTCTTGTTGAGTTATGTTGATTTAAAAAAAAATTAAGCCCTCTTCAAATGGCAGTCTAGATAAATTAAAAAAAAAACAAAGTATGCAAAGTTACTTGAAAAGACATAGTTTACACAAAGTTTCATTGGATTCTGAGAAGGTGCTGCCAAACTCTGAATGAGTTGGCGTGAAATTTGTCATATTTATCATTCCGATATAAGTACGCACACACATACATGCACAGATTTATGCACACATACATTCTCACATACATGAATATAAAAACACTACTAACATCACCTTTAGTTTGTTTTCAACCTCTTCCAGCTGTTACGCAAAATAAAATGGGATATTTTCAACAATGTACTTTGCGCTAGTGAACTGAAAATCTGTAAATTAACGTTTCATCAGGAAGATTTGGCATAGTGACAGTTTGGCATAAATACTAGAAAATTCGATCAATTTCTATGCAATTGACCAATTTCATTGGGCATTATGATTTTGGGCACATCAATTTTTTTCCGCTTTCAACCAAAACTTCAACATTTCCTGTTCGGTAGTGACAACTTTAGGATGCTTATGAAGTTCGTGCTTCATTATAGCCCTATATTTTTCAATTGGCCGCAATTCTAGAGAGTTTGGGGGATTAAGATCCTGACACCATTCGTCTTGTACCACTCCAGAACATCCTTGGAGTAGTTACAAGAGGCTTGGTCTGACCAAAAAAAATGTAGGAACGTTGTGTGTTTTGAGAAACGGAAGCAGTCGTTTTTTCAGGCATTCATTAATGTATACTTGACCATTTACAGTTGAAGTTGTCACGAAAGGCTCGCTCCGTTTACCACACGAACAAATCCCCTGCCAAATCATGAATTTCTTGGCTTTCTGCGCGAAACTTTTGGTCAAGTGCAGCTTTTTCGCGACATCCCGAACGGAACAGTTGGGTTTGCATTTAAAGGCAGCAACCATTCGCTTGTGATCCTTCACAGAGTACGGAACACTTTTCCTACCAGTCCCCTTCTTCCGATCGACCGTTAAACGTTCCCCGAAACGTTTTATGACACGAGACACTATAGACTGGTGAATTTTCAACATCTTTCCGATGGCTCGGTACGAAAGAAGTGGGTTGTCGAGGTGCGTGTGCAAAATGTTCTCGCGCACTTGCTGTTCCTTCGACTCCATTTTCGAAACTACGGCACATTTCACAATGAAACTCACACAGTGTAAACAATACACGCTGAGGTCAATTCACCCAAAATTTCGTTGAAATCAACCCAAGGGCGAAATGTTACAGCTTATTGAAAGTGATACAATTTAACTGTGGACACCCTTTATTATAAATACTGGGTAGGGAGGGAGCATCAGGGTATCATTCAAGCTGAAACTGGACGATGGTTTCATTAACTGCATGTGTTTAGGAGCGAACAAACAGTTTCATTTTCTTTATCCTACCGATTCGATTGTGATGCTGTGAATTCTAAAGGGTGTATTCGATAAAAATGGCACACAGAAAATCTTCTGTAACTTTTGAATCGTATGTGTAAAAAACCTAGAAATTTGGGTAGATCTTATCCATAGTGTATTATTTACATCTGCCAAGTTTCATAGTTATACATTCAGTAGTTCCAGTCATGTCGTCGAAACAAGAAATTGTCCGTGAGAAAATTTTGTGCACTCACAATCAAAATCCAGGGGCGTCCCACCGGTGGATTGCTAAAAGGCTTGGAATTGCAAATACAACTGTGTCTCGTGTAATAAGAACCTTCAAGGAGCGTCTGAGTGTCCAAAGGAAGGAAGGGAGTGGTCGTAAAAGTGGTCCAATGGACAGTAAAATGGCCAGGAAAGTCGTACAACAATTCAAGAACCGTCTAAACATGTCAATTCGAGATGTCGCTAAAAAGTCCTAGATGTCAGCGGGGCAGAAAACCATGAAGCGGCAGGACAGAAGAAAGGCAAAAAGCCCCAAACCGGAAGAAAAACAAAACACACGAAAACCCCACCGGAACACACAAGCTGTTCACCAAATCCGGTTGCATCGTGATGGATGACGATACATACGTCAAGGCCGACTTCCGTCAACTTCCTGGGCAAGAATATTTCGTTGCCAAGTCGAAGTTCGATGTTCCGGAGGATGTTCGAAAGAAGAAACTATCGAAATTTGCAAAGAAGTTTCTAATCTGACAGGCGATTTGCGGATGTGGTGAAATAAGTGCTCCCTTCATCACTTCCGGAACAGATAAACGGTGCGATTTGGATGGAAGAGCTCAAGAAGCGTCTCTTGCTAGTCACGAAGAAGCACAAAGGGATCAACTCTGTTTTGGGTTCGATCTAAACGTATTGGAGTGGATGAGCCAGGAGTCAATTTTGTGCCAAAGGAAGAACCCACCAAAACGGAATCGCCAGAAAAATGGGCATTAGAAGGAATCGCAAAACAAAATATAAAAAAGAGTAGATTGAAGAAAATTGGGTAAAAATAAAAAAATGGGAAAATCGGTTTAAAGCAAATTTGAGGGTGGAGGAGAAGGAAGGTGGTAAAAGGGGGGAGAAATTGAGTGAAAATGTTGTAAACAAAACATAGGTTTTAGAGAATTTCAAGAAAACGAAACAGTTTAATTGTGAGTATATAGTGTGTGCATTTTAGGAAACCCTTACCAAAGTTTCAGGAGGGAGGACCTTCTTAAAAGACGTAGAAAGTTATGAGTTCGACAGTATTCGTTGGTAGACGTACGTGGTACCAGTGGGGCAGGGGGTAGTGGTAAAAGATAGCGCCCGATTGTATATACCTTCGCGCCCCGCCGTTCCAACTATATCTTTCAATTTCATAAGGTTACTAAGGAATGTCAATGCTTTCTATTCAATTCTTGTTTCAAAGTAAATGTCAGCAGAGCCTCCTGTGATGGGAAATTATGTCGAAAATTTCAGTTTTAGATGAACAGGTTTGGAGATGAACAGGGCTGGTAGCGGATGTATGGATAAATAATAGTGACTTTAGTGACTAAAATAATAAAAATAGTGACCAAATAGTGACCAAATAGTGACTTCAAAATCTTAGAATTTTTTTTAATCTTTTATCATTTGTTGTATAAGTACAGTAAAAATGAACTAAGTGATCACCCCCGTTTGAAAAAAATGAATACTACTGCGGCGCAGTATCACTTTTTGGGTTTTTTTTTGTAAAGAAGCCTGTAATCAAGTGACTTTTTTTCTCAACGACCTCCTGCCTTGGTCCTCCGCAGCTCGTTTTTGCGGAGACAGGTCTATACGTACGGTTGAAACGCCTTCCACCATGGCCTGTGCTAGAATTACTTCTGACTTCACTACCTTAATCACCTGAGGGTATTTAGGCTTACCTACAGCCGTTTTTTTTTCTTAGTAAACAACTGGTTCCAATACTCCTCAATTCTGTACTCTGTACTCAAGGTCAGCACCTAGCATTTTAACAAGTTCCATTCGTCAATAAGAAAATCATAGTTGACCTGAATCAACTGAAGTAACTTGGCGATTTTCACAATATACTTGGAGCTTTCACTGGATGCAACGGCTGGTAGGTTGAGGCATTGGTAATATTTTATAAACGAGTTCTGCAAACCAGACTGTTGACGTAGGACTACGTCTTCGTTATCTATACTGGGGTACAATTCATTAAAAAATCGCATTGCGACCGTCATGAAAAGTGGTCAGGTTTTGAGTATCTCAGTCATTTCTCAAAAGATTTTCAAAAAATTAGGATAGGAAGTTTTTCTACGCATCAATTTCAATACAGAACATTGTTAATTACGGGTCACATACTTTCATAAATGTTAAACCTTGCCTTAAAAAGCATATTAACTCCTTCAGGCCAAAGTGGTCATATATGACTCCAAAAGGATAATGGCTGTATACAATCACACAGACTGAATAAAAGTGTACACTGTCTTCGGCAAGTTTATTTTCCATCACTTTTTCTATCGAGAAATTTAAAAAAAAACATGAGTTTAAGGCTAATAGACGACCTAGAACATCCTGAATATGACGAAGTTCAGGAAGAAAAAAATTATTGCCTTATTAATAATTAATAATTAATAATTAATAGTGTACATCGTTGTTTTAGAATATTGTACGTATGCATACGTATTCTCGTTAAATATTTTTGTATCTTTCTGGGAAGTTCTAGGTCATCCAAAATGTACTTGAGTTCAAAACTTCATATCTACAGTTGTAACAGTAGCTTTTAGGGCTATATCAGGTTACGATATGTATTCAAACATATTGAATGAAACTCTCGGAAGGTCATCAGTCATTATTTGACAACATTATGATGTTCTAGGTCATCCAATCTGTCCTTGAGTTCAGAACTTAAAATCTACAGAAGTAACTAAAGCTCTTTGGGCTAAACAAAGTTACGCTACGTATTCAACCATATTCAGTGAATATTTTCGAACGTAAAAAAACACTATGACATAAACGGAGATGATCTAGGTCATCCCAACTGTCCTTGAGTTTAGAACATAAGATCTACAGTAACAGTAGGTGTTTGTAGTGTGCAAAGGGACGATATGTATTTAACCATATTGATTGAATAGTGTGGAAGGCCAACATACATAATGTGACAATCTTGGGATATTCTAGGTACTCCAAGCTGTCCTGAAGTCCAAAACATAAGATCTACAGTTGTAACAGTAGTTCTTTGAGCTTTCTATTGTGACCACATGTATTCAAATATATTCAATTAATCTTTTGGAAAGTCAACAGTCATTATTTTATAACTTTGAGATCCTCTAGGTAATCCAAACCATCCTGGAGTTCAGAACTTGAAATTTGCGGTAGTATCAGTACGTTTTTGGGCTATTCAAAGTTACGTCACGTATTCCAGTATATTCAGTGAATATTTTCGAACGTAAAAATACACAAGAAGATAATCTTGGGATAGTCTAGGTCATTCAAACTGTCTTGGCGTTCAGAACATAAGATTTACAGTTGTAACAGTACATTTTAGTCAATACAAAGCTACAATAAATAGTCAAACATTTTCAATTATTATTCTTAAATTTCAAAAACATCATAATCGAATATGAAATGTTCTAGGTCATCCAAACTATCCTTGAGATCAGAACATAAGACCTACAGTTGTAACAAAAGCTTTCTGGGCTGTGCAAAGCTACGATGTGTATTGAAACATATTCATTGAATTTTTTGGAACAGACATTATCAGATAATCTTCGGATGTTCTAGGTGTTCAGGAATTTCAAACCTAAAAACTACAGCTGAAGATTTTAAGTCTTGAATTGTAGCTAAAAATCTACAGCTGTTTGGAATAAACAAAGTAACAATATGTATTTGATTGAATTAAGTTAGTCTTTTGAAAGGTCAACCGATATAACGAGATATCTTGGGATGTTATAGGTCATCAAAACTGCCCTTGAGTTCAGAATTTAGGATCTATAGTCGTAAAGTTAGCTTTATAATCTATGAAAGGTGACGATATGCATTCAAACACATTCAGTGAAGCTTCTGTAAGCTCACCAGTTATTATCAGATTATCTCGGGATGTCCAGGTTCATAAAAACTGACCTTGAGTTCCGAACTTAAGACATACGGTAGTAACCGTAGCCTTTTGGGCTTTGCAAAGCTACGATAAATATTAAAACATATTCAATGAATTTTCTGAAACGTCCACATACATCATAGGATAACCTTGTTAGTTTCAGGTCATTCAAACTGTCCTTCAAAACTTAAGGTCTACAATTGTAACAATAGCTTTATGGGCTATACAAAGTTAAGTTAGTTTGTTTGACATAGAATATCCCAATATTATCTCATAATTTCAGTTGGTCTTCCAGGACATTCACTGAATATGTTTGAATGTACATATCATAACAATGAATAGCGGATAAAGCTACTGTTCCAAATGTAGATCTTAAGTTCTGAACTCTTGGGCAGTTTGGACGACCCATCACATCTCAAAAATATATTTCCTTCTTTTTTCAATCATTTAATGTTATTGAGCACCAAATCAATCAGAATTCACCAAATTGCTTGTATAAATTAGGCCTGAAAGGGTCTATTCAAAGGACATTGAGTTGTACCATCTAAATGGCTTACATTTGGTATCGCAGTTCTACGTCATCATTTCGAACAACGTAATGGGACTGTACTTTGTAATTTTTGATTACGTGCTTACCAGCAGCAACGTTATGCTTATTTGCATTGTTGAAAAAGAGGAGTTTGTCGATCTCCTTTAATTTGACCAGCTCTGCTTCCTCCCTAACATAAACTTTTTCCGCTGGTAGCAAGTTCTCAATATTGTCCAAAATGTCCTCTGAAAGTGAAGTATTCGCGGGCCACACATTGGGCTTACAAACTCGACCGACGATGGTTCGCACCAACCTTTCCAGATCAGCGTACATTAGATGTATGAGTGGTTCTTCCCTCTAGAAGAATCCCTAGAAAATAGCATTGAAATAGATCAGTATGCTTATCCATAGCTCATAAACTTTATCAAAAAATTTAGATCAAATTCTACCAAACAAGTTTTACAACTTTGCCAAGAAGCATTCGTTTTAACAGCAGTCAATCGAAGTCAGAAAAAACTTAAATAATTTTTTGGAAAAAAGTGAGTGTAAATCAAAAATGACTTGATTCTTTTGATAAATATATTGCATATTGAATAAACGTTTTAAGTGTTTTACTCCAATCCCGTTCTATTCGTCATGGGGTTCACTGGGTATATATGTATAGAAATATGAAAAAATATTATGAAATACCTGGAAGATTGAAAAATAATGAAAGATGATGTAATATGGGACCACATGCGTCGCATTCAAGCTTGAGTGCTGTGACCGACCAGCGCTCTGCATTTGACAAGTTCAATTGAGGTAGAGGCGGGACAGCGTTCGCCAGGGCATCTAGTTTTTTGGTGTATATTTTGCGACTTTTATATAGTGTAACCAGAACGCTTAATTTGGTTGACAATAGGTACAAGTGATTTTTTAAACTTTTTACAATCGGCGGTGCGAAAATAGTGACTTTAGTGACCATTTTCCTGAAAATAGTGACTTTAGTGACTTTTGGATGCAAATAGTGACTTTTTAGTGACTAGACTCAAAATAGTGACCAAGTCACTAAAAAGTGACCTGCTACCAGCCCTGCTTAAATGGCGTTCGGAAAACGGTATTTGATACTTCGTTGAAAATTTCTGGGAAATATTACATTCTGGGGATAACGAAAGTCAGCCAGTCCAAAAAATACACCATTTCTCAGAGGAATGGTGTATTTTTTGGAATGGCTGACTTTCGGAATGACGTTCGTGAAAATGTCATACATCATTCAAAAGTGCACAAAGGAAAAACATACTCTAATGCATCTGGGTTATTGATCATAGTAATGACAATGTTTAGAAAGGGTCCTCCCTTATCTCAGTCGGTAAAGGCATAGCTACAACCTAGGCCTAGGGTATGATTGTACTTGCCACACAATCATACTAATGCACAGATGGTACTGGCATCAAAATAACTATGGAAGTGCATTTAGAACCTTCAGTTGAGAGCAAGCAATAAGATAATTATGAAAGCAATAACTTTGAAATGATAAGAAAGAAGAGAGGCCAGTTTAAAAAAAAAACTCCAGCTGACCACCGTCAAATAAAATAATAATAACTGGAGAATTGATAAAAACCAGTTTGCAACCAATAGAAACCTCCACACTCAATCTGTTCAATAAAATTTCAAACAGCTGAAAAGTTTGGTAACGTAAAAACATTTCTTAAAAATTCAAGAAAACATTAATTCTTTCGAAATGTACACTGAATGCTTCATTCCAACATTATCTATTGATAGATAAATTTAACGTTTTAATTTTGCTCCCTACGGTTCATGTGCTGATGATTTAACGTGTACTGACTTTATCAGCTGTTTGAAAACTCAGTACAAATTTACCGACCACAGTAAAAAAAAAATGAGTGTGGGGCAGCTATTTTAGAATAATTTTTGTTTAGCCTACAACGACAATGGATGAAGCTTTTCGTTGTTCTGCTGCTGAACCTTCCATAACATGTAAATGTTTTCAATCGATTTTGAAAATAAGCTGCACTGCATGTGCCACAAATAAATCATAATTACCATTTTATCTCCTTCTCCTTGTCCAGAAGGTATCGAATCTCCCTCAAGTCCAACAGAAACTCCTTATCCATTTCTGTGTCGTAGTACTCGGGCCCGGCATGTTGATAAGTATACGTCCAATTTGTCATGATTGCCTTGAAAAATACAATCACCATACTTATAATCCCCATCCCAACAGCAGAATAGAACTTTGCCGACTTACTTGTGAACACTCGTAGAAATCCTTAAAATTAAGATACTGCAACTTGCGCTTCGTCGTCTCGAATCGCAAACAGGCTATGAAAACTACGGCGGCATACTTTTGCGCCAACTCGTCGGACAGTATGAACAGCTGCTTGATGTTGGTAGCCGTATTCCCGGGCATCTCCTCGACGGCTTTGAATATTCGCTTCACATTGTCAAACTGCCGCCGGCAGGACTTGAGCCGGACGCCCGTCTTTTCGGCCACCTCGTCCAAGTCCTTCCGATTGCGGTCGTTGAACTTTTTCCCGAACAGCTCCCGGGCAACGGAGTCATCCAGGGAGTAGTACTTTTCTATCAGTAGCGAGCGGCTCTGCGGTTCCAGCTGGAATGATGGTTGCTCCGAGAGCTTCGATGGAGTGTGTAAGACGCGCTCCAACAGCGAATAGGTACGATAGTGATCCAGGACGTCCGAGGTAATTAGGTCCAGTGGAATGCCTGTCATCAGGTTGCCCTTTTGCTTCAGTAGGGTCACTGCTTCGGTGGCTGTTGGCGGTGGGAGTTGGGGAATAATGGTTAAGGGAGTTAATGATTAAGCTGAATTTTGCGGGATACTTACAAGAATAACCTTCGATCCATAGTTGATACATTTCCGGATCGACTAATGTGTAATTGCTTATAAAAACATCAACTTCGGCGAACATTTTCACAACTTATGATTGGTCTTTTTACTACGTTGTTCGTGACGGATGGAAACGTCAAATTGTAACATTATTTACAAACAAGCTGGGGGAGAATATGGCAGGGCGTGTGCGCATGCGCCTGGAGAGAAAACTACTTAAATGGAGATGAGCCTTTCAAATTACGGCTCGTTTATTTACAATATCAACAACACTTATTCGCACGCATGACCAGAAAGTTTAATGGAAGCAAAATTTAACAATGAGCTCGGCTGTTCACCATGAAAATTGCTGCACTGAATTGTGACTACATGCTGAAACATAAAAAAAAGATACTGGAATGATGGATTCATATTTGTTCAACATGTTTTGTTTTATGAATTTAGAAGACACACACACACAAACCATGGATTGACATATTGCTATGTAGATCGCAAATTTAGTTCTAAAACCTCATTGCTTCATAGTGGATCTATTGTATTTGCAATGTGCTTTTTTTTTTATTTGTCTGATACATGAACAGTAAGATTCGTGGTCGGCAATAAATTCTGTTGTTGTTGTTTATTATCAAATTGTAATTGTATCGTTATTTTTATCCGGGTTTACAGCAACTTCAGTTATTATGACTGTTGTTTCAAACATTTACACTAACACGACATGCAAATCAACTATCTTTTAAGCAGCGTATCGCGTTGTATGTAAGTATAAATACCTGAAAATTAACAAGTAGAGTATGTTTCCCTTGACTGATTAGGCTGATCAGCCTAATATGCGAAGATCAGTAACTGTTTTTATTATAACTCATGAATTATTTTAGCTGTAAGCGATATTCAACTAATTGTACCCTTGCTTGGATCAGTATAATAAGACGTTTGATAGTATTTTTCACGAAAAGTTATATAATTCATTTTATAAAGTCAGAAACATTCGAGGGATTTAATGTCGGTCTATTAACACCAAATTGGTCTATTCATGGATGGAATTTCGTCCTATTAGTTAGATTCATCGTTAAATTCAGTCGTCGTATAGATGTTTTTTTCTGATTTGATGATTAGCCAGCTGTATTTGCTAAATTCAACACCAAATTTCAAAAAACAAACTTAAATAAAACTGCTTTGAAACACTTAAACGATGTTCACATCTAAATTATCGGCCATTCAATATTAAAAACATTATAATTCACTCTTGACAGATTTTGTTCCTTTGGTCCATTTGAAGATGAACCATTTGTAAAAAAAAAAAAACAACCGGAAATCATACTTTTCATTGAAAATTTTACCAATGATTAACACTTTTACTAAGTTTTCAATACAACAGACACAGTTAAGAACAGAAAAAAATATGTTCCTTACATTGGGCCCATGGTTTTTTTTGTTAAACTATTGTTGTTTTTCTCTGGGAACAGATAGTTTATACGTCTGACTATTTTCTGTACATCAAGGCTTCATTATTTGGTTTATCGGTTCAATTTAGCTAAATTTAGATCATTCGAGGATCATGGAGATAATCTGTTCAGTTTAACCAGTGAAATCATCAAGCCTAAAAAGATAAGGAAATCGAAATTTACGCGGAAGGAAATAACTATAAAATGATTAATAATGTCTAAATTGCGTCGGATTAAATCGGTCACCCTGATAGCAACATGATTTTGTTGATTATTGCTGAATTAATGGCGTAGTTGGCACAAAGGCCGAATGAAGGCTAACATTACATCCCGTTACCATATCTTTAGTATAAAACTGGTTTTTCAAATCCATAGAAGAGTATTTTTTTTGCGGATTGAGTCTGTTTCCTGCAACCAAGTTCCAATATCTAGAACTAGATTTTAGAGGAAAATACCACAACTGTGCCAAAGTGAATTTTGATTCGGTGTGCAGGCTTAGTTTGTAAATTAATCGGTGCAAGAAGAGTGTATTAGAAATAGATATCATGATACTAACGGAAGGTTTCCGACACATCGGCGACGGTCGAGTTGATGTGGACGAGTGCCGACGGCAGCAGCTGCGGGTCCAGCAGGACTTGGCCATCTAGGACATCGAGGAGAGCTGGTTTGCAAAGCAACAAAAAATTTATCTCCACCATATTTTGAAGACAATATCTACATAATATCCTGTTTTATTTTGTCTATTTTGTTTTGTTTTGTTTTTCGATATGCTTGTCTATTTTCAGTCACATTGGAGCGGTCTATTGCTTTTGGCAGATAGTATAGGTATGTACTTTCAGCGTATCGTTAACCAAAACGAACCCTGCTGCTAACCTTTCCCAAACTATCCAACATCCCAGTGATTTCTCGTGGAAGTGCAGAGGATTTCTCGGCTTCCTTCAAAGCGAGTATCATGTCAACACGTTCCTTCCTATTCCTTACTTGACCAGCATTCGGGCACGGCCGGCGCCGGTATTGCTTTATAATGGGTCACCAGTTTTTACACATTGAAGATGTATGTTTGTCCCAAACATCATCTGTTGGTTCTTTGTGCAAATACTGCTGATCTGGCAATAACGGAATTGCATCCGTGGGCGGTCAATCATGCTCATGCTCCATAGGTGAGTATTTTTTGCGCAAGCGAAGATTTTTAACAATATCAAAACTGTGAAATAGCAAAAATAAATTCCAAAAAATTCTGACTCCTCTCCTTTTCACAACCGTCAAAATTAAATTTAAAGAATCAGTCACCTTCGAACCCATGTAAACAGAGAGCCGTCCACGTGACTATGCTCCAGAGAGCGAGAGAACCGAAGCACGTGTTTGAGAGCCATAAGCATCGTTACCTCTTTCCCAAGACGTTTTCGCTCTTACAACCTTATCTGTTTTCTCGGTTTTCTCCCCCCGGATCTTTTCGACGAATGCACCGCCATCTACCGCGATCGCGTGCCTTTTTTCAAACCGACCAGTTCATCCCGAAGATCATTCTTCATTTCTCAACTCGCTGCTGATAACGTCGGACGTTTGTTAGCTTTGCTCTGATCTATACCGATCTCTGAAACACCAGAGGTGTGCGTGATTTACTGATATCTCGAAATTCGTGAAGATCTAGTGATAGCAAGTGCGTGAAACCAAGCTCTGTGCAAGTGATCGTGCCTAAGGTGATATTTGTGCTTACTCTGGCAACGGAATTATCGCCAAATAGTGAAATATTTCAAGCAGGCGAGTGTTTCTTGCGCCACAATGACGGCATGTTGAAGTGCACACTTTAGCCATAACGAACATCCGTGTTCTATCGGCTTTCAATCGTTAAAAGCCTATAAATCTTTTAATTCAATCCCGAATGCAGAACGTTTTAATTCCAATCATGCGAGTAAATTGGCTTATGTCAGTGCTAGCAATCGCACAGTTTGCAATAATTAGCACTGAGACCAGTAATACTATTGATAACGATGAACTCTGGAAGCTACTTCTCAATGGAAAACTCTCAGAGATCAAAACAAAACAGTCACCGGAGGTCAAACCGGCATTTACTCATTCAGAAATGGCCATTAGCGGCAATATCAATTACGGTGCGGGTGATAAGACAACCACCGTCGAAGTCGAACTGGACAATGGAGATGACGTTGAACAGCTGTTCTATGCGGGAGACTCGGTGGAGACGCTGAACATGGGGAAGATTACGTCGGTCGAAGAAGACGATAACGCGACGATGTCCGCGTTATTTAGTAGCGATTGGGAAAGCTCTATTGAGGCAGTACGGGAAAGTAACGACAACACTACTACCAGCGGTGAATTGTTTGATGATAACGATGGAATGCAGGCTGATGGAACAGAGCTGGATGAGGAAATTATTGATGTTTTGCGAAGGAAGCCGGCGTCTCGTGAAGTTCTGGAGTTGCTTGGCTTACTAAAGGAGAAAAACGAAACGCAGGAAATGAAATCCAAGCTACACCAACTGCTTAGACCGATGTCGGAACGCTTAGCCCACGGTTTGCCTAGCATATTGGAAGAGAACTCAGAGGCTTCGACCACCAGCGAAGAAGTGATTAATGTTGATACGATTGAAGCAAACTCATTGATTTCGGATGGAGTTCAAACTCCATCAATCAGCAACATCCTCATTCCGAACCTTCGGAAATCTCTGCAATCTATTCGAAGACCTTACGAAGCTCCTGTCGATGGTCAGCGTAGCTTAGTGATAGTGTTCGACGCCACAGGATCAATGCTGGACGATTTACACCAACTACGTGACGGTGCCAAACTTATCATTGACGAGATTACTCAAGTGAAAAACAACCCAATATATAACTACGTGTTCGTACCCTTCCGCGATCCGCAGGTCGGTCCTCGTCTCGTAACTCGAAACAAAGACGATCTCCATCAAGCCCTAGAGAATCTACAAATCTACGGGGGTGGTGACTGTCCGGAAGCTGCGCTAGCTGCCATATCAGAAGCCATCGAGGCAGCATTACCAAATTCGTTCGTATACGTCTTTACCGACGCCACGGCTAAAGATTTCAAACTTGACCAACGTGTTCTCCAGCTGGTGCAGCAGAAGCAAACACCAATCACTTTTCTATTAACTGGTTTCTGTGACGGAAAAGACAGCCCCGGACACAAAGTGATGAATAACATTGCCGCCGCTAGCAATGGGCAAGTTTACGACCTGCAAAAAGATCAGATCGAACATGTCCTGCTGGGTATCAAAGGGATGATGAACATTGATCATGTGCCTCTGAAATCGGTAGATTCGAAGACGCCGGAGACTCACAATATCGATCTGAATGTGGATAGCACGTTGAAAGAGTTTAGTGTTAGCGTAGCAGGTCACCGCCCGAACATTGAAATAATTGATCCACAGCAGATTCCCTACCACAAAACCAAAGCCGTACTGGATCTCGAGAATATCAAGGTTGTCAACGTTGCCGGCCCCTCTCCTGGCAAATGGAACATTAAAGCCGGATCTAATTCGTCTCATTCTGTTCGCCTGTCGGGAAACAGCGACGTCAAGTTCAAGTTCGGTTTCTCCAAAGTAAAACCCAACTCCCTAGAAGCCCTCTCCCTTCAACCAGTACTCAATGCGGAGAACACCCTAACCATTCAACCTTCGCAGATGGATCTGATAGAAAACCTCTCTCATGTCACAGTAACTTCCCATGACTCCGATGGGCCCGATGGTGCGTCATTCAAATTCAAGCTTCCTGTAACCAAAACAACTCTGGACGACTCCACACCCGTTTTCATGACTTCAACATTTCAAGCGCCAAGACAGAGATTCAAGATATCCGTCTCAGGGAAGGACGCCACTGGAAACCCAATAGATCGTCTGATCTCCACTGCTATCCAAGCCGTGGGATTAAGCGCGCCTGATCTTTCCCTGGACTTTGCGGACATCGATTTGCTCGAGGGCGATGACATGGAGATCAATTGCCGTGCGGAATCGTTGGTACCCGTATTGATACAGTGGAAGAAATTCAACCGGCTTCTTGTGGAACAAAACTTTGAGTAAGTATGGACTTGTAGGTTAGTGAACGAACGTCTGGTTTGGTGTTAGCATGAAGTTGGAATTAATATTTATTCTACTTGATTATGCCTGGTAAACAATCTGTTTGCAAAGTGTTGGATAGTGTACTATACAGATTACTATCCCTACGTATCTTCGAAATACTTTTGCTTCAGTATAACCTTGGTGAAGCTATCTGCGGGTTGATGAACCTCAACATCTCCTTTCTCCACACAACATGCTTAGTCTTCGGGTTGTATGCTTCGTTCTGATATACATATCGCGGATTGATTATCACAAAAAATGGGATTCGTTATCGACTTCTTATCTCCTGCAGCAGCTGCTTCCACTTAAGTGCCTATTTGGGATATGTGCACACTTAGAAAATTTTACAGTATTCGGTAATTTTTTACTGAACTTTCAACAGCTGATCGTTCGGTAATCCGATTTAACGGATTTCGGTAAAATTTTACAAGTTGCGTTAATTTTTTTACCGGAATACTTTAAAATTTCACTGAAATCCGGTAAATCGGATTACCGAACTTTCAGCTGTTGAAAGTTCGGTAAAAAATTACCGTATACTGTAAAATTTTCTTTGGTTCTTAGGTTCTTGATTTCGAATGAGTATCTTGTTTTTGTTTCTGGGAGCAATCAGCACTGAAATGTCCAAGCTTGTTACATTTGAAACACGTTTTGTCCTTCCTGTCTACCGCACTCTTCGGTCGCATGGGCTTGAGCATGAGCATGAGCATGATTGACCGCCCACGGATGCTACTCCGTTATTGCCAGATCAGCTGTATTTACACAAAGAACCAATAGATGATGTTTGGGACTAATATACATCCTCAATGTGTAAAAACTGGTGACCCATTATGAAACAATACCGTCGCCGGCCGTGTCCGAATGCTGGTCAAGTAAGGAATGGGAAGGAACGTGTTGACGTGATACTCGCTTTGAAGGAAGCCGAGAAATCCGCTGCACTTCCACGAGAAATCACTGGGATGTTGGATAGTTGTGAAAAGGACAGCAGCAGGGTTAGTTTTGGTTAACGATACGCTGAAAGTATGTAACTAGCACTATCCACCAGAAGCATGGGACCGCTCCTTCAAGCAACAGAACATCGAACGCTAGTTGCACCGCTTCCCGAATAGTCCGGCATGACCTAATCACCGTAAACTCGTAAATATGGTGATCGCTTTTTCTGCCTCTGTAGGTAACAGTTGGACATGAGCAGCGGCATGCCCTCTTTTCCGTGGATATCCTACAAATAGAGATAAGACAAGCTAGGCCGCCCCTCCGATTGGTGGCCCATCATAGCATTAGTATTCAGTATTGATTCTATTGATTCCTACCCTCATTAATTTGGTACCAACCGGGGGGGACTTGGTCCTATACCCAATGCTTTCCTTATCTCCAATCCGTTTAACTACTCGCAATATTTTGTGATATAGTGGGCGGAATATTACAATTTGAGATAATTCTAAGCAGTCGGTTTACCAAAATTTGACAAATCGACAGGTAATCGGTGGGTGATTGACCACCAGGTACTTCATTGCAAGATGCTAGTAAGCGGACCGGAAGTGTAAATGAGAAAACTCCCCCCTTCGGTCGCATGGGCTTGTGCCTCGAGGTGAAGTGCATCGTCACCTCGGTAAGCTGAAATAGCCCACTTAACATCTGTTCGCGCCAAGCCGGACGAACGCCTGCAGTACCATGACCATGATGTGATAGTATTCTGGAAGGCCTTTCGTCAATAGCGACGCCTGTCACTGGTCGTTAATTTCGAACCCGATTTTGCTTCTATGGAACTGTGGTTCTTCGGTTCACCGAAGTAAACCAGTCCAACAAACCG
This sequence comes from Aedes koreicus, assembly GCA_024533555.2. NCBI lineage: Eukaryota > Metazoa > Arthropoda > Insecta > Diptera > Culicidae > Aedes > Aedes koreicus. Next base: position 138,195 of record JAHHFK020004455.1, read on the forward strand.
AATCTTCGAACCAGTCCATCTTCAAATTCCTTCCGGAGTTTTTCCTATGCGCCCATAGCACTAGCCGCGGTTTGGACACAACTGAAGTTGTTCTTCTCCAACTTCAAACAAGTCATGGCCAGCGCTCGATCACTGGCATCCGGATCAAGTGGCTGGCCCTCCACGGGCTGCACAGCTCACTACGTCCCTACTCTTATAAGCATCATCCTTATTGAGAACGCCCATGATGAGTAGTTTTGAAGACCCTTGAGTTTTTCGATCGCTGGAAGACTATTGTTGCCTGGACCGCTTCCGTATGAATTCTGTGCGTCCACATCCCTCGGAACCATAGCTTTTCTTCAACGAACAAACTTATCTTGAGAAACAGGAACAAATCATTACTACGCCCTGGGCCCATAACCACTTGTGAGTTAATAAAAGAATGTCTGGTTTGGTATAAGCTTGAAGTTGGAATGAATTTTTTTTTATGAATTCATTTATTTGTACAGGCTCAATCGAATCAACTTTACAGAGCCAAGTTTTCATGTTTATATACATCAGTTATCTTAGAACTAAGGTTAAGGGGGTGGAACCGATTACTCGCGGCCGTCTCGAGGTTAATAGGAATTACAATTTTATGGATGAGAAAATTGCGGTGGAAATTTTAAACAAAGCATGAGGAACAATGGTTTTCTTATATCTAGAATTTCAAATTACAATTTTTTAACTGAAAGTTTTCAATTTAAAAAAAAATAATCACTCACTCACACACACACACACACACACACACACACACACACACACACACACACACACACACACAACACTCTCTCACACACACACACACACACCGATGCACACAATCCTCAAAAATTTAACCTAAACAAGTAAGTTAATCAAACTACAATTTAAGGCTAATGTTAGTCAAAAACACATAAATGAGTTTCATAAACTCCAGATCGCGTGCAGCCAAAATGTCTCGAATCGGTACATTGGGTTGTCTACCTCGAGCCCGAAGGGAATCATAAAGCTCAGATCTGACTCCACGGTGCTCAGCACAAAACCAAATAACGTGATCTGCGTCCTGGTAACCTTGTCCGCATTCACAGAGATTGCTGTCTCCCAGCCCAACACGGAACAAATGAGCGTTAAAAGAATAATTATTGGACATGAGGCGAGACATGACACGAATGAAGTCTCGACCCACATCCAATCCCCTGAACCAACATTTCTTAGACACCTTAGGAGTGATAGAATGTAGCCATCGCCCTAAATCTCCTTTACTCCATTTATACTGCCAGCTATCGAGTGATATCTGACGAAAAATATAGAAAAATTCGTTGAAGGCGATTAATAATATATAAATATCGCCTTCCCTTGCAAGCGAGTCCGCTTTCTCATTGTCAGGAATCGAACAATGAGAAAGGACCCACCCAAAGGTGATAATAAAAGAACGTGAAGATAAAGCACTTAGAAGACCTCGTATTTTCATAAGAAAATAAGAAGTGTGCTTTACCGGCCTCAAAGAGCGAATAGCCTCTATAGAACTAAGACTATCCGTGAAAATGAAGTATTGATCCGGTGTAAGTGAGGCAACAGTCTCTAAAGAAAAATGAATTGCTGCCAATTCCGCGACAAAAACAGAACAAGGTGCTTGAAGTTTACGAGCGACGCTATAATTTTCATTGTATACACCAAAGCCAGCGGAGTCCTTTATCAAAGACCCCTCAGTGAAAAACGTTTTGGTGGAATCAACTAGGCCAAACTTGGCAGCAAATATCACCGGAGCAATCATAGGACGATGATGCTCTGGGATTCCACGAAGCTCCTGTTTCATGGATAAATCAAAATGAACCGAATTTCCGAAGTCGGAGAAGCAAACACGATTGGGAATATTCAGCGAAGGGCTGACATCCTGTGTTATGTATAAATGGTACAAAGTCATGAAGCGGGTTTGAGGATTCAACTCAAGGAGCTTCTCAAAATTTTCGATTATCTGGGGGTTCATAACTTCACACCTGGTGAGGAGCCGGAGAGATAATTCTGAAAACCGAGCCGAGAGTGGCAACATGCCAGCCAGCACTTCAAGACTCATGCTATGAGTCGAGTGCATACAACCTAACGCGATACGAAGACACCGATACTGATCTTGTGGATGAGCTCCCCACCAGGTCCCGGTAATTGTGCAGAGAAAGTTGACCCTTTACTGGCATTTTCGCTTCAGATATGAATGAATATTTATTCTAATTGATTATCCCTGGAAAACCATCAGGTTGTTAGGGGTAGGATAGTGAACTACACAGGTAACTACGTTATCGCAACGCATGGTTATATGAATAAACGCAGAGACGTGGAGTTTATATAATGTGATTTAACAATTGGTTCAAACCCCCAGGTTGCTTAGATGGCTTCCATTCTCAACCGTTCTGCCCAAGATTCTGTCACTAAAACAAAATGGGATTACAGCAAAACAAATCAACCATTCATAGCATATATTTTCATTTGAAAGATACATGTTATAGAAATCCATCGCAGCTGGCACGCACGATTTGCTGAGCAATTTGGTGCCAAATATCAACCAAATGTTTCTTGAATCGATCTAAAGTGAGCCCTTTCGTAGAGCCTATATGTTGAAGCATATAACCCCAAACAAAGTAGTCAAGTGGGTTGAGATCCGGTGAAGATGCAGGCCATTCTTCGTGTGTGATGAAATCGGGCAAATTCGCACACCACACTTGTGTCTTCTTTGCCTTGTGAGCTGGAGCTGAGTCCTGTTGGAAACAATATGGTGTATTCTCATACAGCGTTGAAGCATGAGGAAGCAGACGGTTCTTCAAAACCTGCTCGATGTAATATTCAGTGTTGATTCTTACGTTAGGTTCCATCAAAAGAAGAGGAAGTTTTACTTTTCGTGAAACGGCGCTCCATACCATGATTTTCGATACATTCTGATAGCGTTCTACAGCTAGTTTATCTCTTGGAATATTGGCAAGACTTTTGCCATACACACGATCATTTTGTTGATTATCACTGTCCTGAAGGAGGAAGACCTTTTCAAAAGATTTCTGCTTCTTTGGACCCTGGCTTGCTTTTGATGCTCCGTCAACCCGTGAACCCGTTGTTTCTTATACGGCTTGCATTCCAGATTATGTCTAAGAAGCCTGTTCATTGAAGCAGGGGACATATGAGATTGTTTACTCAGTTTACGGCCAGATACGGCCAGATTACGTCTTATTCGCTCCCTCATACATTTGATTTTTTTCTTCATTCTGGAAGTTCGTCTGGCACCTACTTTGTGTTGAATATGGACATTTCCAGTTTCCTTGAACCGTTTCAAGGTACGAAAAACAAAACGCTTACTCACTCCGAACTGCTTAAGGCTATTGAATATCTGAAACGATCTAAGCTTTTGCAAATGTAATTTTAAAACTTGCTCCCGTATGGCTTCCATGGTAGCTGATAAAGATAAACAAACGGAATCGCCGATTAATCTGCAACGATAAGCTGTCAAAAGAATACACTCAAAATGGCTATAATCAATTCCACTGTTGAAATTACCCAGCTGAAATAATCAAACTGACTTACAAAAGGTGACATCTGTTGTGAGACACACTGTAAGTGACAAATTCGAATTCACTGAGTATGCGCATATAGACTTCCAGACCACGTTGCCCAATGTTATGTAGAGCTACAATTCTGCTCCGCAAAACGATAAGGCCGCATATGACTGTCACTTCACACTCCACAAGATTGCTCATTGTGGTGTACGCACTGGTCGCTTTCCGGTTAATTCCTCTTCAGTCCGCATCAGTATAACCTGTTAGGTCTGGGTTCCTTCCGCAGAATATTTTGGTCTAGTGCCAGCTTATCCACGAAAACTCTGTTAACTAACTACAGTGACCGGCGAAAAAAGATCATTCCGTAATGAATTTGTAAATGTTTAAAAAAGTCATAGATTCGCAAAAGAGCTGGACGTTGTGATACAACCTGTCAAAAGAGACACATGAAAATTTGGTTTGGCTTACTGGTAATGTTTTTTTTTCTATTACACAAACGAAAATTATCAACCATTTCAGAAAAACTATTTTTTTAGGGTATGACGAAAAAAAAAGATCAATTTAAAAATTCAACAGAAAACTCGGTGAAAATCAAGTAATTATTAACCAATATGACCCCTTTTCGGCCACGATGATCGCCTGTAGCCGTTTTGGCATGCTTTCCACCAGATTTATGAGCTAGCAGGGATCCAGTTTGTTCCAAGCCAGCGTTCCACATTATTATCGAGAATCTCCCAAAGATTCTCGATTGAGTTCAAGCAATAATCAATATGCAACTAGCGATTTGAAATTGGTTCACTGTTGTAGAACCCCTTGGTCCGAAGTACACCTTGAAGTCAGCACCTTGCTATACATATTTGCGCCTTTGTTTTGATTTGCTGTGTTATTTTGACAGAATATTTGAGAGTGTGTTCGTGTGAGTTCATTATATGGGGCGCATTATTAAGCTTGGGACCGAGCTTGGGACCGATGTGCTAGTACTGACTGAGCCAAGAAAAAAATCGTATTTGTTCGGGACCTACTGGTCTTAGAGTTAGTCTATGGTTCAAGTCAGGGCTCTGGGCGGCAATTCTAAGGGTTTGATGCGACAGGATCGGAAAAAGGCGAGCGTTTTCTTTGCTGTATGCTTGGGATCATTATCTTGCTGAAAGATGTAGTTGCATTCCAACCCCATTTTCACCCATGACTCCTCCAGATTTTCGCACAGAATATCAATATAGCCATCTGCTGTCATCATCCCATTGATTAGGGCCAGATTTCCCACTCCAAATCACGAAAAGAAGCCCCAGACTATAATATTACCTAGACCGTGTTTCATGGTTGGCTGGAGATGCCTATCCTGCAGTCCTTCATCACTTCTGCGCCATATTCTTTGCCGCCGTTTCTTGTTGAACAGCTAAAACTTGGATTCTTCCGACCACACAACACGTTTCCAGAACTCCAGGGGCGTAGTTATGTGGGTTCTGGCGAATTGGAGCCACTTTTCCTTGTTAGTCCGGCTGATGAACGGTCGCTTCCGGGCTCATAGTCTTGTCAAGTTCCAAACTTGGATTCGCAGGAGACGTCCCGGCGTTGTAATTTGCCATATTTTATCACATCAGGACATCTCCAAGGTGAACTTGTTGATCGATGTGAAGCTTCTCGGTCTCACGACCTCTAGTGATCTTTAAGCTCAAAAAAACTTCGCTTCACCTTTAATGGAGTATGAAGAAATATTTAAAGTTCTTCTTCTTTTCTACATCGTCAGTGTACACTGACAAATGCGATTAGAAGCGTCACTAAGATAGTCACAAAGATAATTGTATGACGAAGAACAGACAAGGGCTATGCTGCTAGGAACTCTCGCAATACTTCGTCCAGCTGGTTATTTCAAACCCTACTCGATTGCTTCAGTCCGTATAACGCCCGCTTCGGCTTTCCTTACAAAAATGCTGTAACAGTGTCCCTTTTCTCAAGGTTGACATTGTATCGCATAGCGTAGATTTCGGTGTGATTAATCGCGGGTCGCTGCAAACGTCCCTGAACCACGAGACGAGCACCACGCTTGATCTTGAATATCCATTTCGTTCGGATGGCCTCCCTGGTGGTAAGCCGGTGAGTTTCCAGGTCTCAATTTGCTTCAACGCTTGGATCTCTTTCATTATTGTCGATTTCCAAAGCTTTTAATCACTACCCCACCGTGACGGTAGTCGGATCGTTAGAATTCGCCATTGTCGTTATCGCCCGTTGTTGAGGTCAACCGTCGTTGACACAATATACTGCGCAGAAACATCTTAACCAGTAACTGTGCTAGAACAATCCGAATATTTGCCTGAAATAACGCGATTCCGACCGCAATGCCTCAACCCTTACAGCATCTTCTTCTTATTTAGAAATTAGCCAAAGGTCATGCTACTCGCATCAGTGATAAAGGTGACGAAATACTTGTTTCCACCGTTTGAAGGCTTCTGCATCGCTCCGCACAAATCCTAACTCAAGAGCATCGCTCGTCCTCGAGCCACAAGATTTAAATTGTACTTTCCAGTCCGTTTGTCATCTCCATTCCCATCTCTTAAGTTCTCGAGGTTCATGATTAACCGATCATATGCTTCCGGGAGGGTTCCGAACAGCGACACGATCAAATCCGGTTCGGCCAACTCTCCACCAGCCCATTTGAGCTGCCGAATCAGGTCTTCGAAAACCACCAGATGACCACGCATGGAATTGCCTTCCTTCATCCTCATTCGTCCAATGCGCTTCCTAACCAGGTTCTGCCTCACCAAAGACTTCTTGGCAAAGGAATTTTCGAGAGCTTGCCACATTTGTTTTGCAGTAGTTTCGAACAATCTCCAAGCAATCATTGCCCGGGAAACCGATCCACGTCTTCTCCGCGGCCTACGGGGTACGTGCACCGTATCCTTTGTAAAAGTACCCATAACCTTTTGAGTGGACTAGAGCGGGGAAACTTCTCAAGGTGCTTGGAAAAAGGCTCTGGTCTTGACAAGTGAAAACTATTAACTTCTAGTTTATAAGGAATCAACAGACTAGGTTGCTAGGGGTCTAGGGTTGGTAGTACTTTTTCAAAAACATAAGGTTGCTTAGACTGGTTGTTTTCTTGGCTGTTGGGTGACGGGCGCATAAGTTGATTGAGTTTAACAAGCACGGCACGGGTAGAAATAAAATAAATTTACCACGCGTGTATTCCGCAATCGGACACAATCGGAAACACTCAGCTGTGGTGTTTGCCGAAACCTCATACACGATGTCTGAAGCCAAAACACGAGCACTGGCATTGGTGTTGTACCCACCGCGTTGCGTGTTAGGCTGGAAGCACGAAGTCAAAGTGGTGAATTTAATACACGCACTAGCGTTGTAAAAATAGCTCGGCGTGCAGTGTAGTGTTTGGACATGGCTGGTTTTCAGTTCAGTTTAAGAATGAGAAAGCGACCTATACGTCAAAGAAGCTATGATTGCTATGATGGGATGATCCATTAATCCACATGCTTCGATGTCATACAGTTTGCTGAGTATTTACATTTGAAATCTTTGTTTTCTTTCAACACCAGGCAAACGGAAACCCTTCGGCTACAGTTAACGAACGTCACGACTAAGCATTCAGGGCGATACGCTTGTCGGGCAGCGAATAGCGTTGGTGAGAATGAAATTCTCGCTGTGGTTAGGGTAAGAGCCCGACCGGAACCCGAAGTGGCTGTCTACCCAAAAGATATTGTAACGTACGAGTCAGAAAGATTGATAGCCCTGCGTTGTATCACGAGAAATGTCGACTCTAGTGCCCAGGTTGTTTGGAGTCACAATGGAAACAAGATTGATCATGCCGTGGGTCATGAATATCTTGAGTTGCACAACATAACACTAGCCAATGATGGAACGTACGAGTGTAGAGTGGAATCCGACGGAAAAACTATATGGGATTCTACGCATCTGAGTGTAGAATTCGCTCCACAGACACCGAAGACACTGATGAGCACAGTATCCGCGCCGTACGGTCAAGCGTTGAATTTCAGTTGTGGCATTAAAGGAAATCCTGAGCCAACAGTTTTGTGGAGTTATCGGCCATTGGATGATTCGGATAGTAGACAACTCACGGAAACTGGCAGCACCCTTGTACTACCGAGCGTGATGCCGGATGTGGAAGGATTCTACATTTGCGAAGGGAAGAATCGTCATGGAACTGCTAGAAGAACCATTCTCGTGGAAGGGGAGGCGAACGGTAAGTTGAACTCAGAGCATTTATTGAGCTAATAACTGAAGAGTTTTAATTTTCTAGGACCACCGAAAATCATAAAACCGATTGATAAGATATCATATTTTGAACCTGGAGCCCAAGTGGTGTTGACATGTTCTTGTGATCTCTGTCAACCACTGAGTGAGTACATTTGGACAAGCGGTAAGCTAACGTTTGAAAGCAGTCCTTATGATGTCCAGGGTAACGCTCGTGTTCGTTTGCTCGTTGACCAAACCCGCAATGCAGTTCAGTATCAATTGACGATCGACAACTTTGGTCCAGCTGATCAAGGAAGCTACAGCTGTATTCTATCGAATGCGCATGGAGCCGACAGTTTCGTGATGCAAGCTCGGCTGATGGTAGCGCCGCAGATAGATGGAATTCTTATCGACAATGAGCTGCAAGAGTTGAAATTTGTAGGTCTCGAAGACTCCGTACACCAATTGACATGCGAAGCGGCAGGTTTACCGGAACCCTTGCTCACGTGGACACTTAATGGACGAACGTTGCAAGAAGGTAACCGCTACACACTATTGAATGATAATAAGACACTCTACTTGAATGAAAAATTCGACGAAACTTACAATGGAAACTATAAGTGCATTGCCACTAATCCCATTGGTGTATCCAGCGGTGAAATTTCACTACGATACGGAAGTCCACCGGTGTTTGTCGTTCTACCAAAGAACAATGTGAACATAGATGTTGGTCAGCAGCTTTCGCTGGACTGCCTAGTTGAAGGCGTTCCCGATCCCGAACTTGTATGGTATTTCAATGATCAATTGGTGGAGAAGGATCAACCCTATAAAATGACACTTGGCGATTCCGGTATCTACAAGTGTATGGCGACAAATGAATTCGGGCAAATTTCGGCCAGCTCAACGGTTGTCGTCTACGGTAAACCGGAATTCAGCGTAAACTCGACAGAAGACGAAGCAATAGTCGTATCTAAAGAAGAAGATCTGTTTCTAGACTGCAAGACTTCAGGATTTCCGGAGGTAAGTTAGCGTTGATAGGATGGGTTAATGATTTGATTCATGAATTTCTTCAGCCCACCACTAGTTGGGCATTTGAAGGTCAAACGAAGGAAGAATTGACGAATTTGGTAAAAACCACCACTGGGCTGAAAATCAACAATGTATCATCTTCGAATCAAGGCTCCTACATCTGCAACGTTGAGAACTCACAAGGGAGCATTCAGAAGGTGTACTACGTAGCAGTTAAAGGTTCGTCTATTTCTTATGGAATTCGTAAGATTATACTGTGATCCATTTTCAGAATCTCCAAGCATCACATCAACTATTCCAGACGAGGTGAAGATGTTACCCGGTCAGGAAATTCAACTTAATTGCACAGGTTCCGGTAATCCTGAACCAAGATCACGTTGGACTAAGAACGACGTCCCACTTCAGGAAACATTGAGCTTGAAGATACGTTACAGCACTGAATCAGGCGGGACCTACACATGTACGTTACAAAACGAGGAAGGCACTGATTCTCGTTCAACCATAGTAACCGTGCTCAACCCACCTAAAAAATCGGACAATACGCCAGCTGTCGAACCGGTCATTAAAGCCAAACTCAGTACTCCTCTAAGCTTGGTTTGTCCGTTCGACAATTACGACAGTCTTCTGTGGCAGTTGAATAATCAAAATCTGGACAGTTATGTGGATCTGTCGGATATTCGCCTTCTACATAACATCCTCCAAATCGAAAAGCTCCGTCAAGCTCATGAAGGAACGTACACCTGTTTCGTAGAGAATCCTGCTGGTCGCAACAACCACTCATTCATGGTTGGAATTCTTTCGCCGCCAGTAATTCACTCCTCAGATGACTTCACCGATGCCCGTAATGGCCATGGCTTGGAAGATGTTGATGAAAAATTGGCTGCCGACGCCGAAGTCAGTATACTCAGTGGAGAACAGCTTCAACTGGTATGCCACGCAAGTGGCTCACCCCAACCGGCGGTTTCTTGGAGTAAAGACGGTACCGTTATTCTAAAAGGAAGCGAGCTGGTCATCGACAACGTTGATACCCATCATAATGGTTTATATAGCTGTATTGCGGAGAATGATCTTGGCAGTGCACGGAAGGTCTACCGTCTGGATGTAATGACTTCGCCAAGGCACTGGGGAGAGCCAATCGATCACGTTGAGGTGTTCAAGAACGAAGATTTGAAGCTCGAATGTTCCATGGAGGCTAATCCACCAGCCAACATACAATGGGTGAAGGATGAGTATGATTAGCAGCTGAATTTATCAATATAAATTTGGATAAATGAACCTTATCTTTCAAGGGTTATTCTGGATGAGTTTGAAGATGTGCTCGAGTTTGTTGAAATTCAGCCCCAGGATTCAGGCGTCTACACCTGCGAAGCAGAGAACATTTTCGGAGTTGATGAGAAAAAGTTTCGAGTCACCGTGTACCGTGAGTTAATCCCCACAAGTCCAATAATACCAAATGAAATTTTCAAATAACTCTTTCAGAACCCTCGGAGATCACATTCTTCCCAGAGAACCTAACCGTAAATGCCCGTACCTCCATGGATCTGAAATGTGAAGCCGTTGGAAGCCCTCTTCCAATCATTAGCATCGTCCACAAGGGGGAAATTATGGCAACAACGTCCGTCCTTGACTACAATTCGCTTACTTTCGACAAGTCTTACCGAGTAAAACCCAAGTCCTATGCCATCCAAACGCAACAATTTATGGCTACCAAGCACTCGCCGTACGAAATCCAACTTACGCTCATTCAACCCAACGTTGCAGCCAACACAGCTGGAAAATATCTCTGCCTAGCGCAGAATGCGGTTGGACATGATGAAAGATTTTCTAAAGTTGAAGTTCTTGTACCACCCTTCATCCAATTGAACAAACTGAAAATTGGTCCGCACTTTACCATCCTGGAAGGGCTGCCGTTATACCTCTACTGCCCGATCACGGGTCACCCAAAGCCGTCGCTTAGCTGGTACCGCAACTCCAAACCGATCGTGATAAAAGGCCAAACACTGTTGCTGGAGTCTACTACCCGTAAAGATCAAGGAAACTATACATGTCTCGGTGAAAACTCCGTTGGAAAACAGCATCTCTCGTTTTCGGTGAGCATTCTCATCCCACCGACCATGATCAACAGTGTCGTGTTCGGAGAGGATGAAGTAGCCGATCAACCGGCAAAAGAAGAAATCCGTATTACCAAGGGCGGTAACGTTACATTGGACTGTGCCAGCTTAGGTGATCCGAAACCGGAAATATTCTGGACAAAAGTTGTATATTTGGATGAGAAACTGAACGAACAGTTGCCCAGCAGGGATGCGGTTCTTGAACTATACAACATCGAAGCTACGTCCACGTATTCTTGCTACGTGAACAACACAGCCGGTTCAACGGAGAAGTTATTCCACATCGTAGTAGAGTCGCCGCCGAGGTTTCAGAACATCGAATACGATCCCAAACCGGTGGCATCACTACATCATAGCCTGGATTTGAATTGCGAAGTGGTGGGCGTTCCCGAAGGTGTGATCACTTGGACAAAGGATGGCGTGGTGATTGATAGTCAACGAAAGGGAATTTTCCTCGCTTCAAACGGGCAAGTTTTAAGAATCTCTGGGGCGCAGACCACAGATGCAGGGGAGTATCAGTGCGTTGGCAAAAACTTACACGGCCAAGTCAGTCGGGAGTTCTACGTTAAGATCGATGGTGAGCTTTCGGTACCAATATGTTCATTCTATAATTTACGTGTTTCTTTTTATCGTTCCAGTTCCGGTCAGTTGGTCTCCATGGGGTGAGTGGAGTGGTTGCAGTGCCACTTGTGGAAAGGGAACTCAATTCCGATCCCGCATCTGTTTACTGCTCAGTGGATCACCGGCTAATGGAAAACAGTACAATTGCGTTGGGGAAAATGTTCAGGTTAAAAACTGCGAAATGCTTCCATGTCCCATCAACGGAGGCTGGGGGACGTGGAGTAAATGGAGCAACTGTTCGCTGGATTGTGTTACCGAGTACACGGGGCTTAAGTCGATTCGTTTCCGAAATCGAAAATGTGACTCTCCAGTGCCCTCGTTGGGTGGAAAACCTTGCGTTGGCGAAGAATATGAGGAAGAGGTGTGCAGCGTGAAGTTCTGTTCCATTAACGGTGGATGGACTCCGTGGACAAACTGGACGCCTTGCAGTGAGACTTGCGGCTTTGGACGAACCCTTCGTTGGAGAAATTGTGCAAACCCGGCACCACGTAACGGCGGCCTGCCTTGTCAGGGGCCTGAGTCTGAAGTTAAAATATGTAAACAACTGGAATGCATCGTAGACGGAGGTTGGTCCGAATGGGGTGCGTGGTCGAAGTGTAATAAAAAATGTGGGGCTGGAGTACGCTTCAGAAAAAGATTGTGTAATAATCCAGAACCCAAGAATGGAGGTACACAGTGCAAGGGCGAAAACATGGAGGTTGAAAAGTGTTCTCTCAAGTCATGTCGGAACGATGGCCTTCTGAAAAATTATGAAAAAAAATCTTCCTATCAGCGAAACTATTCCCCATTAGTGACCTACGAATCCAAGCATCTAGTCGAAGAGGATGGAGAATACGAAGACGGAAGCCAACCTGAAGAACCGCAGAAGTTCAAGGTGATACGTAATTATGAGTTTGCCGAGGCCGCTCCGGTAGAGTACGTCGACGGTGCCGTCGAGCCCGATTTCGACGAAGAACTAGCTGGGCATCACAAGATTACCATTAGTCTGAAGAACACTGTGAATCTTACGCAAGACACGGTGGCTTATAATCTAAACTTCGGAGGTGTTAGCAACTTCTTGCAGCTTAACTGCGTAGCAGGAATGACCTACAATAGGACACTGGGCCATTGCGTCGATACAGACGAGTGCAAAAGTGGTGATCATAGCTGTACCATGCCGGGACAGATTTGTTTAAACACCAAGGGAGGCTACGAATGTGCTTGCGCTGTCGGTTATCGAATGTATGCAGATGGTTGCATGGATATTAACGAGTGCCGTGAAGGCAGCCACGAGTGTTCGCATTTCTGCGAGAATATTCTCGGAGGACACACCTGCTTCTGTCCGGCAGGGTTCGTACTCTCCGCAGATGAACGAACCTGCACCAGACGAAGGACTAGAGAAGAGCCGGCATTCAGTGTGATGAATTACGAGATGATCTGCCCGGAAGGATACCAATTGGACGGAGGCAAGTGTACTGGTAAGATTGAACCGAAGCTCTAATATGAACAATTGTAATGAACAGTTTTATATCCGCCGTTAAGACATAGATGAATGCGACTTGAAAGAAGACGAATGCAACGAGGATCAGTCCTGCCTGAATACGAAGGGTTCCTATCTGTGTGTGCCCACGGGTTGTCCTGAAGAATACGAAGAAGATGAGCAGATGGGGTACTTATCTTTTTTTTTATAATCCGGTAGTCAGTCGATCAATTCCATTTTTTTCAGACAATGCTACCAAGACTGCCATTTCGGATCGTCTGGTTCCGGTATATGCCAGGATGGAGCGCTTGTCGAGCAAACACTTACGTTCCGGGTGATTTCGTTGAAAAAATATACTCCCAGGCAGCCGATAGCCACGCTGTCAATCCCAGCATTCCAGCATGACCGGACTGAAGCGTCGTTTAGTTTCCTGGAGCGAACCTATGAACATGTCTTCAGACTGGACAAGGCACCGCAATCATCCGGTGTGGTTTATCTGTTCGGAAATAAAAAGTTCCAACGCGGTAAGATCTACAAACTGAAGGTGATTGCCCGCGCGTTTGGCATGCAATCCGGCGTTATGGAATATGCCCACCGGTTCGTGGTGTATGTTTATTGTGTGGATTAGTTCTTAGGTGCACGGTTATATTTTTATTTAAATAGTAGAATAGTGTCGCAATGTAGTTAGTAAGAGCTTTCGAAGTTTATTTTTTTATAATTTCTAAAAATTTACATTGTTTTCCATAACACAGAGAAACTTTCCATGTTATTACTGTACTTACCTTACCAATCAGGCCAAGGCCGAGGTGGACTCTGCTGTATATCGGGTAGGAACCGCTTAACCCCCCCGGACCCTAATCCAAGCAAGGGCACACTACCCCACCACCCTCTTTTTTTGCGTTTACGCCTCCATTGATGTCCTGTGGAGCCCGTGCCCCGCGTGCGGGGATAAGCCCCCCCCCTCCCTACCCGATGCCTCCCCCCCTCTCTCGCCGCGGCCGCCCCCCGGGGGGGGGGGGGGGGGTGGGGGGTTGGGTGGGGGGGGGGGGGGAGGGGGGGGGGGGGGGGGGGTGGGGGGGGAGTACACGCTAAGATGAGAATACCTAAAATTAGGTATTTATTTTACCTAAAATTGGGTATTGTTGACAATACCCAAAATATCGGTAAAATTAAACGATAATTAACAGTCATTTTTACTGATATTTGGGTAATGTTCATTTGTCATTATTGGACGTTATTATTTTACCCAAACTTGAATAAATTTTCAACAATGAAGCAACGCGGTCGCCATATTTTTCTAAGCGAAAACGTAATTATTTTTGTAATTAATCCAATATTTGAAGCAATAACTTTTGCATACTTTTTTTTAGATTCTAGCTCCGACGAGAATCCTGAAGTGCAATTCGGCTTCACTCCGGAGCAAAAAAAAAAAAAAAGAAAAGGAACGTGTGTGAACCCAAAATGTTGGGTTGATGCAGAAAAAATATATCAGTATTGAAGGAATCCAGGTAACGCAAAAAAGAGGTTAAACGTCGTTGATGGCGCTCTTGGAAAATTCTTTTTCGAGCTGTTTAAGCAGAGTAATTGTTGATAAAAAAGAGTAGATAATCGTTGATAATGATGATACTGACCAATTCCATACAGTTTGAAAAATAGCCAGAAAGTTATTATCAATTTCAGTTTTTGGTACTTTGATGTTTAACCTCACTTAAGCTTTACATGGATTCCTCCATACTTTATTGATACTTATTTCTTGAATACAGAATAAAATAACTGAGATTTTTATACGTTTGAACATTAAATTTTGTTTCTCTATAAGTTCCGAAATTGAAATACTTATCCGAATGTATAAATTGTTAAATTGTCTATTTTGAAGCATTCTGTAAAATATAACTACAAAATAATACCTAATTTTCAGTAAAAAGTAACGATAAAAAAACGGTAATTTTTAACGTTAATCTGCTTTCAATACCATTACCCAATATTAGGTAATCTGTGTTTACGCATAATTTGGGTATGTGCACTTTTGAGCGATTATCGTTACTTTTTAACGATTTTTAGGTATTCTCATCTTAGCGTGTACAACCTATATTACGTGATATAGAGTATCTTGATATCAAATGCCATGCTTGTTATTTCCAGTGAAAACTAGATGCATAGATGCTGATATCAAGATACTCACTATAACGTAATATAATTAGTGGTAAAGAACGGGGTCTAACTCTTGGTTGGTTTTAGCGAAAAGCGATAAGCTCAGATTTTTTTTCTTTTCTTTTTGTTGTATTAAAATATATATTTTACCCTAAAAAAAATTTAAAAAGTAAAAAAAACTTGCCTTGGTTTGAGCCCCACACGAAAAAAAATCGCCCAGCAATGAATCAACAAAAAATTTTGTTGGTATTCAAAACAACGTTTTTATTTGTTGCAATTCATAAAAAAGTTCCAAATCAATTCAAAATTTCATCCAAAAAAAACCAACTAAATTGTGTGAAATAATTAAATAATATCTGATTCCTAACAATCACATTTATTTTTAAACTCAAATGATTAAGGGAACGTCCATTAATTATGTCACGCCCCCCCCCCTTTGTCACGTTTTTTGTATGGACCATCCAATTTTTTGTATGGATTGTCAAGTTTTCCCAAACCCCTCCCTCCCCCCTTACTGCGTGACATAATTAATGGACCTTCCCTAATTTATTGCTTGATCAAAATATTTTGTCACCCTAAAGGCCTGAATAGACACACGGCACACGGCATTGTGATGTCTTCTTGGCGAAATTTGTCAGTACCTTCTTGATACCTTCATGTGGCCCTTCTTGGACGTACCGCCTTCCTGCCGTCTACACGGAAGGTACAATCACGTCGTATTGAGCTCCGCCGTCTGCACACCTTCTTGTTGTCACGTACACTGAACCCAAACATCATCCCAAGATCGGCTGAAAAGTAATTCGATTGCGCCCTTTAACGAAAAGCATTCGGAAATCGGTTGATTGTCTTATGGTTAGATCCGTATGACGATCATCCAGGTTTCGTATGACAATCAACCAAATTCAATATGATGTTTGTTTCAAAAGTGTGTAGATTTATTAGCGATTTATGAATAATTTTAAACAATTGAACGACTTAAATTTATTTCACATTAAACTTGAGCAAAAATTGCAACGGGAGCACAAAAATTGAAGGCGTCAGGAAATATTTTTCCGTGACTCCGAAGAAAGTGAGTCGGTTTCAATCCTTTATTCGTGACGGTACCAGTTCTGATAGCGATTCATAGGTTTTTACCGAATGATGTAAAATGGAATGTTTGTCATCCTCATTTCAAATGATTTGCGTCAGCCGGCGTCGGTGGTGTAGTGGTAAGCGTGACTGCTACTTGGCACCCCAGTGGGTCTGGGTTCAATCCCAGTCGACGTCGGTGGTTTTTCTGAGGCGAAAAAATCTAGTCACGTCTTCCTTCGGAAGGGAAGTAAAGCCGTTGGTCCCGGTTCATATTCATGAGTCGTTAGGTAGGGTCCAGGTGGTGGAGTCGTCTTCCTGGCGTCGGTGATTGTCACCATGTGAGGAAATAGGCCGACGTAAAATAAATATTAAAAAAAAAATTATTTGCGTTATAGGGCTTTTCCAATGCAATACGCATTCCACTTTGGGATGACGATTTTTCATACAGCGTTCATCCAAATTTGAACGGGAGGTCAATTCACTTCGCGTATTATTAGTTGTTCAACAATAGAAGGATAATCATCTGGTTTCTTGAAAATCGTCCTCCGCCTGCATCTATCATTCGAAAATGCAATTTCAATGTTTCGATATCAACCGACGGAGGATTCATTCGATAAAAGGAGGATGTTTGGGTTCAGTGTAGGTCCCTTTTTGGTTTGCGTTTACACTGAAGGCGGGAGATGTCAATACATGAACACGGAGAAAAAAATAAAATCATATCAATAATATTCCGGTCCCGATCAAGCATATTTGTGCATTGACTTTTATATAATAATTTTTTGAGATTGTTTCACGCATAATACAATAGATCGAAGAATAATGGAAGCTTCAATTAAACAGAATTGATGATCTAATTAGAGCATGAAATAGGGTTGAATCAACCATATTATGCTAACATCAACAATATTCATTGTTGATGATTTGACAACTCTCTGATTCTCATGATAAATTCAATAATGTTTATGTTTAATTTGACCTTATTTTGAGGGTTGAACTAATGGTATCGGATGGTTGGTTTAAGCATACACAGAGATTCGTTCAAATGATGTTATGGTTGGTTCCAAAAATCAAAAAAAATCGTTAAATTTACGATAGAAGTTCCTATAATGGTGGTATTTTAGTGAAATATGTTCTTATTGGAACATTTTGCACTAAAATACCACCATTATAGGAACGTTTACTCAATTAGCACATATTCTTTGGATATTACGAAATGAAACAAATATATTATTTATTAAATTAATTATTTATTATTTATTAAATTAAATTAAATTTATTAAACAATTAAAGGAATATAGTAACAAGGACGAAAACATGTTCATTAATTCATATTAATATTTTTTTTTTTTGTTTTGTTTTGAGCAACAGTTATGATGTTTTCAAAACATATTTATATAGGAACCACAAAATGTCAAATATACGATAAAAAATACCTGTTCCACAGTTGGAAAAATACTTCCGTGACAGGATCTTTGGTACGCTTCGCAAATCAACCGCCCTTTTTTTGACCTATTGATCAGAGCTTGCGCCATCCATTGTTGCCGTGGCAGATTACCGAGCGCAACTCTCGGTGGGTCAGATGTCTGAATATTTCTGCCTTTCAGCGGCGAGGATACTGGTGGTAATAATCCCTACGGAGTAAATTGCACATTACTTACTATTTTTCGAAATGAAAATGATGAGCAAATTACCAGAGACCGACGCCAGTCATTCAATCCTCGAATGCACTTGGTTCGGTCTGCTAGTCGCGGTGGAGGAAGAAGCGCTTCGACTTCTTCACGCTCGATTAATTGTAGCGCATCAATGTCGTACCCGTTAGCTGAAATCAAAATGCATTAAAACTACTTTAAAGAATAGTTACAATTTGCTTACATACCTACAAACTCTTCGATTCCCACCACGGATAATCCAAACGATTTCAATAATTCTACCACTTCTTCGTCAACATAAAACTCTTCAACCAGGTCGTCGTCCAAGTCAACCGAGTGATCTGCCGCCGCCATGATATTTTTTTTCCTTCGCTTTGTCGTTGAGTGCGGATGGCAGCCACGAGGCTCAGTAGAGCTGCTATATGCCCTATTTAACCTTCCAGTATGAGTGATTCAACGATAAACACGGATTCAAATAATGACATGTATGCTTGATTTAAGCATATAATGGTTGATGTTCAATAACGTTGATTCAAATGAAATATATGCTTGATGTAAACATCAAATCATTTTCAAACAACCATTTAAATTAACTATGTCAAGAATATCTTCGAAGCTTGGGATAACTATGGCAAAAGTTATATCAATCATGCATCATTTCTGTCCGTGAAGGCGATCGACAAATCTGGAGCAATTTGCGATTAGGACGAATATGCCGAATGTAAACATGATGATGAAATGATGATTGTAATATTGCAAGTAGAATTTCAAACCGTAATTTACAAATTATCGAATAAATTCAAATACAATCTAGCATACAGACAGAGAACAAAGCTAGCTTCTGATTCATATATAATACTGATTGAAATTCGTTCGTTATTCATTGAAATTTGCATTTTTTTAATATTCGCCTGTCAATACTAGGATGTTAGATTACGCCCTTTTCAATGTTGGCCCCACAAGTACTGGAAATAAAAGTATCGCCCTATACTATTCGCCTATTGTTGACATTTTGATAGATTTCGCCCTCCACTTTTCGCCGTTGTTTTGGTTATTTTATCAGTATCGCCTTTGACTTTTCGCCGTTGTTTTAATTTTTTGTCAGTATCGCCTTTTATTTTTTTTTTTTTTTGTTGTCTTGATTATCGAGATTTTCAGCCTCGGGCTGGTTCATCTCCCGTCGTAGTCACTCAAATACCTCCTTTGGGTATTTTCGTAACTTGTCCGGGGGTGAGATTCGAACTCGTGACTTTGGCGTGAGAGGTATGGATGTTAACCACTACGCCAGGGGTCGCCCCCGTATCGCCTTTTACTTTACGCCATGTTTATGTTTTGATTTAAATTACGCCTTTCACTTTGTCAACAATCAATATGGCGTAAATCGCAGAGTGAATTGTTTTGAATACGAAATAACTCTACCATAGACTAACTCTAAGACCAGTAGGTTCCGAACAAATACGATTTTTTTCTTTGCTCAGTCAGTACTAGCACATCGGTTCCAAGCTCCGTCCCAAGCTCAATGATTCGCCCCTAACAACGTAGCTCACACCAACACATTTAATTTTTATGAGCGCATATTTAATACTGTCAGCCTGCCGATTGTTATTGTTATTGTTCAAAAGTGTCTAAGTGCTAACGATATGGCAATTTGCTGTCTCTGCCTCTGTTTTTCTAATGAAAGTTTAAACATAATCAATTATAATTTTTTAAACAGATTATTAACGAGTAACTCTTTGCAGATAACTGACAAATCAGTTGACTGGTATCAATACCTGGTATCAGTTAACGCAAAGTGACCTTCCGAATCGGGTTGACATGGGCTACATCTTAGTCTTAAGAAAACATGTTTGGAATAATAAAACACGACATTCAGTTCTATGAAGCATGTAGTTTTATTTCAATCAAATGGTTTTCTTCAATTACTTCATCATTGTTTATTATTTCAACAAATGCTGGTTAAAATGTTGGTTAAAAAATAAACATTTTGTTTTGAGCAATAAAACACGATGTTCAAATTCTATAAACTATAAAGTTTTATTTCAACTCAAAGGTTTTGTTGAACTAGTTCATTAGTTTTATTGGTCCATATTCAAACCAATATTTTAGTTGAATTAATTCCGATTTTGTGTTGGTATAACTGTTGGTATAATCAACAATCAATGTGCAACTAGCGATTTGAAATTGGTTCACTGTTGTAGAACCCCTAGTTCCGAAGTACATCTTGCAGTCTGCACCTTACCATGCACTCTTGCGCTTTTCAGTACCTGTTGGTACAAGTATCTTTGTTTTTGTTTTGATTCGCTATGTTATTTTGACAGAATATTTGAGAGTGGATAGACTAACTCTAAGACCAGTAGGTTCCGAAGAAATACGATTTTTTTCTTGGCTCAGTCAGTACTAGCACATCGGTCCCAAGCTCGGTCACAAGCTTAATAATACGCCCCTAATAATGAACTCACACGAACACACTCTCAAATATTCTGTCAAAATAACACAGCAAATCAAAACAAAGGCGCAAATATGTATAGTTAGGTGCTGGCTTCAAGGTGTACTTCGGACCAAGGGGTTCTACAACAGTGAACAAATTTCAAATCGCTAGTTGCATATTGATTGTTGGTGGATTGGTGGGAGTTACGGTCTTAGGGGCGAATCATAAAGCGTGGGACCGAGCTTGGGACCGGTGTGCTAGTACTTCCTGAGCCAAAAAAAATATTCGTTTTCTTCATGACTATCCACCCGCTGGTATAACCAATAATCAATATGAAACTAGCGATTTAGAATTGGTTCACTGTTGTAGAACCCCTAGGTACGATGTACACCATGCATTCTGCACTTTGCTATACACTCTTGCGCCTTTCAGTACCTTTCGATTCTAGTATCTTTGTTTTTGTTTTGATTCGCTATGTTATTTTGACAGCATATTTGACGGTGTGTTGGTGTGAGCTACGTTATTAGGGGCGAATCATTAAGCTTGGGACCGAGCTTGGGACCGGTGTGCTAGCACTACCTGAGTCAAAAAATATATTCCTTTGCTTCGTGACTATCCATCCGCTTGTATGATTACACTCAGGAAATTATCCGTAAATTTTCATACCATCGTCCTATGAACTTTTTTTCCATTAGAGAATCGTATGAAATTTGCAATAATATCTTCTGGCAAATTTCCATACGATATTCGAATGAATTCCTCTCGATTTGTTCGCTCAGTGTACGTATTTTTTGCGTGCACTCTCCTGAAGTGACTGTTGTAGAGACGATGGAAGCATCAGAAGAGCTGCCTTGGGTGTGACAGGCTCTTCATTCATCGTTCTCTTTGCTTAACATCTGCCCAGGTCGTTATGATCAGCAGAAATTGGAGGAAAGTGTTGATTAGATGTCTACGATGCTAAGATGTCTAGATGTCTAAGATGCTGAGAACTCATGCTACCTTCACATCTGGAGTTGGATATTGGATGGGATTGTGTCGATGGCTTTCCTTGGCGAGGAAGCATGTGTATATTTGCTTTTACATGAGATACGTTTTAAGATGAATGAGTTGTTGGACGTGGCGGAGCTGGAATAATGCAGTCCTTCGTTGTCTGCTTGTCTGGGCTAGAATACAGGCGTTTCCTATTTGCATCCAGGTTCCAAAGCCAAGGGTGTAGTGCCTTTTCTTGCTTGAGAGTTTGTCTGTCGGTTGGGACATGAGCACTAACTCTTGTCCAAGCTATATTTGATCGCCCTCACCATCACTTCAAACCGTATCGGGCGCAACAAAAAGCGCCAGCAAAATTGTGGCGCGACTATCGGAAAGCATCAGGCGCTCAAATTTAGCAACGCGATAGTGGCGCGAGAGAGGGTTGCTATTCGACTGCCAATAGTCAAAATTCTCCGATTGGTTTGTTGTTTATTTTTGTTTACGCAATGAGGATTAGGGGCAAAATTTAAATTTGATTTAAAGAAAATTATTGCTTTATCAATTTGGTTTAATAATAAGAATTTTATCAATAGGGTCGTGTGATGGCTTTTTCATGATTTCTCGGATAGATTTTTGGTTGGCATAAAAAAGAACCATTAGCACCAATGGTAACCTCTGGGGTGTCCCGGGGGAACCTGTAGGAGATGTTTTACGCCAAACCACGTAGTGCGACGGTTTTTTCTACAAGTTTTTTTCTTCATGAGACTTTCGGTAGCCCTGAAAACAACCATTAGCCTCATTGGCCTCTCGGAACCTCTGAGGTGCCCCGGGGGAACCTGTAGGAGGGGACATTTGTGTTTTTGCACCAAACCACGTCATGCGACAGCTCTTTCTATTTTATTTCACCTGGAGATTCCTTCGGTAGGCATGAAAAGAATAATTTACCACAGTGGCCCATCCGGAAACCTCTGGGGTGATTTGGCGAAACTTATAGGAAAGGACATTTATATTTTTGTACCAAACCCCAGTGTTTCCCAGAGAAACCACTGTAACCAATGGTTCTTTTTATGCCAACCGAACGTCTCTCCAAGAGAAATCACGAAGAAAGAGCCATCGCAATTGACTATGTTATGACGATCACCGAATCTGTCAAACTGATGATGGAGCACTGGTTTAGCAGCGACCGATACAGAACACGGTAACAAAATATAGTAGCGACCGGTGTAAGATTGAGTGACTAAACTAAAATGAAAGCTCGATGCGCTAGTATTTTAGTCACCCAGAAAGTTGCGCCCGATACGGATGCTCTTAGTTCTAAGATAACTGATAAAACTTGGCTCTGTAAAGTTGATTCTGTCGTGATTTTCAGTATCCGGTATGACCGGATCACGTGGTGCCCGAACAAAGTGGTGCTGCTCCATGTTGAAAGCGGTTCGATGGCCTGGCGGATGGCGTGCTACAGCGCGATTAAACAACCACTGCGAGGGCAACTCTAGAAAACCTCGCAGATGGGTCGGATAAGCGCCTGCTTGCAGCGAGCACACGGTTGATTGGGCTGGTCGTTGGCGTGCTGTGGGATGTTGCTGTTGCTTGTATACGCGCCTGCTTGAAGCTAACGTATGGTTGGTGGGGCTGATTGATGTACGTCGTGCTGCGGGACGCGGTTCGAGTCTGACTATCAATGCGAGGGCAACTCTAGAAAAACCTCGCAGTTGGGTCAGATCGACGCCTACTAGCAGCGAGCACACGTAAGGTCGGGCTGGTGGTTGGCGTACTTCGGGATGCGGCTCGGGTCTGACGAAAACCTCGTGGTTACTTGGATACGCGCCTGCTTGCAGCGAGCCAACCGTTTGGTTGGGCTGATGTACGGTGTGCTGCGGGACGCGGCTCGAGTCCGACTACCAATGCGAGGGAAACTCTAGAAAAACCTCGCAGTTGGGTAGGATCGACGCCTGCTAGCAGCGAGCACACAGTTGGTCGAATTGGTGCGTGGCGTGCTGCGGGATGTGGCTCGTGTCTGATGGAAACGTCGTGGCTGGTTGGTCGGGCTGGTGGTTGGCGTGCTGCAAGATGCGACTTGGGTCTGATGAAAACTCGCGGTTGCTTGGATTGGCGTCTGCTTGCTGGAGATGTTTTCTCTGTCGTCCGTTCGGTTTAACGTTAGTTTGTAGAATGCCTTGATGACTGAGGTACCGTGCTTTTTATAGCTTAACGTGAGATTACTGTTGCTTCTCATTGGCCAGCTACGGAACGAATCATATTCAAGTAAAGAAAGCATATGATTTCTTCTTAATTTTCATTTCTCTTCTTCGCGGAGTGAAACAAAATCTTTCAATTTAATTTTGAAGAAGAAGATTAATTTTTTTGAGCAATATTATTGTTGTCATATTTTTTCTTAATTTTTTTTTTCATTCAGTCAACCTTATTATCTACAGATTCGATTGAGCCTGTACAAATAAATGAATTCATGAAAAAAAACTCACGTCGGCAACCAAAAGAAAATATTATCAAGCTACATGATTTTCACGTAATTGCTACATGGAAAAAGATAATAAAGTCTATAAAAAGTCACTTTTTGCGTGACATAATTAATTTGTTACGCAACAAAATGAATTTCAAGTTAGCTAGCAACCCCCCCAACTTGTCACGTTTTGTATTGACCATCTAAACTTTTTGTATGGATTTTCACGTGTTCCCAAAACCCCCCTCCCCCTTACTGCGTTACATCATAGATGGACCTTTCCCTAACCTTCATTGATTGAATTTCACAATTTTAATAACAATTGAAAATGCATTTTTGTTTTTTGAAAATATTTATTTTAAAATATGTTGTTTTGTTGCTCAGACAGTACACTGTAGATGCGCTTGACATGCTCGAAAAGGAACTAACCCTCTTCATTTGAAGAGACACCCCTGCGGCCTAAATATGTACACAAATGTTATAATCTCCGAACGCAGCACAGGAATCCGGCACATATGGCATACAACAGGGGGGCGCATTTGAGGGATACATTCTCGTTGCAGTTGAAAACCGGAGAAATCACTCGCGCAAATCAGTATAACTGCTTTTCCGTATGGCAACAAAGTGTCGCATCTAGTGCGCTGTGTAGCACATCAGATGCGCTGTACAGCGCACTAGATGCGCCACAATTCAATCGTACAGAACGAGAGAAAAACCATTAGGCGCCAGTGGGTTATTCCGGTTGTCAGTTGCAACGATAATATACGTTCAATGTACAGACTACTAAACAGTCTCTTCGGACTTCTAATCGCTAACATTGTTTATTGTTATAGGATATTGTTATATTTACGTTTTCGGTTTTTATACTCTTAACTTTCATCGCGAACACACTGACATCTACTAGCACACAAAGTAGAAGGATAACAGAATACGAACCGCACATGGCTGCATCCTGCCCTGCTGCACCAACTCATCCACGCTGCGCTTCCGTTCGAACTCTCTGCTATGCTCCTAAACTGCGCACTGTTCGACATTTGAAAAGCTTATCCACTAAGGTATAAAGAACGGAAGGTGCTACACAAAAAGAACATCCTCTAGAAAAACAGTACTATTCCTAGATAGTTTTACCAGTCCCCGGATGTCCGGTTACCTTAGTTTCTTGGACAAGAAGTGCGTAAGTTATATTAGGTACCTATGTATAGGATGATAAAAAAGTAGTTCTACTAAAGGTTTGTTTTATTTTCACTACAGTAGAGAAGCGTATTTATCGTAGGTAATTGCATCTTGTCCTTTTTGTTTTGATCTCTTCGGTTTTTTTGGCTCACATTTTTGTATTATCCCGGCTTGGTTCACACGAGAATGTCAAATATCTAAGGTTTGAGTAAAACAACGTTACGCTTTCATCACTTCTGCCTATCATGTATTTTCGCAGACGCACACACACACTATTTCTCTACTACACTGGGTCGACACCATATTTCAAGGAAATTTATACATGATCATCATTAACCGAATGGTTGCGTCCTAAACATTAGCATACATGATCCAAAGTAAAACAATTTCTACACGGTATCTTCATCGTGTAGCTAGCCTGACACCAATTGCCTTTCTTATAAGAAATCGACGGAAAATGAATTTAGGATCCTTCCGGAGCGATGGACCGGAAAGGAGTTAACAAAAAATGTCTTACGCAGTAAAAATCTACATGGAGATCTAAGAAACATTATTTTTAAAAATAATTAAACTACAAACTTAAAACTTTGTACGAGGTCCATTAACTCAGAAATAAAGAAATTATGCCAAAAATGGGACTACCTACTGGAATAAATTTTGAGAATTTGAAAAAAACGTACGAAGCTAAATTTAAAACTTAGTGCCCTCTTGCATTTGACAGCAATAAAACCGGTCAGGATTACAATCTAAGAAATTATACAATTTAAACAAGCCACGACAGGACCTGGAGCGGAAAACAGAACAAAAGGAACGGGGAACAAACCACGATAGCCAATAGTCAACCGCACCGCTTCCTGTCTACTTCAGATCCAATTCCTCGCTTGTATCGTCCTCATCCGGCGAAGATTGCCCGTCCGCGGATTGTTTTGTCTTTTCACTGGGTGTTGCTTTTGGAGATTGCTCCGGAGAGCTAAGTGGGGACAAATCACTGCCTCCGTTTTCCTGCAACGATGTCTTGGAACTGGATTGCTCCGGCACAAAGCTAGACTCGTGTTCAATGAACATCTCCGACGCCTTCCTGTTCATCTCGGCAACGTGCTCCTTGCAACGGTTAACCAAATCTTCGTATGGTCGCCCGTGGAGGAAGCAAACGATTATAACCGTCATATTGTCTCCACCGATGCCACCCATCTGACAGTCCGGCGCCAAGCATCGTGTCATTAAATTTTCGCAAATATTTTGTGGATAAATACCCTGGGCAATCTCCGTCAGAACGAATTCCATAACCGATTGGCTGGGAAGCACGTCCCAAATTCCGTCGCACGCAATTACCATAAACTCAAAGTCCTCGCCAACCACTCGTTCTTCCACGTCCGGATATGCTGTCACAACCTGTTCTTCCGGCAATTTGTCGCCGTTTCGCTTTAAACTAAAGTCTCCTAATGCCCTCGACAGGGCCAAGTATCCATTAACTCTATTATATTCAACGTAACCTCCGGCACGCTTTATCCTCTCCAATTCGCTAGCATTGTTTGGTTTGTGATCAAATGATAGCACGTCTAGTTTTCCATTTATGCAAGCGATGGCGCGCGAATCTCCAGCGTTAGCACAATACAATTTGTCGTTCTTCACCATGACAGCAACCGCCGTCGAACCAGCCATCTGTTCCTTCAGAGATTCGTCATTAAGCATAGCCTCGTCAATGTCCAAAAACCCGCGTTGCAGAGCCGTCTTCAAGTCGTCCCCGTACTCCGGCCGCTTCGTCACAAACTTGTGCAGATGCTTTCCAGCGTACTGGGCAACGTTGGCTCCGCCGTGACCGTCGTACACGGCAAAGAAGGCCGTTCCCGGATCATCCGGTAGCGAGAGAATGTGCGTGTGCGAGTCCTCCATGTGGATGCGCCAGCCTTGCATACAGCTCGATCCCACCTTGTAGTAGTCGTTCTGGCAGAATGCCGACTCCTTCGACGTTTCCGGCTCCGACAGCGTTTGACCCATGGTTGACTATGGTGCCCTTGGTGCGGGGTTGACCTGGAATATGAGAGTAGTGGTTAGAATATTAGGATCAATGTTGAATTTCTCGTACCGAAACAAAAGTAGGCTGTAAAACTTAAACGTGCTTATGGTCATTTGTTTTTAATCACAGAGATTTTAGGTCAATATAAAGATTTAGATACACAATTCTATTGAATAAAGAACCGTTGCTGTGAGCCGGTAAATCTTCCAAAGTGCCAGAGAGGATAGAAGTCGTCACCCACAATCCTCGATGCATCCAATATGCAATCAAAAAACTCGTATGGAGAGTTGGCCAACAAAACTACACCAAAGAAGTCATCGCATAAAGGACTATCGCCATCAGATTCCGCCGTCAAACACGTACGTAGCAACTGCCTCTGTCTGATCAAAAAAAATCCTGGATTAGGTCCTTCAATGTGAATGATTTTTTTCAACATCCAGATATACACCAATATTAAAGACTGTACTCGAAGAAAATGAGACACAATGATTAGCTTGTAACTTGTTAGCTTTTTTGATGAAATTTTGACTGCTGCTGACTAGCTCAAATTCATCACAATCTGTTAAGGACATGCACGACCGAGTCCTCTCCCAATATAAATTCTAGGTTAGAATAATGTTCACTTCAAGTGTTTGAAACTAAAAATCACAGCTATATCGAAACAAAAAGGGTTCAAATCGCAAACCAAAGGATGCTCCAAAGGAGCAAGCATTTGCTGAAAATATCATGCATGAAGTTTTTGATAGTATTTGACATTTGTACTCAGCAAAACGCGAAGTGAGTGGGACTCGGTTGTGTTTGTCCTTAAGTGGTTATCGAGATGGCATCGCAATAAAAGCAAGTACGCCAAAAAAATATGTGCGCCTTCGTGGACTACCTCCCACAGATGGATCGGAAAACATCTCGGATTTCATCATTCGACAGTGTCAGGCCTCCTTAACGTCATTCATAGTTGGAGCTGGTACTTCCCTCTCGTTTGCTGCAACTGGGATGTCCTCTGTTTCAGCTGCTTGGTCACCTGCGCCATTCAGATGTTCATCTTTCCATCTTTCGAAATCCGTCATCCGTCAAAAGGCTATCATTGCTGCTTCTAAACATCTCGGCACGCGTCACAAAACCTTTGTGTGAAGCCTTTACTTGCGTGTTTCTTGTTAGCGGTATAGCAGCACTAACCCCTTTCAATCTCTGCTTCATCCAGGCGGCGCTTCTTTGCCCGAAATTTACGAGTGCTGTTTAGAGCACAGCTGGTAAATTTCACGGCCATCATGTGACGATGAAAAAACAGGCCATCTCACTGTCACGAGAAGAAATGAACTATCATGAGCTCTTCTTGTCAATCTCAAACCATCATGCAGTCATGAGATTTTTCCTTATACGATTTTGTTTCACAAATTTCTAATTAATTTACTTGAAATTATCCAAGTAATAATATGTTATCGATAGAATGGGAATTTTATTTGAAGATATGTGATGAAACTTACAATTATATCAATAAATGTGCTTGTAATAGCGATGACCAAAACACTATCACGTGCTGTCATGACGAAAAAATCGATGAGATTTAGAAGAAAATCTTTGTCATCGTTTTCTCGCCGGATGAGATTTTCACACGTAATTCGGTAAAAATCGTTTGTCATTTTTCATTGAAAATGACATTTGCCAGCCCTGGTTTAGAGTTCTCCGTTCTTTCGAGGAACTGCGTTGCAGCATTTGTTCTTTGGCTGCATTCTTCTCGTTCAACATCTCTTGACATTCACCGTCGGCCCGTCGTTTCGTCTTCTGCGTTATGTGCTTGGATGCAAATAGGATCGGCAAATTGTTTCAGAAAATGTGCTTGGGTCAAAGAAATTAAAGAATTAAAATCATCCGTGATTACCGCCTTACTAGTCAGTTTCCATTCTAAACTACACTTCATCTTCTTCGTATACTGTGAAAGAACCGCAGGTCACTTGGGCCAGTTATTGCGTGGGAACCTGGTATCGATGACTACTATGATGTCGTTTACTTCAATCGACTTCACTCCGGTGAACCATTTCGTTCGACGAATCAAACGAATCAGCCGAACCGGTTTGTCGTCGAAGCAGGCCCACGGAAGCATTCCACTCGAAAACCTGATGAGGAAGTGATTCGGGGTCAGTACGGGGGACTGATCGTTGTCTAGAGGGATTTCGGTCAACGGTCTTGAGTTTACGATGAATTCCACATCTATTAGGATGCTCATTAGGGTAGCTCCGCCCATATGATGAGACATGGGTGGGATGAATTTCCACGTCGTGTTCGTAGAGGTGAATTGTGCAACGGTTTTACCGTGATCCAACTTTTCCAGTGCGGTCTGCTGCTCTTTGTTAGCTTCCACAAAGTTCGTTCCACGGTCGCTGTATATGGCTACAGACACCCCCCCACCTGCCCATTACGTTGCTTAGAGCCATGATACACGAGTCAGTAGTGAGTGAGTGCGCAACTTCTAAATGTATGGTACGTGCAGTCAGACAAGTGGCTATGACCCCCCAACATTTCTCCATAAGGCGTCCAATATAGATACTGTCATTGGGCCGAAGTAATTCACCCCCATGTGGCTAAACGGTCGGCAGTAGGCTGCGAGGCGTGACGGCGGCAGGTCACTAATCAGTGTCGGTTGCGGGCGAGCTCGTTCGTTCTTGCAGGTCTGGCAGCTATTCCGGATCGATTTATAGACAGCTTTGATTCGGTATCAAGGCGATGGTACAAATTCCAAAACAACGGCGGAAGAAATGGGATCCCAAGTCCTAGGAATGCGGTACCTAGCATCCGAAAAGCAGATTAAATGTAAATGGGTCCTCCAGACAAAGCCCGACGCAAACGGCAACGTGTACAGACACAAAGCTCGTCTTGTCGTAAAAGGCTTCTTGCAGCGAGAGGGGTGGACTACGATGAGACCTACTCGTCCGTGGTTCGTCATAGCTCGCTGTGATACTTTTTCGCCTTGTCTGCACATCATGGACTTTCCATTGAGAAGATGGACGCAACAACGGCGTTTCTTCTGGACAAATTGACGGAGGAGGTTTAAATGGAGCAGCCCCGATGTTTCCAAAAGCCCGACAAGCCAAGACTGGTTGGCCGTTTGAATAAAGCCCTCTATGGACTCAAACAGACCACCCAGACAACCAAAATGCACGTATATTGAAAGTTGTTTTGATGATATACAAACATATATGTAAGTACACAAATCGTATAGAATGCAAAAATTGGGTTTATATGTGGAAAAGGGGGGGCCATATACGTGCAAATTTCCTTTTTTTTCTAAACGTGTTGATGTGATATCGTGTGCGATTGAATTTGTAATTGTAATTGTAATTGTAATTGTTCAGTGTATAGTCCGTGCTTTCCTGCTAAGATTGCGTATCCGGGGACTTACCCCCAGGTCTATACACCTACAGTCCTTCCCGTTGCACTCGTCAGCTCGTGCGATACTCTAGACTCACATGGGTGGTCGTATCCGGGTCCTCCACTGGGTAGGCACAAGTGTCCGTCCAGTTTCTGGTACATTAATTATCTATTTTGTATGCCTGAATGAAGTACTAATGCTTAAAAAGTTATAAGAAAACCCGCACTACTAACTAGTAGTAATTTGTATTGCGCTCAATTGGCCATTATAATGAAGATTTTATTCCGACCTCTTGAAAATATTTCAAACTTTTGAGAGTGGACTAATGTCCATATTTGTACCTTTTAGATTTTGGATTATTAGTAACATTACATGAACTTTGCTCATTAATTGTCTCTCTTAACAACCAGATGGCAGCGTGGAAGGTGCCCTGTATTGGCCAACAAATTCTCTGTACAACCCTTCCCTTATACATCCAAACCCAACACTTCATCACATCCAAATGCTTTCAAAAGGTCGGAATCGGATGCTTTCATGTTTCGTTGGCTGGCGATTCCCTTCCTGGTTCCCTCGGCTGCATAGGTGATATTTTTTCCAGTGAATATTTTCCTGAGCGACGGCATGCTCCTTTACAAGTGGTGATCCTGCAAATAGAGACTAAACAAACCGGACTACTCCTCGGATTGGTGGCCCGTCATATCATTAATAGCTGATATAACTAAAAAAAAAAATAATTAAACAGACCCTTTATGATAAAAAGGCATTTTTTTTTTTTTTTTTTTTTTTTATCCCCATAGGATTGCAATGATCGGGGTTGGTTTTTGAAAATTTTCAAGTGATTATGCCGGAAGGATTAGTCTATGGTGACCAAATAAACACCGGGCTTTCGAAATCAGCTCACATAGTCTTCTTGAAAATTTTTGGGATTCAGTATCAGTCAGTGTACGCGTTTTGTTGTCCAGGTATTTGTTAAAGTCCGTGTTTTTGTACTTGTCCGTGTCTATTATATTGTTAGTGATATTCTTGTCAGTGCAATTATTGGTATATACGCAATTTCATATAGTACAGGTGTGACAATGTAACAGCTATCTCCCTTATTCTACGCTCCCAAATGGAACAAAGTATTTGACGTTAAACTCATCGGGAAAATAAGCTGCTCTGTTGGACATGGATATTTGTGGACGGTCTTTTAATATATAGTTATGTATGTATGATGTGTATGTAGTTTTGGAAATGTTAAATGATTCACTTACCCACACTGTTGTTATTATTATTAGCTTTTGATTTGTTGGGAACATACCGCCTTAGATGATACTTGCATGCATGTGATTCTCCCACGTAGGTCTTTCTTGGGCGGCTACTTGGTCTTGTTCCAACCAGAGACCGAGATGTCTGACTATCCAGGTTGCGTCGCCATGAGACTCGGATTTGCTTCCACTGTAACCCTACCAGGCTCCAAGCCTAGCCTTCCTGATTCTTGTATTGTTTCTTTTTTCGTTCTAAAAGTATACAAAAATATTCGCTCCTCTGCCAAAAACAGCCAAACCAAACGTAGAATCTGTGTAGTGATGCTTTCCAGAAAATTGCAGAACCATAATAAAACTCAGTTATAATGAAAGTATTGAAATTAATAGACGATTCTTTGAGTAGTAGTAATATTATTGAAATTATACAAATTCTATATTGTATGAAAATAAGGAAAGTTGTCAAATCAAAAGTGAAAATGCTACTACTAGTGGGTTCAAATGCACTTCTGGTCCACATCACCCCTGGAAACACTGGTTTGCATCTTTCCCGTTTGGGTAAAGATCCAGTCCAAGCCCTGGGACCTGGTAGTTTTCAATCTACCACAAGGTTTTTCCAATGCCCAGGGATATCGTATGCGATTGAATTTGTAATAACAAATTCGATTTCAAAAGTTTAGCGATGTATATTCGGTTTTGGTGGGGGAGGGGGGAGGGAAAAAAAAACCAATATATGTAAAAGAAAATTTTGCTCTTTTTTAATTTAAAAAAAAAAAAAAAAAAAAAAAAAAAAATTAATTGGGGTTTTGGTGAAATAAAGGAAAAAAATATTATTTGATGTTGGTGGGGGGGGGGGGGGGGGAAAAAGGGGGGGGGGGGGGGGAAGATGCTCGTTGCGATCTCCGTTGACTATGTGATTATCTGTTCCATTAATCATTCGTTGACCAGGGACTTTAAGATGGAACTTTATAGCACCTTTCGCATGACTTGGGATCAGCAAGTTCGTGTCTCGGGATTCGGTCTATTGCTCAATTTGATAGTACTGTGACACTTCATGATTTTTCACCTTTCTACTGTACTGTACTTTTTCTCTTCATTCAAAAATGAACGTTTTTGGATGAGTTGCTTGAAAGTGGTTGATTTTTGGTTTAGCTGTCAAGTTGTGTTTCGTGCTGAAATTTTTGTTTATAATTTTCGCTCAAGAAAACTAGAACTTTTCTTAAACTGGGTGTGATGTGTGTCGTTTTGTTCGTGGACAATGCCTTTGCCCAACACGCCACTAAAACCGATCATGGGCCGAGGCAACATACTTAACTGCGTCCGGGTGCTTCCGGACGCTAGAAAAGGAATTAAACGGGTTCATTTTTATTCACGCAGTTGTGAGCAAACTGGCTCTGTTAGTTAATTGCGTGTGATTCTAATATGTCCAGAACTGGAAGGCTTCATGAAGCGGCTGATATAGCTGTGCGACAGTGGGTTGCGAGTTCAGCCCAATGGCTCTACTTAGAAAAGTTTGGTTGAGAGAATACCTCGATTGATCTGAGAAGCGATCTGACGGTCAAACTTTGGATGCCTATTGCTGTGGTTACGATGGAGGACCTCTTTGAGATTCGGGTGAGCTCTTTCCTTTTTATTCCCTTGTATTTCATTTCCATTTTGAAGAAGAGAGTATGTCGGTGCAGTGATTGCTTTCCCATTACTTTCATGGAGCAGAGAACGCTCTCAACAGTGGCTATTGCAAACAATATCGAGTTGATGTGATGTGATGTTTATTCCTAAAAGAATCTCCAGCTACCGTCATCAAGATATCTATTTCTTCTTCTTTTATTTTGAGAGTTTTTACAATTCAATTCTTTAGTGATAACGTGTTTTTAATATGTATTATAAAACAGCTCAAAAGGGTAGTTTGAATGTATGGTTAGCATCATGCACATATGTGGAGCTTTATTAAACAAACAGATTTATATGTTGGTGGTGTTGTATGAAGGGATCCGTCTTTGTGACCTGTATTTCTTGCAAGTTTACTGTTGGTTTCAATCCGTCCAAAGCAGTTCAAAGCG
The DNA here is from genome assembly GCA_024533555.2 of Aedes koreicus. Taxonomy (NCBI): domain Eukaryota; kingdom Metazoa; phylum Arthropoda; class Insecta; order Diptera; family Culicidae; genus Aedes; species Aedes koreicus. Next base: position 171,741 of record JAHHFK020004455.1, read on the forward strand.
GCAACTAAGCGTTGTTTAAGAAAATGTTTGTTTTTCCAATAAAATGAACCATCATCACACTTTATGAGTAGCCTAATTAAAACACCTTACTGTTCGGTTAACGGCTACTAAGCGTAGGCTTGTATGATATTTTCAGCTTCGCATTTGTGCATTGTTGTAAGTTTCGGCCTACCTGACTCACGTTATGTATTTGAAAGAATGGAAAGGTTGTTTACGTTTTTTAGAAAGGATCATATGCGAGAATCATTTTGAGCCCTGCGGGAAACAGGAGTTGTCGAGGAATTCGTATTTCCTGTTTTTTATTTTTTTTTTATTTAGGATTTCTAAGTTCCCGTTTTCTTGGGGAGTGATCATACTCGTATGAGATTAATTTCGCATTTTCGCATTTTCGTTTGCTTGAGTTTTCTTTGCTGTTTTTTTATATTACGTTGGAATTTTCGCCATTTCAGAGTTTCAGTCATCTGGCACCACGGCGGAAGGGGCAAATGGCTGCATTTCGTTGTTGTGTGTGCATTGTTTGGTGTGTTTTTTACAGCATCGTTTTGTATCTACATATCATGACCTTCACATTTTAGTATACATTCATCGACTAATGGTTGAGCTATGTATAGAGGTATATAGCTGCATCTTATTATTAATTGCATATCATTATTAGGGTAGGGAACGGCTTAATCAGGGGTGACTTTTTAATAAGTTGTTGAAAATAGGTCTAAAACTCCTACATTTTTCAAATTATTTCACTTTTAATGATACGCTCATAAGCTCTATCTATCGGGCTAGTGGTTCGATTTACAAATCATGATTGATTACCAATTTATTACTGTCATTTTGAAGATTTAAAAAACATCATCTAAAAAACCATCAGTTTCCTACCTGCTGGAGAAGTTCGCTCAAATTTTGCCTTTGTGTATTTTGCATTTGATCGCGTGTACCGGAGGGAATGTCTTCATCAGCTCCTTATCACATCTAGGCTTGTTGCCAGAATGTGATGTTGAACATTGAGCTAACATTTATTTCATATTTAGATGATCTGAAATTACTGTTTATTTCATGTTTCTTCCAGTCATTTGAGGTTGACCTATGCTTATGATTATATTGTCCATCATCTGGCACTATCATATGCAATAAAAAAAAATATGTTTCGGAGCTGTCCAATAGTACTCAACGATAAATAAAGGCTCAAACGTAATGTGGACAAAAACGGAACGGAAACGGCAAGTTTGACAGTTGTCGCAAATTACGTCCAATTGGAATCAACTCAGATTGGGCTCTTCCGCTGCCATTGCTGTTCCGCTTCCATTATCACTGCGTTCGAGCCTTTTGCCTGCGTGTGAGAATAATTATTGATTTCTTAAAACTAGTTCTTATCTATAGAGAGAATTGATCATTGCAATTGAAGATTGCAATGATTTTTGTCTAAAATCCTGAATTATTTTGTTGGACATTTCTTCTATGTAATTCAATAGTACTGAACCAGGGTGGCAGCTTCAAAATCATTTTCAGAACTTTGTTCTGAATCCTTTGAAGTGCTTTTTTCCTAGTAGCACAACAACTAGACCATATTGGCACAGCATAAAGCATGGCCGGTCTAAAAATTTGTTTGAATATTAGAAGTTTGTTCTTCAAACAAAGTTTGGATTTTCTGTTTATAAGAGGATATAAACATTTCACATATTTATTACATTTGGCATGAATGCCCTCAATGTGATCTTTAAAAGTTAATTTTTGATCAAGTATCAGTCCAAGATATTTTACTTGATTTGACCAAGAAATTGGAACTCCGTTCATAGTGACCATATGACTATTACTTGGTTTCAAAAATGCAGCTCTAGGCTTGTGTGGGAATATTATAAGTTGAGTTTTGGAAGCATTAGGAGAAATCTTCCATTTTTGAAAATAATCTGTAAAAATGTCCAAGCTTTTTTGTAGCCTCCTGGATATAACACGAAGACTTTTTCCTTTAGCGGAAATGCCTGTGTCATCAGCAAAACAAGATTTTTGACAGCCCTGAGGTAAATCAGGGAGATCTGAAGTGAAAAAGTTATAAAGTATTGGCCCAAGAATGCTACCTTGAGGAACACCAGCTCTGACAGGCAATTGATCAGATTTAGAATTCTGATAATTTACTTGCAAAGTTCTATCAGTTAAGTAGTTTTGATCTAATTTCATGATATAAAGCGGAAAATTGAACTTTTTCAGTTTTGCAATCAAACCTTCATGCCAAACACTGTCGAATGCTTTTTCTATGTCTAGAAGAGCAACTCCAGTGGAGCAGCCTTCAGTTTTGTTTGAACGAATTAAATTTGTAACTGTCAAAAGTTGATGCGTAGTTGAATGCCCATGGCGAAATCCAAAAAGTTCATCAGCAAAAATTGAGTTTGTATTTATGTGAAGCATCATTCTATTCAAAATTAATTTTTCAAAAAGCTTACTTATTGTAGAGAGCAAACTGATTAGTCGGTAGCTAGAAACTTCAGCCGGATTTTTGTCTGGCTTCAAGATAGGTACGACTTTTGCATTTTTCCATTTATCTGGAAAGTATGCCAGATGAAAACATCTGTTAAATAGTTTTACCAAGAAAGACAACGTACTTTCAGGGAGTTTTTTTTTATTAATATATAGAAAATTCCATCATCACCTGGTGCTTTCATATTTTTTAGTTATAGTTTTTACTTCATCCAAATCAGTTCCCCAAGGATCATAAAAAATATTTTCTCTTGAGAAAATATTCAGATACTCCCTGGAATCCCTCTCCCTCTCAATAGGACTTGTCAGACCCAAACTGAAATTATGGGAGCTCTCAAACTGCTAAACAAGTTTTTGAGCTTTTTCCGCATTTGTGAGCAAAATTTTATCACCTTCCTTAAGCGCTGGTTGAGGTTTTTTCAATATTTTAGAGAGTTTCCAGAAAGGTTTGGAGCTCGGATCTAACTTTGACACATTATTTTCAAAATGTTGTTTTTGTAAATCTCGCCATATGACTTTCATAGCGGGATCACGTGTTCTTTGATATTGACGCCTACGTACATTTTTCAGACGAATCAAGAGCTGAAGATCGTCATCAATTATAACTGAATCGAATTTAACCTCGCATTTTGGCACTGAAGCAGCTCTTGCTCTATTTGTTGAGAAAGCCAGATATTCAAGAGCATTATTAATTTCATTTCTTGTTTGCAATGGAACATTAGGATCAAAGTTGTATTCCATAAATGTTCGATATTGATCCCAATTAGCTCTATGGTGAAAGTAGAACTGATGGAATTAGAAATGATTTCTTGAGATATTTCAAATGTAACTGGAAGGTGATCAGAACCAAAGTCAGCATGGGTAATCAATTGACTACAAAGTTGACATGAATCAGTTAGGACCAAATCAATAGTTGAGGGATTTCTGGCTGAAGAAAAGCAAGTTGGGCTGTTTGGGTATTGAATAGTGTAGTAGCTTGCAGAACAATGATCAAAAAGTATATTACCATTGGCATTGCTTTGCGAATTATTCCATGAGCGGTGTTTTGCATTGAAATCACCAATAACGAAGAATTTAGACCTATGACGGGTAAGTTTCTGGAGGTCAGCCTTGAGCCAGTTCTTTTGCTGACCAGTGCATTGGAAAGGCAAATAGGCAGCTATAAAAGTAAATTGGCCAAATTTTGTTTCAACTGAAAGCCCCAAAGTTTCAAAAACTTTGGTTTCAAATGAAGAAAGAATGTGATGTTTGATACGCCTATGGACAATGATGGCAACGCCACCACCAACTCCATTAAGGCGATCATTTCGGTAGACAAAATAATTTGGATCTCTTTTGACCTTATGGGCAGGTTTGAGATAAGTCTCAGTTATAACAGCAATATGCACGTTATGAACTCTTAAAAAATTAAATAGCTCATCCTCGTTATCTCTGATGGATCGAGCATTCCAATTCAAAATGTTTAAAGACTTGAACTTCATTACTGAACTTCAATGTCATGACAATATTATTGGCAAATTTAATACCAGTTTGGATAGCTTCAAACATGGAATTAGTTTTTAGCATATCGGTTATCATATCGATTAACGATTGCTGTAAAAATTCTAATTTAGGAGCGGATATGTTACCTAAATCAAATTCATCAGAAGTCCCGTGGGGATTTTGGTTTTTGGTTTCTACCCGCTGCAACGGCAGCGTAGGTAGGTCCATTTACACGTTGAAAATTGTTAACAAAACGGTTGGGTAAGAATGTGGGGTTTGAAGATTGAACCCTGTTGGTACCTGCAGGTATCAAAATAGTATTTACTCTCAGTTGAGGGTTTGAAGTTACAGTTCGGGAAGGAAAACCTGTCCGCTGTTTCTACCGACGGTTTGGTAGGAATTAGTTCTTTGCTGATCATTGTTAATAACCGCAGAAATGGGTAGTAGCTGGTCGGGAACGTGTATTGTTTCCTACCTGGCGCTGCGACTGCAAAATTCTTTTCGGGGCTTTGCACGCGGAAAAAATTTAGTTGTTGTTTTCTACAATTTGAGCATTTGAATTTTTGAGGATCCCTCAAAAAAAACTATGTCATTAGGGATTGTATAGTTGTGCTGCTGTTGTGCGACAAAAAATTTTTCTATTAACCCTCCACCCTTGTGAGTGACCCCAGCGGCATCATTGCTGGTGGTTTGAATCGGTCGTCAAATTGGATATTTTAACGTATTCGTGTATTCCATTGAAATAAACAACCCACACTTGGCCTACCCTGAGTGGCCCACCCTGAGTGGCCCCAACAGCATCCTTTCTGTTGGTTTAAGTCGGCACCAAAATTTGAATAACTTTAATGTGCATCTCTGTACGGAGAATAAATCGGGAACATAATTGAATATCTTATTCGCTGCCGACGTCAGTTGAATTCAGCACACCGTTCAACAAAACGGATACCGCTGCAACCGTTTTATCCAACATCCATTTCTCGTGGAAGTGCAGAGGTGTTCTCGGCTTCTAATAAAGCCAGTATCACGTCAACATATTCCTACCCATTCCCTACTTGACCTGCAGTCGGGCGAGGCCGGCGCCGTTATTGCCTTAGTTTGGGATCACCAGTGTTTACACATTGAGGATGTATGCTAGTCCCAAGCATCGTCTGTTGGTTCTCTGTGTAATAACAGCTGATCTGGCAATAACGGAGTAGCAACCTCGGGCGGTCAATCATGCTCATGCTGCTCAGAAATGCACGTTTTTGCTACACGGAAGCACATGTGTGACTGCACAGTGGAACCATCCACTCCATCTTGCAATTTATCGGACAAACCAAAGCCACTTCGCTGCGTACCGCAATATCTGCCGCTGGCGCTTGAGCATGTTTGCTTGTATTGGACACGCAGCATCTAATATGTCACATCCGAAAAAATGCCAGAAAACATCGGACCTGTGCCAAATTACAAATGCTATTTCAAATAAATGGACAACGCCTTGTCGTTCTTTTATTTGGCGACCTTCTCCATAGCTTCGTTTTCCGTAGGTGGATTGGACATAATGCTGTTCCCGCAAAATGGACGACTCCAGCCATTGTCGCACCGGGGGGGCATCCTTTCAAAACGAAACAACCTTCCAACGACACTTGAGTTTTTCTCTTTTGCTTTCGTGAGGACTTTTTCCCGCACATACAGCTGGTTTTGATACTCCCGTCTGCAAGACTAGGCCTATAGCCTATAGGAAGCTCTATTAATGGTCTCCATTGGATGAAGGTTTGTGGAGCAGTTTATTGAGAACTGAACATTTGTCTGAAAAGTTAAAATCACTGCATCTATGTTACTCTTTAGAAGAAAAAAAAAACTTCTGTTAGGTATGTTCATTTGTTGGGCCTATGCAGGGGGTCGAGTGAGTCGAATCGAGTCACTCGCACTTGACGAGTCGACTATTGTCGAATCGAGTGATTCGATTCAGCGTGCTATTACTATGGCGACTTTGAACACTGATTAGTCGTCAGGTTGATCAGAGATTGATCAAATAAACTGATCGACGATTTGCTTAAAAACCATAAGTAATTGAACACCTTTGACATTGTCAGAATTTTTTAGGAAATTTCCCTTCGAGGCATCACTTTCTTTCTTACTGCAATGCTGCTTTGAATCATAGTTTCATAGGTGCGTTAGTAAAAAAATTGTTAATATTAAAAAAATATTTGCAAAAGCACTCCCGACACATCTAAATTAATGTCTGCAAACGCGTCACTGAACGGACGATAATGGATCATCAATTCGATTAGAGCCTCACACCTCGAAACGGTCAGTGGTATGCACTTTCGGTGTGTATAATCAAAATATTATCACAACCAGCACGACAGAAGCTAATAGGTTGGTAACTCATCAAACCGATTAGATCTTTATACGGTGTGTGGAGGTGCAGCAGCGCAGTCTGATATCTTATCGAGCTAATCATCGCAATACACTCTAGAATTTGCAAACCCGCTGCCTATCCTTTCGCCCCACTAATGGGAACTTCCCCAGCGTAATCACAAACACTTAATTCATTGATCAACTGAGCCACAGAGAGCAACAGTAAACAGGACGTGATCAATTATTTACATAAACATTGTTTCTAGTCCCCATCAATCTCCTCGCTCGACTAATAACGATTCAGTGGATACTCACCGAAAAAGAATACTCGAACACAATTCTGCCGTTGGATAAGCTGCAGCGGTACACTTGCTGTTATTCAATGTGGGGCTAATCTCGGCTTCACCTTTGCCCTCGACACCTTGAAGTGGAGCTTATCTTTGTTCTATTGGAACTAATTGCTCAGCCTATATCATTGGAGCTTGATTGGATGACTAACTTTTGTTTTTCGATATTCAGAGATAATTCTTCAGCAGCAGCTTCCAATCAAATTGTTTGCTCCGGTATGCTGGTAAGTCGAATCAAAGCTCGACTGTTTTCGTTATCGCCGCTGTTCCTATTCAAAGGCTCCCGATTACTGCCGCAAAAATATGGGAACCAATCTGTGTGCTGCAGCTGATAAGTGAGTGCGCACGCAAATCAGTGAACCCACATCGGTGGTGGTAGTCGCCGTTGGCAGCGATAATGGTAGACAATTAGCCATCGTAAGTCGAAGGACCAGCCCGACAGAGATGATGAGCCATCATAATCAGAAATTATTGTAATTGTAGGCAGTGGAGATGATGGTGGTGGTAGGAAAAAAGAAAAACAGTGATCAATTTGATTAGTCGCAAATCGAAGTTGGTTCCTCCGTTTTCCAAGAGGACAGTTGCGGTACTGGATGATGAGTGGTGGGTAACTTGTCGATGACTTACCCGATTGATGAAATAGGCAGGAAAATCGAGTTAAAAATACACGGATAAGCTTATCAGAGCCAATAATGAGGATGAGTAAAAACGGTACCGTACGACGAATATGAAACGAACAACGAGAATGAAGAGTAAAATATACCGTTTTGACAGGTTGTCAAGTTCCGTTGGCCTTTTGCAGAAGGGGGCGGTTGGGAGTATGGGGATTCGGAATACTACTTCCTCTGGTATTATATTCCGCAAAAAAACGATATGCGCTCAAAGGGGGGGCCGAACCACCACTGAGCCAAGAAATATAGCAAAAACCATAATAATACCTTATGATTTTTTGCTATAAGAACTCTTTGCAATCTTTCCACGATTATCTTATGATTTATTAGCTGTTTGAACCAGAATGAATTTCAACAACCAACCTTATGAAAAACGCAAAGACCATTGATAAATTAGTAGGTTAACCTTATGAAAAGCATATGCGTTCACATAAGAAAATCATACATCGTTCAATATAAATTTTATGTAGCTTGTGCTCCCTCACATTCTACTGAGTTAGAAGTTTCAACAGTTGACCAATTTGATTGTCGATTTTGTTCGGTAGCTGTCGGTAGACGGGTGGTGGATCTGATTGGGCTCGTTTCTGGTAGTCTATATAAATCTATAGCTTTTCCAAAGCGACTTGACATCGATCCGATCCTGCGGAAGTGTGTCTGAAATTGGACAGAGTTGAGGAAAAACTCTTCCGATCCGAAATGACTTATAATTCTTACCTCCTTGCAAGCAACATATTGTTCTGAAGTTTCTCCAACCGAGCAACTTCTTGAATTGCATTCAATTATCATTCCTTTATTATATCGTTACGCTAAACAAACGAAATCGGTTGGTCGTATTCCTTTCGGTGCTTGGTATTGTAGTTGTAGTACTGTACCTTGGATGTTCCCGGATCTGTTCGACTGTTTACAGAACTTGGAATCGTCATCGACTGCTTTGAATGGCTGCCTTTATTTGAGGAGGCTTCTTGGTTGATCCACCAACTTTACCGCCGGTTTTCGGGGCGATTCCAGAATGGAACGATCCGTGACTGTGCTTGTGGGAAATGAGAGCAGCCTTTTTCTTTTTTTTTCGCATTGTTCTGATGCTTCCACATTTTTATGAGCTTCACCAACATCCTGGAGGCAATGTGTGTATTCCGGTAGTCTGCTTGCAATTCCCTTAGCTACTTCTGCTTCAAGTTTTTCTACTTCGCTTGCTTCAACTTCACCCACATTCGCCAGTTTTTTCTGTGTTACGTTCGCCACCAGCTGTTTTGATTGTTGTCGGACCTGTATGTTAGATGGTTGAATCGACAAAATTTGTATCAAATAAAACACTCTCGCCAAACGAGAACTTACCAGCATTGTTTTGCGCGGCTTTTCATTTTCGGCCTTTTGGACACTTTCGGGACAAAACGATTTTTACTGCTGAAGAATAGTGACTGTGTGCTATGCACCGTAGTGTTGATGGACATAATTATTTACTTTCACCTGGCGTATTCGATAATGCTACTGCGATGAGAGCCAGCTCTGAATTCATAAGGTGTGCCTAATGAGTTTTTCACATCAAAACTAGTGACGAAAAACATAACTCATATCTCATATAGAAAATTACTCGCACGTAACTTCCATGAAATTTATAAGGTGCTTGAATGAAACTCATAATAGTGCATCCAAATTTCATAAGATACTTAATGAAAATGAAAATTGATCGTTCTTCTATATTTCATAAGGTTAAACTTATGATTATCCTAAGGTAATTTGGTTGAGTGTATACACATCTACATCCAAAAATACCAAACCGTAAGTAAAATTACAAAATGTGAATTACATTGATTGATTTTTATTTCCTTCAGAATTTATTCTCATTATTAGAGAGAAAAACTACAAGGTACAGCCCAATGGGGTTGTGCGCAAAGGTGACGTAGGACTACGCAGCAATCTAATTCCCATACACGTCAGGGCCATCTGCTAATTGATTTAAGTCAGTCCTGAAAAGGGCCAAGACAATTCTATTGTACACTCTCTAGAAAGCATTTGGTGGCTCTTAATTATGATACGGCCCCGGTTGTATTTTCTACGATGGTTGAGAGGGCCACTATCTCTAACGCGTAGAAGATAGTTATGGATCTGTTGGTTCATTGGTTGTTCAACGCGCTTTGCCATTTACTCCAGGACGCGGCGTTTAAAGCAATGCCATGTTCAGCAAGGGCGTGGTAATGGAAATTTCAAACAGCACAATAGAAAAAATCATCCAAACGAACTCTCCAGTTGGCAAACTAATTTGGTCGTCCTGAAAAGGACGGATTTAGTTGACGGGGGAGAAACAGTTCGCGATTGAACTTGGGCTTTCTCTCATCGGCAACAACAGCCAATCGCACCAACGTCTCTCTGGGCAACGACTGCTCGCCGCCGCAAACTGTGATCCTACAGCCACTGCACAGCTTAACGACTGTCGTAAGACTGAATCAAAATGTTCTGCTAAAAGCTGTTAGGTAAAAGCATCGGATGCTAGTGCACGAAAGAAGGCGGTACCAACGAAGGCAATGTGTTACAAATAGCATCAAAGGGGACGAACTTCAATTATTGCGCTACAATAATTAGTTTTAATTATTACACGCAAGACGGATGATTTTCTTAATCGAGACTTTCCTAATTTGCTTGCCACCGCCAGCAACTAATCCGCTATGCATAGCTAGGAACTAGAACGAACTCAACCACATGGTCGGTCTGAAGTGACGCAGTTTGGCTCGAATTCCGTTCGTTGCTTGTTCAACCTTCTTTGTCATTTACTACGGGACCCGACGTTCAATGAATGCTATGTTCAGCCGGGGCGCGGTAATTGAAATTAATCTCAAACATCACAAGAGAACATTTCAACCAAATAAACTCTTTAGTTGGCAAACTAATTTGGTCGTCCTGAAAAGGACGGATTTAGTTGACGGGGGAGAAACAGTTCGCGATTGAACTTGGACTTTCTTTCTTGGTTCATCTCATCTTCATTGCGGGTGGCCATCTGCAGGTGATGTGGGATGATTGATTCTTGTCTCGTTGTCACGGGCGGTTTTTTCCCGCCAACTCGTAGGCTTCAGCAGCCATGTTTCTCGCAGCAAGGTTGACGGGAACATCGGCAACAACAGCCAACTGCACCAACGCCTCTCTGGGCAGCGACTGCTCGTCCAACTGCAGATCCTACTCTGCACAGCTCCACGACCGCCGAAAAACTGAATCAAAATGCGAAGGTGTACCCCCTTATATAACATTCATGGCTGCCTAGGAAACGTTCCTTACTTAAATATGAAGTCTGTGCGCGGAAAGTACTGTGTATTTGTGTACCTATATATTTTTCGTGACGCTCCAAATTTTCGCAATTCGAACGTGTACCCCAGTATTGAAAACACAGACGTAGTCCTACGTCAAAAAATCCATCACGTGGTGCAAAATGCATCATCAAGGGCACGAGAGAAAGGAGTGGTAAAAATTTATGATAAGTATAATTTAGTTAATTAAAATGTAATGATGGATAAATAATAAAGTGGGTAATGACCCAAGTAACCACGAGGCTGTAATAGCATGCATATATAGGGCACATGTATTACGTCTAGTGCATAATTGAAGTTGGATTAAAGCTGAAAAGGGCCCCACTAAGATCGAACTAATGCTATATCTTTTGTAATGCCATAAGACATTGCTAAAGTAGCATTATTGCATTGGTAATGCATCACTACATTCTTAAGCTAATCTAACGCTTCATTACTTGACAACTGTTGAAATGATGTGATCCCGCATTACCGATGTTGATTTTGGGTTGAATAAGTGCAAAAATATAATGCTTGTGGTTACTTGGGAAGTGCCTACTTTGAAGTCATAATTGCATCTTCAGATTTACCGTATTTGTGTATTTTTTGAAAGGGGTTGATATAGGAATTTTTTAATAATATATATATATTGGTGTTTTTTGGTAGCATGCATATACACTGAAACCGGCCAGTACCCATTAATGCGTAAAATATCACCCATTTCGAACTTAAGTGGGTTAACTCCTTTGATGGGTAACGCGTGTTTACCCATTAATGGGTAAAGAGCCTGTACGTCAGGCTATCGAGTATTTTTTACCAATTTTTTGATATGTTTGTCATTTGGGAAATGTGTATGAAATACCCATTTTTCAAAATGTTTGTTATTTGGAAAATGAGTATGAAATACCCATTTTTCAAAATGTTTGTAATTTGAGAAATGGGTATGAAATACCCATTTTTCGGGATTTGTTTTTAATTGTGATATTGAATAATGAGCATTAGCACAAACATAAAAGATCTCAATTACTGTATCTGTATTTGTATTTGCAGGATGGTTGTTTCTACCTAAAGATATTACCACAAAACAACACAAATAATGGCTGTTTTAAACTAACATGTTTGTTGTTTCCACCTTGCAACAGGTTTATTATTACCAAAACACAGGTTGCGTTGACTCAGGGAAACAAATTAAAATTTTAGATTGATTCAACCAAAGCGGCGGTTAAATCAAACTGATGTATTGTTTGGAGAAAAAACAACTGAAAGTTTAGTTTGAAACAAACTATTTTTTTGGGTTATTCCATTTTCCGTCCGGTTCCACTGCAATTTAATGAATTTAATAAAAACCTGAAAATAGTATAAAGGCTCGCAGTAACATTTGTACTTTTTTTTTAGACAGAGAGGTCTATAAATGTTAATGTGCGCTTTTCTAATGTTTGTTTGCCTTTTATTCAAATAAATATTATTGGAATGATTACAAAATAAATGTAGGTGAATGGAATTATTTTTGTTTTAACCGTGTTCGTTCGTTTGTTTCAAACAGCAATTCAGTTTAAATCATACTCAAGTTTGTTTGAAACAAACCATAAGCGTTGGTAGAATCAACTAACAAATCTGTTTGTTTTCGTAGCTGTCAGAATGAAACAACCAACATAATAGTAAATTCAAACGGATGTCAGTTGAACTTAACTGCTTAATTCCCGAAACAATAACTCAGAATTTTAGTTTGTTTCAACCACCGTAGGTAGTCAAATCAATCTAATATGATGTTTGTGCCCAATTCAACGTGACATTCCAGTTAAATGAAACTAGAATATGTTTGCGTTTACCAATCTTTTTTCTCAGTGTAGTAACAGTGAACTGTATATTTAAGATGTTTTCCATTTGGTGAATGTTGACTTAAACTTGACTTTTTCACAAAGAGGGTCTAACTGACAAACGTAAACGAGCAGGGCGCGCCCCAATATTTTGGAGGTTTTGGGGAAAAAAGCTTTTAAAAAGTGAATTTTAAAACGGTAAAACCGACAAAATGATTAGTGAAATTTTCTTTCCGTCTGCATAGGGAAGATGTACCTACATTAATCTCATCACTTTGCAATTCATCCTACTTGAAATAAAACGATATACACGTGACAGGATTAGTTAGTAATGTTTGTTGTAGTTATTTAACGTAAGTAAACATTATTAGAAAACGAAACCGACCCTTCAACTGCCCAATTGATTGATTCATCGTTGGATGAATATAGGAACAATGAGATTAATACGGTGGCAGTTTCCCTACTCCCGTGGGGGGGGGGGGCGAGGGGCTTCTCGCCCCCATACCATGTATACCCTCTGCCATCATTATGCAAATGTCTATGCATGCCTTTATGACCATCATATTTTTTCGTTATATGTATGTTAAACCGCAGATCTGCGGTTAAACCAAATGGCTTTAGCCAGATGACTATTATGTCAAACAACTATTTGGGGAAAAATCGTATGCCAAATAACCTGATGCCAAACGACCTTTTGCCAAATGTCATTATGTCAAACAACCTTATGTCCTGAAAATGTTTTCCACGGCTCGAAAATGAGAAAAGAACTATTAAGATACATTATCATCTAGTTTTAATACACTGAATTTTCTTATTAAATAACATTCAAAACATGAATTTTCTTAATCCTGGAGAGTGTGAGCTTTTTAGTGGAATACCTGTAACTAGAAAATGAGAAGAAAGATTAGTACATGACACTGAAGAAGTTTTGTAGACGAAATACGCGTGTCTGTCAAGATAAGCAATAAAGGTACTCTGAAAAAAAAATTCTATCGTTATACCGACAATTAAATCATGGTCAGGATGACCATCGCATATAATGTTTAAAATAACCATGAAAATTGTCGGATTCACCACGTTCATGGCTCATTCACTATCATAGGTCGGTATCGTGTTCGAAAGAAATTTATTTTTCTATCCCAATCCCATGTTAAATTCCGTTTACTGAAACGGAAAAGTAAAGAATCTAAAAGAAATGTCTGCAGCAGTATCCACCTGAAAAGAACGAAAAATAAAATTGGAATTTGTAAGGTTTCCCCGCAAACAAAGGGGGGGGTTCCTTTTTCTTTTCCGAAAAATTTAATATTATAAAAATAGGTTTTTGAAGTTCACTGTTGTAGAACCCCTTGGTCCGAAGTACACCTTGAAGCCAGCACCTAACTATACATATTTGCGCCTTTGTTTTGATTTGCTGTGTTAATTTGACAGAATATTTGAAAGTGTGTTCGTGTGAGTTCATTATTAGGGGTGTATTATTAAGCTTGGGACCGAGCTTGGGACCGATGTGCTAGTACTGACTGAGCCAAGAAAAACACCGTATTTGTTCTGGACCTACTGGTCTTAGAGTTAGTCTATGCTAACACCATAGACTAACTCTAAGACCAGTAGGTCCCGAACAAATACGACTTTTTTCTTGGCTCAGTCAGTACTAGCACATCGGTCCCAAGCTTAATAATACGCCCCTAATAATGAACTCACACGAACACACTCTCAGATATTCTGTCAAAATAACACAGCAAACCAAAACAAAGGCGCAAATATGTATAGTTAGGTGCTGGCTTCAAGGTGTACTTCGGACCAAGGGGTTCTACAACAGTGAACCAATTTCAAATCGCTAGTTGCATATTGATTGTTGCTAACACCCTCTGATATAGACAATCCGAAGCATAAATTTACAATCGGTGCATCCCTCGTACAGAAAAGTTTTGAATCAACTGCTTTTCCTCCGTTCTATCAAAACTAGCATCTGAATGTCATGGATAACAGGCATGGCAATGCGAACTTTTCATCTCTTGTATTCCCTCTCTGTGCGTGTGATATCATATTTTCGCTAACGGGGAAATCGAAAAAAAAGTCACATTGCCTGACCTGTCGTTTACGACATTATTTGCGCTGGCGCATCAGCTGTGCGCTGAAAATCAAAACAAACTTTTAATTCTCGAGATGCCTCGGTACGCATGTCAAAGTTTTTAAGTGTAGTTTTAATAGTAGATATACACACTTAGAAAATTTTACAGTATTCGGTAATTTTTTACCGAACTTTCAACAGCTGAACGTTCGGTAATCCGATTTAACGGATTTCGGTAAAATATGACAAGTTCCGGTAATTTTTTTACCGGAATACTGTAAAATTTCACCGAAATCCCGTAAATCTGATTACCGAACGTTCAGCTGTTGAAAGTTCGGTAAAAAATTACCGAATACTGTAAAATTTTCTAAGTGTGTAGTAAGATTTTGTGAAACAGTTGGGAGTTGTACTGGTCGTAAATTAATATTGTTTTTTTTTTGTTCATATGATAGTAGTTTGCTGACGGTCACTGGACCTGGATTGGATGTTGCGGGTTTGGAAGCTGCTGATGAGCTGTTCCTATCCACGCACCAAAATGAAGAATGTGGATGTTACAAATCGTCGGATGTGGATGTTACACTCCAGCAGAATAGAGATGGGTAATAGTGAGAACATTAGTAGTGCAAGTGCTACAGTAGTGCAAGAATATTAACAGTAGTTGTAGTATAAAACGTATAAATATTTTCACTTTTCTTTATTTCAGTTGAGATAGTCTACATAAAAACAAAACAAAAACAAAATACATTATGAAATTTCGAAAGCTCAGTCGTTTTAATTTTCGGAAAGGTTCATCCTATTTGCCTTGCGGTTTCGTGCTTGTAATACGTTTTGCGACAGCTGTGTTTTTCCGGGTTAGTCTCATTTGTTTCAAATAACCGGAGATGAGTGTGTTGATAAGCTTTTCTACAGTTGTTTTGAACTGGGAGTGCGACACATCTAAATCCAGATTCAAGATGATCGAAAAATCTCACCCTAGCGAATCAATCTTTGAAAAATCTTGTTTCAACTTGTGAATCTTAATCCATCTACTTGCATCATGCTGCATCTTTTTGCAGTAAATCTTTAAAATCTTCATCAAAATCTTTAAAATCTTCTTTCTATCTACTAAGCGTGCGCACATCGCACAAAAGCATAACAAAAAATATTCTGCATCTGAGATAGAGTCGCACCCCCTGGTTTTGAAGCAGGACGGTCAAACATAAGCTTCGAATCTTTCATACTCGATATGTTCAGATAGCTTTATGCGTTAACGTATTTTCGATTCTAGTGCAAATATTTCGAAAATCGCTGTCTAAATGCAGTGAATGCAAGCATACACACTTAGAAAATTTTACAGTATTCGGTAATTTTTTACCGAACTTTCAACAGCTGAACGTTCGGTAATCCGATTTAACGGATTTCGGTAAAATATGACAAGTTCCGGTAATTTTTTTACCGGAATACTGTAAAATTTCACCGAAATCCCGTAAATCTGATTACCGAACGTTCAGCTGTTGAAAGTTCGGTAAAAAATTACCGAATACTGTAAAATTTTCTAAGTGTGTACAAATTTAATAGAATGTGGTTAATGGATAGCACTCAGCGTTTTTTAATAAACAGAACTTAAAAATCATATTAGAATTCAGGACTGCTCTATCTCGCTAAATAGTAGCTGTTTTCTACATCGCGGGTGATTCAATCTTACAATCGCGAGGTAAACAAAAACAAACAGATGACAGTTCGATATTGGCTGACTTACTGAACGCTTCAAGGGAAGTGCGGAGACAGTCCCAAGCAAAACATAATTTGAAACGACTGTTAGGGCGCACGATGATTGCGTTTACGAGTTTTATGTCTGTTTGTCTGTGGCATAATTGTATGGGTTTGGCAGCTGGTTCGCTGCACATTTGATTATATGACATTATAGATTCCCGATCAAAAATTGAAGTTTGGTTTCTTGTCGGTCACTCAACGAAATAAACTTTCGATGTTCATAAGATTGCATTATGATTATTTGCTACAAGAAATCGTTATGAATTTCATAAATGTGTCTTATGAAATATAATGATGTTGAAAAAATAAATATATGGAGCAACCTAGATTCGAGCCTTGAACGTTGAGGTTATGGGTCGAGTGACTTGACCACTAGTATATATCAACACTTGTAAATGGGAAAGCTCAAAGGCGAACAAGAACAATGTCGTGTAAAACAAAATCCATTCATAAGTCAACCTTACGAAATTTAAAGCATCGTTCATAAGTTGAACCTTATGAAATTCTTAAGATTATATAGCTGAGTGGTGAGATAAGGTTTACGAAGAGAATCTATATCAGTGTTGTACAATGTACTTAGGACCTAATGCAATATTTGCCTTCATATTTCCAAAATTAGCGTACTTTTCCATGACAACCTTTTGTAGTAAGTGAACTACTGTATCAACATAATTACCTAGCATGTGTCAGTCATCAGCTGATAGCAGGTTTTGTTTATAAGTCCATGTTTGCGCACTTCAATCATCAGTGAACCAATTTTTCACGATAACGTTCTGTCGAGCCATTGATAATCGTACTTATGCTCTGTAAGGCTGTATAGGTCATTCCTGTTGTAATGGAAGTTAATCCACTTAGCATTATTCTGGTAAAATCGGACAGCAAAGGTGACCGACTATTGTTCCGCTACCCGTACAATGTGCCCCAACAATTCCAGGCATGTGTGGCTCCAGTGCGGAAGACACCCTATTCGATAGTTAACAATGCAGACGATATATTGCAGAATGCTCCTCCAGCGGCAACGAATATATGTTTCGGTGAGAATAACAACAAATTATAATTAACGACGAAAGTTATAAACTAGAAAATTTCCAGATCAGCTCTACGGAATATCGGATGATGTCCTCGCAACGCTATTTGCCGTCAAGTCCGAACTGTGCAATCAAAAATTTGAACTTAAAGTAAACGATGTTCGATTCGTATCGCATCCGACGCTGGTAAAGATGGATAGTGATGATCAGAAGAATTCCTCCTATTTTCGAATCAACGTCGTTTTTGCGCTGCATGCACAAGCTAGCTATTCCGTCGTCAAATGCTACTACGAGCTAAGTAAACGGATAGGTGTTGCGCTGTTGTACGAAGAAAAGCGTGCGAGTTACCTTTCGACTGAAATGAAGATGATGGTTTCATGTATAGATGAAGTGGCGGCTGCAGCACAGGAACATGACCACGCAACAACAACCAGTGGACCATGTGGCAATGTGTTTGATACTATTCTAAAGGATAGTACCTTAGCACAGTTTATCAAAACGATTTATCAAGATCTGAGTACAACGGGACTGCTCAATGTAACGATGAATCAATCGGTTACATTGAGCTTCTGTCTTCCGCAAAAAGCTCATCAGTTTCATAAAAAAGGAGTTGTCATCGAACCGGAAACAATTGATCGATGTTTGCACGCTCTAAAGCCTTACCATGGAATGTTACTGTTGGTAGATCCATCTGAATTGCTAGATTGTGTGCCTCCATCCGGCGCCCGCATGCTGCTACAGCTGATCGAAGCCTATAACCCATTGAAAAGTCTACAGAACATGGCTTCCGATGCAGACCTTCTGATAGACCATGTCTACCAACTGGTAGGTCATCTGGTATACTGGGCTAAAGCTACCATTATCTATCCACTTTGCGAGACCAATGTTTACGTCATAGCTCCGGACGCGCAACTTAACATTCACTCGAATCTGTCGGAAAAGTTTTCGACAAAATTCCCGGGCATGTCTCTGTTTGAGGTGATCAGTGACTTTTCATTACCAACATCGATTGGACATTTGACTACACCGTTACAGCATCCGGCTCGTCAGGGGAGATTGGCTCAAATGGTGTTGTGGATGTTGCAGCACCACCTTCTAATGCAGCTGCACACATACGTTCAATTTATTGCGTCGTATGATGATGACGAAGAAGGTTTTTCCAGCATGAACGGAAACCATAACGATGAATTAAAAAAGATAAGAGAAGAGGAAAAGCGTGTCAAGACCAATGTGTATGTTTTTAGAATGGTTTGTTAACGCAATTTAGGTTTCTTAATTAACAATTTCTTTTCAGTGGGTGTGGTTCACTTCCGGCCACCTCTAGTCAACCCCTTGCAGTTCCTACGAATCGTAAACATTCCCTTTCGGAGGACCTGTTCCCCGATAGTTTAACTTTGGCAACCTCGAACACTCGACCTTCGTCAGCGAGTCATCGATCCAACATTAGCCATTCAAGCGTTGGTCAAACTGCATCCAGTACGGATAATGACGAAAGTATAGCCTCAATGGATGATGACGACAAGATCAAGCGGCTTCTGTCGGCATTTCCAGAGTGTGACCGTAAGGCGATACTGAAGATTCCAGCGGCTTCCAATCCTGAAGACCTATCACTGATGGTACGTCTTTGGCAGGCCGGGTACTTCAAAGGCGAACACCATCTGGAAGAGATTATGTACTTCGAAAACCTAAGGCGATCGCAGTTGCTTCAGTTGGTGGATAAATTTCGAGACATTCTTGTCATCTATGAAACTGAAGATCCGGCCATCGGCAGTTTATACACAGTACCACAACAGTAAGGAATTATTAATCTTAAAACACGACAAACTCCGAGCTAAAATTAAGACCATTTATGTCAACATGGCTTTGGCACAAGAAGGAACAACTTGAACATGATAAATAGATAGCAACCATAAAAAATTTATTCGAATTCTTAACTGTCCATTTAAGCATATCAAACCCAAGTGGAAAGTTGATACATCAAGGTTTTTTATTCGCTTCATTTGCTGTTCTGAAATAGATCGATCTAATTCCACCTGTGATTGTTATGTTTTATGAAGAGTCAATGATATACAAAACTGAAGGAAGGCTAGATTTTTCGTTTCCGACATTATTTAGGCCTTGAAATCAGGCACTCCTTCGAAGGTACAACCAGATCTTTGAATAATTTTCCGGGCCGCCCAGATACCACACTCGATGCATGTATCAAAGCTTCGCTGTTGGACTAACTGAGCCAGAAAACCACCTACAAAAGCATCGCCGGCACCGTTTGTGTCTACAATTTGTTCTGTCGGAAGCAAATCAACTGGAAATTCACGAATGGCTCCATCTTGAATTAACAGCACCGGGTCACTGCCCTGAGTAATGATCACAATGCGTCCCCGAGCTTCATTTTGCTTCGGTAGTGCAGAAATCTTCAAACCAATTTCCTTCAGATCTTCGGTGCCAAACTTTTGTGCCTCGGCAAAGGCAAGCGTTTCCTGAAATAGCGTGTATTAGTTCATTTACTACTTTCGAACATGCGGGTCTTACCGTTTCGTTTCCGAAAAGAATATCAATGTATGGAACCACTTGGTCCAAGTTTTCTTTGAAAAATTGCGGAATGAATGGAGCACTCAAGTTCATCATAAATAACCGATTTTTGGAGAGAGCATGCTTCGCCACAGTCAGAATGCTCTCTACACTCACCGTTAGAAAGAAACCGGAAATGTAAAAGTATTCCGCATTTTGTACAAACTTATCACATTCCGGCATTTTAAGATGATCCACCGTGAAGTTGTTGGCTGAAGCTAGGTTAGCACACAAACTCCGCTGGGTTCCGGTTACCAGCACGGCGCATGTTCCTGTCGGAGTGTCCTTGCAGTATTGGTACTGCACATTGACTCCATCTTCGGTGGCTTTTTCTGCAAGAATATCGGAATACTTGTCTTGTCCTACGCATCCGAAGAACACGGCGACTTTCGGCCTTTGAAGAACCCATTGTGCCACGCGGAATGAATTCTGGACGCTTCCACCAGCGATAAATTCAGCGCTAAACTTGTCGACCAGCTCCTTATAGCTACAAGTAACAAATATAAACGAATATTTGTTGGCAAGCTTTGGAATCCCATTAATCATGCTAGAATATATTTACATTGGCATGTGCTTTTCTTCTGCAAGGATGGCATTGTTTGGCAACATGTCGTATTTGGCAAGGAATTGCTCATCCACAATTGCCGAGATGTCCAGCAACGGGTTGCCACATCCCAGTAGAAGACCGTCCCTGAAATAAAATGAAAAAAAAAAAACGGAGACAGTTAATCAGTCGAACGAAAGAGATTGTGTTTTTCGTCTAATCCTAATTTCGCTGATGCTTCTCAAATAAAAAAAAGACCTCTTGACCCGCCTGACCACTTATCAGTTTCCTTTCAATCAAGCACCATTTGAAGATTATTTGCAACGAGTGACTATCTTCTTTTCTTCAACTCGTAACATGAGGCTATACCAATACGAGTTCCGTAAAACGGGGCGACTCTGACCAAAATTTTTGTTCTAGGCATTACATAAATTTTGATACATGATTTAGATTTTGGAGTACCCTATTTGATGGCATTTATTGCAGAGAATACATTATCTTTTTGAAATATAACATTTATGGATATTTATATTTTGATGTGTACAATTCATAAGAATCAGCATGAGTTCTCAACACCCTGTTCACATATGTACTGAAGTACATGCTGAGAAGGCTATTAATGGCATAATAATGGATTTTAGCATGAAGTAAGCAAGTATGTGCTTAACTGACTAATACTTTATAAAAAACAAACCCTGTTTAAATTAACTAAGGATTATATATTCAACACAAACTTCAGTATTTGAATTGTCATGTGCATAAACCCTTTTTGATTTTTTATTCAAACACGCTCGGAACATCAACGTTTTCTACCACTATAAAATAGCTACACATCTTTCTTATTATGTTGTTATGTTACTCCATGCGTGAGGTTGACGCTTAAGTCTCTAAGCAGCATGGGTTTGTTTCGCAAACAGTATCCGTTTCATTTCTATTACCATTGAAATGGACCCTTGTTCAATTTCAATTTCATACTACCGTACTCTAACGGAACTATCAATACTCCATTTTTCTCTCTAGTTAATAAATGTCCACTCCTATAGCCTCATGTCGATATGAAATTCTTTCAAAACTTTGTGATCTACAAGTTTCAAACATTCCGACAAAGTCACTCCATTTCACGGTACAACACTGTTCAAGGTGTTGAAGATAAATATACATTCACATCAACGGGGTCATGAAATGATCTTCCTCGGCCTTACCTCAGATTTGCCATCGTATCCAGATATCTAGTATAGAGAATTCAAGTTTGCACTCAAGGCACAGGTTCAGGGTTATTCTGCGTGGCGTATCAGGTGAGACGACAATTGTCACCTCGCAGTCACATGACTATTCTCACTCGATTCCCTTAGTCGAGTCGAGTGACGCGAGAGGTTCATTTCTCGGTGAGTGAGAAAATGAATCGCATGTGACTCTGTATTCATTCGAAGAACTGTCAGTTTACTACATTCTGGAGCAACAATATTACAGGGCCCAACAGCATTTCTAAACAAGCCGTTGTAAACGTTTTAATCGCAAAAAAATAAGTTTCCCACACAAATCAATGACACCGTTGTGAAGGGAAAAGTTTCCCCAACCAAATTATGCTGTTTATTAGCATGAGTGGCCCAACACTTTGTGAGAAACGGACTAACAAGGCATTGCTCGGGAACGTTGTTTGGCCATATTCTTTTAATGCTTCAGAATTTTGTTTTGAAGAGGATAACGTTCGTCTTTTTGCTGCAAGTCGATTGGAAGTGAAATAAAACGAGAAAATTTAATCATCTTGAAGCAATTAAAATTAAATAATCCACCATGGGTTCTCTGAATTAATTGATATTTATGTTTTTCAGAGTGAGAAGCAAAACGGAAAAGTGTAGAGGCAACCACTGTACGAAGGTGTTTTTAGAACAAATAAACGGCTGACTAAAACTAACTACCGGCATAAAATGTGTCCGCGGCTCGGTGCACTGGGTCGCGACGGGCTGAACCTCTTGGTCCGATGTCACGTCGTCAACGATGGTGACTGATAAAATATACTGAAGCCGCATCGGTGGATTGACTGCCCGCGGGTTTATGTGTTTTTTTTTCTGGTTAATGTGTACTTTTTTCGACTGGTACGGAGTATATAAATAGTGTGAATTGCAACGATTATCATCATGAAAGTTGCGAAAATTTGGTGATGAATTGGTTTATAAACGTTGTATTCCTATTCGAAATTGTGTAATTTTGGTATGTGTTTAGAAATGAGCCAACTTGTTTCCTGTCGGAGATTCCACAATATTAAGGAGTGTGTCGTTCATCTCGTTTAATAAAAAAAATGTTTGGCCCATTTCTGTTACTTTTAATAATGTCCGATGCTTTCGTAGCTTGACCGGCTGTTTTGACCAAGGATTATGTTGGATATACATTCGTCAGTGGAAACATCCTTTAAACTGTTCAGATTGCAGAAGCTCCAGTTGCTATCGGTCTACAAATAGATTTTGTCGTTGCCGTAAAGATAGTCATTGCCCTTTAGTTTAATACATAGTGATTTTTCTATTCTATTTTGATTTTACCTGTAAGTGTTTCTATAAGAAAGAAAAGCTCATAATTAATTGATTAATAATAATTGGAATCAACATATTAAAAAAAAAAAACAACAACAAAAGTATTGTATATCAGCTTTTATTTTTGCTTTATCAAACCTATTCCAACGATGTATTTTTTACTTTCGTTTGCAAGAGATCCAACTTTTTCTTTTTGTACTCCAGCAAGAGCAATTTATATTTTAGTTTCTCAGCATTTTGCTTTTCTATTCGTAGAGCATTTTCTTGTTCGAAGCGAATTTTTTTTTCCTGCAAATACATTTTTTTTCTAGTATAACGTGCCAAGTCCTTGACACCATCTCGGATTTCTTGAATGCATTTTGTTTGCTCTTCAAGCAACTCCTCACGTGTTTTGGCACCGATTGCTGTTGATGGAGTTGCGTACTTGGCAATTCAGCATCGTTATTCGGATCTAGGTTTTCGTCTTCACTGTCCTCACTATTTGCATTTGATTTTTCTTGATGCTCTGATCTCTTCTGTGAGTGTGTTCTTGAAAATTAACCTCGGTCGTTACACTGGATGCTAAACCATATGTATTGCCTGTTGAAAGAAAATAAATAAAAAATAGAAGCCAAAAATGTATAACCACATGTGATAAATTACCATCAGAAGCAACAGTTTTATCTAGTTGAAGCAGTGCTACGACTGCCTCCTCACATGAAGTGAGATTTGTCATTTTATTAGGACCTCCACCTGTCGCACGAGCCTCCGTAAGGTTGTGAGATAGTTTCCTTTTTGTTTTAAGTTTGAAGGCGTTCCATACCTTGAAAAGAAATTGAACAACTTTATCAAATAAAATAAGGCTTTTTGATCGGTACATACCTTCTGCCATCCATTCAAAGATCGAATCGGTGGACCAAGGCTATTAAGGTCCTTTGTGAGAGCGGCCCAGACTCCCTCAAATTTTTTCTGTTGAAATTTGCCGCCTCAGAAAATTTCAGTCCTTTGGCCACCTGAGGGTACTTTTCCATCGTAGCCACCAAACAATCGAACTGCTTCCTGTTTGTTATTTTTATTCTGAAATGTGAAAAGTTAAGAAAAATTATTAATTAATATATTTTCTGATAAATTATGTGATAAATTTACTCACAGCTTCGTCTCCATTTTCAACAGTCGTCAATGGTTTAGGATACGCCTTGAAATGTCACTTCTGAGCGACAATTGTCACTCACATACGACTGGGAGAATAATGCGAGAGTTCATCTAAGTTCATTCGTGGTGACTTTTCTCACTTTATTCGCCTACGAGAATCGCGTGAGACGGGTGACTCGAGTCGTCTCACCTGAAACGCCACGCAGAATAACCCTGAGAGTAAGCTCTATTAGAGTAAAAAGTGAACATACTCTGAGAAAAATTTCATCGTTGTACCGACAATTAAATCATGGTCAGGATGACTATCGCATATAATGGTTTAAATAACCATGAAAATGGTCGAATTCACCACGTTCATGGCATTTTTGACTATGATCATGGTAACAAGGACTATTCCGACATTATGGAAAATGCTGCATCAACTATTTTTAATGGTAGTTTTGACCATGATCATAGTCGGTTCAAAATCACTATACTGCAATAGTCATCCTAACCCCCAATAATGGTAAAATTGACCATCAAATTCCTCTCTGTGTAGCTCTATTAGAGCAACAAGTGAACATGAGTAAAAATATCGATGTTCAACTTGAAACATAAAAATAATTTAAAGTAAATAGAAAGCATGTTTCGAACGCAAATAACAATTCTTGAATCAAATTCAATCATGTTAATTTCAACAATACATACATCGGGTAAGCGTATTTGAGCGTGTACTTTCCTCTCCAGAATGTGAGGCAGAAGGAATACTTTCGACGTTCGCAACAGGTTATTTGTTCGATTCTTGGAACCTGTTAGCATTCAAGCCAAATCCGGAATTAAAATAACCCAGATTCTTGCCCAGATTCATAAAATAAATTTAGAACGCAACCTGAAGAATCCAAATATTATTTAAAAACAATAATAACTTATTCTTGTATCCAAAATCCGTACGTTTATTGATATCATTAATATGCTTACAATAAACATAACATGATTGTTATTTCAAACAAGCGAAATAAAGCAAGTTTATGTTTGCGGCCAGAATAAACTAAGTTTATGTTTGGATTCACCTGGAATATGTTTGTTATGACAGTATTTTTTCTGCGTGTTTATCTCGCATGTGCGCGCCGAATTTCTTTTTGCGAAAATTCTCCGTACTGTGTTTCTTTGTCAGGTGATAATCAGCCTTATTCTGCGTGGCGTGTGAGTCGAGACGACTCGCTCTCACATACGAGGTGACAATTGTCGCCTCGTGTGAGGTGACTCTGCATTTGATTTACACGGAGAGTCACCTCACACGAGGTGACAATTGTCACCTCGTATGTGAGAACGAGTCGTCTCGACTTACACGCCACGCAGAATAAGGCTGAATGAAAAAAAAAAAACTGCCGAGGGACTGCACGTTTAGATGAAATCTACTGTAATGCTTTGTTCAGACCGAGGTTCAGACTACAGAGATGTATCATGATACAAGAGTATCTTGATGACGTTTTTCATGTTAATAGTTTTTATAACACCCTTGTAACATGTTGAAATTCCGTAGTCTGAACAAGGCATACGTATTTTATACTAATTTTGAGATTATATTTGCAGGCATCATGCACTATAGTCTGTTTTTTACTGCCAGGAACACGTTGCAGGTTATGTCTCTGGTTTGCAATTTCAAAAAACACCTGCTAATATATGATTCGAAAAAAATGGATGGAAAATAGGAAAATGTATGAGGATTTTTTGCATCAATAAACAATGTAGCTGACAAAACTGGTTTTATTACTATGAAATTCGCAGCTAGATTCGAAGCTATTTTAACCAAAATTCCAGCACAGCCAAAAAGAATCGAATACCGTAATGGCAACAGAAAAGTCGGTTTGTTTGACAGCGTTCGGTAATATTTGAGTAAACCGATGTTCGGTTATAGTTGATTGGATTTATTTTTGTCAACAGAGTTTTTGGGTAAATTTGACAGATTATGAGAAAGTTAAAAAAAAATTAACGAGAACTTGGTTGATCCATTTTGAACCGAAAAAACTACCGAGCGTTCAGCAGATAAAAACTCGTTTAAAATTCAACCGAGTTTGGTATTGTTTTCTATGTGTGTAGGTTATGCGTCCAAAAGTGACTAGTTCTTAAATACGAATAAAGAGTACTTTTTACGTATTTTCAAGTTGACATACGGCGGCAAAAAAATGCGTAAAAAGTATTTGATGCCTTCTTGCTGACGCCATTTTTAATGGTCATATTGACCATGATCATCGTCGGTTCAAAACCACTGCCATAGTCATCCCAACCCTCAATAATGGTACAATTGACTATCAAACTTTTCTCTATGTACTTTTTCAGAACACTAGAATGTTTATTAAATAACCTTATGAAAATTAGCCACAAGGAAAAGGTTTGAATCTCATAAATTACCTTATGAAATGTGGTTGTCACAACCACTTTTAATAGTTTGCTTATGGCAAGTGTATAGTTTCATTATACAACCTTATGAGATGTATTTGTTAATGCTATGGAACTCATGCACTTGTAATACTTATATTTTAAGTAATAATTTTAAGTAATATTTTCAAAAGCAAATCGTTAGAAAAACAGCGCCACCTAGTCTAGGTTTCACCAAACTCAAACTGACAGACAGTCAACGACTATCAAATCTTGAGGCGGGGCGGTGGCGCCATCAACAAAAGATTCACCAAAACTAACGGAAACGAGCTGTAATTTTAAAATGGCAGTTACAGAAATACACACGAAGGACACTTCAGCTTGGATGTCTGTTCTCTGTGTTATTACGCAAGAACAAAATTAATCGATAACTTTTTGTAAATTTTCAAGTTAAAATACGTCAGCAATCGTTTGCTCACGACGCCGCATACTTCACTTAGTTGAAGTGCCCACTGATGTGGCGAAGTTGTGGCATCTGCTAGCATCATGCCAACCCGGTTGACACGATGTTTTGACGTGCAATGAGATGCCACATGGCGGCACTTAGATGGACGCCTCGCCTTATCGCTGTAACAAAACTGAAAGATTAGCTGACGTCATGACGGCCGCTAGTTGCTTGTTATTTGTCGATTTGTTTTTAAATTGACGGTTATGGAATTTCACACACACTGAGAAACAAGCTTTTTTTTAATGGGATGGAAAATCTGCATACAGACTCCTGACTCAGGGTGTGAGGATGAGGGTGCCAACTCCTCAACCCACTAAAAACCTACCCGGGCCTCTAGCCTTGAATACACCCCCCCCCCCCCCCCCCCGGGGTCACCTTTCAGTATTACTTGTATGAGAGGGCTATTGTGAGATAAGCACCCGCTCATGTCTAACTACTTAGGGCTTTAGTAGTACAACAGAACAATATCCGTGAGCAGCTTAAATGTTGTCCCGGACGGATGAAAAGAACAGGACGACTTTGACAGGTAAACCCGATTCTTTTTTTTTCTATCAAACGAAGACGGCTTGCTTTTGTGTTGGTGGATTTGACAGTTCTACAATTTTCATGGTAAAAGGAATCACTTTTAAATTTACACACTCAACCGAAAAAATACACTTTCAAATCAAACGCAAAACTTTCACAGTGGATAATTTTACTTTTAATTTAATGAAAAATAAACTCTTTTCAGAAGTAAAGTGCAAAACTTTTAATAAAACAAGATCTATTTTTTTGTGTGTGGAAGGTAACTTCCCCATGAAGCCGTTCGACTCATCCAGATATTTCCGGAATTAGTGGTGGAATTATTCCCTCTGCCACCTAGCCGTCGATGTAACTCTGGTAGTCTTGCGAATACCTCTTGTGCCCCTTTGCTCGAAGTACTCTGTGTCCTCTTTTATGATGATGACAATGGGCCTCATCCCCGCTAAAACGCGTACCACGTCGCGTGACGCGCGGTATGCGCTGATTACTCTCAAGCACATTAGCCTGTGAGTACTTTCGAGCTTACTGAGGTATTTGTATTGTAAGATGAAATAAACCAGTATCACACTTTGTGAGTGACCCCAACAGTATTCTTACTGTATACTTCAATCGGTCCAAATCGCTGTAGTGTTTTCAAGATTAGCTTGTTAACCCAACGAAAAGTCACAATCACACTTTGTGAGTGGCAACAACAGCATCTTTACTGTTGGCATAAATAGAATTGTCTTGTTTAGGTCAAGACCTACTTTCTTACTGTCACGACGAGACCCCCCGACGCCGTTCAACTGTGGCAATATTATTGGAAACTCAACAGTGGCCGTGACTATTGAACCATCATCAACAATGCAACAAAGGAGATAAAGGAACATTGAAATTAAAACAATACTCGAAAGGAATCGAACCGGAGTGAATTAACTTAATCTATTTTCTGCCTTAAGCCTAAATTATCTACTTATTATCCACTTAACTCGAATAGTAAAACATAATCTAGTGTGCTTAAAATTAGTTTACTCTATAATACTACGGTAGAACCAACAATCAATATGCAACTAGCGATTTGAAATTGGTTCACTGTTGTAGAACCCCTTGGTCCGAAGTACACCTTGAAGCCAGCACCTAACTATAATATTTGCGCCTTTGTTTGGATTTGCTGTGTTATTTTGACAGTGTGTTTGAGAGTGTGTTCGTGTGAGTTCATTATGAGGGGCGTATTATTAAGCTTGGGACCGAGCTTGGGATCGATGTGCTAGTACTGACTGAGCCTAGAAAAAAATCGTATTTGTTCGGGACCTACTGGTCTTAGAGTTAGTCTATGGTAGAACTTAAAGTGTAGTGATTAAATTAAATATTACGGATTAACTGGAGCTAGCTTTCGTACACAAAGGTAACGCGTACAACTCGGAACAATAGGATGGAAATTATTATGGAATCTTACTTATTTCTAAATCTACGATTACGAATTGTGCTTAAATACTAAGGAAGAACAGAAATTGCCTGAATTTAAATTACACAAGGAAATCTACAGTGTAAGTAGTGAGAAATTGTTGTCCGTACAGCAAAGCTATAGATCTCATATTTACAACAGTGATTTCCACGTAAAAGGTCCACTGATTCGTGATACGATCCTCAGGTTCGAAGGTTCACCAAAAATTGTAAGCTACTATAAGAAACTTGCCTCGAGATTAGCTAATTAAAGTTTATTTTTAGCTTAAAGCTTACCACCATTAAAACTTGGTTTGCTATCAAAGATTTTGGAAAATCTATCCCCCACAACACTTACTTATATATATATATATATATATATATATATATATATATATATATATATATATATATATATATATATATATATATATATATATATATATATATATATATATATATATATATATATATATCATGTATATAAATAAATATATTCAGAATTTTATAATATTCGGTAGGATTGTTCAACATCGAAAAATATTAGACCCGGTTTTTTTTTTTGTTTGAAAAACCCGTATTTTTTTCGTGATTTCGTTATTAGATTTGCAAATCTTCAAATTCTTGATTTTTCAAAAATTTTTATAACTCCTAAACCGTTTAACCGATTTTAGTCATTTTTGGCCATTGTATTGGTATTTTTTTGATTTTCCAAGAAAAAAACAAACCTTTGAATATATCAATTTTTGTATGAAAAAAATACAAAACAAATAGTTTTTCTTGAATTTGACTGCGAGGGGCCTCAACGACTCCTTGTTTTAGTATTTTTAAATGAAAGAGCATTCAATTTTACATAACATATCAAAAAATTGGAGATGTTCTGCGTGTCGTTTTGGAGATACAATTTTTTAAATAATAAATCATTACTCTTCATTTTATACATCACCCGCCTGTAGAAACGATGAAGATGCATGGTAGATTACCATGCGTCTCCATCCAATCAAACCTATGACTAATGAAATCTATGAGTAGGTCACAGAATGTCAAGTAAATATTATATAATAAATAATATTTACTTGACATAATTATATAATATTATAGCAACTAAGACTAATGAGACTTTAGGTAGATATTGACAATTTGATTACCTAACATTCTTTTCGTTACACAGAGGGGCATTGGTATTATTATTTAAAAGAAGAACCGTTGATACGTATTGACTACCTACTGTAGATGTAGAATGTTTATCGACCTGTGAGATTGAATTGAATTGTTTCTCGGCTGTAGCGATCAGGTCTACTCGCTGACGGGAGGGAGTAGAGTGGAATTTCTAAAGCGGAGAAGCAGCAGAGTGAACAACATCTCTTTCATTTCATACTCGTCGCTCGCTTGCGTTATCTGTTATTCTGTTGCTTTCTCGCTTTAGAAATTCCGCTCTACTCGCTCCCGTCTGCAAATAGACCTGATCGCTATAGCCGAGAAACAATTCAATACCTATTGTAGTCTAGGCTGCAGTTCACTTCACTTGATCGTAGGTACAATATAAACATCATATAAAACACGGAAATTTATGTAAGAAGTTACCAGTTGAAAACAAAGTATCATATCAGAACAGTTATATCAAAGAATATCGTAAAATGAAACGTAAGTGTTCAATTTGTAGTGTTTGGGTGTTGAGTTCGTGTTCCAGAAAAATCAACGCAAAATTGTACGACCATGCTGTGGAAAAAAAGGTTAAAATTGATGAGAGTAGCTCTTTCATTTGTCAAAGTTGCTACAAGAAATTGTATAAGCACATTGATACCATGACCGAAGAACCCATTACAGGACCATCCAGTATAGGCACTACAGGTATGTTATATAAAAGTTCATATAATTCTGTTTTAATTTGAATTCTTCTCTTGCAATTGTTACTGGAACATTTTTATTTTTACATTCTTTTAGAATCGTGCGAAGCAACCAGTCACGAAACAATTGCCCTTGCAGGACCGTCCGGCATTGTTCCTTTTCCCTACCAAAGTAAATAATAAAATAGAAATTATTTGCATGATTTCCAATCAATCAATTTTTAATCAATAATTTGTTATATTTATTTACAGGCTCATTGGAAACAACCAGCTATGAATCGATCGGTACCACCAATAACACGTTTTTGTCTGACGATAATGAAATGCTAACACAGCTTAAGGATAAATTTAAGGAAACAAAAGATAGCAATGAGCGGTATAGGATTTTAACCACACTGCCCAAAAGTTGGTCTACATATAGGATTATGCAAGAGTTTGATGTTTCCCAATATATGGCCAACCAAGTGAAAGTATTACAACAACAGGAGGGAATAATGTCAGTGCCTAAAAAGAGGATTAGTAGAGCTTCGTTAGGAGAGGAAACGCTAATGCGTGTTCGTAATTTTTATAATAGCGACGATATAAGTCGTGTGTGCCCGGGAAAAAGGGATTATTTGATATCCAACAATGAAGAAGGTAGGATCTACATACAAAGAAGGTTAGTTTTATGCAATTTGCAAGAGGCGTACTCCATATTTAAAAATACTCATCCTGATATTAAGATTGGATTTTCGATGTTCGCCAGTAACCGTCCAAAACACTGCATTTTGGCAGGAACAAGTGGCACGCATACGGTGTGCGTTTGCATTTACCACCAAAACGTTAAATTGATTTTTAAAACACTCCAAAGTAAACAATTACTTCCAGATGGTGTTCAGTCCTACCATGATATGTTTTCAAAAATAATTTGTCAAAATCCAAATGAGCATTGCTGGCAGCAATGTTGCGAAAATTGTCCGGGAATGCAAATTTTGGCGGTAGAACTTATGACCATTCTTAATAACGGTCACGTTGAATCATTACAATTTAAACAATGGCGTCAAGCAGAAAGATGCAGTTTGGACTTAGTTGAAATGGACACACAAGAATTTATTGATACTTTTTTAGAAAAATTACTCAATTTATTGCCACATAACTTTACAGCTGAGCGACAGGCAAACTATTTAAAACACGTGAAAAACAATTTAAAAGCTACTGAGTGTATCATAATCTGTGATTTTTCGGAGAATTATTCATTCGTTGTGCAGGATGCAGTTCAAGGCTTTCATTGGGCAAACGCTCAATGTACTATTCACCCTTGTGCTATTTATTTTAAAGATGAAGAATCAAATGATTTGAAGTTTACCAGTTTTATTGCAATTGCTGATTTCACTAAACATAATCATGTCGCAGTGCGTCTTTTTTTGACTCAATGCATAGCGTTCATAAAAAGTAAGTTATCAGGTTTAGAGAAAATTTATTTCTTCTCAGATGGATCTGGAAGCCAATACAAAAATAAAATGACTCGCTTTTAATTTGTGCAACATGCAAAAAGATTTTGGCATAGATGCCGAGTGGAATTTTTTCGCTACTTGTCATGGAAAGGGCCCTTGTGATGCTTTGGGAGGCGTATTGAAACGAAATGCTGCGAAAGCCAGTTTGCAAGATCATCACATAACAACGGCCGAAGAACTTTATTCATGGGCTATTTCTAAGCCAGACTCGAAAATACACTATCAATTTTTTTCGGAATCCGACTATAATAAAATGGAAAGAAAATTAAAAAATCGTTACACACGTGTGAAGCAAATTTCAGGGACTCAGTCATTCCATAGTTTTAAGCCTCAAAACGAAGAGTATATTATTGTGAAACAAAATTCATTTTCAACGGAAGAAAAATGTATAAAATTGTTATGAAAAAACTTAATAAATAAAAATAAATGTATAAAAGTGTTTTTCTTATTTTTTAACATGTTCATCATGTCGCGCGGCTTTAAAGTGTTTTTTTCTTGGAACTTACACTAAGCAAAAATATTTGAAATTTTAAAGCCTTATTTATTTGAAAAGGTAATCGTCAAAA
Organism: Aedes koreicus; assembly: GCA_024533555.2. Classification (NCBI taxonomy): domain Eukaryota; kingdom Metazoa; phylum Arthropoda; class Insecta; order Diptera; family Culicidae; genus Aedes; species Aedes koreicus. The sequence continues at coordinate 204,477 of JAHHFK020004455.1, forward strand.
AATAGCAATTGGTCTGTGTGGTTAACGGAAAGCCTTAAAGACTGATTCGAATGTTATACTAAGTTTGTAAGTAACTCATAGATTTCATTAGTCATAGGTTTGATTGGATGGAGACGCATGGTAATCTACCATGCATCTTCATCGTTTCTACAGGCGGGTGATGTATAAAATGAAGAGTAATGATTTATTATTTAAAAAATTGTATCTCCAAAACGACACGCAGAACATCTCCAATTTTTTGATATGTTATGTAAAATTGAATGCTCTTTCATTTAAAAATACTAAAACAAGGAGTCGTTGAGGCCCCTCGCAGTCAAATTCAAGAAAAACTATTTGTTTTGTATTTTTTTCATACAAAAATTGATATATTCAAAGGTTTCGTATTTTTGCTTGGAAATTCAAAAAAATACCAATACAATGGCCAAAAATGACTAAAATCGGTTAAACGGTTTAGGAGTTATAAATTTTTGAAAATTGAAGATTTTGAAAAATCACGATTTTTTGGACCAGTCTAACGCAGAAAGGTCCAGTCTAATAACGAAATAAAAAAATACGGGTCTAATATTTTTCGATGTTGAACAATCCTACCGAATATTATAAAATTCTGAGAGATCGTATAACTTTTTTTCATGGAATTGCTGTATATATATATATATATATATATATATATATATATATATATATATATATATATATATATATATATATATATATATATATATATATATATATATATATATATATATATATATATATATATATATATATATATATATATATATATATATATATATATATATATATATATATATATATATATATATATATATATATATATATATATATATATATATATATATATATATATATATATATATATATATATATATATATATATATATATATATATATATATATATATATATATATATATATATATATATATATATATATATATATATATATATATATATATATATATATATATATATATATATATATATATATATATATATATATATATATATATATATATATATATATATATATATATATATATATATATATATATATATATATATATATATATATATATATATATATATATATATATATATATATAAGTTATGCTATTTCCAATCTGGTTAGCATAAAAAAATAAATTTATTAACGATTTTTACTTATCGCTACAACATCACACTTAGAACTAACTGATATTTCGATTTTCTTCACTTTTTATTAACTAAGTCTGCTGAATCGGCATTCCTCCATGTGGCGTGATTCCGGTGAAACCTTTGTCCGCATGCTTGGTAATTCTCGCGCGTGTCATCATTTTATCCTTATGCGCGTGCAATGGGCCAAGCACGGTTGGTTGTTTTTGCTATGGGCTCGGGTGGAACTATTGGTGTTGCATCTCTATGGTGGTGGCGGGAACCGTCATAACGTCTCCCCCCTAAGTGTCAAGCGTCCTCGATTGGCTTGTTTGACCCTTTCGTAAGAACGAACCTCGGTGCGGGAAAGAGGGATTCTGTCAGGCCGATTGTCCCATCCTTTGAAACGGTTGCTGTCTTCTGGGTGTTGCCCAATGGATTGATGTCGGGCTTTCTTTTGGTCTTTTGTAGAGTGATGGTATCTTCCTTCTGGACTTGATAAGGTTGACTTCTGGTTGACTTTTTGAATCTACGAATGCAGAATATGGTTAAGGGTAAAAAGACAATGGAGGCAATGGCTATTCCTCCAAGTGTCTGGGAGCTGGTCATGTGAAATTTAAGTCTTTGAATTTCCTTTAAATTATCGAGATTCATTTGGTGTATCTCGTTGATGTCGGTCTTCTGTTTAATAATTTCGATCTCTTTGCCGAATATTGGTGTGAGATATTCGTGATGATTTATGATTTTAGTATTGCTTTTGAACGTAAGATTCTGCACTGTAACTGTGCAGTTACCTGTTTCGATGATGGTTGGTACGGAAATTAGTTGAGACTCTCCACATGAATCCTGGATTAATACTGCTTTGTATGTGTCGATGAGAATGGTACCAGTGCTGATTTCCTTGATTATTGGTTGGACTGGTTGTTTGTACATCGGGCATTTAGCTTTCTGATTAGTTAGGATGTTGAAGATACATTCGTCGTTTACTGGGAAGTTATTATTACAGATGAAACACTTTTCGCTCTGCTCATAGAATGTCTGTTGATTGTAAGCCACATAGCGGATGCTCGTGTCGATCCTCGTTCCATTTACGTTGACTGGTTCCAACTGCATCAATGTGTACTGCTTCGGTTCAATTATGGGAAGTTTGACAATTATAATGATGTGATTGTTTTGTAACGAAACAACTGATTGTACAAATTTATAAATTTCATCTTCAAACTTTATGCCAATTTGTTGATTTTCTAAGAATTTCCAAATATAGTCTTTTTCATTTATACCAAGAATATTTTTGTTCAAGCTATTGGTTTTCGAGAAAGCGACTTGTTCTTCCAAGTCTTCCAAAGTTTTTATAAGAATATCAATGTTTAAAATTAAATTGATTAATTCTAGGTCTTTCCTAAGTGCTGTGTTCTGCATCTGTACGTGTTCTTTAATGGATCTAAGAGTTTTTGAAACTTTGTTAATAGTAGTTTGTAAAACATTATTGATTTTTATTTGTTTAATTTGATTGTCAATGATTTTGTTGCTGTTAAGTTCTAATGTTTCTACATTTTGATTAATTAAATCCAAATCTTCTTGATCGGGATTACCTGCTATTAATTTAATTACTTTTCCTAGTGCGTTAAAAAGTCCTCTTTTGACGCGTTTTGGGTAAAATCCTAACAATTTTTCGTATGCTTTCTTGATTTTGAATTGCAGTGTTTGTTCTAAGTGATCCGATATGTTAATAGTATTTGCTAAATTCTCAATGTAAACAATATTTTGTTTTATCTCATCTAAATTTACCTTATGAATTATTCGTTCGTACCCTGTTTTAATGTGTACTGCGTCCAATTTAATCGTCAATAGTCCGTTTCTTGTCGATACGTCATGATAGATGGATGCTGAAGTCCATTGAATGAGTCTGAAATAAGTAGGAAAATTTATTCTTTAACTCTATTTTTGTGAATTTTAACGCCATATGTGTCTTTAAAAGTGAGTTCTTCGTTTTGCATTACTTTTGAAATCTTGTATGGATCTTTGTCCTTTGTGATACGTTGGTTAACTTTTACGTAAATGTTTTGTCCTGGTTCTAACTCCTTAGGTGAGCTTTTGGCTTTGTTTTCTTTTTCAACCTGTCTTTTACGTTTTTCCATTTGTACTTTTATGGCGGATTGAACTTTGTTATAATTTTGTAAAATTTCGTCCGTACTTGTTTCGTTCTGATAGTTAAAAATTACGTGTTTTGGTTTGAATCCAGTCGTTGAGTGGATTGTATTATTGTAAATATCTACGAATATATTAATTTTGTCGAAAAATTCCAAATCTTTGTATTTTGTGTTAAGAGTCCTATATAATTCAATAAGCGTCGAGTGGAATCTTTCCACTATTCCGTTCGAGCTACTCGAACTAGCATGGTGGATTTCAATGTTTAAGTCTTGCATAAATCCAATAAAGGCAATGGATGTCAAACTTGGTTCTTGGTCACTAACTATTGTTTCTGGTCTGCCAAAAACTCTGATGTGTTCTGTGATTGCTCTTTTAAGGTCTACAATTGTCCTCGATTCAAGAGCGATGACGTTTGCAAATTTAGAAAAAGCGTCTACAATAGTTAGCATTTTTCTTCCGTTCATGAAGAAAATGTCTACATGAACTTTTTCGAATGGTTTTCCCGCGGTATTGGTTTTTTGTATTAATTTTGGAGGTTTTCTGTCGTACTTACATTTTTTGCAAGTAGGACAGTTATTTATAAAAATTTTGACTTTCTTATCGATTTCAGGAAAAAAATAATCCAAAAGTATTTGAGCCTTATTCTCTTTCATGCCTCTGTGTGCGTACTCGTGAATTTTGCGTATGATTTCGTCCTGCTCTTCTGATAGCCTTACATCCTGGAGTAGTACCTGTGAAATAAATAGCTTGAAAATTTTGTTGTGAGAAAAGTGTTTTCTATATGTTTCCTGAATTAATTGTGTTAGATGTAGGGGGCAATAAATACAATTCACACCGTTTGGAGTTAATTTTTCTTTGAAAATAGTAACTATATCTTTTTCATTGTATTCCGGTTTTGAGATAGTGAACCTGTGAAATTTTGGAAAAATTTGCTCATGAGCTTCCACGTCTATGGGAGAAATTTTGAAAATTATTTGATTCTTGAATGAGTTTGTCGGTTTTTCCGTTGTCCAAATATAATGGTCGTCACTTGTGTCTGCCGAATGAATTGTCGCTCCGTCGCTTTCATATTCGTCTTGGGTGTCTTCTGTACTGTCTTGGCTATTGGAATTTATCTCAGTTTGATGTTTTCCGTCGACTATTTGAAAATTTAACTCGTCATCTAGAAAATAGTCGTCGTCGTCTGATTCTAATAGTGAAGCGTCAACGTCATCCGTTTTGGTATCTTTTTCCGTTTCATCGGTAGTCTGATTATTGTTAATTTGTTGTCTTGACTGAACTGTGCGCATTGACACATCTCCGTCATTTGTTTGTTTTGAAACTCTCCATTTATCTGAGTTTTGATGATTCCTATTGAGAGGTGTTTGACTTTGCGAAGTATGCGGAGTTATCTTTTTCTCAAAATTATTCGTGTTTTTCATTGATGTATATTCATTTCTAAAAGTATTTGCTTTTGTTGTTTTGACGTCTGTTGTTTGCTTATTTAGTTTCTGTCTATACGCAGCATTTGAGTACTGCATCGTTATGGAATACGCATCCTCAAGTGATTGCGGTCGATAACTTCTGACATGCATGGATAATTCGTCATTTAGTCCGTCGACAAATCGTGTTAATGACATGAGGCTTATTAGGCTGTTTATAGCTTTTGTGGATGCTTTATAATCGTCCATTAAAGCTGCTGTGGCTTTAATCGAGGTGTCTATTTTCTTCACTTGATTATAGAATTCTGTAAGTGTTCTCTTTCCTTGATTTATGTAGAATAATGATTGAATATGAGACGTCAAATCTCTTCTGTCTCCGTATGAGTTTAAAATTATTTCCTTAATTTGGTCCCAGTTGTTTGGGTTACCTGCTGCAATTAATATCTCCTTCGCGTCACCTATAATTTTATTTTTAACAGCTCTTACCAACTGGCTGTAGATGGGTTGATTAGTATAAGCGTTGAAGAGTGCAAGAGTATTTTCTGCATCTTCCAACCAAGCGTGAGTTTCTTTTTTATTGCCCGAAAAAGTTGCTAAGTTTTTAATAGGATCCGGTGTTCGGAATTGGAGAAATGGGTCCTCGGCTTTTGATTTCATATTTCTAATTTGCCCGATCAACTCATTTTGATTGTCGGTTAGTGTTCTTATGTGTTGGAGTAAACTTTCAACCGTGATCGGTTGTTGTGGTGGAACCGGTCGAGGAGCCTCTTCTAGGTCTGGGTCTTCCGGTCCCAGGTCTGGCATTGGAACAGGTGAAATTAAATCACGATCCATTTTGCTCAAAAATAAATATAACTAATTCGTTCTGTGGTGTAATTTGCCTACGCTTTTCGATTGCAGGGCAAAATTAAATCTGAGGCAGGAATTATGCTTCACAATGCACTCGCGGGTCTGTTTTTCTAACGTTGTATGTTTTGCTTGCGGCTTTCCGCTCGCGGGGAATAATGAAATTTGATGCAAGAGTTGTTATATGTTCACAATGCGCTTGCTGTTCGTGGCACTTTCTTCTTTTTAGAAAATAAAATGCGTTTACTTACAAGAGAATGATGATCATCTCCTGGAGTCCAAGTGAGTTTCCTCTAATGGGGTGGGTTCTGTGTGTGGATCCTTCCTCGCTCTAAACCACTCAAACTGCGTGATGTTCCCTCAGCAGCGGTTTCCCGGTGATCTAGTTGTTCACGATGAACGTTGCTTAGTTAGCTTTCGTGCGGTCACTCAAGTAAAACTGTTCTATATATATATATATATATATATATATATATATATATATATATATATATATATATATATATATATATATATATATATATATATATATATATATATATATATATATATATATATATATATATATATATATATAAATTAAGAACTCATTTGGAGTTTCGGGGTTTTTAAAAAAGGTGAACACTGAACTACACTATGTGAAGGTAAGACTAATAATGATTTTTATTGAATGATCGAAATTGGTTGAAACCTACCAATGTCCCTAAAAGTCCTAACACTGCAATTCTCAGCTCAGGTGGTCGGGTTCGTAGTCCAAGTCGATGTCGCATGTTGTTGTCCTACTGTTGTCATGTGCTGCGTCGGCTGTCCTGGGTGCGTTGGCTTGTTATTATCCGGTGGCCTCGATGGGCTCGGTGTCGAATGTGCTTACGGTTGCACGTTGGTTATTATGTTGATGAGCTGTTCTTTGGTGACGGGTGATGATGTGTTGGAAAGTTGAATGGCCCTCGTGTTAACTGCTTCCCCCTCAAGATTGGATCGTCCCGATCCAATTCCGCCATGGCTTATGTCTTCTAATGTGGATGATGTCCGCTTTTCTACGTTGACTGTCAGATTTGTTCGGTCGGCTGATGTTGTCTTTTTAAACCAGTTGTAGACTACCAAGCATAGGCCTAAAATGATACAAGTGGAAGATAACCCCAAACTTGTGGCTGTTTGGAGCGTATGCTGCTGTTTTATTAACTGAATCTGCTCCCGATTCTTGATGTGCAATTTTTCCAATCCTTGAAGATCTGTTTCCGATGTGAACACGGTTTGTTCAATTTTGACTCCATCCAGAGGTATAACTGTTGGGAAGATGTGTGCCGAAAATGTTGTGGTGGTGAAGTTTCTTTGATCAATCTTTATGGTACAATTCGAGAAAAATATCAAGAATGTGCCTGATAACTTCCTGTCGTTATTTAAGCAATTTGTGGATAACGTGACTGTTGAATTTTTCACGACGACGTAGTTGTCTGTCAGTCGTTTTATATTTGTTAGGTTCCGGTAGTTTGTAAATGAACATTTTCCGGGTAGTCCTCTTATGATTTTTGAGAAACAACTGTCGTCTGAGACGTCTTGGAGCTTATCTTCGTCGCAGAGAGTTTTCTCTCCGATGTATTGACAGCTTTCCTTGAGAAAATACGTTAGATTTCCGTATATTACTGCTTGATGCCATGGTAGCTTAACGATCTGACCATCGATGGGAAGCGGTTCCAGGAGTAGACTGCTGAAGGTATATGGTGAGATTTGTGGAACGCCGATTATGAAGTATAGAACTGAACCTTTGAAGAGTGCTCGAATATCCAAAAAATCGTAGACCTGATCAGTGCTGAGAACTGTAATTCCCTGTTCTTCTAGTCTATCCAAAATAAACTTGAGTTCCTCTGACTCTAAGAAATTCTTTGAAATGATATTAATTCTAGCTAGCTGGATTACTTCGAAAATTGAGTCAAGATGTTTTTGTAAAAGATCCATATGGAATGAAATTTTAAAAGCTTGTCTTATTGCTGTAAAATTTTGATTGATTAGCTTGTTTATAATTAAAGATTGCCTAGCTGTAATTATTTGTTGTTTAATTATTCTTTGTTCTGCATTCACTGTATCAATGATCTTATTAATCCTATTTTCCAAATGTTGGTTAAGTTTGACCTGTATATTATTTTGCCTGGTGAGATCCAGATTCCTATCTTTTAAATCTTTAATGTCATTATTAATTTGGATTAAGTCATTCTCATCCAAATTTCCGGTAATTACTTTGATGGTTGAGCCCAATAAATTAAAAGCTCCTCTTTTTTGCCTTGTATGTTTGATTGGTAAAAGTCTTCTGTATAAATTCCAAACTTCATTGAGCTTCGCGTTTAGCATAGATGTCAAGTCCGTGAAATCTTCGAAAATTTTGAGTCCATCGATAGCAAGTTCGATGTTATCTAAAAGTGGTCTGTATTTAGTTAAGTCGATAGCGTGGTATATTCGATGTCTGCCCGTCTTAAGAATTGTGTTTCCTGTCTGTAGCGTCAAGAGTCCTGGATTTCGCGTCAAATCGAAAAGTTGTATTGTCTGTGATGCGGTCATCACAATAGTCAATGTCATGGTCAGGGTCACTGGTTGAATCCACATCTGAAATTAAATGTGACAAAATTTTGGGTGGATTCATTTTCTCCGAATATTATCTTTATGGATTTCCCTATCAAAGTTGTCGAGGAAGGTTCTCCCGTGGTCTTCGACTACTTTGATTGGTTGGTATTTCTCCCGACCCTTATTCCTAATTCCTTGTATTTTGTTGTAAACAGTGTCCTCCGGTGTGAGGACTGGTGGGTCCTCCCTTGTTTTATTATGATATCCCAAATTTTTATTTTTTGTAATGTTTGAGTTTTTGATTACTTCTTCGAAAAAGTTATTTCTATTTTCTAAAATTTTTCCCATATCCAAAGGCCTTTCCTCTCCATCCCGTAGAGCATAAAAAATTTCTCTGGGTTTAAATTTTGTTGCCGAATGTACCGTGTTATTATAGCACGTAGACGCAATTCTAAATATTTCCTTATCAGTCATATCGGGATAATCCGGTTTGGTGCATCGAAAAATTTCATTCAACGTTGAGTGGAATCTTTCGACTGTTCCATTGCTTTTACTATGATTTGGAGGAGTGAAGTGAATTTGGATATTCAAATTATCAAAAAGAGCTCTAATTTCAATGGACCTTAGAGAAGGCTCATTGTCAGATATAATTAAATTTGGGGTACCATACAAAGAGAAGTATTTGGTAAGTCCACTTCTGACGTCGTGGATGTTTCGTGATTTGATCGGTATTATTGTACCGAATCGAGAGAATTTATCTAGGAAAGAAATAAAAATGTTAGGTTGTTTGATGAAAATATCTATGTGTATTATTTCTAAAGGCTTTTTCGATGTGGGTGTTGACCCTAGTTTTATTTTGTACGGATGTCTCTCGTACTTATTTTTATTACAAATGCGACAGAGTCTTATGAACTGTCGTATTTTACATTTCATTCCCGGGAAAAAATATCTACTAGAAATTTGACTATTATTTTCCCAAATTCCCCTATGTCCATTTGAATGTGTTTGATCGATTATCAAATTCTGATCTTCAGCCGTTTTAAGATCAATTAATATTTTTTGTGAAAGGCAGACTTTAAAGGGTTTTCCTCTACTAAAATAATTCTTGTAAACTATTTGAATGGTTTGTATTAAACTTTCGGGGCAAGAAATACAATTGGTTCTTTTTGGATCTATAAATTCTTTAAACATTTTAATAAGATACGGTACGCCAAAATTAGTTTTTGTAATAGTTCTTCTGAACATACGAGGAAATATTGCTTCGTAAGTTTCCTCTTCATTTACTCCGATTTTTAAGATAATTTGATTACTGAATTTATTCAGCGGAGATTCCGTGCAGGGAATGAATGCTGAATCGTCAGTATCTGCGGAGTGTACCGTTTCGTCATCTGAAGAAGGTTCGTCTTCATGACTAGATGATGAGGGTGAATTTTCCTCTACGTCGTTAGCATTCAATTCCTCTCGTACTCTTGAAAGGCTATCTGCTACGACGTTTTGCTTTCCCGGTCTATATTTTATTTCATAGTCGAACTCTTCCAAGTAAAGGCGCCAATGAATTAGCCTACTATTGGAATCTTTGAGATTCAGACTATATGTTAATGGCTTATGATCTGTGTACAATGTGAATTTTCTTCCGTAAAGGTACGGCCGAAAATACTTACATGCCCACACGATTGCCAATAACTCTTTCTCAATAGCGGAGTAATTTTCCTCCGATTTATTGAGGGTGCGGGAAGCGAAGGCGATTGGCTTATCGCTACCAATTTGACCTTGGGAGAGAACAGCGCCAACAGCATAGTTGGAGGCGTCTGTTGTCAAAATAAACGGTTTAGTAAAATCAGGGTACTGGAGGATATCGCTCGAGGTAAGGATGTTTCTACAACGCTCAAAGGCATCTATGAAACTCTTAGAATGAGCAATTTTTTCACCCTTTCGCAGTGCCTGGGTCAATGGTTTAGCTATTTTCGCAAAATCACGTATAAACTTGCGATAGTAGCCTAAAATGCCAAGGAAACCTCTAAGTTCCTTTTCATTTTTCGGTAGTGGCCACTTTCTGATAACTTCTAGTTTATCAGGGTTAGGCCTGACTCCATCACGTGTTACAATATGTCCAAGAAAGGCAACTTCCTTGTGTAAAAATTCACTCTTATCAAGTTGAATTTTCATATTGTATTTCCGGAGAGTATCAAAAATTTTCCTCAAATTGTCGAGGTGTTCTTTAAGGCTCGTTGAGAACACGATGATGTCATCCATGTAAACCAGGCATCTGACACCTATATGTTCTCGCAATATATTATCCATGACGCGTTGGAACGTCGATGGAGCATTTTTGAGGCCAAAAGGCATTCTCAAAAATTCATAGTGCCCGTTCTCGACACTAAAAGCTGTTTTCTCAATATCGCTCTTACTAACCTCGATCTGATGAAAACCAGATGCAAGATCGAGAGTAGAGAAATACATACAACGGCCTAACTTATCGAGAATATCGGTTATGTTAGGTATGGGATAACGATCGTCAATCGTTTTCTCATTCAACTTCCGATAATCAATGACAAGACGCCATTTCTTTTTGCCGGATGCGTCCAGTTTCTTAGGAACTATCCAGACGGGTGACGTCCACGGGCTGTTCGAAGGTCTAATAATACCTTGGTCGAGCATTTTAGAAATCTGTCGCTGAACTTCCTCTCTGTGACAGAAAGGGTAGCGGTATGATTTCGTGTGAATTGGTATGTCGTCACGTGTTGTAATTCTATGTTTGATTGCGTTTGTGAAGGTCAATTGCTGTCCTTCCATAAAGAAAATATTATCGTAGTCTGCAATCATTTTTAATAAGTTGGTTTTTTCTTCGATATTTAAATGATCAAGTCTCAACTGATCAAAAAGTGGTTTTCTATTAAACTCGTTTTCCTCGTCTTGAGTTGGTTCCTCTAAAGAGAAGTTATTAAGTTCGGCTTCCAGAGGCTCGTCAATTTCTAATTTTGTAGGTTCATTTTTCAGGTTTGTTACAATTGCAAGAAAACGTTTATCTGTACAACTGTAAATTCCAGTTGGTAGTAATATGTCTGGGGTTAAAAGAATATCATTCTCGAGAAAAAAGTCTCCGTCATTCAACATTGAAGGTAGACTCAACACTTTAGATTCATTGGAATTAAATTGAGCCACTGTTTTTTCTGGGTATTTACGTGACATTTGTATTACGCCAGTGGGGAATTTTAGTTTATTTTCTGTTGTCAGAATATCAGCTTTCATCGTACGCAAGGTTTCGTATCCGATGAGGCCGTCGAAAAAATTATGGAAGTCAAACACGTAAAAGATTTGTTTGTTCGAACCCGGTACGCTTGGAAATGGGTTGAATTCTGCAAATTTATTAACAAGATGCGTACCTGATACATTTCTTATTCTCATGGCCTGTGTGAAACGGCACTTTTCATAATTAACGTGTTTTGTACTGATGTAGTTTTTGTTTGCACCAGTGTCAATCAAAAACTTCAGTGGTCCTTTGCTAGTAAGAATTTTTACATATGGTAGGAAATTATTTATCTCTTCCTTAGTACTTCCGCCATTAAATGAAAATTTATCTCATCGGTATCACAAGCTACTTCTTCATTCCTTTCTAATTCTGCTGAACCCGATATACAAGGGATGGGTTCAGTGTCGGGGGCTTCGTCATAATATTGATGTGTTTCATCGTATTCGTAGTGGGGCTCATAAGGCTCATAAAAATCTTCACCCTCATGATAGTTTATCACGCGGGGTCTATTTATATAATTTATCTGCTTTGACCTTACAGATGGATCGACCTCCATGGGTGTTGGTTTTGGCAGCTGCATTGGTCTCGGTTCAAAAGCATTTCTTAGTTGCACATTAGGTGCATTATTGAAAGTGGTTGGAAATTTTCTTGGTGGGACTTGTGGTCTCGAATTAAAGTTTTGTGCGGGAAAATAGTTCCGCTGTGGCTGATTAGGGAATTGATAATTTTTGAAAGGTTGGGGTGGTTTGAAATTAAATTTTTGTTGTTGGTTTGGGATTTGGAAGTGTTGCTGTGTTGGTTTTGAAGGACCTGGCAACATAAGTGGTTTGGGAGGCCTGATTGGCTCCGGTTTGTTTAGGCCAAACCTGTTTTGAAAATTTCTTTCTTCCACACACGCATCAAATGCTTCTTTCAATTTCTTAGGCTGACGTGCTCTCACGTTACCGCCAATGGGTTCTCTAAGCCCAGCTAAAAACACTTGTAGTGCATTTTCCTGATGTGTTTTTGTGCGATCAGCTCGCAGATTTGCATTTGTTGTAGAGATATTTGTATGGTTGATAAGCAGTGAAAGGACGTTCTGCACTGAACCATAAAATTCCTCGATGCTACCAGTTTGTTGCAACTGGAATAGCTCTCGAGTAAGCGTGACTGAATCTCGCTTATCGTTATAGTAGGCGATTAAATTTGCCTTTATTTCATTCCACTTTAGTGGGGTGCCGTGAATTTCCAGTACTTGGTCGGCATCTCCCGTAATTTTAGCCCTTATAGATTGCAACCAGACCTCTTCGAACGGAGTGTCTTTCATTGTATCTAAGAAGGGAAGTAAATTTTCAACTGCTCGGATGAATGCGTGCAGCTTCACAGGGTTACCATCGAAAGACGGGAGTTCCCTTATTGCTTGAGGCGTTTGCATCGCCTTTAGCACTTTTTCGGCTCGTTGGAACATTTCGTTTGTTCGCAAAACTTGAGCCTCCTCTTCTTCTTGGTTTGGAACTGAATTATTCACTGGTTCCATTTTGAGAAAAAAAGGTCTCTATTTAAAAATCTATTTAATCACAATTTCACTAATTACAAATTATTTAAACAATTTCACTAATTTCACTTTTTCGGATTTGGAAAATTGAGAAAGCACTATAGTATTTTTTGATAGGTAGAGTAGAAGTAAATAGGTAGATAGTTAATTGAAAATTACTCACCGTGACAATCCGATGTTCGCTCGGGCTGGCCTGCCTGGCTGATGATGTAGATTTCTTCGAAGGGAGTTGGTCCGATTCTGCAAAGCTCTTCTGTAGAAATGGTTCACTACACTGCGATATTCACTCGCGGCGACCCGAATGGTGGAAACTATTCACTACTTCTGAACTTTTAAACAAAACCGATCCTACCGACTGCGCCAATTAAGAACTCATTTGGAGTTTCGGGGTTTTTAAAAAAGGTGAACACTGAACTACACTATGTGAAGGTAAGACTAATAATGATTTTTATTGAATGATCGAAATTGGTTGAAACCTACCAATGTCCCTAAAAGTCCTAACACTGCAATTCTCAGCTCAGGTGGTCGGGTTCGTAGTCCAAGTCGATGTCGCATGTTGTTGTCCTACTGTTGTCATGTGCTGCGTCGGCTGTCCTGGGTGCGTTGGCTTGTTATTATCCGGTGGCCTCGATGGGCTCGGTGTCGAATGTGCTTACGGTTGCACGTTGGTTATTATGTTGATGAGCTGTTCTTTGGTGACGGGTGATGATGTGTTGGAAAGTTGAATGGCCCTCGTGTTAACTTATATATATATATATATATATGTGTGTGTGTGTGTGTGTGTGTGTGTGTGTGTGTGTGTGTGTGTGTGTGTGTGTGTGTGTGTGTGTGTGTGTGTGTGTGTGTGTGTGTGTGTGTGTGTGTGTGTGTGTGTGTGTGTGTGTGTGTGTGTGTGTGTGTGTGTGTGTGTGTGTGTGTGTGTGTGTGTGTGTGTGTGTGTGTGTGTGTGTGTGTGTTTTTTTGTGATTTTTTTTTTTATTTTCTTTTTTTTTTTGTTTTTTTTGGGTGGGTTGAGTTGGAAGAAAGAAATAGATAGTATTGTTTGTTTTGGGGGTAATTCTATTAAAGCTCAAAATTATCATAAATTCGTTTCTCACATAATTCACCAGTCGGTTCAAAATTTCTCAAATTGAAATGCATGAGATCATGAAAATTACATTTGTTTGATCAGTGAAACCGCGAAGAACTGCTCATGTTTGAAAGAAGGAAAAATTTCACTCAAGAAATTCATACCGGGAAAGCGCTTGAATCGTAAGTTCGCTTTTGGATACAGGAATATGCTTCGTCAAATATGCAGTGCTTTATTTCGTTGATCAGTAAAACTCCAACGAATTGCTCATGTTTGAAAGAAGGAACAATCTCACAAAAAATAATAAACCGGGCAAGTGCTTGATTCAGAAGTTTGCTTTCGAATACAGGAATATGTATCGTCATAGAAGGCCCATGTGCAGAGAATCAAAAGAAGGTATCGTTCGGAGGAACTTCATATTTCTTCAATATTATAAAAAATAATGACCCATTCTTATAGCTGATTAACAAAATACATATTTCCACCTAATATCAGGAGTCTCGATTTTATAAAAACATATTCATACTTCTCATGTGTATGGGCAAATGGCCGAATACCATTTTTTGCATTTTTGACGTACAAAATTTCGTTTTTTAGTAAATTGATAAAGTTGAAACTTAATTAGAATGCTTATTACTGCAAATGCGCACACATATTGATAAACTCTAAGTGTAATAAGCTTAGAATATCGGGATGCTATCTAATGCGTTCGAGAATGTTTTTTTGGTTTCTTATTTCCATTTTTAGATCTAATACTTTTAAAAATACTTTTTTAGATTCTTATTTCCTTTTCTCTGATATACATTTATTCTAATAGACAATTTTCGGCCAAACGTCCATTCGGCCAAACGTCCATATACCAAACGTACCACCTCGTCTTCTGACAGGATGTATCACAACGCCCAGCTCGTTTGAATATCTATGATTTTTTTAAACATTTACAAATTCATTACGGAATGATCTTTTTTTTCGCCGATCACTGTACTTCAATTTTGTATTCGCATAACATCGTGGGAACATTTTTATGGTTTTATGCTCAGGTATTTTACCTCTTTTGAAGCACTCTTAAATACCAAGGCCAATTATCAAGATAATCGTTAATGCTCGTATACACATTTGAAAAAAAAAAAAAGGTTTTCAAAGGTTTGCTTGCTATCGCTGATTTTAATTTATTTGTTTAGACTTGTTGATTCTTGTTTTACCAAATTTTGAATCATTTTAAAAATATCATATATAAGAAGCTCACTTTGTATACAAAATGACACACCATGATGTATATTGCATGAATAGAATGAAAAAAAGACTCTCGCCAATTCAAATTCCTCTAATTCTATCTCCATTTAAATGGGAGTATTTCAACCCAGGAAGCAGATAAAAGTTATTTAAAAATATATTTTACCTCTCTAAGTCATAATAAACTTTATCCAATATTCTTAAGTTCTCATAAAATTAACATTTATCAATTTGATTTATTTTACTGATTCTAAACACCCTATTATTGCTTCTTAGCAAAGGAAATCATCTTTATCGACCACTTTGCCAATTTTTCGTAGAAACCTTGAATTTTGATGTTATGTTATTTTTACATAACGTGCTTAATTACGTCAAAGATAGGTTCAGACAAGTTCAAGAATTTATTTGTGTGAGCTACCCATTCAGCAGGAAATATTGTCTTCTCCTAACATTCACCGTTGCAATGCAGCTCCATGGGAATAATTCATTTCATCCTTGAACGTCGGTCGACCGAAAAGACATAGATTGCAAGCCAACGTGTCGAAGCTTCACTTAATTCATCGGCTAAGAAAACCGAAATCTTTCGGGCCAAACCCCGTCATTGACTGCCATCTGCACGCGATCAATAAATATCAATTTGCAAAACAAGCGACGAGTGCTGTGTGGCAGTTTTCACGTCGTCATCTCCATCGTCGTCGCCGTCGCCGCCGTCGTCTTCGTCCGAGCAAACATTTCAAGTATACTTATACTAGTTACACTCAAGCTGGGAGGCCACGCTGTCGAATGCATGCGTTCTAAGCTGGTTTTTATTTTATTTGCTATTTACTATCCACTCGACTCCGCACGACCGCACACTCGCTGCATCTCGTTAATCTAGGTCAGTTTTATTAGCACCACTTGAGTAAGAGTAATAAAATAAATGAAATAATAATCATCGCTGCTGCGCTGCTGCTCCGGTACTTGACTGCCCAGTGCACACTCTACTTAGTTTAGCATTCGAGAGGCACTCCCTGCTGCTGGTTTGTGCATTCACCTATCGTTGGGGTTAGTAGTTTTGGTCTCCCGTTTCGATTGCCGGCTCAAGTGCCGACTCTGAGACAACCCCGGGGTCGTAATTCGATAGCTTTTGATGCCCGGTTCGTCAAATTGGTCGGAACACACTAACCTGCCTACAAGTGCACTTTACTGATGCCCAACCCAGATGCACTGCCAGTGCCGGTTCATTTTAGTACACACCGAAACCGGGTCTTCGAGATTGTTTAGAGAGTGCACTGTGTACAGTTTTACAGCATTTCCGAGCGGCAGTGGCAAGAGTGAAGACAAATGTGTTTTTGCACTCATAATTTACGAGGAGAATGCCGCTTGTTGCTATTTTATTTGTGCTGAAAACATCTGATTGTTTGTTTAATTAGGTTGGATGTGCACTGGCAGACCGGAGCTCGTTTGGCCCTTCATACGACCCTTGCAAGTTTATAAGATATGAATAGGAACGGAGCCAGTTGGATGAGATTCAAAATATTTCGATCGATCGTACCCCTGACCGCTGGTTGCCGCAGCAGCCGGGTTGGATTGGAACGATTGATGGACCAGTTGACCATGGAGGGAACTGAAAATAATTTATATTTTGACAAGAATTAATCACATTTGATCGAACTGTGTGTAATCCATAGCCGGGTCAATTCACTCAACACCGACAGAGAGATAGAATCGAATAACAGATTTTGTTTATACCTCAACGGCCAACGACCACTCGGCACCCTTTCACGTCCAGTTTGGAATCCGTTCCGTTCTTCGAATCTCGTTACAACTGATTGGCTGTCGACTACCAAAAATAATTGAATCAATTTAATCACACTTCACGCTCACGGAACTGCTGACACAGGCGTAAATCAACATAATAATTTCGGAACCTATACAGGCCTGCAACATGCACGGTTCTCGGACCCAGCCCTACCCCGGGTAAGGCGTGGACAGACAAACGGCGGATGGTGTTTTTCGGGGGTAATTGAAATCGATTTTTCTGTCCGTTTTACGTTTGCTTGCATCGACTACACATACGGACGCGATCTCTTCTCGATGGTAGCGGCGGGAAAGGAAGCATGAAGAAGAAGAAAAAGCCTCTCAAGCGTGCCAGAACCGATCAATCAAACGGTGACCGGAACCACAGCGATATACAGCGTACGGTGCAGGTACAGACTCTCGATTTTCGCCCCGCCGGCCGTGTCGTGAAACGAAAAAAAAGGTTTGACTCGCACAAACCGTGGGGCGTCCAATCACTCAATCACGCAAGCACATATAGGGTAGGGTGACCATGTGGTAGAAATGTATTTTTTTGGATACACTGAAAATTAAATATCGTTAATATTACAAAATTGAATGTAGGGCTAACCAATCTATTCGTCGTTTTCTGCAACGAAACTGATTTTTAGTTTATAAGAAGCTACCTTCGTATTCCATGCCACACGCACAACTGTCAAAAGTACGAAGTATTTGTTGACATAGAAAGAAAATTCGTGCACTGTACGAAAATAATAAGAAGAGCTACAAATATTTTATTACCAATTAAAAAGAAACGTCTCTCTGGTGGTTTCATGGATGCCTGACAGATCCACTAGTTCGACTCAAAATATATTTGAGAAAAAAAAGCGCACCCACGAGGAGTTATTCAGCGTTTTTGCTTTTTTATTTTAAGTTTTCTGAGAAGAGGTTTGATCCTGATTTTTCGGAAAGAGCAGGTATTAAATCCGTGGTTGACCTCATTAAGCCTGTCCACATTGAATTTCGGACACCAAAATAATAGCAGCAAACTTAAATTATACATACTCCAACAAAAACGGTTGCTTATTTCACAATACAAAAGTTATATCTACATTAGAAACAGTTGATTGAGGTGTTAATCCTTCTTTCTGTAAAATTCTCGAACCTTCTGTGGTACACCCACCATCAGGTTCCGTATGGTATCCTCAGATACGCACACCGTGACGATTCTCCATCTTTTCTTGAAATCATCAGTACCATTTGCTTTCTTCTTAGATTCGAAGAGTGTCCGCTTAACTAGAGCCCAGTACTTCTCTATTGGGTGAAGTTCTGGACCGTTTGGTGGATTCCGTATTTAACTTCATGTACCTTATACCATTCCAGGACGGATTTCACATAGTGCAAAGTGGCCAAATCAGGCCAAAACAAATGAAATTCTGAAAAAGAAATCAAGCCTTTGATGCTTGTCATGTTGTTCCAGGCTCTTAAGTGGTTTAGGACTGCAAAGATCATTCCAAAGCGTGCTGAAATTATTAATTGAATGAGAATGGAAAAAATATGATATGAATTACAGGTATGGATATTCAACTTGATTTATAGGTACACGATCTTCAGTCGCACCCCCTCACTTCGCTATTGTCAGATTGACAGCATTGCCCAGGCTACGCCAACCAGCGTCTCCATGTTTCAGCTGGCAGTCTTTTGTGATCATATGACTCGTGGAAGCGTGAGGTAGGAACTTGTGAGGACCAAAAGTCGGTCGCACCCTCCTTCGAAGTTGTCAACTAACCATTGAAGCTTAAGCTCGAAGCAGACTCTTTTTTTACGTAAACTTTTTATTTCTACAACTACATTCTACAAACTGTTTAACAACAAAGCCGACGCAGTAGAGCACCCGCTGCTACGGAATAATCAGGTTAGGTATAAGGAAAAGGCGAGGTAGATATCAAGCAGAATATTTGCTTTGGACTCAGGATAGGTTAGGTACAAAATGTTTGTATTTAGAAAATAGGATAAATACGGCAGGTGGCGAAGGTTTTCATTCAGTCGAGTAGTTATACACGACACTGAAGAAGTCTGCACATTGTAGACGAAATACGCGTATCTGTCAAGATAAGCAATAAAGGTAGTTGGAATTAAATGGAAATTACTAATCATTCTTCTTATTTTCTAGTTAATTAAGATGCTTAGAGGTAGACCGATAAGATTCGATAAGCTAAAGGGTGTATTCGATAAAAATGGCACACAGAAAATCTTCTGTAACTTTTGAATCGTATGAGTAAAAAACCTAGAAATTTGAGTAGATCTTATCCATAGTGTATTATTTACATCTGCCAAGTTTCATAATTATACATTCAGTAGTTCCAGTCATGTCGTCGAAACAAGAAATTGTCCGTGAGAAAATTTTGTGCACTCACAATCAAAATCCAGGGGCGTCCCACCGGTGGATTGCTAAAAGGCTTGGAATTGCAAATACAACTGTGTCTCGTGTAATAAGAACCTTCAAGGAGCGTCTGAGTGTCCAAAGGAAGGAAGGGAGTGGTCGTAAAAGTGGTCCAATGGACAGTAAAATGGCCAGGAAAGTCGTACAACAATTCAAGAACCGTCCAAACATGTCAATTCGAGATGTCGCTAAAAAGTCTAAGGTGTCAGTCGGTTTTGTACAGAAAACCATGAAGCGTGCTGGGTTACATGTTTACAAAGTGCAAAAAGCCCCAAACCGGAATGAAAAACAAAACATCACTGCGAAAACCCGCGCCCGGAAACTTTACACGAAGCTGCTCACCAAATCCGGTTGCATCGTGATGGATGACGAAACATACGTCAAGGCCGACATCCGTCAACTTCCTGGGCAAGAATATTTCGTTGCCAAGTCGAAGTTTGATGTTCCGGAGGATGTTCGAAAGAAGAAACTATCGAAATTTGCAAAGAAGTTTGTAATCTGGCAGGCGATTTGCGGATGTGGTGAAGAAGTTAAGAAGCGTCTCTTGCCATTCATTAAGACGCACAAAGGATCAACTCTGTTTTGGCCTGATCTAGCATCCTGCCACTACGCTCGAAACGTATTGGAGTGGTACCGAGCAAACGGAGTCAATTTTGTGCCAAAGGATATGAACCCACCAAATTCACCGGAACTTCGTCCAATTGAAAAATTATCGCAAACATCCCAAAACTATAAAAACAGAGCTAGAATTGAAGAAAATTTGGGTAAAAACAACAAAAACACTGGGAAAATCGGTTGTACAAAATTTGATGGGTGGAGTGAAAAGGAAGGTGCGGGCATTCGGGATGGGAGACGAAATTGAATAAAACAAATGTTGTAAATCAAAAATCATTAGTAGTTCTTCATTCCCTGAAAATTTCAAGAAAATCCGATAATCAGTTTAATTTTGATGAGTATATATGTGTGTGCCATTTTTATCGAATACACCCTTTATATTCACTTTGGTTTCATTTTGATTACTATAGCCGATTCACCAATCAATCTCAAGTGCCACAATAAGTATCGACTTGATATGCTCAACGTACACAAAGGTTGGTGATGAGTGACCAGTAGTCTCAACGTGGCCTACAGAATGTTTTTCCATATCACCTTCTGCCTTTTGTTAAAATTAAGAAGAAAAAAACTATTAAACGGGTTTTGGGGCCGCAATTTTCAATTCCTTACTCTTTTTTTTTTTCTTTTTGCGGGGGGCGTGTGGTGTTGTTTGGGGGGGGGAGATGGGGGGGTGGGGGGGGGGGAGGGGTTCTCGCGAAAAAAAAAAAAAAAATTGTGATTGGCATTTTTTTTTTTTTGGGGGTTTTTTTTTTTATTTTTTCTGCCTTTTTTTTGTTGTGTGGGGGGGGGGGGGGGGGGGGGGGGGGTTGCGTTTTGTGGGTGTTTTGTATAGTACACTGGGGAAAAAAGAAAAAAATGAAAATTTATTTAGATGAAAACGTATAAAATTTTTTCTATAATTTTTGTGTGGCTTGTGCTAACGTAAGAACTTATTACACTCGAGAGACGCGACGCGAGACAGGACACAACACTTATTGTTCTTACAAAACGTAAAAAGGGGTTTAAATTTACCTTTTTAGTCGACCGGTTTCGGGCTAGATGTTGCCCATCTACAGGACGATGTCCGACTGGTTACGAAGTACAATACTACAACAAATATTCGTATTGTGTTACAATACATGTCGAGCGAAGTGAAACAATATTCTACTGGGATTCCAGTTTCGTCAGATGAAACAGAGAAGAAATTATTGGAGCGTCGTCTTCATTCATCAAAGGGTGGCTGGAAGTGGCGATGTACATTGATTCCCACGCGTTCAATTGTGAGGTTTTCCTTACATTTTTTTTTATTAATTTGGCGTTCTCCCAATCTACACAGTGGGCAAGGTTAACACTTGAATCATTGACTCGTCGATTCTCCACCGCATTTTTATGTTCTCTTAGGCGAACTTTTAATTTGCGACGAGTTTGACCAATATAAACAGCGTTACAGTTTTTGCAGGGAATTTGGTAAATTCCTGACTTTTCAGATGATGCGGGTTTATCTTTAACGTTGCACAGAATATCTTTCAAAGTGTTGTTACTTTTGTAAACCGTTTGAAATTCATGTTTTCTTAGTGTAGATTGAACGGTATTGGTAAGTGTGGGATAGAACGGAAGGCTAATTTTTTGAAGTTCTTCTTTCTCCGGTTTCAGAGTTGTGGCATTTTGTCTGTGCTTCTTCCTTTCGTGTTTGCGGAGGATTTTATTTATAAATTCTGTATCATACCCGTTCACTTCCGCAGCTTGGTGAATTTTGTTTCGTTCAGTTACAAAATCTGCTCTTTCCATGGGGATATTGAAAAGACGGTGCGCCATTGAATGGAAAGCTGCTTGTTTTTGGGCACCGAAATGGTTTGAATCGGATGTGATGTATCGGTCTGTAGAAGTTGGTTTCCGGTAGATCCCGAATTTTAATTTGTTGTCGCTATTTCTGCTGATCATCAGATCAAGAAAGGGAAGCTTTCCATCAGTTTCTTTCTCTAATGTAAACTTTATTGTTTTATGTTTTCAATTCAACAAGTCAAGTAACTGTGGTAGATAGCGTTCTTTTACAACTGCGAATATATCGTCTACATAGCGCCTCCAGATTCGTGGGAAAAAAATTTCTTTTTGCAGTTCTACCTCAAAGTCGCTCATGAAAGCATCTGCCAGAAGTGGCGATAGCTTACTGCCCATGCTGAGGCCAAACGTTTGTTTATAGAACTTTCCCCTAAACGAAAAGAAGTTCTGATTCATGCAAGCTTCCGTCACCAACAGATACGCTTCGATATGGTTGATTGGTACTCGCTTCCGCTCCAAATGTCTTTGCAGGCTTGCTAACGCATCAGGCACAGGTACATTTGGAAAAAGAGCAGATGCTTTCATGAGCGACTTTGAGGTAGAACTGCAAAAAGAATTTTTTTCCCACAAATGGGGGGGGGGTGAAATATATTCGCAGTTGTAAAAGAACGCTATCTACCACAGTTACTTGACTTGTTAAATTCAAAACATAAAACAATAAAGTTTACATTAGAGAAAGAAACTGATGGAAAGCTTCCCTTTCTTGATCTGATGATCAGCAGAAATAGCGACAACAAATTAAAATTCGGGATCTACCGGAAACCAACTTCTACAGACCGATACATCACATCCGATTCAAACCATTTCGGTGCCCAAAAACAAGCAGCTTTCCATTCAATGGCGCACCGTCTTTTCAATATCCCCATGGAAAGAGCAGATTTTGTAACTGAACGAAACAAAATTCACCAAGCTGCGGAAGTGAACGGGTATGATACAGAATTTATAAATAAAATCCTCCGCAAACACGAAAGGAAGAAGCACAGACAAAATGCCACAACTCTGAAACCGGAGAAAGAAGAACTTCAAAAAATTAGCCTTCCGTTCTATCCCACACTTACCAATACCGTTCAATCTACACTAAGAAAACATGAATTTCAAACGGTTTACAAAAGTAACAACACTTTGAAAGATATTCTGTGCAACGTTAAAGATAAACCCGCATCATCTGAAAAGTCAGGAATTTACCAAATTCCCTGCAAAAACTGTAACGCTGTTTATATTGGTCAAACTCGTCGCAAATTAAAAGTTCGCCTAAGAGAACATAAAAATGCGGTGGAGAATCGACGAGTCAATGATTCGAGTGTGGCAACTCACGCTGTTAACCTTGCCCACTGTGTAGATTGGGAAAACGCCAAATTAGTAAAAAAAATGTAAGGAAAACCTCACAATTGAACGCGTGGGAATCAATGTAAATCACCACTTCCAGCCACCCTTTGATGAATGAAGACGACGCTCCAATAATTTCTTCTCTGTTTCATCTGACGAAACTGGAATCCCAGTAGAATATTGTTTCACTTCGCTCGACATGTATTGTAACACAATACGAATATTTGTTGTAGTATTGTACTTCGTAACCAGTCGGACATCGTCCTGTAGATGGGCAACATCTAGCCCGAAACCGGTCGACTAAAAAGGTAAATTTAAACCCCTTTTTACGTTTTGTAAGAACAATAAGTGTTGTGTCCTGTCTCGCGTCGCGTCTCTCGAATGTAAATGTTGGTCGGAGGAACCGAGCACGATAGAGCTCGCGTTGGCCGAACTCCGTTGGCCGAAAGTCAATGGAGATACGTTGGGGGTGGGAATGAATTTGGGTATGGTGTTTGGGGGGGGGGGAAAAAAAAGAAAAAAAAAAAAAGGGGGGGGGGGGGGGGGGGGGGGGGGGGGGGGGGGGGGGGGGGGGGGGGGGGGGGGGGAAGGGGGGGGGATAAAAAATTTTTTTTTTTTTTTTTAATTTTTTTTTTTTTTTTTTTTTTTTTATATATATTTGAAATATTTTTTGGGGATATAAATGGAAAGGAAGGGCAAAAATTTTTTGAAAAATAAATATAATTGTTTGTGAAAAGAAGGAAAAAAAAAATTTTTTTTTGTGCAAAAACGGGATATGGAAAATAATGAGCCATAAGCTGGCACAACTCTAAGGCAAAAAAGAATCCTCACAACCTTTTTTAAAAGGTCTTGTCCAGTATTGACCAAGTTTTAAAACAAATTGCAATCATTCGTAATATCTATCTATCTATATATATATATATATATATATATATAAATGAATTTCTGTCTGTCTGTCTGTCTGTCTAAACCTTATAGACTCGGACCGGCCGGAAATTTTGTATGGAGGGGTTATTGGGACCGGAAAAGGTTCTAAAGATAGTAAGAGACCCCTCCCTTATCTGAAAGGGGGGGCTCCCATCCAAATGAAACACACATTTCTGCATAGCTCGAGAACTAATCAAGCAAAGGAAACTAAATATAGCATGTGAGTTTTTAGAAGCAAACAATTTTTCTATGGTGGTTTGAGACCCCTCCCTTTTCTGGAAGGGGAGGCTCCCATACAAATGGAACAGCAGTTTCTGCATAACTCAAGAAGTAATCAAGCAAATTGAACCAAATTTTACATGTGGGATTTTCTGGAAGCGAAAAATGTTTCTATGGTAGTTTGAGACCCCTCCCTTCTCCTATAGGGGGGGGGGGGGGCTGTCATACAAATGAAACTGAAATTTCTGCATAACCCTAGAACTAAGAAAGCAAATGGAAAAAAAAATTGCATGTGGGGATTTTGGAGGCGGTTCGTAACGAGGAGGCTCTTTCTGGTAGTGGAGGGGAGGAAGGTTCTCATACAAATGAAACACATATTTAAAACAAACATGAGAATCCTTCCTACTGTTATGAAAATTTGTATACAGAGGTTTTTGGGACTGGAAAAAGTTCTTATGTTGGTTCGAGGCTCGCATACAAATGAAACACAAATTTTTGCATAACTCGAGAACTAATCAAGCAACTGATGCCATATTTGGCATGTGGATGTTTTGGAGGCAGGATTTTTTCTATGGTTTTTCGAGACTCCTCCCCTCTCCGAAGAGGAGAGGGGCTCTCATTCAAATGAAACAGAAATTTCAACCAAACATGAGAATTATCCAGGCAACACAAAATTTATATTTCGTGGGGAAAGCAGCAGGTTCTGATAGATGTTTTTGTCAAGAATGGGGGATGTTGGGTTTTTTTTTAGTCGAGAATGGGGGATGCTTGAGTTATTCTCAGTGCTACATTTGCACAAGGAGTAAATTTAAGGTTATATAAGAGAAAATGACGTTCAAACTGACAGGATACGGCGTAGTTTGAAGATAAATGTTTTGTCTATGAAATGTTTCTACACAGAAAGAAAAAAAAAACAATCTGAACGTAAAAATTCAAAATACACACCTACGTTTAATTTTGCAAAAATTACACACATTAGCAAACAAAAATATTTGAACAAAACTCTTTCCTAGCTAAAACCATAAGAGCGACAGTTCTATTAAATTTTCATTCATTTAGTTGCAAGCGTAGCAAGGCTCGCACCGGGTTCAGCTAGTTAGAAATAAAAGCAATTTTAACAACTTAGTCAGTTAAACATTAAAAATTAAAAAACAGAAATAGAAGAACATGAATCCTTCTTCAAACCATTCGTCATTCATTCAAAACGCTTGTCACCCTATCGGACCAACACCTCAACCATCAGTATTCACCGGCGGTGGAGGGCGCCCTGCAATCGTTCCGGACAATCGAACCGGCAAACGTCGATCACTATCCAGATTAGTCAATTTTTCATCTACTTCTTGCACTCAACACGAGACTCAACTCGCGTTTGTGCGTTCTTTCAAATGTCAATGCATAAGTAATGCCTCTCGGTTTCGGTTCATTTAATTTCGTGCTCGCCTAAACACATCGCTAATTATACCGGCCTGTTTCCCTTTTTTTTCACTCCCTTCGCCAATCTGCTCTGTGTCACTCCTCCAGTTCCAGTTCCAATCGTCCACCGGTTGATTTCCTCCTGAGCGAGTCGAATAAGTAATCAATTGAATGGAACTAACTTGAATAGCATATTTGCCCTTGATTCTCCGCTCTGTAGGTTAACAGAGTTTTATCTCGTCAGGCAGCCAGCGGCAGAGCGCAATGCACCGTGTGTATGCTCGGTTTAACCTACCTTTCGGAGACTCTATAGTCGGAGAAGTCAACAGCAACGGTGTGACTTGTGATGTGCTTCAACTGCCGCTGCTGCCACTGGCTGATGATGCTGTTTTTTTTTTTATTATTATTAAACATTCAAATGCATCTGATTTGCAATGTGTGTGCTCAGTCACACACATCAAGCTGCTCAACGAAGCGATGCAACGCCATGCATGCCCTGCAGCGGCAAAATTTGCATTTTGCGTTTATATTCCGGACCGAAGGTTCCTAACAATGGATCACTACCTGAACCTCTTCTCGACGTCCTCCGGGTCCAGGTTAAGAGGGTGATAAATTCATCACTGGAAAATTATATGGCTTGTAACAATGAGCGAGAAACATAAACGAATTATATGATTTGTATCTGGGTGACTACAGTTTGATATATTTTAGAGCAAGATCATTTGTTATAAAAATGATGTCCTATTAAAATTTAAACTATACGTAAATAATTACCCTGTCATTTCATCGATTCTCACACCATCATGCTAAACATTCACCCTTATTCGTGCTCAATCAATTGTCATAATTTCTGCACTCGTTGGTCACCTTCAAGCACCTATCGAGATCGCCACAGACTGATAAGTGTTTTGTTTAAAATTATAACCCACCTTAACTACTCCATTTCCCATACGCAACTGGCTCATTTCCGTTGGCTCATCCGGTGCATTTTGCATTCACCGGGTTAAACCACCATCAACAGCATGAAATTGGCTAGGGATATAAGTCTGAATGCTTATTTAAATGAGCATTAAATTCCTTCGGAACGGTGTCCCCTTGCACGAGTTGCATTAAGCCTTATGATTGCCATTAAATGTATTCCTGGCCCAAAAGTAGATCCTTATCAGAGTTGAAACCGCGACCGTTCGCTAGTTGATGTTTATGGCGATTGTGCACTTCTCGTTTTCCTCAAAGCCTTAAAATGTCCATATTAATTGTCCACCGACACGACAAACATCGATTAGGGCTGTGCATTGCTGAACATTTGCATTTTGGATCATTGCACTTCCTCTCCAGATGTGGATGCTTTGTTTTGCGTATTCAAGCACACGAGTTAATCAATTTAAATGTTACGGCTTTCTGCGACATGCAAAGCGTTCTGCGTGTGACCCTTTCTTCTGGCAAATGGCGTCGTTAATTGCTGCTGGCCGAATATGGACTCGAGAGTGATGTTATGCGTGACATGGCATAGATTTATGAAGAACGGTTCGTTATTATTCTGAGTGGTCATAAAATGCAAAGTACGCACAACTTGCATCTGATTTGCTCGGAATGACTAATGAGTGGAATGGATCTTTGTTCCACTATGTCGCGAATAGGCAGTTACTGGTTAAATGTAAGCGTAACCGTGAAGCACGTGTTTTGAATAATTGTTCAATGATAATAGTAGGAAATACGATAAGTTGACGGATTCCACGCCAAATGACCGATCGACCAAACTGCATGGTCGTTGATTGGAATTAGATTTCACACATGGTCTCGGTGTCGGAAACTGATCATTTTCCAGTGAGAGAAAAAAAAAAGATTCTCGAGTAAGTTTTGAAAAGGTCTTATATGTAAATGTGTCTGAAAACGCATTGTAGGGAACTAATAGGAGCTTAAAGAGAGAATATTGGACTGGTCGAAAAAAAAGTTCCATAGTAAAAACTTGATAATAAA
Source organism: Aedes koreicus (assembly GCA_024533555.2). NCBI lineage: Eukaryota > Metazoa > Arthropoda > Insecta > Diptera > Culicidae > Aedes > Aedes koreicus. The sequence continues at coordinate 232,184 of JAHHFK020004455.1, forward strand.
CCAGAAATTAAGAAAAAAATCTTTTTTTGTCATATTTTCACCACAAAAAGAAGATATAAAAACTAATTTTAATGACTTCAGGTAGATGGAGAAGTTTTAAACAAAATAGATTCCGAAGAAGCAATTTTGGGTGCATTTTTGATACATTAATATTTTAACAGTCTAATATTCTCTCCAAAACCCATATTATTTCCCCACAATTCTTTGTCAGACAGTTTTTTCATACAAGCAACAGCTTTCGTGTTGAAATTGTTCGAATAAACTTACGACCTTTTCAAAACATACTCGCGAATCAATTTTTTTTCCATCTGTGAAAAATGATCAGTCTCCAACACGAAAAGTCTATGCAATGTCTTTATTCCAATCGGAGAAAATCATTTCAAAAATTCGACTTTTATCGGCCATTTGTCAGTTGCCAAATTATTTTCTTTTGTTTTTAACGAGTTGAGTTAAATAATGGCAATAAGTGTTGAAAAGTGTTGGTAAATGAATAAACAAAGCGTAGCACTGGCATTTAGCGTACCTGCCGGTATAAAATACAACCCACTGTGATCCCTAGATTTTGTCCAGTAACTCCTTTTCCTACCACTCCACGATGCTAACTAGAGTATGTGCAACCATAAGATCGGTTAACTTAAGGCTAGATCATTAAGAAATGGTGCACTTTCAAATGCGTGTATTTCTCAAACTTTTTCTATCGAAAAACTTTCTAAGAATGAAACAAAGGTATTATTATTTTATTTCATAAAAATAGCTGAAACAAATCATTCACCGTTATTTTGAAGAAACTACCGCTCTTTCCGTTGATGCCGTTAATCAGCCAGCGCACTCCTTTTTCAGTCATGGTTTTGGCTAGTTGATTCCATCAATTCTTCATCTGGCCAATGCCACTGGTGACTGCTCCCTTCATTTTCCGTTTCCGCTTACCTTACCTTTCCAATCAGACCAAGGCCGGTGTGGCCTCTGCTGAACACAGAAGTTGTCTCCATTGTAATCGCTCCATGGCTGTAATTTGCCACTGTCTGCGGAGGGTCCACAGCCCAAGTAACATTTCCAACACCATCCTGCTTTATTAAGTTTTATTATGGTTTTATCAAAGCCACTAGAAATAAATTTGGTTTTATTATGACACCAAGAGCTGCCAATAGGTTTCATATTTTAGTCAGGTTTATGAGAACCTACACAGCTTGTTTAAAACGATCTTAAGACCTCGTTTTTTCAAATTCCTTTTACTCCTATCAAAGGTTTTATTTCGACTTTATGAACTCATAAAATGCTGTTTTGAAATGCCGGTTTAGGACTCATTCATATTATCTTATTATGGTCAGTTGAAAAAGCATTTAAAAACCATTTTGCCTCTAGTAAATGCATTAATCGGCAAATTGGCATTGAGGGAAGCCACCAAATAACTAAATAGTTTTATAGTAGTCATTGCGAAGATAACTTTACTCTATGCCAGAATTGTGATTTTTTCCAATCACCATATTGAAATATACGAAATAATTGAAGTGTGGAAAAATAAATGCACCAAATACTAAATGTAATGCAAATGAACTGTAGATCAGAGACCAATTTCTGCTTTTTTTTAGATAACCTTATTGAACTCCATCAATTTTCAAGAAATTCATGATTAATTTATCGAATATATTTATTCTAATTTTGTTTTTGTTGTTGTGAACTCGCATAATTTCAGAGGCGCATTAATTTTCGGCTCTTATCGTGCCTATATTCACCACAACATTAAATGCGTATATGATTTGAAGTATGATACGCTGTAAAAAACTTAATTTGTTTTGGATATTTTGCTATCAAACAAAATTTCCCCCAACATTTGACCTTTACTGTTTACTGTTAAATAAATGCTGTTTACTGTTAAATAAATCAGAAGATCAGATAATCGAACAAAGCAGAACAACAAAAACCAACCACAATATCACAGTTAAGTTTGACAGCTGTGGCCATTTGGCCGCGTGCTGGTTTTCATGGCAGCCAAAACATTTTTTGAAGGTTCTCAGGTGGTCATAGCATCTATCACTAGAACATTTTCAACATCTTTGTGGTCTTATAAAGGTTTTATTAACATGTTTTCACAACCGTCTATAGAGTGGGCTACTTTGTACTAATTTTGGCTTTAAAAAAGCATAGAGGAGGTGTTGGTAGACAAAACAGTTTTAAATGTAGTTTTATCAACAAATTCGGGAGGAATGCTATACGGCTGGAATAAAACTTTAATTGTTATTTGGGAGGTCGCCTTCTACTTGATCGATCCACCTTGCTCGTTGCATGCCTCTCTTCTTGTACAAGTCGTTTCGTTTTCGAGAACCATTTTTACAGGGCTGTCGTTCGACATTCTTACGACATGCCCAGCCCATCGTAGTCGACCGATTTTTGCGATGTGTACGATGGGAGGTTCTCTCAGTAACTGATGCAATTCGTGGTTCATTCGCTTCCTCCACGTTCCGTCTTCCATCTGCGCTCCACCATAGATCGTACGCAGCATCTTCCGTTTAAAGACACCAAGTCTTAGTCCTCCACTAGCAATATCCATGTTTCGTGGCCGTAGAGAACTACCGGTCTAATTAATGTCTTGTAGATGGTCAACTTTGTAGTTTTCCAGCCATAATGCGCCTTTGTATTTCTCTGCTGGTGTCGTTATCGGCGGTCACCAATGAGCTCAGATACATGAATTCGTCTACTACCTCGATTTCATCACCGGCGATCTGAACTCGTGGCTGGCGGCTAACATGGTCTTCTCGTGAGCCTCTTCCCTTCATGTATTTTGTTTTCATTGCATTAATCACAAGCCCAATCCTACTAGCTTCAGCTTTTAGTCTGATGTACGTTTCCACCATTGTCTCTAGGTTACGTTCTAATTTTTTCGTTCCGTTCAGTTTCCGCTTAATTATCGCCCAATACTTCTCTAGTGGGCGGAACGGGGGACAATTTGATGGATTCAGCTCTTTAGGGATGAACTAGGCACCACTATCGTTGTAACATTGTAGCACTCTTTGCTGTAATAATACTGGCTTGATCTGCCAAAACGTAACTGGACCATCATGGGACTTAACGAAGAGTAAAATCCGATTGTTGAGGCATTCCCTTTTGTATACTTCATTGTTTTATCCATCACAATAACTCTGGTTTTCTTGCCACAGGAACCATGCTAAATCATGATCTGTTTCGCGAACTAATCCGCGAAAATAAACTTGTATCTGCCAGGAACCATGCCGCAAGCTGGAGTCATCTATCGAGTTTCATCAAAAATTGGTCGTATAACTTACGGGCCGACTTCTGACCGTTTTTTGTTTGAGGCTTCGGTTGGGTTGTTTACTTGCTCGGTAACATTTATAACCTTTTCGAAGACGGATTCACCGCACAAAACAACGGTCGGCATTCAGTTTTTTTCGCCAAATCATAATCCGCGATGTTGGGATCAGCCTCATCAGCCATCGTTCATCCGCAGTTGATGATCAACGGTTCCACTCTGACGCTTGATTTGGACTTTGGCGGCCAGTTGTTAATGTTCCCTTGAACTTTTTAACCACTCGCACCACAGTGCTTTTAGGATAATGCAGCAGTTTTGGCTGCTCCCGAGTTGACGCAGATGAAATTGGCAGGTTACTGTGCATAATTATTTTTCTTTTCTCTTCCCGCATGATGAATATCTTGGAACCACCTAAGTTTTAAATTGTGAACAAAATAAAAGAACGAGCAGAACTGTTTACAAACAACACAACACACTAAGGTACGAATTCCCAAATTTCGCGACAAAAATCGATAATTCAAAAACAATTAACTTTATGATGTAATCGGAAGATTTAACTAAAAAGATAAAATATGTATTTTGGTTCAGGTGGTGGCAAAAGTGGTCCTTTTATGTTGATAATAAATATTCTAACTTTTTATTCTTATGATTTAGAGGAATTTTTGCTTCTACATAATTGTAGATAATGAAACTATACTCAAGAAATTTAACTTCTATCTCATCTACGTAGCGTTTAAAGGGTGATACGGTCAAAATTTGGTCAAGGGAAAACGCGTGTAAATCGGTGAAATCGTTTATTTAAAAAATCAAATTAAATTTCTTTTTCAAGTTCAATTAGTATAAAATTCAGGAAAAATATTCAGTTAGGCTTCCGCTTTTCCAAATCCGAATTGCCGGGCCTTACGCTTGACCCCTGCCATCAGATTTTGTACAGCCACCTTGTCCACCTTCTTCGCCGCAGAAAGCCAGTTTGCCTTGAACTGCTGCTCGTCCTTAGCAGTTTTTTTTGTCTTCTTTAGGTTCCGCTTGACAATAGCCCAGTATTTCTCAATTGGGCGGAGCTCTGGCGTGTTGGGAGGGTTCTTGTCCTTGGGAACCACCTGCACGTTGTTGGCGGTGTACCACTCCACTGGCCTTTTTACCGTAATGGCAAGATGCCAAATCCGGCCAAAACAGTACGGAACAACCGTGTTTCTTCAGGAAAGGCAGCAGACGTTTATTCAAACACTCTTTCACGTAAATTTCTTGGTTGACAGTCCCGGAAGCTATGAAAATGCTGCTTTTCAATCCACAGGTACAGATGGCTTGCCAAACCAGATATTTCTTTGCGAACTTTGACAGTTTCGTGTGCTTGAAAATATCTGCTACCTTTCCCCTTCCTTTTGCCGTATAAAACTCCTGTCCCGGAAGCTGCTTGTAGTCGGCTTTGACGTAGGTTTCGTCGTCCATTACCACGCAGTCAAACTTCGTCAGCATCGTCGTGTACAGCCTCCGGGATCGCGCTTAGGCCGTCGTATTTTGTTTATCATCGCGATTTGGAGTCACTACCTTCTTGTAAGTCGATAGTCCGGCTCGTTTTTTGGCTCGATGCACGGTTGTAGACGATACACCCAGCTTATTTGCGGCATCTCGGAGAGATAGGTTAGGGTTTCGCTTGAAACTACCGGCAACTCTCTTTGTCGTCTCAGCGGCTTCCGGTTTTCGATTTCCCCCCGATCCAGACTTCCTGGCTGTCGACAAACGTTCCCCAAACACTTTAATTACATTTGTAACGGTTGATTTGGCAACTTTTAGCGATTTTGCCAACTTTGCGTGCGAGTAGCTCGGATTTTCGCGATGCGCGAGCAAAATTTTGATACGCTGCTCTTCTTGCTTGGACGGCATTTTGACAACTGAAGAGGGAATTCCAAAATCAAAATAGGAGCAACATTCTACACACACACACCTTCAAAATGAGGGGTGTTCAGGTTTTTTAAATGCAAAATTGAAAGAAATACGTCAAGTTGATATTGACCAAATTTTGACCGTATCGCCCTTTAATCACAGTTTTTCTAACTTTCCTTAGGGTGGGACTTAAAAAAACAGTGTTTCTGCTCTATTTTTTTTTATTACCATCTGAACTGCTGTAACTATCGTGCACTCACGCTACTAAGCGCCACCTACAAGTTAATCTCATAAACTCTATGCCGCCGCCTGTCGTCAAATGTAAAGGAGTTCATGGGCAGTACCAAGTGGGATTCATGAGTGCCCGCTCTATTACGGACCAGATTTTTGTTATTCACCAAGTGCTGCAGATACGTCACGAATAAAGGGTGTTTCGATCAAAATTTGGTCAGGACAGGAATTTTATACGGCAACCGGACGGAGAGAGGTGGCAAATATTTTCAAGCACATTAAACTATCAAAGTTCGCGAAGAGATATCTGGTGTGGCAGTCCATCTGTACCTGTTACTTGAAGAGCAACATTTACATTGCGACCAGAACCGTCAACCGTCAACGAAATTTATTTGAACGAGTGCCTACAAAAACGTCTACTGCCTTTCCTGAAGCGACACAATTGTTTCGTTCTATTTTGGCCAGATTTGGCATCTTTCCATTAGGGAAAAAAATGCCATGGAGTGGTATGCTGCCAACAATGTTCAAGTGGTGCCCAAGGACAAGAACCCTCCCAACACACCAGAGCTCCGCCCAATCGAACAATATTGGGCCATCGTCAAGCGGAACCTTTAGAAGACTCAAAAATCTATTGGGAGTGATGTGCTTTGTCCAAGTCCAAGTATGAGAGCGGGGATAGACACGAGTGGTACGATCTTCAACAAGTCCGTCCAAGGTTTTTTTCTTCACCGATGAAATTTATATCGTACGACGCAACTTTGAAACGATGCCGGTAACATACATCAGACTTAAGGTGAAACTGGAGGGAGTCCTTTTTCCATATGATTTATAGGTTAGCGTTATTATCACTTCACGATTTTTGAGACTAAAAATCACGAACAAAACAAAACAAACAACGCTCAAATTTCTAATCAATGGATGCTCCAGTGGAGCAAACGATTCTTGAAAACTTCACGCCTGAAGTCCTAATAGTATATGAGGTTTGTGCTCAGAAAAATTCAAAGTGATAGGTACTTAATGCCGTATGTCCTTAAGGCTGAAGCAAGTAGAATTGGGCTTGCGTCAAAGACATGATACATGATAGGAAAAGGCTCACGAAAAGACAATGTATACCTCCCACCACGAAATCAGATCGACGGTGATGAAAATGAGGCGGTAGACGAACTCGTGTATCCGAGCTGATTGGTGACCGTCGTTAACGACATCATCAGAGAGATGCAAATGCGCATTATGGCTGGCAATTATGTTTTTTTTTTTTTTTTTTTCATTCTAAGATCAAACAAAGTTCGCCGAACAACAAAGTTGACCATCTACAAGACATTACTTAGATCGGTAGTGTTCTACGCCCACGAAATATGGACAACGCGCCCGTGACTATGATCGGAAGATGCTGCGTACAATCTAGAATGCAGAAGTTAAACGAAACGTAGAGGAGGCGAATGAATCACGATTTGCATCAGTTGCTGGGAGAACCTCCCAAGGTTCACTCCTCAAAAATCGGTCGACGACTACGGTGAGCTGGTTATGTCATAAGAATGTCGGACGATAGCCAAGTTAAAATGATTCTCGATAACGAACCGCTACGAGTAAGGTGGATCCATTGAGTGGAACCTGCGCACTTTTCACAGACTGCGTGGCCGACGAAGTGCAGCCATGAACGAATAGAATTGAGAACATGGGCCATTTAGCCTGATTGGTTGGTAAGATTGAAAAATCGAATATTGTAACGATGAGTTCTATGAATTACACGAAGGAAACATGTAAGTTCGACAATAAAAGTATTTCTGAATGAAGCACATAGCTCTTGAATAGTTCAACAAAGCGTCTACCTTTATCGTTGGCTGGAAAATTAAAGCTCTGAAAATCAACAAATCAATGAACAAAATTTTCATTTTCTCAAAATGCTCTCTACTGAAAAACCCAGGTATATTTACTCGCGTGAAAAAACTAACCAAAAACCGATTAATCATGGAAAAAAAGGTTTTCTCTGTTACTCCGGAGCTTTACTATTATATAACAAAATGTAGTTCTTGAGCGAGCCCACATATTTGAATTTTTCAACAAGATCCAATGGCAAGAAAAGGAAAGCCACGATAGTCACCAATTTTGTCGCGCAAATTGTCTTTTTTTTATCCTGCTATTCCCACTAAGGGGCTATGCATAAACCACGTAGACTTTTTTTGGAGAGAGGGGGGTTTGCCGAAAGTCTACGCTCCATACACATTTTCAAAAAATTGTATGGAGAAAAGTCTACGAGAGGGGAGGGGGTTTCTGAGATTTTCAAAAATGAGTTTACGTGGTTTATGAACCGGCCCCTAATAACAAATCAAATTGTAGTTCTTGAATTTGTTTTTAAAACATCGGCGTTTTTGAATTAACTAGAAAATGAGAAGAATGATTAGTAATTTCCTTTTAATTCCAACTACCTTTGTTGCTTATCTTGACAGATACGCGTATTTCGTCTACAATGTGCAGACTTCTTCAGTGTCGTGTACTACCCAGTTGAGTATTAGTACACGACACTGAAGAAGTCTGCACATTGTAGACTAAATACGCGTATCTGTCAAGATAATCAATAAAGGTAGTTGGAATTAAATGAAAATTACTAATCATTCTTCTCATTCTCTAGTTACAGGTATTCCACTAAACAGCTCACACTCTCCAGTTTTCGAATTTCTTAGCTCGATCTGTTGGCTAGAAAACAAAAGCTTCAGGTTTATTTTTAACGTAGGACTACGTTTCTCTTTTCTATACCGGGTGTCATCTCAAAATTTTGAAAAATGAAAGCGTTACGCAAAAGTGAAAGGTTTTTGAACGCTAATTACTCTCGTTTGACTGAGCAGAATGACTTCACTTATACACCATTTGATCAGAAAAACTTAAAAAATTTTTGGATCAAAATTTCAATTATGTTCTATTTGTATAAGTAGTTCAATTTTTTACATAAAAATGACCTACTTTTGCTCCCATACAAATCTGCTTACGAACAGGTTGGAAATATGGTTTTCTCTTTCCGGGTCCTCAAAAACGGGTAACAAATGGTTCAAATTGTCCTCTTCTTTTTATTTCATTCGGTCTCATACCATGTTTAATACAGCCATAGTCTCCCCTCTCAGTTGCAAATTTATTTTGCTTTGTTCTGCTGTCTGGTTTTATAATTGAAGCCCGTCCCCTCTTGTGAAATTTGCTTCGTACTGCATGTTTGTGCCAGGGATGCCACATATACAGATTTATCTGTAATCATACAGATTTTTCGCAATTTTTGGATACAGAATTCTGTACATACAGATTACAGATTTTTAGAAAAAAAAAATACAGATTTTACAGATTTTTGAAAAATGCTCCCTTGCGTTGCATATTTTCAATGTGTAAATATCCATTTTTGGAAATCTCGTTGACCCGCCTACAGAGTTTGTCAGATGTTTATCAACCGGAAGAATGGCCGCTTCGAAGGCATCAATCAAATTAATCTCGGTGGGCAACATCCATTTCAATTCTGTGTTCGAACTTCATAAGCATCGGTTAAGTTCCCTTTGGTGGATAGCATCAATCTTTACAATCAACAGGTGTGTTCTTGTACGTCCATACGGCTGAATAACTTGATAAACCCACTAGAAATTATACAACCGCAGTCCAAGTAACCTCGGTGAGCAGGATTCATCTCAAGAATTAGCTGATATAGGCTATTTCTTTTCATGTCTGATTCGAATACTTTGATTCTATGGTTTGATGTTTAACAATGTTATTGCATTGGTAGCGATCAATGCACAAATTGTTCTTATAATCTTGTTCCATAGATTTAGGGTAAGTTCTGAGAAAATCACAGCAACTCGGTGGAAAATTGTCCTTACACCATCTATCTGTAATGTTGTTTTTTTTTTCATTGATCTTTTAGTAAAATGTATCAATTTCACAGGAGAACATGTAAAGTTTTCGTTTGCAGATCAACTTCCGTATTTTTTTTACAAAATTCTGTGATCTCTACACACAAAATCCTAATTTTGATATTAGGCAAAAAAAATTACGGCTTTGATCAGTAAGTTAGAATTTTTACTGAACGATCTGTAAAATTTCTTCAATTTCCTCTAGTTATCCGTCAAAGAACTGCAAGTTTTCAGCAAATCGTTTTAAAATATTACTGAATATTTGTATTTATTTAACAGATGTACTTTGTAAATAAATGAACTTTAATTGAAAATCCGCAATTTAGTAAACGCTTTACCGATTTTCAGTAAAACCATAATAAATACTGACGCAAAATGTGAAAATCACTGATTTTACTAATCTTTACTGAACGCGAGTATGTTAATCACATCTATCAAACATCTGCCATTTTCGCGTGCTGAAGCGGTGGCAGCTGATCAAAAATTTTTTTTTCTCTTCATTCTTTCCATTGATTTTCTGAACGAGTAAAAGGCATCAGACTTATTTGCTAGCGTTCAAACGTAGGCAACTACGTGATTTCCGCGTAAATTCACATTCTACGTGAAAATCACAAAAATGATTATTAAAAAAAAACCACCCGCTTTATGCGTTTAAAAGAGCAAAAAAAAATTAAAATAATGTTTTTGTAAATTTAACCGCAATTCAGTATTGATTGATATTCAGTAATTTTTGGTAGCTATCGTGCTTCCAATTTCACTGTTTATTACTGCACTCAAAAATATCGACACGTTGTTTTCACGTGAAATTTCTCGTAACTTCCACCTGAACACGTAACCAAATCTTCTTTGGTAAAATCAGGTGAACATTACGTGTCCAGTGAATTGTACGTGAAAAATCACGTAACATATATGTGATCTTCACGTAGAATGTGAATTTACGCGGAAATCACGTAGCTCTTACGTGATTTCCTTGTGTTTATTTCTGATTTCGGCAGTGGACGAAAATTATGTGCGTTTCACGTGAAAACAACGTGACGATTTTGATGTGTGTGTATATTTTACTGATTTTCCATGTCGCTTACCGAGTTTTTCAGTAATTTTTTTTCCAAAACTCTATCGTGAATCGACCGATATTTCAATCGCGTACAACAAACCTCGTTAACCAGCTCACGTTTACTCACACATTTACTTGGCAAGATGATTGGGTGCTGTTGGTTGAACTCGACTCCTGATGCCTGTAGCCGAACCAATCCGTCGGTGTCCAAAAACGGTTTCATTATTGTTATCAAACTGATAGTGGCTCTTACTGTTTTGTCTGAAGATAGTTGATTAAAAAATGTTTCTGTTAAAAAATGTTTCTGCTGAATCATTCTTTCATACTTTATTGTGTGCTTGTTTCCGCTCATCCTAGGTGAGATGTCCAACAGTTCGATTCGATTTGTTAGTTAAACAGTTTCGTTTGAATCGTAAGCCATATGCCATGACTCTTAGCAGTTTGGTAAAACTGGAGTATCTATCAATAGTTCCGTTCTTTTACCACTGCTGGTGGTCGTTGGTCAACCGACACTATAACAGTTTTTACTGATTTCCGCATCTCGTGCTCCTGCAGTAGGAAGTGGACCTGTCCAGCAAATTGTAACTTCTGCTAATTTCTTAACTGAAGCACTCCTTGAGATTAGATCTTCAGGGATTTCCTTAAAGCAAATAATGGCTAGATATAGAGTTTGGTTCAATAAGTGCGGCAAATAATTTAACGCGTAAAGCATTTGGTTCAAATGCGATGCACACAAAGTTATTTTTCTTCCTGTTTTAAACCAGGCACCAAATAGTGGTTAAATTGACATTACAGATTTTTTTACAGATTTTCAACAGCCGGATACAGATAAAAAAGATTTTTGGATGTGAAAATACAGATTGACCATGAAAAAAATGTGGCAACACTGGTTTGTGCCTCTCTTCTTTCGAGGCAATGCTATCAACGCCAGTATATAGCACACCATTCGAACCAAAATGATTTCATAGAGATATTCAAGTTCGATTGAGCGGCACGTACGGTTGTGTTTCTTCGCTCTCTCGTTACGAAGATTTTTTCAATCTCGTCAGTTTTCTCGCGATTGCGCGTCTGGCTTGCCAATTATCGCCCGCGCTTGCTTATCTACAAGCCAGAAAATAGCGCTACAAAGTTTTGCAAGTTTCCCTGATCGACCTATTGCCGTGGCAATGGGTCTTAAGAATCGACAATCCTCGTGGGCGGCATCGGCTGCCAAAGCCATACCGAAGCCGGACACCTTCCCGCGAAAAACGATGTTTGTGCCAAATAGATTACTAGAATCATTCCAAGTGTCTAGCCGACGGCCATTCACAGCGACAAGGAGTTTCTTAAACTACTATGCTGTATTGAATACAGCACATGACGGTGTGCTGCTGGCCATATAAACCGAATATATAAATTGATTTCTAGCGCGTATTATAGCCACTGTCCTTTTCAGGATGTCCAATTAAATTTTACAATAAAAGAGTTTGTGTTTAATATTATCGAAAATTTAACATTTTGGATTGTTCGAAGCATTCAGTCGAGAGTGGAAAATTCATCAGAGATTTTTCATTAAACCCGAACTGAAAAACGTAAGCAATGGCTCAGTATGTAGAAAACTTCATATGAAGGGACGGGTCAAAGCAAAGTAATAAAAACGTTTTAATATTAATCAATCATATGTGTTATGATATGTATAAATTAGATGATTCCATTATTACTATACACCAACGCGGTCCTACGTGAACCTTGCGGTTATATCTCTGGTATAAACCCCCTCTAATTTTTTAAGATAAATATTTCATTTTTTGTAACTGGTAAATTCTACTGTTAGTAAGGTGCGTTTGAAAGTGCTATTAAAATGTAGTTACTAAATAAAACATTCAGCATAATTTGGCCATCCTGTTTGGAGCTATTGCAGTATTTATGCTTTTGACTATTCCTGATCATAACATTTTCAAGAGCCCTTTTACAACCTAAACCATTTTTTAAAAACAACTAAGGTTAACTTATCATGTTTTTTAAAAGGTCAAAAAAAATCCTAAGAATTTCACCCGATTGGTGAGCATCAAAATAGCCTCCCTTGGAAATGTTGGTTTTGGAACTCGAACTGACTCTTATTGCATTGGAAACAAAGATTATGTAAGGAAGTGGTTAAAGTGAAATAATGTAAGTCTGTCATCTCGAGCACAGATTGGATCGTAGCGTCCTTTGCGTTACAAAGTTTGCATACATCTCAGGCATAATATGTCTTTGTACCTTTCTGATGGTGTCATTCTTGACCACTGAGGTCAGATACACGAATCCGTCTACCATCTCAATTACTTCACCGTCGATCGTAACTCAAGATGAAAGGCTAAAATTATCCGCTATTGGACCTTTTCATTTCATAATCTGTCTTTGGCACATTAATGTAATGCTTCACTCTCCAGGCTGATGTTTATTTCCGCCATCACCTACAAGTTGCAAACTATGACATCCAGGCCGTGCATAACTCAAAAGCCGACTGACTGGCCGTAACCGTGTTCGAGATTTGAAAAAAAAAACTCGAAACTTGGATCTAAGGCTTGAGTCATTTAATATATGGACGCATTGTTTATTTTACTGTAGCGCTTTAAGCGATTGTATCTGAAATGTTATAACAGAAGTTTGTGTTGAAATGCTTTTTTTTTCAGTGCTGAAAATTTCGTCACGGTTTATTTTGTTTCAAACAGTTGTACTTGTTGGAAGCCACGAACCAAAAATTTACTTTGGACACTCGCTTCGAAAATCCGACTCAGGTTCGAAAATCGCGAAGTCGTTGAAATTGGCTATATCAGCCATGTGCAGCATTTTGAAAGATTCCTGAGTGGCATACTATCGTCGTCAGGATCCAACTAATTAAACAAAGGATCGGAAATTGGCTTCAAAGAGAGAACGATTATGCCAGAGCACCGTAAGAAGGATTCGATTCTTCGGCCAGTAAGCAACCAAACAGGACAGTAAAGCAGAATCTAGTGGCCAAAAGACGTGCCCGGAATGTTTACAATGGGGTTCTTATCAAGTACGAAGTCCTGAACTCATGGTCGAAACGTATGTGAAGATGGATTATGGGCGGCTTCCCGGACAAATATAAATCCACTGGTCCTTAGTAAGTTCAAATAGGTTTTTGCAGATAAAGAAAGATTATAATCTAGCAAGGTATTTACAGCTACCGACCAGAAACCTCGGTTTTGTATGATGTATGATATGTACTACCACCCATTGTAGCACGGAAACTAAGTCCGACAGCAATGGGCTCTCCTCTCTGTTAGACTTGATCAAGCTTTAATAACCACTGATTATCCTAATCATGCCGTTGTATGAAGGGCCAACAAGGAGTTGGGTGGATCGATATGCAACATCACTTATACGTATCCACAGGGATATAAAGAATCTCCTTCCAACAACAAAACTGAACAATTGGTCAAAAGAGCAAGCTATCTAACATGAAGATGCCCCAATGGGCGGAGAGAAGAGCCCGCCCTCTATTCACAAACTGTTAGCAATGGGGAGTTGGCATTCCCACTCTCCCCATCCAGAGTGCTTCAATCGGGTGCCCTGATGGTCCCTCCCATTCCAATGAAATAATTATGTAATGGTGTATATATTTATGTGAATGAAAAATACTACAAGCATTCATATATATAATATATGATCTTCATTCGGTTGATCCTGAAATGCAAGAAATGTTGTAAAATATTAAAGTGGAGAGTTTTTGTTCGCGCTTAAGCACGTTTTCGTTCGTTTTCAGCGATAGCAGCATTTCACCAAAATTTTGATTTGAATCCTGAGATCAAAATGTGTCCCTATCAGAGAACTTATTGATGTAAGCAGTGTTAATCTTAATATCACCCTTAAGAATTTTATCAATAGTAAACCATAACCGCTCATGTTCTTTTTTTTTATTTGATTTTTCAGTAAAACAAAAACAAACAAAAACGATACGCACCACGCAAAATAAAATGTTTGATCTATAAAACAACTTACAAAACCTAAATAAAAAAAATTGGAATGAGGTTCAGCGCACATCATACTCTAGTACGTAACAAACCAAACAATACGTTATGATTTGTTCTGAATCTAGCGTTGAATAAAATCGATTGTCCACCGATTGATAGTGTTGACCGTCGTCGAGTTGCTGAGTAAGTCCACATATAGTCTGCTTTCTGGGCCGGTCGCCTTCGAGTTTGTTTGTGCAGCCTGCCGGTCAAAATTGATGATGATAAATGTGCATGAAACTGGCTTAAACGAGTTGATGAGAATAAATATGAAATACAGTGAAGGGTAGGGGAGTGGAAGCACATAAAATAAACAGCAGACTAAAAATGAACGGTGGACCTACATTTAAGCTGCACATGTAGGAGTTTGGGTGAACAAACAAACGAATCGAATGAAAAAAAAAAGCGATTAGGAAGAGCGACTAGTGCAAACAAATGGAAGCATTATTTCGCTGTTTGCACTCTTGACGCCTGGCAGGCAGGTTCTCTTCTATATTCATCTATAGTATCGTATGTTTCACAATGTGACTTAACAAATCATTATACTATGCCAAATAGTAAAAACTTAACCAATTTGGATCACATCTTTTTTCTTTCAAAATTGAAAGCCCCAGCGCTGAAATCACAATAATTAGCATAATTCTGGAGAACAACTTTTGCCGCTTATTAAGACAAACTCCCTCCAGCCGATCTACCCAATTTTCAACAACTGCACACTCGAACTCGCTGCTCATCCACTTCTCAACAGCAAATTGGCACCAATTTGAGCTTTCGCCTCGTCTCTCTAACTCTCCTTCTCTCAGAACAAAGACCCAGTGAACGGTGTGCCCGAGTGATGTGCGGAGCCCGTAAAGTGTGCCTATTTAAAAGTTAATTTCCTCCGCTGGATCCCATTTCTCCTCGTTTGCTCACTTTTTCAGCCGTGGGCCATAGGCACAAGTACCAGAAACAACAGCAATCGTGCACACGGACGGGCCCGAAAAATTTATTATGAAAATGACTACAAATCACTCACGACACAGAAGTAGGAAAATTATGCCTAAACACCTTGTGCAGTTCATGTTGTGCACCATTTTAGGCCGTGCATATTCTGTTGCCGTGACGGACTAAATTTATCACACGAATCTCCTTCTATTTCCATTGGCAAAGACCTCTCGTGAAATGCAGAATGCGAACTGCTTTTTTCTACTGTGCAGCAGCAAATTGGCCTACCTCAGTCAGTTCCTCTCACCGCCATTCGAGAGAGAGAGAGGGGGGGGGCTGAATTGCATGTTCAAAAGCCTAAATAGAAGCGCACAAGTTTCGTGTTTGCGCGCGCGATGTTCATAAATTATTATTTAATCTGCTAAATAATTTAACCCTTTTACTGGCTGCCGGGTCGTTTGGCTGTTTCTTCTACTTACTCTTCGGAGCAATCATGGTGGTTTCTTGCATGTGCATGTCCTCCCCCTTCTTTTCCACAAAGCCAAGGAGCTAGGGTTACCATCAAATATGATAACGTGTGCAGTGCGTCCTTCTGCTGATCTGTCCGCCTCATCGCCTCTGCACAACGAGAGCCTGCCCAGAGCCTTCAACTCGATTGTGAAACTTGTTACGAAACTTCTCTCGTGACGGCAATCAAAAAGATGTAGTTCATTAGTTTCATTCAAAAACGACACAAAAATGGCGAAAAAAGAGCTGACCCCAAAGCTATTCCAATGATGGCAGTGCAGCTCGACTTTCATCTTCATTCGGGCGGGCAATTTAGAAAGGTTAATTTTTCCACCTCGCCGTCACCGTCGTCGTCGTCGTCGTTTTTGGTCGTCCGAGGGAGTCTATTTATGCAAATTTTCCAGCCCATTTCCATCTCGCTCAACGCTCGCGCGCACATCGCGCATCAACCGAGGTGAAATACAATTGCAGCACACAAAATATAGAAGGAAAAAAGAATACTCTTTATCTGGTGGTGGCCGGTCAGCAACAGCAAATAATGCGAAAGTATGTACCTAACGCAAAAAAGCAACATGAAAAAAAATTGATGTATCCACCTAAGAAATTTTATTTAGTTTTCTGATCAGATATATTTTTGTTTTGATGCAGTTCTAAGGTTAGCAAAATATCAATAAACCGACACTTTTGAATAAATGAGAGTTAACTTGCTTAATGCTTAAGCAAATCAATGTTTCCAAATTTCACACAAACATGAAATTTGCGATTGCTGTGACCATAATGAGGCTTAAGTCACCTAAAATGTGGACATATGAGATAAGCTATACCAAGTACGACCAAAATTCGTGCACCTTTGCACATCAAAATCATTAAATGACAATATTAAGTTATGAAAACATCATCCTTTTTTGCACTTTTTTCATCTTATTTATAGTGATTGAAAAAATCACTTTTTAAATTTAAACAAAATGGACAAAAATTGCCGATTTTTCATGGGTTTACCTTCATTCGCACTGACGAAACTACCCATGCAGCATCAATCATAGTAACCCATGAGTCAGCAGACAAAATTTGACAGCTCTCTCAGTCGAACTCTCACCGTTCCACACGTTCAAAGAACGGCACCCCGCTGCGTCGAAACGGACATTGTGACATCTACAACATCTTGGCACTATTAGACAACAATCAGAGCATCAAAAGAAAGCCCGGTTCCGGACGGCCGACGACCCTGAGCGACAAAAAGCTCCAAAGGATGCTAAGGAGGAAGAACGAGGGAAAAGTGGCTACATCGCTGCGAGCGCTTGGCCGGGAGGTCGGTTCAACCGGCCAAACAGTGAAAAAGTACCTGGCGAACATGAACATACATGTCAGGGAGCGGAAGTCATGTCCACTGGTTTCGGCGCTGCAGACAATGACGCAACGGCAGCGGCAGCGGCTGAATAAGACGGTCACCTCGATTTTCCCGGCGAATCGCGACGTGGCGGTGGTGATGGACGATGAGACCTATCTCACCCTGGATGGCAACGACTGGCAAGGCACTTCGTATTTTACTTCCCCCACGAAGGAAGTGAGCTCCGAGGTGAATTTCATTTCACACACCAATTTCCCCTAGAAGGTGCTGCTGTGGCTGACAATCAGCGAGAAGGGGATGTCAAAGCCGCTCTTGTTTCGCTCTGGACTGGCCGTGAACGGGGAAATTTATAGTACGAAATGCCTGCCGGAAGTTGCGTCATTCATCAAGATATACCATAAAGTCGAAGACGCGGTGTTCTGGCCGGATCGGACGTCGGCCAGAAGCGATCGTTGGAGGAGATGGAGCGGCTGAATATCGATGCGGTACCCAAGTCGGCGAACCCGCCTAACGTCCCCCCTGCTGCGTCCCATCAAGAATTTCTGAAGCATAAGATCTACTCCAACAATTTTGTCGTGAAAACTGAGGAGGAATTGATAAATCAAACGAAGAAAGAACTCAAAAACATGCCTACACGCATGTTTTCGTCCGCCATGGCGAATGCTCCGGTTAACAGCCGGAGGGCCGCTCGAAAGAGCGTAGATTTATTTTTGCAAGCTAGCTTAAATAATTGCCTTCTAAGGGAAATTTATCAAAAGCAGTTATCTGTCTTAGCTTTTTTTATCACCATCCGAAAAAAGTACATTTTTTTTAATGCAAACGTTACTCGTCAAAGCTTGTATTTATTTTGGATGATATGGCTTTGATATTTGTCAAGTCCACATTAAAATAGCGGAGAACATAGACGTGATTATGGCTAAAAGTCAGCTTTAATTTAATCTCGTATTATACGTTCTGATTTTTCGTTGCATTTTTTCGAAACTTTTTCCGGTGGTTTTTAGTTCATGAGTTCATTGGTTTTTCTAGCTTCAATGTTTCTTATGTTTTCTTGCTTTCAAACTCCTATCTTATATTTTTTGTCGAGTTACTATTTTCTTTTGTCGTCCCTTAATCCTTCAATTTTACCCATTCTCTTTTCCAACATTCTTATTATCTGTTTTTATCTGATCCCTATGAAATTTTTACCAGCACAGTGGAATTTTTGTATGGTTTGTTTCTCTTGTTCAAGATTTAGTTTTTTCTTGTGAACAACAAATAAAAATAGGTTCCTAGTTTTTGCACGCTATAAATAACACTCTAGGTTATCATTAAAATTTATACCACAAAATACCATATGATCACCTCTTTTAACCCTCCCTCCTAACTTCTTGAAGTTGACCTTGCTGGAGTTTGATCTATTGCGGTACCGGAGATTGGCGGTTGACCTCATTCAAAATAAAACTAAAACAAGTAGCTAAAAGTTACCCCTCTACCTAATTATTGATCAGTTGACTTGAAGCAGCCATGACGCAAACAGTCCAGAAACTATGCTCGATAGATTGTTCGTAGTTCCACCCCGGAACAATAAAGTTGGACATCGTGAGGCTCTTCATATCCGCAGGGTATAGCCGATTCGCTATTCACAACATCCTCATCGTACTGGAGAAAGGTGGAGGCATCGAACGGAAGCCTGGCTCTGGTCGCCCGACAGTGCCGCGTGACTGTAAAGCAAAAGCTGAAGAGGCAGACCGAGGGGAAGGTGGCCTCATCGTTCCGCGCCTTGGACCGAGAGCTTGGTGAAACCGGCCAAACGGTGAAGATGAACCTGGGTAAGATGGACATTATGATGCGGAAGAGGCAGTCGCAGCCGGCTGTGTCTGAGCAGCAGGCAATCACCCAAGAAGTGGCTAAAGGTGATGACGAGACGCTAGACAGCAACGATTGGCTGGGGACCGGGTACTTTACGCCCCCCACCTTGGAGATAAGCGTTGCCGGCAAAATATGTCCTTCTGTGGCTGACAATCAGCAAGAAGAGAATGCATTACAAATTATGTTTTTCTTGCGTACAGTTCGCCATTTTTTTATTATAATGTTTTTCACCCTTCTTAACCAAAAGAAGGGTATTAAGATCGCTTGAAAACTCTACATTTTGTCCGAGGCTCAGAGGATCGAGTGTCATGTACCATTCGACTCAGCTCGACGAACAGAGCACATGTGTGTGTGTATGGGTGTGTGTGTGTGTGTGTGTGTGTGTGTGTGTGTGTGTGTGTTTTCTTTTTTTAATAAGGTTTAAAAACAAGGAAAGAGAGAGAGAGAGAGAGAGAGAGAGAGAGAGAGAGAGAGAGAGAGAGAGAGAGAGAGAGAGAGAGAGAGAGAGAGAGAGAGAGAGAGAGAGAGAGTGCAATAATTCAACATGTCGGCTTGTACCCGAATTTTGAAAATGTGAGTTATGAGATTGTATGCACGTGTGTATGCAAAAGCAGAAACCAAACCGAAACTATAAGAGACACGTACGATTGGGTGTGAAATTGAGAGAGGCTGCGAGAACACTAATATCGAATTCGTTTTTGAACCTAGGTTGGAACTAGTTCCAACCTGGGATACCCGAACTTATTGTCAGTGCAAACCTCAATCCGACACGAGACACAAAAGAAAACATACACACTGACGTTT
The DNA here is from genome assembly GCA_024533555.2 of Aedes koreicus. Classification (NCBI taxonomy): domain Eukaryota; kingdom Metazoa; phylum Arthropoda; class Insecta; order Diptera; family Culicidae; genus Aedes; species Aedes koreicus. The sequence goes on from JAHHFK020004455.1 coordinate 251,931, forward strand.
AACACATAACAAGCTGACCCAATTTTGATACCCGATCCAGTTTGGAAGTGGGTCAAAAACGAATTCAGTATAAGAGTGTTTCTGGAGTCGTATGGGGATCGATTTGCAAACGAAAGGAACCGAACTTCATTCTGTTAACGATTGTAGAGGAACACGGTCGTAATATTGTTTTACGTCGCGATAAAGATGGCCGAAAAATCCAGCAAGCTTCACGACATACCCTACTCCGACGGAGGCTTCCCCAGCAGTGGAAGTTCTCCCGGAACCGAACAACGGTGAGTCATTTAGCTCCCACCGCTTGTCACAGACGACTTGAGTAGTCCCCGACGGTGGGTTTACCCTACGCCGACGAAGAGTTCCCTGGCGGCGGAACTTCCCCCAAAACCGATTCTTCTGCTGTTGTTGCTCACTCCAACCGACCGGTAGGATGCCGAAGGCAGTCCAGCAATTCCGGTGGAGCCTAACGTCCGGTTTGCTGGCGCCCAAACGACCCGAAACCGGTGCTACGACGCGTTCTACTCAACTAGTCCCCGGCGATGGACCTAGCCTACTCCGACAGGGAAGTCCGCTACGCAAGAATTCCTCCAGAACCGAGCCAGTGACGCTGGATCGTTGGTCACTTCACCATTTTCTCTGTCTGCAGCTCGGACAGTATCTTTGATACTGCCCTATCAACAACGTTCCATGTGTCTTCTTCGAGGCACATCTTTTCGACAACATAGTCGACTGTCACGCCATGTATATCCCTGCGCACTACTTCGAACCTAGGGCATTCGAAGATGACGTGCTCTGGTGTCTGCTCTCTGCACGACTATCTGGATTGCTTCCACTGCCGAGACCCCTTTTCGGAATCCGAATTGTGTCTTTGAAAGGCCATGATCGCTCTCCATGCACTGCGTCAGACTGTTAAGGATGATCCTTTCCAGAAGCTGCCCGAGGGTATAGAGCAGGCATATAAGATGCCGGGTCCCCTGGTGGCTTCCCTAGTTTCAGCAGTAACACTAGCTTCTGAACCTTGCATCTGTTTGGGAAGTAGCCTTAATGTAGGCATTGTTGTAGTGCCGTTCTGAAAGTGTCCGGGATCGCCAATATGTGCTACATTGGGGATCCCGTCCGGACCGGGAGCTTTATTCAAGTTCAGACCCTTCGTAACGAATAGTAGGCTCTTCATTGGAGATCCGAATCAGCTCGACGAACTGAGCACATGTATGTATGTGTCTATCTGTGTGTGCACGCGTGTGTGTGGGGGGGGGGGGGGGGGTGTAATTTATGTTATTTCCCCTTTTACCTATATAACTAACATAAACAGGTCGTTGAAGACTATTAATGGAAATATTTCCATCACATCGATGAACAATACGTTCAGGATTGATAAATGCATTTTATAAACTAAATGTTTGACATATCGAATATTCCTGGATCTTCCTGGAATTTCTGATGAAAATATGTATCCAGTACGATATTGGCCACATTTGAGTTCGTAATTCTGGTGAAGTGTAAGAAGGATTCAGTCTCACCATCGGGTTTTTTTTTTTTTAATTGGAAGTATCTTCCCAACATCATGGAATCCCAGTAGTGAACAGCAATTTCTGCTAGAACCAAAAGTATCCAGCAGATAGAAAAAGTATCGATAGGTCCGATAGCGCTCGGCAGGTTATGAAATTGAATAGAAGTAATATGAATTGATTGCGTTCTAGAAACCAAAACAAGTTGTGATAAAAGCGTACGAAGGGGACTGCCTTCAATGTATTCAGAGATGTCCGAAATTTCCACACATCTCAGAAAAAGTCCTCTCAGCCAATTTTAGTTCAGAAATAGGACTACGAAAATACCAATCACATTTAGGAAATTTGGGCAAGGGAGGTTGATTTAGTCTGAGAGGTTTCTTATGGCAAGAAATTCAAAGATTTTATGATTTTGCTACATAATGATGTAATGACCTCGTTAATTTTCCTCGCACCTTCCAAACGTTTGAAAACAACAGTTACATTTAATATACGATACGTAATTATTTTTGATATTTATGTGTTAAGGTGAATTCTGGTCTTAATATTGACGATATTTTTTTTATTTATTTTTTTATTTCGTCCACAGCGTACTTGTCATAAGAAAGGTAAAAAAACTCCATCGGTGCGGTCGCTATGCGCTTACGTTTTCGAAGCAATATACAGAAAATAAAAACCGGTGACAACTAGGGAGGAGTTGAAAACCATTTTTCCCAGAAACAGAAATTTTCCACCCATTCGTATACCCGGCAAGGTAAGGTTCCCTCTTTTTTTTTTTCGACCGTTGTTGGGTTAAATCTGTTGCGATAAACCCCAGCCGGTCAGAAATGGGCTGTACTGAATGGTGCAGCATCGCTTGCACGGTTCAAGGAACATCGCAATGGCACGGCTTAATGGTTTTAAATCACACATTATTCGTTTTTTTTTCTCCTTTAGCCCTCTACAGTTCGAGGAAAATTGAGATAAGTGCATGGGTTGGGATCAGTTTCCTGCAATTACAGTTTGTTCGGTGCTTTTTTCCTGGAATAAATATGTTTTAGGTTATTCAAAACATGTTTATTTTTTTAGCATTTATAAGAAAAATATGACGGAAATAGCCAAAAATATGCACGACCATCCTCGATTTAGATGACACTTTGCAAATTTCTTCGGAATGAGAAAAGCTGTTATTCTTATAGGTCTAAAGATCTTTGTGACTCAACTTCGGACAATGGCATTTGTGTTTCAGAAAGATTTTTTTTTTCAAAACACCATAGCTCAAAATTTGGTCGCATTCAGTAGTAAGCATTTACGAGTTCTGAGCAAAAGTTCAACTCAGATTCATGTACCGCTACCGTGAGCAAACATTATTCAACATGTTGTCTCACGCTTTGAATTATTCCCACTGCTGCTCCCAAGAATCCATTTTTTTGGTACAAGAGCGACTAACATTTTTCTTCCATTAGGCTGATATGCATTCTGCTTCATCATGATCAGAATAAATCGAGTTAGTTTCATCCATTCAATCATTTCTACATTCATTAACACCTATTATGCATGAGAAAAAGTTTTGTAAAATGATGTACGGAGCTTTTTTAACTTTAAAAACTTTACATTCATTTAAAATCTTGAACAGATTATCACTCTAATCTTCTTCTTATTTTTTAGCATTTAAAGCTTATTGTTTTCACATTTAGCTTATTGCTTGCTCTCAAATTAGTGTTCTAAATGCACTTCCACAGTTATTAATTGAGAGCTTTCGATGCCAAGTACCATTTTTGCATTAGTATGATTGTGTGGCAGGTATAATCATATGCTAAGCCCAGGGAGAAGAGAAATTTTCCTTAACAAAAAGTTTCCAAGACCAGACCGGGAATCGAACCCAGCCACCTCCAGCATGGTGTTGCTTTGTAGCTGCGCCTTTACCGGTTGAGCTAAGAGAGGACCCTTCACTCTAATACGTTATGAATTAAAGTTCTTCATAAAACTTTTTGCTTTGAAATCATGATGGTAAACATGAATCAATGTTTGAATGGAACAATGCATGTGTTCGCTTGTAATTCGCTTGTGAGTAGTAGTAGGATGTTTTGCACCGTACATAAACGTTACGTATACAGTTCAATATCGAATTGATCTATTTAAATAGTTTCGAAAGCAATAGTCCCTACTGGTTTTCGATAGATTAGATAGCATGGAATACAATAGATGAACCAGAATATAATAGATGAAAGGGTTTGGTTCACAGGGCCTGTGTGGTAGAGTAATCCTGAAACGATAAAAATATAAATAAATCTTAATTTCAAATAATACTTACCCATCAAAATTTGTTTTGAACTGATCGGTCACATTGAATGATTGAATTAAAATATTCTCGAGAGACCGATCGATTCAAAACAAATTTTGATGGGTAAGTATTATTTGAAATTAAGATTTATTTATATTTTTATCGTTTCAGGATTACTCTACCACAGGCCTGGTTTTCGATCAGATTTTTTCATACCTTGAAAGGAAGACCATAGGTGGAGGTAGTCTATCGAATCTTGTAGTCCGCTTTTCAGCATCTTGCTATGAGGCAACAGGTAGTTAGCCACCGACTACCTGTCGATATGCCAAATTTTGATGATGTCCGCATTGAGTTATCTCAAATAATAATATTTCGCCCACTATATCACGAATCATTGCGATTGGTTGAGCGGATTGGAGATAATGAAATCATTGTGTATAGGACCAAGTCTCCCCAGGTTGGTACAAATCAGAAGAGCATAAAGTTGCCAGAAGACACGAAATGCTACTAGAGACTTTAATTTCTGCCAAATCTTTCAATCGTTATTTTATCAGGAATACACCGTGTCCAATATATTCTCATACACTTTTTCTTGAATCGGTGTCGTGTTACTCAACATGCTTCACGTATGTGTTGGTGTAGTTTTGCACTATGTTTATACAAACGCTTTTAGGTTATGTCCGATTGTTTTCATTTTACCAGCGAAGAAGGAGTTTCGTGCTGTGGTGATAAAAAAGTTTTTGAAAGGTAAGCGTCCGGGCGCTATTTTCAGAAATTTGAAAGACCTCGGAGTAACGCGGGATTTTGTGTACCGAACCATCCGAAAGTACCGTGACACCTGCTCGTTGGTTGACCGGAAGAGATCCGGTCGTACTCGTACGGTGTGGACTGCACGAGTTGTTAAAGTGGTCAGGGAACGGATTAGACGAAAATCACAGCGCTCTGTACGTAAAATGGCCGCAGATCTGAATGTTTCGAGATCGTCAATGCACAATATACTTCAAAATGACCTCGGATTCCACGTTTTCAAGAAACGTAAGGTTCACGGAGTTTCGGAATCTTCCAAGCAGAAACGACTCGAAAGAACAAGTCTGCTTTTGTCGCGGCACGGTGGTGAAGAATTTATCTTTTCCGACGAAAAGTTATTCGTCTTGCAACAATCCTACAAAGTCCAGAACGACAGATTGTGGGCTCTCTCTTCGAGAACTGTTCCAGAGAGTGATAGGAATATTCCGCGGTTCCAAAGTGCTGCGTCAGTGATGGTTTGGGGAGAAATTTGCAAGCGAGGCAAATTACCACTGGTTTTCATCGAAAACGGCTTTAGAGTGAATGCCGTATATTATAAAACGGAAGTTTTGGAGAAAGTTGTCAAGCCATATGTACAAGAGGTGTTTGGAGATGATCACAGGGCGTCTAATATGAACCAATTCAAATCGTAATCAAACGAATTTGGGACAAAATGCCGATGGAAGTCGTGCGTGCCGCCTGTGACGGTTTTGAAAAACGTCTGGAGCTGGTCAAGAAGGTTAAAGGCGGTGTTATTCCAACACATATGCTGCAGTTGATCAGTATTATATTGCAATATAATGGGTAAAGTTACCAAAAAAATATTGATTATCGATTTGAAATAAATAGAGTTTTATTTTGTATGAGAATATATTGGACACGGTGTAGAATAGATTGTTTTATAGAACACTTAACTTGCTTGATGCAGCCACTCTTTCCCGTTTAAAAATAGATTTTAGAATGTAGTTGTACTGATTGAATGTGTTTTACCAATGGAAAACCACCATCACACTTTGTGAATGGCCACGCCAACATTCGTACTGTTGGTTTAAATTGGTCCGCATCGGCTATCAAGCGTTTCTGAAAATTTACCTTGTTTTCCCAATGAATATCCATCATCACACTTGTTAAGAGGCCCCAATAGCATCCTCACTGTTAGTTTAAGTGAAGTCAGGCGTCATTAAAAATTAACCTCGTTATTTCAATGGAACACACCATCACACCATCACTTTGTGAGTGGCCCAAATAGCATCCTTATTGTTGGTTTAAATAGGTTCGAATCAACTTTCAAGCGATACTAAAAATAATCCTTGTTTTCCCCACGAAAAAGCACCATCACACTTTGTGACTAAAAATTGACCTTGTTTTCCCAATGAAAAATTAATATCAAACTTTATGAGTGGCCCCAACAGCATCTTCACCGTTGCACAGTGGGCATAATCGAAGCTGTAATCGGACTTATTTCAAATCCGCTGGTATTTGTACATGAACTGATGTTTTTCTATAGAAACAAAAACGCCACTAAATCGATTGCGACTAATTTCATCCAGAGCAGAGCATTGGAAGTGGCTCATTTTGCTCCATTTCACCCTAATTCGGTGTGTTCGTTCAGTTTTTACTCCGATAACTACAATTGCCGCTGTAGTTTTTGCTTGAAAATCGACATATCTTATGTGAAAAACTCTCAGAAATCGAATGGTGCTAGTTTAATGCTGTGCAGAGGTCGAAAAATAGTTTATTTCGCCTCATTTCACCCAAAAGTGTGTTTTTTTTTCAGTTTTTACTCCGATAACTACAATTGCCGCTATATTTTTTGCTTGAAAAGGAACATATCTAATTTTTAAAAACTCTTAGAAATCGAATGGTGCCGGTTTCGTGCTGTGTCGGGGTTGAAAAATGGTCTATTTCGCCCCAGCTTACCCTAAAAGTGTTTTTTTTTTCATTTTTACTCCGATAACTACAATTGCCGCTGTAGTGTTTGCTTGAAAAGGGACATATCTTATGTGAAAAACTCTCAGGAATCGAATGGTGCTGGTTTTATTTTTTTTTCAGTTTTTACTCCGATAACTACAATTGCCGCTATATTTTTTGCTTGAAAAGGAACATATGTATCTTACGTAGAAAACACTGCAGTGCACTGAGAAATCAAATGGTGCCAGCTTAGCATGTTAATAGTTTTCAACTAAGATAGATATTAAAACACATCTTCGGGTTCATTGGTGTCGCTGTCCGCGTTCTGCATTCCTGTATTTTCGGCAAAATAAAATTTCATTTTTCGCATAAATCCTTCACTTTCTTGAGATGCATGCTTGAAATTTCGGCGTTTTGATGTTGCTTCCATGTGAGCCATTTTCGAATCAGACCACACTAACGACATGTGTATAATGTCCGTCAAATTGTCCTCGGGTGAAATTTTCCGCGAAAGCTGGAGCCGGGCATGCTTATAGCGTTTATGACAACGTTCTCCTGATTGCTCGTCAATGAAGCTAAGTGGGTACGGCTGGAATTGAAACCAATACATTAGATATTTGTGTTGCTTTTGTTATATAAAATGTTTTCAGTTTTAGTTTGTATACTTACTAATCGCTCAATCAATTCCGGCATATGACTATACTTGTGAAGAGATGTAGGAAAACGTGTCACAAACTCAAATTCTTTAGTCACAAGATTCTTTATGTCGTTGTAGAGATCTTTAACCTTTTGTACATCTAAAATGTTCGACGACAGTGCCAAACAGCTAATCAGTCGAATTTTCTCCACAAATTCTTTGTCGATTTCCAGGATCTGAGCAAAAGTGTATGGATCACTCAAGAGACGACGAGCCATGTTTCCATTGTTACTACTGCCGCTGCCTCCAATCTTTGGACGGTTAATGTTCATTTTAAATGCTCCTTCTAACGTATCAGAGATTTTGCTATGAAAATTCACTTGGAGAACAAAGAAAGTAGGTAACTTTGATATGATTTTCATCCGCAACATCCGCAACTGCTGCTGAATATGTAACTTCAACTGAATCTGTTTATGTTTTGTGAATTGCACTGTAAAATTATCGATGTATATTTCCAAATGTATGATCAAAAAATATGTAGACCTCTTTAACTGTGAAATTAAACTGGTTGAAAATTAAACCTACTAGATGGCACAGCATGAAACTGGTAGCAAAAATAAAAATAGTGGCAGTAGTAGTTATCGGAGTAAACACTGAAAAACACATGTTTAGTGTAAAATTGGGCGAAATAGACCATTTCTCAACCCCGGCACAGCATTAAACTGGCACCATTCGATTTCTGAGAGTTTTTCACATAGGATATGTTCCTTTTCAAGCAAAAAATATACCGGCAATTGTAGTTATCGGGGTAAAAACTGAACGAACACACAAAATTAGGGTGAAATGGGGCAAAATGAGCCACTTCCAATGCTCTGCAAAGAATGAAATTAGTGGCAATCGATTTATTGGCGTTTTTTTCTATAGAAAAACATCAGTTCATGTACAAATACCAGCGGATTTGAAATAAGTCCGATTACAGCTTCGATTATGCCCACTGTGCGTTGGTTTAAATTAGCCCACATCAGCTCTCAAGTGTCAATAACAATAGACCTTGTTTTTCCAATGAAAAATCATCAGCACACTTCGTGAGTGGCCCCAATAGCATCCTCACTGTTGGTTCAAGTGGGAGAAAATTGGCTCTTATGTGTTGTATTAATTTACCTGTGTCATTAAAAATTTACCTTGTTTTCGCAATGAAAAACCACCATCATACTTTGTGTTTAGCCCCAACAGCACTGAAGGTACTATTGGAAGGTGTACTATTGGTACAAACCGATCAAAACCGGAAATCGGTCTAATCTAGCGTACCAAAACGAAGCATGCTGCCAAACCAACGCTTTTATTCAACATCCCAGTGATTTCTCGTGGAAGTGTCGTCGGTTTCCAATGAAGCGAGTTTCACGTTAACATATTTGACCTGCCTTCGAGCGAGGCCAGTGCTGGTATTGACTAAGTTGTCTTGAACAGTTTTTACACATTAAGAATCTATCTTAGCCCCAAGCATCATCTGTAGGTTCTCTGTGTAGTTACTGCTGATCGGGTAATAACAGAGTAGTAACGTTGGGTGGTCAATCATGGTAATGCTCATGAAAGGAAGACTTCTTATCCATACTTCCGAGATGGCTTGCAAACAGCTCCAATGCTCACATCTTCCATTTTTGCCAACTGAGTACGTGAAACATTGGAAATAATGCAGGATCTATTTGCGGCCAAAGGCACCGGAACAAGAGATTCAAAGAGTCCAAGGTTGAATAAATCAAGGAAAAAGATTCACAGTAATGATAAACTCTTAAAACGTTACCTGGAAACAACAGTGGCGCTTAAAAATTGTGCACCGACATTTGAGACACCCTATGTAATCTTTTTTTTATGCTGGTCCACGTACTATTAGAACTGCACTTGCGTCACGATATTTCACCATATAACTTGGTTGAGGGCTGCTTGTCTCCAGTTTCTCGAATGTCCCACACTTCCAGGGTCTTGCTCCACTTGGTTTAACCACCTAACTCGCAGCGAGCGCAGCGCTCCTCTGCGTCTTGTACCGGTCAAATTCGAGGCAAACACCATTTTTGCGGGGTTGTTGTCCGAAATTTTTGCAACATGTCCCGCTCATTGTACCCATTGAAAACTCCAAGTGCTTGCAAGTCCTGTTCGAGCATTATCCACGTCTCATGGCCCTCGAGAGCTACCGGTCTTATCAGCATTCTGTACATGGTACACATGATACTTTTGTTCAACTTATCCGGGCCCATTTTTTATAAGTTCCACTCCGATGCCATCCTTCCCAGTTGCCTTGTTATTCTTAAGTTGTTTGATAGCATCCTTAACTTCACTCGTCCACCATACCGATGAAGCCATTCCTCCTGCTGTCTTGATATTCCGCCCCTGCGCCATTCAGGTGTTCATCGGAGTACTGCTTCGACCTTTCAATCACATCACGTCCATCCGTGAAGATGGCTCCATCCTTATCCCGACACATTTCAGCTCGCGGCACGAAGCCTTTACGGGATGTGTTGAGCTTCTTGTAGAATTTATGTTATCTGGTGTTTTCAAAACAGTGACTGTATTATTCTAAGTGCAATCGTTTGCGAGATATTTTGAAAAATATCTTTTGATAATGTTAGTTACATAATGCAAATTCACCGTTTTCACAATTTAGTCATGATTTTCAGACAGTAGCGACCATTTTCTCAAAATACACATACACTTTCAAACAACTCTTACTTTAACATTTGAATTATAAGCTGAACCACTTTAAGGTGAAGGTCGATAGAATCTGAAAATGGACAATTTTGGATCGCCACTTTTTATGGCTCAAATCTAAGAAATTAATAAAGTTCCAAATTCAAAACTTAAATGCAATTTAAGCTGCAGCAGATAAATCAATAAACTGTGCAACCAACCATTTGCGCATTACGAAAATAATGGTGAAAATGAATATGCTTATTATGGAAAATATATTTTTACATCTTTTTTCAATTTTCCACTCCATTTAAATGATTGATTCTTCAACACTACTCCCACCGAACAATGCAAAACTGATCATTGGAATTACCCACACAAAAAGGTGTCAACTCGAGGAAAATTTTCAACTCGGATTGAGCTCTCCACCCCCACCTTTTTGTCCGCCTTTGTTGTGAACTATAGGAAGCCCCAGTAGTACGACAGTCTTTATTACCAGTCTTTATTATAATCTACAGCTACAACGTAGCATAAATCTCCCATCGTCGCATCTCCCGGAAGAAGCCCAAACAACCAAAAGCCAGGGCTTGTAACTTATTTTCCCGTTGTTGTTAAGTTGCTTCCTGCCATTTGCGTACGGGATTGGTATTTTGCTCTAAGCAAGGTGAAAAGAGAGAAATGGAATTACCACACCTACGTCACCTTCTGTCAGGAGGACGGCTTCGCTTTGTTAACCATGGAAATTGGCCTCCGGATGGGTGGGTGCTGACAACGAAGTGATAAAATGCAGTTGGTGGCGTAATGTTCCTCTACCTGGGTCCTGGGTGTTGTAAATGAGAAAATGTTGTTTCCAACGGCAGGCCATCCTGAAAGTTGGGTGGACCCAGCACGGTCTTGCTGGGAGTTAAAGTTTCCAGGTCGTGGGCTAAGTCAGGGTGGATTACACTTTGGAGTGGATTTTTTGCGACTAGCGATAATGTGCATGGAATTTTAAGTACAGCTCTAAATGTATACTCGACAGGAAAACTAAGGCGAACGGAAATAATTTTCATTCTCAAATTTAGACTCGCAGACTTTATTTTCATTCATATCAATCATTATTTTCCTAATGGAAGAAAATTGTTTTCAAGCATAATGTCATTGCTAATGGAAACGAGGATTGGCAGTTTTGCTATTTTTACGGTCAACTGACATTTTCAAATTTTACTTTTGTTATTGAAATATTAGTATGGCTTCTAGCGTCACATTGAATTAAAGTTCATTATCCAAATATAAATTATATTTGAAGCCTTGCTCTCGATATTTTTATTACATTATCTGTTTCTAAATGAACTGATTCGATAGAATGTATATCCCCACAAAAAATAGAGCTATTCAATTTTAATTAACAGTTGTTTATTTTTCACATATTTGCAAAACGGTCAACTGATTGACAGTATCAATCCCCAGCCCAGTCTTGTCTGTAGCTGAAAGTAACTTTATACATGACTTCTACGCCTCCTGGAGCTCCTTTGACCAGGTTTCAACTGTTAACCTCAAGCGCCCCGATGACCACCGAATTCTATTTATTTTCATTTTTCTCTCGCTCTCGGTGCAACATTCATATTTATGCTACATTGTTTACAACAGCAGCTAGCAGCGGCTTGGTTTGCCTGCTCCAACAGCTGAGAGCGAGAGACTAGGTCGCCCCGAAAGAGATGGACTCTGCTGTAAGAGGCAGCAGCGGCATGTGAATGCATACATAACCGGTTTGAACCGGCGATGGCCACATATCTACATACATTGTGGGTCCGCTGGGTGCCATGCATATGTGTGATGGAGCAGCACTAACGGTGAGCGTGTATGCGCACAAAGCAGATGCACCGAGCACAGTTGCTAAGGGTTCTTTTTTTTTTGTCTATGTTACTTCGATTCAATCAAAGAGGTTCATAGCATTTTCCAGCACATCGACCGGCTTCCGACGAGAACAAAGAAGTGAAAATTTTCATAGCAATGGTATTTTCGAAATTTTGTTCTATCAAGACCTCGATGCGTTGCAATGGATGAAAACCCTCAAAATGACAAACGAAAATTATCAAAATTGACTCCAATTCCGAGAATTTTCCTTGTTGCTATGCGGATGCACCGAGCTTCACCGCAGAAATAGACTATGCTCAGCCATGCAAACATATGAGCGAGCTCGTTCCTCCCAACCACCCACAATCTCAGCATACTCCCTTCTTTCCACTCTTTCTCTTGCTCATTTATGTTTGTATGTGCAGCGACCTTCGAAAGCGAAGCCGAGCCGCTTGCTTGTTTTGCTTCTCTTTCCATTCTCTGATAGGTTCTGTGCGAGGGAAGCCGAACTGTTGCTCGACTTCGGTTTCGGGAGAAAAGACCGACGAACGAACATCAGGTTTTTCGCCGGGTAAATAACATCAGCTGAGAGCTGTCAAAGCGGCTGACCGGCTTGGCATGGGTTCTGCTGCTGCTTACATAAAAGCGAAACCGACGATGCCGGCATTTGGAGGCTTTGGTAGTGTTTGTGAGTTTTCCGCTTTATCGTTCGAGCTCAGCCGGTATGGCTTCTTGTTTGAGAGAGCTTGCGGGTGGTAGGTAAATGAGGGGCTTATGTACCCGATTCGAACTCCTGTGGTGGTGGTGGTGGAGAGGTGCAGCTCGTTCACGTTTTTCCAGCGAACGTTGGGAAATGATGATGTATGCGAGCTGTGCAATATAATTGAATAGATACTGTTGAATGCACCGTGCATCGAACGAGCGGTAGGTACATAGAGCTGTAAAGCAGCTAAATTTAAATTCATTACTGGCTAATTTATGCCGGCGATGTCATTGGACAGAACAGGCAGACAGTTTGTCACCGGGTAGGAAGATGAGCTGAATTATGGGTTATCTAGAACCTAGAAGATGGAACTGCAAGATGGTCCGTAGTGAATTATGTAACTTTAGGTTATTCCTGGTGGAGTTTGCAATATCTACGATAATCATTTTAGTCAGGTGATTGAAGACATGCTTCAGAGCGGGTTGCATGAAGATGCAATGAATTACTAGGCTGGCAAATTGACTTTATGGTTGCAAGCTCATCTTTGTTTCAGGTTGCTTAAATAATCGTTCTTTCTCTCCACGCATTTATATTTGATTGGAGGTTATTATTTCAAGCACCAACAATCAAATTTAAATAACTTAAGACGATCTTATCTTTTGACTATGACAGGAAGGCTTTACGTTTCCTTGAAAATATAAGCAGTTTTCGCATTTATAAATCATACTTGTAGTTATGCACTGATGTTCTAGTACTGTTCACACACCGAAAGTAAAATTATGTTTAAACTGAGAAATCTTCCGTATATTTCACTAATGTATTCGTTGTTTTCTGCAACGAAATTGATTTGTACTATTTATGAAGCTGGCTTCATATACTAGGTGGGGTGAGAAGTAACCTCCTTGGGAATAAAAAAAATTAAATGTTTTTGTACTTTATTCAATGTAGTCCCCTTTTAGCTAAATACACTTATTCCAGCGATTTTCAAACTTCTTAATCTCGTCCGAAAAGTAATTTTCCTTAAGGTCTACAAAATACTCCTCCGCGGCGTTGATGATTTCCTCGCGTGAGCTGAATTTTGTATTGATGAGCCATCTTTTGAAGTTTGGGAACAGATAATAATCCGAGGGAGCCAAGTCGGGTGAATATGGTGGATGCGGAGGCAATTGGAGCCGTAAGTCCTTAATGTTAGCCGTGGTTGTGATGTTCTTGTGCGCCGGTGCATGGTTTTGCAAAAACAAAATTGTTTTTCTCTTCATGTGAGGCCGTTTTGCAGCGATTTCGGCCTTCAATCACTCCAATAATGCACAGTACTACTCGCTGTTGATGGTTTTATGCTTTTGCTCTTATGCTCTTTGTCCACGAAGAGTATGCCATGACTATCCCAGAGAACGACGCCAAAATTTGTCCGACCCATTGAGGGAGGCCTTGGAGCACTCGTGCCGGCTTCAGTCGATTGCCGGGCACTCATCCTATTTGCTGGTGTGTAATAGTGGATCCAGGTTTCATCAACAGTTACCAATCGACGCCAAACATTCTTCCAATTCCGCATCAGCAAGTCTAAAGCTGTTTAGAAGTGCTCTCGCGTTCGTGTTTTTGGTCAGGATCGAGCATGCGCGGCCCCCAGCGGCAGGATAACTTCTTCATATGCAGAATCTCGCACAAAATATGGCGTGTGCGCTCAGTACTAATTTTTGTGGCATCTGCTAGCTCACGCACCTTCACTTTCCGGTCAGCCAACACCATTTCATGAACTTATTGACATTGTCCTCTGTAACTGCATCGGAGGGCCTGCCGCTGTTTACTTGATCGGTAGTGGAGTTGCGGCCACCACGAAACTCTCGAAACAAAAAACACACTGTTAAATTTGACGGAGCATTTGCCCCATAATACTTATCCAACTTTCTTTTGTTTGTTTCGCCGTTTTGCCTTTCAAAAAATAATGTTTTATGAGAGAACGAAAATCGTTTTTATCCATATTCAACAATATTCAAACACGTCAAAAACAAACAGCTGTCAAAACAATACGAACGACTGTTCCAGAAAGTATAAGCACACCTTATTTTAACGTTCACTTTGAATATAATGAAATAATGAAAAAACGTGTTTTGGCTGCGTCCTTTTGTTTGCACATTTCTGAATGACAGCATCAAAAAAGTGCTCAGTTTTGTGTTACCTATCAAAATGCGCGGTCTTACTCCGGAACAACGAAAAAGTATCGTGAACAAATGGTGCACTGTGAGCGAACTCTCCTTGAGAAAATTGGCCAAGGAAGAGGGTGTAAGCGTCGGAGCGGTACGATCTGCGATTCGAAAATATAAAGAACAGTGTACGTTTGAAGATGCGCAGAAGAGTGGTCGGAAATCCGGTCCTGTTAGTCCGGATATCGATAAAAAGATCAGGGATGCCTACAAGCAAAAACCAGCGACTTCCGTTCGGGATGTTGCGAAAAAACTAGGGACCTCGTCGAGTAACGTCATGCGTGCCAAAGAAAGACTTGGGCTAAAAACATACCGGAAGCAGAAAAAACCCAAAAGGAACCCAAAACAGGCCGCGTCCGTGAAACCACGGGCCCGCAAACTCTACGATTCGTTATTGTGTAGAAATTCTGGGTGTATAATAATGAACGATGAAACGTATGTGGAACTAGATTACAAAACGCTTCCCGGACCACAATTCTATACTGTAAGCGAAGACAAAGACATCCCCGAAACGGAGAAGGCAATTTTTACCGAAAAATTCGGTAAGAAGGTTATGGTTTGGCAGGCAATATGCGAGTGTGGTAAAAAATCTAGTCCGTACATCACAACGGAGACGATGAACACTCAGAAATACGTTAAGGAATGTCTCGAGAAGCGATTATTGCCGACGATCAGGCAGCACGAAGGTCAAGTAGTGTTTTGGCCTGATTTGGCGACATGTCATTACGCAAAGGACACATTAGAATGGTACAAAAATCAAAATGTATGTATGATTTGCCAAATAAAATTATTAAAACTAAAAAATAATGACTTTTTTGTTGTTTTGAAAGTGTGCTTATACTTTCTGGAACTATAATGTCTATAATGGCAGCATCGCACTGCAATTTGGCGTGTATGCCTAAATGTGAATGGACTATAAGGCACTATAACCATTTTTGCAGTAGCATCGCCTTTTGACGGCCATGGAGGTTACTTTCACCTCACATAGTACTAATTGAAACGAACTTAACGATAGTCTCTGTTTTCATTCGGCAGCTCGATCACGCGTTATCAAACTGGAACTTACTAATGCGTGATAATGTTTGCACCATCGAACAAATAAGGTTCCCGTTTCGCCTATGCAAACACTGCCATGATTTGTTGAAAAGGCCAAAGAAATTATGGAAAAATCTTAAGACGCTAGGAATTGGTCGAACGATGCCTGGAAAAGCGAATAATTTCACTGCTGATGAGATAAACTGCACCTTCAGTAATAATTTTACTAGAAGTAATAGTTCATTATCAGGTTCCATGGGTTCAAACGAACTAAATCATGATTCTTTTTATTGCGATAGAATTAGTCAATTCGATGTTATTAAAGCTTTGAACTCTATTAATTCAAACGCTATTGGAGTCGACATGTTACCCGTGAAATTCTTAAAATGAACATTTTCGATTACATAAACAGAAATAATCTTTTAAACCAGTTCCAGTCTGGCTATCGTAAAAAACACAGTACTAAAACGGCTATGCTGAAGATAAATGACGATATTGGTCTAGTACTTGACAGAGGCCGTTCAGTTGTTCTCATTCTACTGAATTTTTCAAAAGCATTTGACACTGTGTCACGTGAGATTTTATGCCATAAGCTGAGATCAAATTTTGGGTTTTCCGTTCATGCTTCAAATTTGATTAGGTCTTGTTTATGCGAGTGAACACAGGCTGTTTTCAGTGATGAAGTGCTATCTCAATTTCTTCCCGTATCATCATCCAAGGCTCTATTCTGGGGCCAATTTTATTTTCTTGGTATATCAATAACCTCCCTGACATAATAAAAAATTAAAAAATTCATCTTTTTGCTGATGATGTCCAACTATACCTTGATTGCGCAGGTAACTCTGTTGCTGAAATCTCTCAGAAAATTAATGATGATTTGAGGAGGGTCTTAGATTTGTCTATCAATAATATGCTTACCTTGAATCAGGGTTGCTGCTCGCGTTTATCCAATAAATGCACTCGTTGACCGATATCTCTTCTCATACAATGTTTTCCGTGACGCGATGTATGACAAAGTAATAGTATTTGGATTTTGCTACAACTTTCATCCATCGTATCATGACGAACGATTCGCCTTGATATAGATAATGGCGCTTATTCACCACTTACTCACAGCGATGCGATGCGATGCATCGCGGCGAGTGAGTGGTGAATAAGCGCGATTATCTATATCAAAACAAATCGCTTGTCGTGATGCGATGGATGGAAGTTGTAGCAAATTCCAAATGCCATCACTTTGTCAAACATTGCGTCACGAAAAACATTGTATGAGAAGAGATATCGGTCAACGAGTGCATTTATTGGATAAACGCGAGCAGCAACCCTGGCTTGAATTTTAGGAAAACTAATGCTATTTTTAAATCAAATGGTTCTTTTCAAGATTCTTTAAAACCATCACTGCTCTTGGACAGTGATATTGTTGAATTTGTTGATAATGCCACAAGTTTGGGTATTCGCATCCAATCCAACTTCAGATGGGATAAATATGTATCATCTCAATGTGGAAAAATTTATGCTTGCTTACGTTTGCTTTACATAACTTCATCATTGCTCAGAACAGGTATAAAGATAAGGTCATTCAAAAGTCTGATTTTTCCCTATTTTTTGGCATGTGATTTTATACTTGATGATGTATCCGTTCTTACTTTTAAAAAATTAAAGGTTGCACTAAATTCATGAGTACGTTATATATTTAATCTGAACAGGTTTTCAATTTTTTTCTCACCTGCAACATCTTCTAATATGATGTCTTGGAAAACCTTAGCAACCTGTGTTGTTGTTTATTCTTGCATAGCCTCATTTATACGAAGCAACCTGGTTATCTACACAGCAAATTGCAAAGAATGCAAAGCAATCGGTCCATAAAATTTATTTGGCCCAGACATCGAAAGTACGGGAACTCTTTTTTCGTGCGAGGTGTCTTAAGTTACGAAATAAAAATATATGAATAAATAAATACATACTATGTTGTATAGTTGGAGCAACAAAAGGTTTTCATATTGCAAGAAACAACAAACATATGCCAGAAATGTCAAACGCCAACAAAACGGTATGTTTTTTTCGTGTCGTATTGACCGTTCTTCTACTTTGAAATAAGACTAGTAGTTATAAAACATATATTGATTGCACATTCATGTTTGCCGCTGAAACCTTATTCAGTTATATCAGAATGACAAACAATTTTATATTGCTATAGTCGATACAGTTAGATCGAACATTATTCGAATGGGTACAATTGCTTGAGAATAATGACATTTAAGCAAAAACTAAAGCGTAATTACAAAAGTAAAAACATAGCCAATCCTTTTTATTTAAAGCCATACTTGTTGCCTGAATTATTTTATTTTGAAATGGGTAGCTCTGTATTATTATACGTTGGTGATTAAAATAATAGTAAGGTTTAAAAGGATTCTAATGTTTCCGTTTCTGATATTGTGGCTTGGAGTTTGTGGTACAAAACTGGTTCATGGATAGCTTTTTGAGTCCGTCAAGTATTTGTTCTACTGAAGCTTATAATTATCGAATTATGGAGAGTGTGAGCTGTTTAGTGGAATACCTGTAACTAGAAAATAAGAAGAATGATTAGTAATTTCCATTTAATTCCAACTACCTTTATTGCTTATCTTGACAGATACGCGTATTTCGTCTACAATGTGCAGACTTCTTCAGTGTCGTGTACTAATACTCGACTTTTACGGAATAATTACTAATCATTTGATAATTTACGGAAATTACTAATCATTCTTCTTATTTTCTAGTTATAATTATCAAACTTAAAATGTTTCATAGATTCCACCTTCTGCGCTGTTTCAATTCTATGGGAGTATCTCAAAAGGTTTTCAATGACCGGGATTGCAACAAAACTATGTGTCTCATTAAAGCTAGAATGCATACAATCAAACATTTCGTGTTGCTTAAGTACATTTAAAATTCTGAACAAATCAGTCAATAAATCTTTATAAGATTTCAAAAACTGTGGAACAAAACCGTAGATTATGTACACAAACTTCCTCGGGAGGCCAATCAATGATTGGTAGATACAGTTGCCTAATGTTAACTATGCAATGGCTAGGAACAATTGACATTGTCCTGAACCCCCTATTCATTCCAAATAAAAGAGCAGTACGAAATTATAACGAAATGGACACAGCACCATAATACCGATGATGTTTTCTAACAAAGAAAAACGTATTACCCAATAAAACGGAAGCTTTGAAAAGGGAAAGTTGAGTTACATCACGTCTTGTGAACACGACCGGCTTCTGAAAACAGACACACGTTCTCGATTACATTAAACCAAAGTAAAATTTATTTTCATTGCGAAATTTAAACATATTACTGTCTTCCAGCATACTGTTTTTGATTTCCCCATCATTTAACAACTATCATCCAAACCAATTGAAACGATCTTTTTTCTTTGTTCTCAGAAAATTTTCACCTCGAACGTACGTCGGTTCACTGTGCCGCATCAGCTATCGCACTCTGCGCCAGAGCCCAGGAAAAGCGGAAAAACATAACAGCCAGCTGATGGTGGAAAATCGATACAGCAAGGAGCATCGTTTATATATGTGCTCCGAGCTGAGCACTGCTGGACACCACTACCACCATCACCACCGTGAACCGAAGCAAGGAAACCGGTGTACCTATCTAAATACCGGGTTTTGCCACCGAGCGACGAGTTAATTCTATGCATTCTAGGTATCCTAGCTGGGTTGGCTTGGTACTGATTTTTTATCGCAAATTTTAGTACGTTGCACATAAATTTGGATCTTGATTGGATGGATTTTTACGCCTGGTTTATGAATTTTTGGGAGCTAGGTAAAGCGGTTTATCTCTGATTTGTGAGTTCCGAGAATTGGAAATGTGGGCCTAACAGTTTTGAACAGTAAAGGGGTAATATGGTGGAGCCGAAAGCTCGGGGTTCGATTTCCATTCTTGCTGAAGACGTTTATTGGTTGGAAACTCAATCAGCATTAAACAAATTCATACAAATGTTTAAATGCATCTAGCTGATCAAAGATTCGCTAGAAAAACGCACAAAAAAACCAATGAAGAAGATGATTTGCGAATGAAAAAAGGGATTTTTTCCGCGCGATTCAAGGGGACGATGATGGATGAAATTTGTTTTTTTATGACTATAAGGATTAATCATTCTGGGGGCAACTTAATTGACGGAACTTTATAAAAGGTTATTCGAAAAAACGATTTTGCGTAGCATAATTTCAAAAGTTGAATGATTAATAAATTAATGAATTTGAAAGGCATGATATTGCATGAAAAGCAATGTTCATAATAACCCTTATTGTTAAATGCATTATGTAACGTTGTTAGATTTTAAGATGGATAAAGTTACTTAACTAATTAAAATAGAATTAACCTATCTTCATTCGTTTGCACAATTTGGTTATTGCCAAAGAGATCAAATTTATTGGGCAGCTCTTGGTTTGAACTTTCCAAATTGAAAAAATGATCTTTAAAAAAAGGTTATAGATTTGTAAAATTTATCAAAGTGATTTTTAATATATGTTAAATTGTAACTTTGATTATTTGAGCAATGACCCATTAAATTGTACGGATTCACCATAAATATATTGCAAATGTTCAATAACTTTCCTTAAGCTTGCAAAGTTGATCAAAATAATGTAAACTTTTGCTCTTTTGTATATTCATGTGCTCCATAAATTATTGCAAATGATCCGTTAATAAATTTCCATGAATCAAAAATATCGTAGTAAAATATGTATTGTAAAGTAAGGCTGAAGCTGCCAATTTTGTTTGAACCGTTGTAGTATATGTTATATATGTATTGTGATACTGGTCCCCACCACCACCAGTGTTTTGATACTGGTCCCAACCAGTCTCACAATACTTTACGGTCGTTCTCTCCAATGTCGCTAAGTCAGAGATGACGAGAGAAAAAAAAATTGAGTAAAAATCAGAAGTTGTGTACAAAAATAAACCAAGGGGGGGGGTTTTTCGGTTGAAAAGGGGGGGAAAAAGCGGAAAAAAAATGGGGGGGGGGCGGTATTGTTGTGGGGGGGGGTCGCGGGGGCCGCCGGAGGGGGGGGGGGGTAAAGAATGTGCACACCAAAAAGTAGTCAACGGGAAATTAGTAGTATTAAATGGAAAATATGAGAAAATCAAAAGTAAATCATTTATTTAAGACTTCATAAAAATACAAATATAAAACATATACAGTTAAGTCAATTTGACCTGTTATATCCAAATGCCCGCACCTTTCGTTTGACACCTTCCATCAGTTTTTGCACAGTGTCATCCGTCACCAATTTTGCAGCTTTCTGCCAGTTACGCCTGAAGCTTTTCTCATCAATTGCTACGCTATTCGTTTTTCGAAGATTCCTCTTGACCAGAGCCCAATACTTTTCGATCGGACGGAGTTCTGGCGAATTTGGCGGATTGCAATAATTTGGGACAATATTTACACCATTAGCAATGTACCAATCCTTAGCCAGTTTTCCATAGTGGCAAGATGCCAGGTCAGGCCATAACAGCACCGAACCGTTGTGTTTCCGAATGAACGGCAACAGTCGTTTATTCAGACACTCTTTTACGTAAATTTGTCCATTTAGAGTGCCAGTCGTGATGAAGATGTCGCTTCTGAGACCGCATCCACATATTGACTGCCATACGAGGTATTTTTTTTGGAAACTTCGACAATTTTTTTTGCTTAAAACGATCAGCAACATTTCCTCTTTGCAACGAGGTATAAAACTGTAGTCCCGGTATCTGCTTAAAGTTAGCTTTGCAATATGTTTCGTCGTCCAATATTATGCAGTCGTATTCCTTCAGCATAGTGTCATATAATTTTCTCGATCGAGATTTTGCGCTCTTGTTTTGGCTGTCGTTACGATTTGGAGCAACACCTACTTTGAATGATTTCAAGCCTGCACTTTTCTTTACTTTCTGGACGAACGATGGAGACATTTTCACTTTTTTTCGCCACATCACGAACGGAGATATTCGGTTTCTTCTTAAATTCTTTAATCACTTTCTTCCTCTCCGCGACGAAACGAGAATCATGGTTACCTCCGGAACCGACCTTTCTCTTTAAAGTTAAGCGCTGCTGAAAGTTTTTTAGCACTTTAGTAACCGTCGATTTTGCGATTTTTAATGACTTGGCAATATCGCCGTGCGACATATCTGGATTTTCCACTCTTTTGTGCAAAATTGCTTCGCGCACGCGTTCTTGATTCGACGCCATTTTACTGAATAAAGGTTACTGTATCCAAACGACGTCTTGATCATTGCACACATACATTAATATTCATGTAGTAGTGATCGGATTAGCAAAGCGTACACGGAGAAGACTGCATTAGGGCATTTCCGACGACTACTTTTTGGTGTGCACATTCTTTAACATCCTTGGTTCGAGTACTACTTTACCCATGCCATTTCGCTCAATTTTCAATAATTCTATTCAATTTTCAACCTACCGTACACTGACGGAACTTTCAACACTTTCTCTTCATATCTTTCAACGTTACTGTCCACTCTTGGTGCCTCATGGTGATGAGCGGACATCTCCATAATCGTTACTCCATGTACGGTGAATACAGATATAACAATTATAGAATTGAAAGCTGTATCAATTGAATCCGTTCTGCGGATTCTGGAAGCTAGTTTTCTTAGTTTATTATTTTTACTTATTTATGAGCAATGGCGTAGCGAGGTCGGAAAAAGGAGGCCCGGTTCACCACGGTTGTTATCCAGACAGATGAGGAAGTGAATGCTTATTCATTTTGCCGGCTTCATGGATGTATTTAACTGAATTTATTTATTTTTGTTACCAATCTATCGAACAATGAAAACAGCACATGTTGAACATTGAAAATATAGTAAATAATGATGAAATTTGTCAGAAGCAGATAATTTCCCATCAACATGAGAGGCTCTAGGAGTGGACAGTAATTTATTGCTAGAAATAAGAGAATTGAAGAGAAAGCATTGATAGTTCCGTTTAGTAACGGCAGGTTATGAAAATTGAAAGATACAAGTTGAAAACGAGCGGAGGGCACAAATTTCATCATTAGATATCGTTACTCCGCGCATTAGGAGAATGCAACAAAACAACAATTGGGCATCTGGAATGTCCCAGAATAGCCAATATGGTCATTAATCTATTTCAAGGCTAGAAGTAGACTTTTCACGAAAATATCATGAAGTTTGAGCCATCGAAAAGCATGTTCCGATAAAAAATTGTATCTGACACCGCCTTACGGATCGTTGCAAAACATGCCCTCTTCCGGCACAGATTCCTTGTGACCAATCGGGTCAAAAAAGGCAGTACTTAGTCCAGGTCAATATGACCCGAAACACCTTATTCGTAACTTTTTTATAACAGCCCTTCAGAAATGTCAATAAAAATGTGGGTTTCGATGCAGAAACGTAGCTTCCTGTTATTTAGGAAAAGTCAAGAATATTCAAACGTCTACATGCTTATTTAAGAAAGTTATAGCATTTTTAAAATCCATTCCGGGTCATATTGATCCCGACACCTAAAGAAGGTTAAACCGACCCAGCGCTTGATTCAGTCGTTAACTGTACCTTTCACCTTCAGTTTTCTCTTAATAATTGCCCAGTAGTTTTCAATGAGCTTTCACTGCGGGCAATTGAGGGTTTTCGAATCAAACTGGACTCCGTTGTCTAGGTACCATGGTTGTACTTCCCGGCTGTAGTGACAAGTTCATTATTTTCTCAGTGAGCAAAGCCTTTGTCTTTTGGCCGTACTTGCTGTAGTGTATAAGGTTAGAGCAATATAAAATTGCAATTAAATTATTTAAAATTAATGTAGTGTATAAGGTTAGAGCAAAATAAAATTACAATTAAATTATTTAATCATTATTACGACAGAACAAAGGAAAATTACACACCCCTATCGCAGGCTTAACGGTACCTCGAACGGTACGAAAGTGTACATTCTCAAGTGCATTGAAATCAATGCTTGAAATGAATCGCAAGAATAGAGGGCCATGCAATTGTTGGACTCAGTGTTTAAAAAAACGTTGGCGAAAAAACACGTAGGACATCTACAGCAAGGAAATTTGGGGGATAAAATGTTGGGGAAAAATTACGCCCCTTTTCTCTCCCCCCTTTCTCTTAAAAAAACAAAAATAAGGGCTGTTTCTTTTCCTCTATTGTAACGTCCGCTGACTCTACCGTGCCGCCAGATACTACAGACGAAACTATTGTTGATAATATCTTTGTCATCCGCTTGGAGTTCATACGGAGGCCGACGGATTGCCATTCTGAAACACGATTTGTATGTTTCGATTTGAATGGTCGGAGACATCAGAACTGTAGATGTAGAGAAAAAAGCCAAACGTCAAATCATAGTTTGGAACACTACTTCGTCTATGAACCCATTTCCGTCAATCATTTTTATTTTTATTCACGTTGTTTGGTTTGAATATGGCTCAGAAAGCAGTGATTGACGAAAATGGGCACACTTCTGTACTCTATGCGCTGTATTCTCCATAAAAAACTTAGGTAGATTACGACGGCCATAAAGGCTGGATTTCTAAAATCCTAAGAAATAGGTCAAATAGCAATAATGCATAAAATTTCGAACAGAAAAAATGAGAGATAGCTGCAAACTCTGCTTATCTGGATTTCTCAGTGTAGTGCATCTGATATACGAAATGCTATACATTAATAAAAACACATTTTTATCTTTCGTGCCTACGTCTTCATTGTATCCTCTTTAATTTAGGACCCATAGGTTGGAGTAAGTGATTAAAGAAACGTTGGCGAAAGAACACGTAGGACATCTACAGCAAGGAAATTTGCCGGAGAACATGTTGCGGAAAAGTTACGACAATGGCGCAGCGGCTCCCAATGATCGGTACGTATCAATAATTGTGGGCGGAAAGTGAATTTCTAAAAGAAATGTTTATTCTGCGTTCGTATTTCATCGTGAAATTCGGTCCGGTTGATTTTGTATATTCGATCGTGAACAGAAAAATTGGAAAGTGTTTATCAGTTTTGAAGTGCGTTGCCAAGGTAACAAATGGCAAAACGGGGAGTTTTATTTGAACTTTAAGTTTCGTTCAAGTCAAGGCGAATCAAATTGGTATGTTTTTATTCGTGCGAGAGGACACGAATGGTTCAAGTTAGTTTGGATTCGTGCGAGAGGACGCGAATCAAATTTGAAATGTTTGGATTCGTGCGGGAGGACACGAATCAAATTTGAAATGTTGGGATTCGTGCGAGAGGACACAAATCTAATGGATTGGTGCGAGAGAACGCGAATCAAGTTTAAATTTTATGTTTTGGCCGAAGGATCTGATTTGCAGATTTTTTTCATAAAATAACGGATGTTTGGATTCCTGCGGGAGTACATGAATCAAAGGCGGCATAATCTGTTTTGTTGATTAAATGGTTGGAAATGTTGATCTTGAGGATGGTTGCATCAGGGCAGAAGTGGCGGGAATGATTTGCGAGTTCCTTATTGATTCGGGTGCGCAGGTGAATACTTTTACCGAGTCGGTGTTTCAATACATGCAACGAAACAAAAGGTTAAGATGTTAAACGTTCAAAAAGGTTCGGATCGTCGGCTAAAGGCGTACGCTTCCGAAAAAGAGATTTGTGTCTCAGCTACTTTCGAAGCTCATTTGTTCATATCCAAGGAAAGGCCGATATTGCTAGAAAAATTCTACGTGGTTGATGAACGTCGAGCACTATTAGGTGAGTCCACAGCGATTAGATATTGCGTCCTGATGCTTGGTTTGGGAGTTCCGATTCAAGACCCATCAAATAGGAATAAAGAAAGTCAAATATCGAGAGTCCATTGCGAAGAACCGTTCCCCAAATTTAACATACCGCCAGTAAAGCTCAATTATAATAAGGAGAAGCCTCCGTGCAGGAACATTTTCGTTAATATTCCCCAAGCGTTGAAGCCGATTGTTGAACAACGACTGCGAAACCTAGTCACCACAGGAATCATCGAGCCCGTGTCCGATGAAATGTGTACCGTTTTCTGCTCCTCAATGCTTGTCGTCCCCAAAGGTAAGGATGACATCCGCCTAGTAATCGACTTGCGAGGGCCAAACCGGTATATCTTTAGAACTCCTTTTGCAATGCCAACACTTGAAACCATCATCGCAGAGCTGAATGGTGCTTCATGGTTTTTCACCATTGACTTGCACAATGCCTTTTTTCATATCGAGCTGGATGAGGAATCCCGTCACCTTACTAACTTCTACACTGAATTCGGCATGTTCCGGTGCGTGCGCCTGCGATTCGGCTTATGTAACGCGCAGGATATTTTTCAAGAGGTCGTCCAAAGAAAAATTCTCGAAGGATGTAAGGGCGTTGTAAATTATTTGGACGACATACTGGGGTTTGAAAAACCAAAGAGGAGCACGATGCCAACTTGGATGAAGTTTTACTGCGCCTCAAAGAGCACAACGTGAAACTTAACTTAGGCAAATGTGTTCTTGGTGCTCAGGTAGTAAGATTTGTCGGATTTGAGATGACTACTAATGGATGGCAGGTAGAAGATGACAAAGTACAAGCTATCAAGAATTTTAGGCCTCCACAAAACTGCTCAGAAGTGAAAAGTTTCCTCGGACTAGTCACCTTTACTGACCGATTTATCATGAAGCGCGCGGATAAAACCATCCGGTTGCGTACTTTGGCAACAGCAGAACAGTTCTATTGGACGGAAGCAGAGGAAAAAGAGTTCAACTACTTGAGAAATTCAGCCCTGAAACAAATCAAAACCCTTGGTTACTACAGTATGACGGATAAGACTGAGCTGTATGTTGACGCATCACTCGTGGGTCTGGGTGCTGTGCTAATACAGTGGAACAACTCTGGAAAACCCCGCGTGATTGCATGTGCATCGAAAGCACTAACGATCACTGAGCGAAGGTATCCACAAACCCAAAAAGAAGCGTTGTCAGTAGTTTGGAACGGTTTTCTTTTTATTTGTTGGGGCGAACCATTGTTATCAGAACGGATGCAGAGGCAAATTAATTTATTTTCAACAGCCAGCATCGATTGGGAAAACGTGCAGTATCTCGCGCTGAAGCCTGGGCTCTACGCCTACAACCTTTCGATTTTACGATCGAACGAGTTACCGGCGAACTAAACGTAGCCGACCCACTGTCTAGGTTGATAAATAAAACTCAAGAAGCGGTTCCCTTTCAAGAGGAAGATTCCGGCAATCTGCTCTACGCACTAGAGGCCGGCGAGTTAGAAATAACCTGGGACGATATCGAATCATGCTCGGAAAATGACAGTGAAATACAGGAAATCCGCAAAGCTGTGAAGACAGATATATGACCAGAGAGCTTACGAAGATTCGAGGCACAAAGAAAAAATTTGTATGTTTTAGGGTGCACTGTTTTCAAAAACGACAGAATCGTTTTACCCGGCTCATTGAGACACAATGCAATGTCATCAGCACACGGAGGACACATAGGCGGGGTGAATATGAAACGTATCATGAGGGAGTTTTTCTGGTGGCCGGGAATGGCAAAAGAAGTAGAAAACTTCGTGAGGTCTTGCAAAACCTGTACTCTGTTGTCTCGGAAAGGTTCACCTCAACCATTATCATCTCGAGAGATGCCCGAAAACCCCTGGGAAACAATTCAGATCGACTTCCTTTCGATTCCGGGATTCGGAACAGGAGAATTCTTGGTGGTCGTGGATGTATATTCACGTTACTTGTCAGTAGCGGAGATGGAGCAGATGGACGCGAATCACACAAACGCGGCTTTATGTGACATTTTCCAGCGGTGGGGACTTCCTCGCGTGCTCCAAAGCGACAACGGACCACATTTTCAAAGTTCAGCTTTTATTTCCTTCTGGGAAGAAAAAGGAGTGAAGGTCCGTAAGGCAATTCCTTTAAGTCCCCAAACAAACGGAGCAGTGGAAAGACAGAACCCCGGAATAACAAAAGCGATGGCTGCAGCAAAATTGGAAGGAAAGAACTGGAGATGGGCGTTGAACCAGTACATCCATAACCACAACACATTAGTGCCTCACTCTCGCTTACGAGTGACCCCTTTCGAAATGCTTGTAGGTTGGAAGTTCCGGGGAACGTTCCCTAGTCTTTGGTACCATAGGGAAAAAGTGTTGGATCGAATCGACATCCGGGAACGAGACGCAGAAACCAAGCTGATTAGCAAGAAGCACGCAGATATGAAACGAAGAGCCAAACTATCGCAAGTTGAAGTAGGAGATGTGGTAATTATCATGCAGCAAAAGAAAACTAAGACGGACCCTACATTCTCTACTGAGTCTTTCACGGTAATCGCGATGGATGGTGCTAAAGTGATTGTTCTGAGCAAGGGTGGCGTGCAATACTCGCGGCACATTCAGGACGTCAAAATAGCTCCGGCAGGATATGACAACATGGACAATCCAACTTCAGAGAATACATCGACAGAGTCGGAATCCACGAATTCAACAACACAGCAGGGATATTTGATGCTTCCCAATACAGTTGAAACGCCTACTACATCGGATCCTACCAATAACCCGAAAAGTCTTAGAACACAAGATAAAATCAATCGACCTGCGCGGTTCGACAACAAATATGTGTAGCAAATTTTCCAATAGGGTAGAGGTATAGAAGGATGTAGTTTATAAGGTTAGAGCAATATAAAATTGCAATTAAATTATTTAAAATTAATGTAGTGTATAAGGTTAGAGCAAAATAAAATTACAATTAAATTATTTAATCATTATTACGACAGAACAAAGGAAAATTACACACCCCTATCGCAGGCTTAACGGTACCTCGAACGGTACGAAAGTGTACAAGTGCATTGAAATCAATGCTTGAAATGAATCGCAAGAATAGAGGGCCATGCAATTGTTGGACTCAGTGATTAAAGAAACGTTGGCGAAAGAACACGTAGGACATCTACAGCAAGGAAATTTGCCGGAGAACATGTTGCGGAAAAGTTACGAACTTGAAGTATGGAGTTGTCGTGGGGTTTTTTATTGTTTTTTTGGAGGGGTGGGGGGGGGTTTGGGGGGGGTGTAGTAAATGTTTTGTGGGGGTGTATGTTGTGGGGGGGGTTTGGTTTGTTGCTTTCGTTGGTGTGTGGGGGGGGTTTTTTTTTTCGCTGCGTGTTGGGGTGGGGGTGTGTTCTTCGTTTTGGTTGTTTCTGTTTTATTTCGGGGGGATGTGTTTGGTAGTATTATCTTGGCGGGGGCGGGTTTTCTGGGTGTTTGTTGTTTTTTGTTTTTTTTTTTTTGGTGTTAATTATAAAAATTGTTTTATCTGTTCTCTTTTTTTTTTCTTCTTTTTTTTTCAATGGTTCTGTATTTTTTTTGTGTTGTATGATTGGGTGAGAGATAAATTTTCTTTTTTTTTGTTGTGTTGTAGGGTTGTGGGTGGTGGGGGTGGCGGGGGAGGTGGTGATTTTGTTTGTATTTTTTTTTTTTTTTCAGTTGTAAAATGGAAGCTCAAGTTAATACCCTATCCTAGATGTCACGTGCTTTTTTTTAATGATTTCTAATGGTTCCTGGAGATGATAATCCGGAGCAAAGTGCAATTTAAGTTAATGACCGCTAGTGCTGAAGTTATCTCCAGGCCGTATGCAGTACTAACTAGATTTCAAAAAGACGTGTAATGTAGAAAATGAGAAGAAAGATTAGTAATTTCCATTTAATTCCAAGTAACTTTATCGCTTATCTTGACAGATACGCGTATTTCGTCTACAATGTGAAGACTTCTTCAGTACTAATACTCGACTGCAAGAATACCTTCGCCACCTGCGGTATATAAACTATTTCCCAAATTCAAACACTTGTTCCTACAGTTCACATGTTTTGCCTAACCTATCCTGAGTGAAAAACAAATATCCTTAGCATCTACTTCGCCTTTTCCTTATACCTAATTATTCTGTAGCAGCGGTTTGCTCCGCTGCGACGGCTTTGTTGTCGTTTAGGTACTAAGTTAAAGAGCCATGTGTACCCATTACCTTGGTCTTTGTTTACAAGATTTGTGTTCTGTTGTTTGTTGATTTCTAAGCTTTCGGCGACTTCTAATTTCCAGGGTGTAGAGATGGTCCGTAAGATTGTGATGTCATGCGTCGTTATGTCGTGATTTTCCTTGAAGATGTGTTCTGCAATTGTCGATTTGAAGTTATGTGAAATTCCTTTGTCATTCTGTTTGACGGCCTTTGTCACCTTCGCTAGAGCTCTTTGATCCTTGTTGCCAAGGTTCTCTTTGTTTGACTTACATATATTTTGCTGCAGTGTTTGAACTTGATTTTGTATACCCCTGCTCTGCCTAATACATCTACTGAATCTTTGGTGGAGCCCAACAACGATACCAATTGATTGTGCCTACTAGAGAAAACTAAATACAAACCAAATTCTCCTAAGTACTGGTAAAACATGTAAATTGCCAAACAATAATAATCAGAGACGACATTCAGGCATTTGATGTAGTCTATGTTGACAACTAGTAGTACAAGTATTGCAACAAGAGTATGCATAATATTTATGACTCATACAATGAATGATATTTCTAGACAACCCTCAATTGCAATGGTGCGCCTTTGTCGGCTATTTACAGCACTGTGGTTTTTTTTTTTAATATTTTTAAATTTTTGTTTTGTTTTTTATTATCTTGTGTTGGTTTTTTTTTTCGGGTTTTCTTTGTTTTTTTTTGTTTTGGGGGGTTTGGGTGGGGGTTTTTTTTTTTTTTGGGGGGGGGGGAGTCGTTGGTTGGTGGTGGGGGGGGGGGGGTTAAGGAGTGTATCGAAAAGTAGTTATAAACATTCGATGCGTTATTACGCATAAACTACTGTATATATTTTTAGCGTGTAAGCGCCATTTGCTTTGTTTACATGTCAAAAATGATTATTCGGTTCATTCATTTCCGTTGATAAAGTTGTATTCAAAATGTCGCGAATTGAATTTGAGACTAAAAAGAAAATTCTGCACACTTGGTGCACCGAAAAGGGTGTTACTTACAACCAGATTGCGAAAAGAGTAAATGTTCACCCGGCAAGTGTAAAACGCATCATCGAAAAGTTTGGTAAGGAGTGCTCCCTCAAGGATTTACCAAGAAGTGGCCGGAAACCCGGCTCCAGCAACCCCGATTTGGACCAAAAAGTTGTGGATTATATTCAACGGAACAAATCTGCCTCTACTCGCGATCTAGCCAAGAAGTTCAGGACCAGCATCGGAATGATTCAACGAATCAAGCGCAGGAATGACTTGAAGACGTACAAAAAGCAGAAAGTGCCCAAACAAACTCCGGAACAAAAGTCTCGTGCCAAAACCAGGGCTCGAAAGCTGTACAGCTGCATTTTGGACAATGTCGACCAGTGCATTTTGATGGATGACGAAACATACGTTAAAGAAGATTCAAGAACGCTACCGGGGCCGCAGTTTTATACTAAATCTGTTGGAGAACGTGTGCCAACCACAGATACGACTGTTGCGATGGAGAAATTCGGTCAGAAGGTGCTCATTTGGCAAGCTATTTGCACATGTGGCTTGCGTTCTTCAATTTTCTATACAAAAGGAACTATAAATGCTGAGATTTATCAAAAGGAATGTTTGAAGAACAGGTTGCTACCATTGTATAGAAAGCACCAGTCCCCTCCTCTCTTCTGGCCAGATTTGGCATCGGCACATTACGTGGATTCTACAGTGGCTGACGGAGAATAACATCAAGTTCGTAGAAAAAGACATCAACCCACCAAACTGTCCCCAGTTGCGACCGATCGAACGCTATTGGGCAATAGTCAAGCGTATATTTAAGAAGGATGGTACAGTGTCCCAAAACATGACCGATTTTAAGAAAAATTGGGCAGCGGCATCCAGGAAGTGCACAAAGGTCACTGTGCAGAATTTGATGGCAGGTGTCAAATCAAAGGTACGGGCATTCTACAGAAATGAACATGATGACTAGTTTTTCCGTTTGGATCTTTTGTAAACATGTTAAGCTATAATAAACTGAAATAGTATGTTAATTTTAACCATGTTTTCATGCCTATTTTATTATTTGGAAGTTTATAACTACTTTTCGATACACTCCTTACATAGTAGAAATTAAGAGCAGAGGAAAAAGAATAAATGAAACCGTGATTAGTTGATCGACATTGAATAAAACTTGAGTTAAATTGAAATGGAATCAAAGTTACACTGAAATGGAACCGAAACAGAATCAAAATGGAATTGAAATGGATGCAAAAAGGATTCGAAACGGAACCGAAATAGAATTGTAATGGAATTGAAATGGACTCGAAACGAAACCAACGCGGGACCAAAACGGAACCAAACCGGAAACGAAATAGAACCGAAATGGAGCCGAAACGGAACCGATATTGTACTGCTCCGGAATTGAAATGGAACTACCGTCATTAAAACATCCCCCTCCCCTTATTTATTTAAATAACCATACATCGTATTTACGATATGACTTCATCTATAACATTTCGCCAATATACTCGGTCTATGGATGCCTCTCTCCAACCTCGTTGACGACCCACACTCGCCAGATCCTGCTGCACCTGGTCCGCCCATCGTGCTCGCTGTGCCCCACGCATTCTTGTACCGGCCGGATTCAAGGCGAACACCATTTTTGCAGGGTTGTTGTCCGGCATTCTCGCAACATGCCCTGCCCACCGTATCCCTCCAGCCTTCGCGACCTTCTGAATGCTGGGTTCGCCGTTGAGTTCAGCGAGCTCGTGGTTCCATCTTTGCCGCCACACTCCACCCCCTCCACTCCTATAGTAAGTCAAATACTATACCCTCACTGAGCGGACCCTCCACACTGTTGCTGAAATAAACTACTTGAAAAGGTTTAATATACTGCTCGTGCTTCCTAAGCGGATCCTCCACGTCCTATCTCGAATATACATGCTTGTCATCGTCAGTCTAAAATAATACTTTTCTGTGGCTTTATGCTTCATTTCGAACAGTCAGATATTTACCATGATCAAAACATTCACCCTTTTTGAAAATGTTGCAATTACTTTCACTTATTATACCATGAGCAAACCAGGTATTTTCGTTATTCATTCCGTAAAACAAATGGATAAACAACAACATAGGTTGTCACGAAAATGAACAGTGTTCTTTTATTCGTTTCCCTTTGATTGAAAGTAAGAAGTCTAAGAGTGAATTGCGGCATAAGCCATAAGTATCACACCTGATGGTAGTGCCTTTATGTAAACGTGCTACGACGTGGCAGTGAAATAAATGTGCAGAATATGTGATACTTTCACTACTGGTCAAATTCTTGGTCTCACATGCATGTTTATTGTATGAGATAAGCCCACGAACCACGAGAGAGTCTTGTTCAGACAATCAGAAAACCTCCTATAGATTATCTCCTCAAACAAACCGTGAATTGAATCCAGTCTCCTGCAGCATAATCCTGCTTTGTAACTGCGCCTTTCCCAACCGAGCCAAAGGTGGACTGAATACTATTAATCAGCAATAATTTAAAAAAAAATCAAAAAGAAAAACAATATGATCATGAATTTAAAAAGAAAACGTTTTGATAAGGTATAAAAGACCTTATAGTAATTAAATCATTGAAAAGTAATCCCAACATCTCATGACTCCAAAAACACACTAGCTTTTTGAACCTTTTCCAGCGGCATTAAAACGGCAGCTGCTAATAAATTGTTCCCCCCAGCAAGTTTTCCTTTTGTCAACAAGTTGCAAATATTTCCTGAAAAATACCGTTTTCTTTATATGCCCTACAGAAGAAAAAGTAAACACATTCAAATCATTACTCTTGGTAAGCATTGCATAACCCTCGCCGAGAAATAATGAAAATCCCAAACAAAAAGAACACATTAACTACAAGCCAGCACAAAGTTGCAGCTCGCTTCCATTTAGAAATCGTACCGAGCTGAAAAGAAAATATCAAACTTTGAAGCAACATAGAACAGGTATGAATGCAATTCAAACATTGAGCCCTGCACGAACGATGAGATTTACCTAAACTTGTGTGGAATTCGAGGCAATTTTGTCAAAACATTGGGTTTTCTGAGGAGGTTTTGAAAATGTTTCCCAGTCTTTGCAGAACGGAAAAACTTGTCTCGATTGTCCGATCTCAACTCATTCGAATTAACTCGTGAGCCAGTAGCTGTGAAATTAACGCAAATTCAACTCAATTTCCAGTCGTCTCACCGGCCGTGTGGAGTCAAAACAACAACACAGCATTATTGAGTGTACAACCAAGCAACAACAACGGGAGTCGACGTCTGTTGGCTGGTGGGTACCAATCGTCTATTTTCCTTCTGCCATACACAAAGAAACAACTCTCTTACATCACATCGAAGTCGGTGCCATTCCCGTATTCTCTGTCGAAGAACGAGTTGCCTCATGACGTGTGTATCATTCAGGCAAAGTACTGCTGCTACTGACTGTAAGTACAACTTCGCCTCCCACACAAGAAGAAAGTAAAACATGCAAAAGAACTGCTGCCAAAGAAAAGGATGAACTTTCTTCCCACCCTCTCCGCGTGCAGTCACCTGTGTAACCGAAGGAAAGCAGCAGTAGAGTCATCCAGGACGATGACGACGACGATGCGTTGGTTGTTTGAAGGTACGATGCACAAAGTCAATATACATGAACCTGGAGGACGCTCAACTTTTTCTTTTCCTGTGCCATTTTCCGATTACGTGTACTTTCTTTCCTGTTCCACTCGTTCTCTTGGAGCGATTTACCGATTGTGTGCGGGGAAGGTTACACCTGGCAGGGCAGGGTGGTGGTGGGAGTCCTTAAGCCGGAGCCCTGTTTCTGTTCTCGTCGTTGTACGGAACGGAAACGAAAAAAGATTTTCCTTTCAAGCATGAAAGTACTTTGGAGCTCTTTTCTGTCTTTGGAGTCTGCTGATTTTGTCTGGTGATACCGGGGAGGAGGGGATAGGAAAACCTGATTCCTGTATGTATGTGTACTTAACCGTCGTCATCATTTTCGAAGAAAAAGAAAATCTACATGTACCTCCTTGAGTATGAATGTTCTGAGAGCGGAAGCAAAGGATCAACCCGTAGAGCGGTATTTTGCCATCAGTGTTCTTGAGGGGGGAAATAGTGTGGATGCGGGACGTTTAAGAGTATAGTATGGCTCACAGTTGAATACACACCCTTACTAAGTGTAGACGAAAGTCAAAGGTGAAGCTATGAATGGGCTATGCTAATGGTTGTCAACTTGTTCTGTTTGAGAGCAAGCTATGATGGGGACCCTGTTATGTAGATTTACGAAATAAATGTTCGTTACATTTCGTTTGACGCACGTACGGCAGTATGCCCTCCAATGTTTGGCTTCCCATTTAGTCGGAGTGGTTTAATTTCAACGTGATCTAATCGTTCGTTGCTAAGCGCTCGCTAACGAGATGCTAATTGGTGGGTGGTGGCAGTCGTAAGCGGGGGTGTATTCTTACTAGGATGGGTACACTTAAAAGTTGCAGCTTGCTAATTACTATCACTACTAGTCAGCAGATCTGTCGTTCGATGCTGCTCTTCATTGACCGTAGATGAAAGATGGTCATTTTTATTTTGCCACTGGCTTCCTTCGTCCGCTTGTAGTAATTTGCATCTACGGGACGCTAATGAATCATGTCAATGGGTGTGATTGCGGTTTAGCAAATGATGCGGTTAATGCAAAGCAATTTTAGAAGAAATTGGATTCCCTGGTTCTTAACGCTTCATTCCAAATCTATTGCAATTTAAATTTAGGTTTTAAACCTAGATGCTTATTCGCCAGAAAATTAGATGCCAAATTTCTGCATGTAACTCTTTTTGAATATTTTAGCCTAGTAGGCTGTGCTTGTGAATGAACATGGCTTTTTATTCGGCAGCGGAGCATTCGATAACATATTCGATGAAAAACAATTTAAGGATACTATTGTAAGATATTAACTTCATCCATCCTGAGTGCATTGTAGCTGTACGTATATTTGATTTTCTCGCTTTTGAGAATAAAGCGAAACTATCATCAAGACAACGGCATCCCATCCCAAGTAACATTGCCAACACCATCCTGCTTTATTAAGTTTTATTAAGGTTTTATCAAAGGCACTAAAAATCAATTTGGTCTTATTAAGACATCAAGAGGTGCCAATAGGTTTCATATTTCAGTCAGGTTTATGAGAACCTTCACAGTTTGTTTAAAACGATCTCAAAACCTCGATTTCTCAAAATCCTTTTACTCCTATCAAAGGTTTTATTTCGACTTTATGAACTCTTAAAATGCTGTTTTCAAATGCCCGTTTTAGGACTCATTCATATTATCTCATTATGGTCAGTTGAAAAAGCATTTTAAAACCATTTTGCCTCCAGTAAATGCATTGAACGGCTAATTGGCATTGAGGGAAGCCACCAAATGACCAAATAGACCAAATTTAAGTAGTCATTGCGAAGATAACTTGGCTTTATGGCAGAATTCTGATTTTATTTCAATCGCCATATTGAAGTATAAAAAATAATTTAAATTTGGAATAATAAATGCACCAAATTTTATATGTAATGCAAATGAACTGTACATCGGAGACCAATATCTGCCATTTTTAGATAGCCTTATTGAATTCCATCAATGTTCATGAAATTCATGATTAATTTATCGAATATATTAGTTTAAAATTTTGTGTTTTGTGTTGTAAACTCGCATAATTTCCGAGGCGCATTCATTTTCGGCTGTTATCGTGCCAATATTTACCACAAAATTAAATGCATATATGATTTGGAGCATGCTACGCTGTAAAAACAACTCAATTTGTTTTAGATATTTTGCTATCAAGCAAAATTTCCCGCAGCACCAGACTTTTTTTCTCAGATATTATTTACTGCTAAATGAATCAGAAGAGCAGAAAATCGAACAAAGCAGAATATCAAAAATACAACCTCGGCTTCACAGTGAAGTTCGATAGCTGTGGCCATTTGGCCACATTCTGGTTTTCATGGCAGCCAATAGGTTTTATGAAGGTTCTCAAGTGGTCATAACATCTTTCACTAGAACATTTTCAAAATCATTACGGTCTTATAAAGGTTTTATTAAATTGTTTTCACAACCGTCTATATAGTGGGCCACTTTGTAAACATTTTGGCTTTAAAGAAGCATAGAAGAGGTGTTGGTAGACAAAACCGTTTTGAATTAGTTTTATCAACAAAGCCGGGAGGAATGCTACACGGCTGGAACAAAACTTAAATTGTTACTTGGGATCTTTCCGTTACCAGCGATTGAGTGCTAACCGAAACTCTGGGAGTAAAACACAATCTTTCATTCCAAAAGAGACGAGAAGACTTTTTAAATCGTTCAGTTCATTTTTTTCGTGCTATAGATTTGCAGCTCCAACAAAGTTCTTACGTCACTTTTCAGATCTCTTTTCAATTATGAAATTAGAAACAAATCCGTTGATTTACTAAATGTCGAAGGATAACTTTACGTAATATTTAAGGCATCTTTAAAAGTACTTATAGGCCGTTTTTACTAACAGTGGTCAGTACTAAGCGCTGGTAAGACAGTTGTAATCAAGTAGCACGCATTTCAATTGCTTCTGGAATCGACTTGCTGACGAATGCTGATGGCTGGTCACATAGTGCTGATGTCTAGCGGCTAGTGGATCAGCATCAGAGTAAACAGTATATTACAAACTGTAACCTAAATCCAGCGTATGGCGAAGATATGCATTTGAATCTGGGTCCTACAGTAAATCTGCAGCTACAAAATAAACCATCGACTCCCTGAATGTGAATATTTTTGAAAAAATAATGATAAGTTTGCCTGCAGCCAAGGTAGCGTATCGCGAGTCATGCTCCTGAATGTGGGAAGGGTGCCTAGTTTAGTCAGATAAGTTGAACAGTTCGATGATGATGATACGCGTAAATTATCAAAGTTTGATGGTCTGGCAGTTAGAATCATTTCTTGAAAGAGAGCTTCTAAAGCTTGAGTCATTCAACAGCTTGGCGCAAAAAAAAACGAATCTATCTCGAAAACATGTTGATGAAACAAAAATGTTCAGCACCGAAAATGAAGTTGAAATTTATTGCACTTTAAAGGAGAAAAATGTGAAATTATGGTCCTAATAAGCACTGTCACTGTCGAGTTGAGCGAAATTGCGGATTACCGAAGCCGACTGAAACTGATCAAGTAGGCAATGGAACTCGACTGTTAACTGTAGTGTTGAAATTTTTCAAAATGTCTTTAAAGTAATACCAGATGCAGTGATTCAGGACATTCATCAATTTTGCTGGCATTTTTGACAGTCGAAGAATAAGTATTTAAATTTTTCATTCTTGTTTGTAAATTACTCTAATGTTTATGTTATTCAGAAAACTTCATTGGAACGCTGTTGGTTCAAACTTGCGCTTTGAAGTATTTAATTAATATGTGGACAAGTATATATTTCAAAAATGATTCAAAAGAGGGGTTGCAACTCCCACGATGAGGGTTAGATAAAGCTTCCCTGACATGGCAATTTCCGCGATGATTTCTTTGTTCTGAAAGCATTTTTTGCGATTAGGGAAGGTCCATTAATTATGTCACGCAGTAGGGGGGGGGGGTTCGAGAAAACGTGACGATCCATACAAAAAAATTTGAAGGTCCATACAAAAAACGTAACATGGGGGGGGGGGGGGGGGGTTACAAAAAGTCAATTTTTGCGTGACGTAATTAATGGACAGCACGATCAATCGCGATGACGATGCGATCAGAATAAAAATTATCGTTGACAGAATGGAACTGCTAGAAAAATTTGACAACGAGAACTGTCAGGTATATACTGACATTTCTCGCTTCCTTTTATTCGAGGAGTAAAATTTTCTTCTGACATCGCAAGATAAACAATGTTTTCTCTATCCGTGCTTCGAAGTTTTTTTTTCGTTGCCTCCTCTGCGTTTGCCCATCAGGCGATTCAGTTACGTATTCCCCGTCTACGGTAGATCGTTACAGAGAACTCTACATAAACACACAGACTGCTCAGGAAATTCTCCCTAGCACGATCATGGATGATTCGGAGGTAACTAATTAGTTATTTTTATCAGAAGCAGATAATTTCCCATCAACATACGAGGCTCTAGGAGTGGACAGTAATTTATTGCTTGAAACTAAGAGAATTGAGGAGACAGTATTGATAGTTCCGTTTAGCGTAACGGCTGGCTTTGAAAATTAAAAGATACTGGCATATGAAGGTAGTATATGATCGGGCGCATAATCTTTTACCAAGCTACCCCAGATGCAGGGTAGGTAAGGGGAGGATTATCCCTTGACTGGTAAAAGAATATGCGAC
The DNA here is from genome assembly GCA_024533555.2 of Aedes koreicus. NCBI lineage: Eukaryota > Metazoa > Arthropoda > Insecta > Diptera > Culicidae > Aedes > Aedes koreicus. Next base: position 290,729 of record JAHHFK020004455.1, read on the forward strand.
GGTGGGGACCAGTATTTGCACCACTCAACGTCGTTCCTCTGTGAGGTCTACAAGTAGTAGTTTGACGAGAAGAATAATATGTGTGAAATAGTCGGTGCTTGCCAAAAATAAACCCAACAGCAAGAGATAATTTCTCACCCATGTTAGGCATTGGGAGAGGGAAACAAACCAATCGCTAGAACCAGAACAAAGCAATAAGTAGTACAAGACCACGATCGGTCGCATATTCTTTTACCAGTCAAGGGATAACCTCCCCCTTGCCTACCCTGCATCTGGAGTAGCTTGGTAAAAGATTATGCGCCCGATCATATACTACCTTCATATGCCAGTATCTTTTAATTTTCAAAGCCTGCCGTTACGCTAAACGGAACTATCAATACTTTCTCCTCAATTCTCTTAGTTTTCTGATTACTGTCCACTCCTATAGCCTCTCATGTTGGTGGGAAATTATCTGCTTCTGATAAATTTCGTCATAGATCGTTACTCCGCGCATTGAGAGAATACAACAAACAACAATCAAAGTGTAGTTATATTTTCCAAATATTACATACTGTTTGCAGTGAGATTTACAGGCTAATTTCTGGAAGAAAGTGGAAGGTTTTTACAAGAGCACCATACCAGCCCACCTCAAGACATAGGCAAGAAAACAGGCTTCATACACCCGGCACTGAAAGATCTCACTGAAGGACATATTTCGCAGCGATATGATTGGAACAGCAGACCAAGAACTGTTAATGGAGAATTTAAACAAGAACCGTATCAACAACTGGCCAATGTTGGTGCGGAACAACAAGGCCTTGGGCAGTCATCTCGCCTGATTAATTTGTTACAGGATGTACACGATCGTTCGAAAACTGTGAAAAATTGTCACGGAATACGTTACTCGCACAAAGAATGATGTATTTTTGTATCAATATATACAGGCAGATCCAGAATTCTATAGTTTCCAAAGACTGTTTTTTTATTTGAGAATTTATTCGGTCTGCAGCCGCTAGCACCGAAACAAACGTACTCAAAACTACTGATTTTGTTTTGGAAAACTTGATTGCTTGGATTCACTTGCTCGAAATAATCAAAACAAATTTCGACACTGTTGCCAGAAAAGAAAAGGGAGCTTAAATATCAATTTCATGGCTTCCAGACATCAATATCACTGCTCTGACTGCACTGGCGATTAGACGCGATCACGCGTTGAATTTCCGGATTCATAATACTGTTGCGATTAATTGCGAGAGAGGGAGCGATAGTTTTTTGTGTGATTTTGATAAGGATTTGCAGCAATCCAATGTGCAATCGCAAAGTGGTGTACCCCTAGGTTATTATCTAGTTTTCATTAATGTATGCGTGACGATACTGAAGCTATTCACAGCATTTATTCTTTAAACATCTAACATTTAAAGATTGTTGTATGGATATGCAGTTATTTATCTCACTTCAACGATTTTATCTCAAAATTCTCGGAACATCTAGTAAAGATTCTAGTACCCTAAGAGGGGATTTTTTTTTGAATTTTTGGAGGATTTTCTGAATTTTGGAAGAATTTTCGAAACTTCATTGATATATTGATAATCTTCTTGAATTTTTTTTTATACTTCTCCGCTAAACTTCAGGCAAGTTTTCTTATCGATCAAATCTCTCAAACGAGGTGAGATGAAACCAAGGAATTGTAATTCCTACATGAGTTTGTGTCTTAGCTCAAAGTACAATGTGAACGGATGGGAAGATGGTTTTACCATGTTTTAATATGGTGTCATTGGCAATGAATATCAATATGGTCATATGAATGATTTTTGTACATACTGCTTCCCAAGTAGCACACTTCGGTCATAATTAATTGTAGTAGCTTGATAACAACTTAGCAAGTCATATTTATGTTATCTCAACTGAATGGCAACAAGTGTGCTACTAGGGTTCTTCTGTTCGTCAGTGATTATCTCTTGAATTTCAGGGAAGCTCTTTCCTGATCTTTGATAACACTATTTGCTAACGTTCTGAGAAGTTTTCTCCAGAACTTTTAGAAAGTTTCGTCATGAACTTCTTGGCAGTCACTTCTGATTTTCTTGTAAATTCGCATCTAACAACCCAAACCTTCCAGGAAAAGTTGATAATTATTTTTTTTTCCTGAACTTGGTTACTGTCTGAACTTCTGATAAGTCCCATCCTGAACTACGAGGAAAATTTCGGCAAAAAATAGGGAAAGTTCTCTCCAGAATTTCTTGAAAATTGTTCTTATATTTGTTGAAAGTTTCTTCCTGAACTTATGAGAAGCCCTCTTCGGAACTCCAGGGAAGTTTTCTTCTGAACTTTGCGGAGGTTGGTACTGAATTTCTGAGAAATTCCAGCTTTAACTACTGGGAAGTACCCCCTATACTTCATGAATGTTTCTTCCTGCTTTTCTCAGAAGTATCTACCTGACTTCTGGGGATTTCTGATCTTCGAGAAAGCCTCATTCTGAACTTCTAGAATCTTCGATTCTGAACTTCATGAGACCCCTTAGCACTTTTAGTAGTTCCAATTAAAATTTTGCGAAATTTCCTTCGGAACTTATGGAGAGTTCTCTCCTGAACTTCAGAGAAGTTTCCTGAAATTTTGGAGAAATTCCTTCTTGAACTTATTTGGTAGTGCCCTCTCTGGTAAGTTTCTTTGTGAAATTCTGGGATGTTTTTTCCTGAGTTTATTCTATTGTCAGACGTTTAAGTCCCATCCTGAACTCCGTGGAAAATTTCACTGAAATTTTGAGAATGTCCTTTTGTTTCTAGGAAAATTTCATTAAATTTGTTGAAAGTTTCTTCCTGTCCTTCTAAGAAGTCCTCTTCTTAACTTTTGGGAAGTTTTCTGTTGAACTTCCTGAACTTCTGAGAAAATCTTGATCAAACTACTAGGAAGTACTCACTATTTTTCTGGGAAGTTTCTTTCTGTTCTTTGAAGAGGTTTCGTGGACTTTGAGAAATCCTTATTCCGAAATTCTGCAATGTTCTCTTCAAAACTTCGGGAAAGCTCTCTAGCATTTCTGGGGAGTTCTAACTAAAGTTTTGGGAAGTTTCTGCTGGAGCTTCTGAGAAGTCCTTTTCGGAACTTCAAAGAAGTTCTCTCCAGAATTTCTTGAAAATTGTTCTTATATTTGTTGGAAGTTTCTTCCTAAACTTCTGAGAAGTCCTCTTCGGAACTCCAGGAAAGTTTTCTTCTGAATTTTAAGGAAGTCTATTCATGAATTTCTGAGAGATTCCTACTTTAATTACTAGGAGTACCCCCTATACTTCGGGAAAGTTTCCTCCTGCTTTTCTCAGAAGGATTTACCTGACTTCTGGGAATTTTTGATCTTCCAGAAAGTCTCATTTTAAACTTCTAGGATGTTCGATTCTGAACTTCATGAAAGCAGAGGAGTTCCAACTAAAATTTTGGGAGTTGGCAGAGGAGTTCCTGAAATTTTTGAGAAATTCCTCTGTGAACTTATTTGATGGTGCCCTCTCTGGTAAGTTTCTTTGTGAAATTTTGGTAAGTTTTTTCCTGAGCTTATTATATCGAAACATCATATTAGTCCCAGAAACTTTGGGAAATTGTCCTCTAGAATTTCTAGGAAAATTCCTTTAAATTTTCTAAAAGTTTCTTCCCGCCTTCCAAAAAGTCCTCTTCTTAACTGAACTGAACTTCTGAAAAAAAATATTGCTCAAACTACTAGGAAGTGCCCACTATACTTTTGGAAAGTTTCTTTCTGTTCTTTGAAGAGGTTTCATGAACTTTCAGAAATTCTAATTCTGAAATTCTGAAATTTTCTCTTCTGAACTTTGGGAAAGCTCTCTAGCATTTTTGGGAAGTTCCAACTAAATATTTGGGAAGTTTCTTCTGGAACATCTGAGAAGTCCTTTTTTGAGCTTTAGAGAAGTTCTCTACTGAATTTCTAGGACGTTGTGAGCTTTGTGGAAGGTTGTTCCTGATAGTGCCCTTTGTGGAAGGTTGTTCCTGATAGTGATTAGTTTCCTCCTGAACTTCGGGAAAGTTTTTTTTCCCTGGACTTCTGGGAAGTCCATCTTCAATTTCTGGGAAAAACTCCAAAACCTCTGGAATGTTCCAAACTTCTAATAAGTCCCCTCCCCTAAATTTATTACTGAGAAGTCTTCTCCTGATTTTCCGGGAAGTTCTCTCTTTAGTTCTGGGAAGTATGATCTTGAACTTGAACGAAGTTGTTTGGTCCTAAATTTTTTGATCATCCCATGCTTGAAGTACTAAGAAGTTTTCTTTCTATACTTCAAGTAATCTAGAACTTATTTCATAAATTACTTAAATCGTGGGTCGATTTCCTAATCCCAAGTGCAAATATACTGAAATAATGCGTTTAGATGTACTTCATAAGAAAAATCAGAGTTATTAGATTAATTTCAAAAGCTCTTCACATTTACTGTTGTTTTGAGTCTCCGTGCGGCAACCGACTAGGCTTGAGAGCCGATGTTAGGTTCACAAACGAGAAAATGAAATTTAATTTTTGTTATTCCGACCCAACGCGCATTGGTGGTCCTGATGAATCGAGCTGTTGGTTTGTTGGTAAGTATAAGTTTTGCTGGCTTCACGCCACAAAAACCGGCGGCGATGTCCACTTTAAGTTTAATCAGTTCACTGATTCATTCAAACTGACGGTAATTTGTTTTGTTTTTAATAGGATTAGACATTTGTTTTTAATAGGATTAGAAATTGTTTTTCTGTTAATTCACAAGCAAATAAATAATGCTTTAGGGTATTTCTTACCTTGCTAAGTCAATTACCACTAACCGATGAAAAACGAGAATCGAAACAAATTCTTACAATTTAAAAAAAATTTTTTCACGGGGGGGTTTTGTTTTTGGGGGGATACTTTTTGGGGTTTTAAAAAATTTAAAAAAATTTTCCGCGGCCCCCGGGGTGGGGTCATAGGCGTAGCCAGGATTTCAAATAGGGGGGGGGGGGGGCGAGTTTTTTTTTAGATAGAGAGAGAGAGAGAGAGAGAGAGAGAGAGAGAGAGAGAATTACATCGTCTCCAGTGGTTGCACATACTGAACAATTAACATTAACGGACACTTAACGGACAATACAACGCCCGGTGGACCAGTAGAGTAGGGTCATTTTCATGTTCCGACAGATGAAGCGGGAATGGAGCCCCATTAATTATAAAACAATATATAATTTATGTTTATAAATTATATAAACAATTATAATATGTGACAATACGCCTGAATGACGGGTGGATTATCTTCTCTACTCTCACCCAAAGTATTTGACAATACCCGACCGTTTCTTGCAACAAGATTAAACAAATCTAGGCTTGTTCTGGAATAAAAAAAAACGATTTTAAAAACTTTAGATTTTTCCCATGTTTTTAAATCAAACCACATTAAATGCCAAACATTTAACGGGTCATGTTGGATTTTTGTATAGAATAACCACCGAATTTGTTTGCAGTTTGTACTGAAAATGTACTTTTCATCCGCGACCCTCTCACCCAAAGCAACACAGAAGAAACACCGTTTTTTACTCACCATGCTCACACCGTTTGAATAGATTATATTTTTTTAATGGTTGTTCAAATAATAAGTGATTAGCTTTTAACAAACATACATTTTGAGTTTTGGTGGTTTATAGCTTATGGTTTGTGTCCCCTTTGCTCACCTTTAGTATAATTATTTTATCTGATATTTTCTAAACAGGAACATCAAACATAACCTTTTAAAACGACGTAAGTAACAAATGTAAGCAAGCTGTGTTTTTTGTGCTGAATTGTTGCTACTTGCATTCTCAACACACGAGTAGTTAGTAAATAATTTAAGAAATTTTATTCATCAATGACGAAAAGAAATTCATATGCGTTCCAACAGCTATTCCTCAATATTTTAAAAATAATTTATATACACATCTGCATCTGCGTTTTGAAATTTGAACCGATTTATCTGATATGATCCAACTGAAACACGTTCTGTCGAAACACGGTATATGTAGCAATCATGTGTATCTGAGTAGTATGAAACCAAAACGGTGTATCATTGAATTACATTAAAATTGTTGTTCAAATTCGAGAAATACAACCATTTTGCATATTTTTCTATTCGTGGTTATTTCAGCTGCATGAAAAAACATTCGTTTTGTTTTGTTTGCTTGTTTTTTTTTAATTACATGCTGGAAAATATTATACTTACTTTTGAAAAACTTTCGAATGTCCATTTATGGCACTTCTGGATAAAATGAATCAAATAACTGCTTTAGACTGCTTATAATAAAAAAAACCGTATGTATTTTACCCGATGATTCGTTTTGTTATGAAGGTTCTTCTGTTTATAAACACGCGCAGAACCATCGCTTATTCTTCCTGTCATCCTCTAAACTCTCCACCGATTGCTTGTCGATCTGCCAAACTTGGAAGACATGCATGGAGTAATCTCAAATTATAATAATCCGTCCAATCTATCACAAAACGTTGCGATTGGTTGAGCGGACTGGAGATAATGAAATCCATTTGTATAAGGCCAAGTCTCTCCCGGTTGGTATTAAACCGATGAGCATGGATATGAATAGAAACATAAAAAAAAACATAGTTACCAGAAGGCACAAAATGCATCTACGGACTCTTATTTTTACGAAATCCCTCAATTTCAATTTTTAATGGATTCGCATAGATTTTTCATTAGACACTTCAACTTGATTGATACAGTTATTAGTTACAGCAGTGCAATAGATTGTAGAATACAGTAGTAAAAATTGTAAGTTACGAAAAAAGAGTTTGGTTCGAGCATCGGCTGTGAAAGGTTGTGTCGATGCTTTATTACGCACTATTTTCCTATCGAGCATGGCGCGTTTTGTATTGTTTCGGTTATCTATAATTCGGTGTAACGAGTGATCGAGTGAGCACAGTAAGAGAACAACAAAGCGTCACTCAAGCGTTCATAAAATTATCCTTGTTTTCCTAACGGAAAACCACCATCACACTTTGTGAGTGGCTCCAATAGCATCCTTATTATTGGTTTAACTCAGATCAAATCGGATTTCCAACATTATAAAAAATCACCTTGTTTTTCCGATGAAAAAACACCATTACACTTTGTGTGTGGCCCCAATAGCATCCTTACTGTTGTAATCGGTTCGAATCAGAAATCGGTACTAGTATTTAAATATTTTACTAAACGAAGCGTGAATTCAGCTTATTGTTTACCAAAACGAACCCTGCTGCCACCCAATCTTGTCATCCAAAATCCCAGTGATTTCTCGTGGAAGTGCGGCGGTGGTCTCGGCTTCCAATAAAACGTCCAAATAAACGTTAACGCATTCCTACCCTTTCCTTATTTGACCTGCATTCGGGCGAGGCCAGCGCCGGTATTGCCTTAGTTTGGGATCACCAGTTTTACACATTGAGCATGTTTGCATCATCTGTTGATCTTCTGAGTAATAACAGCTGAACTGGCAGTAACGGAATAACAACTTCGGGCGGTCAATCATGCTCATTATCCTGCTCATGCTCATAAAAACGGATAAATTATTTGAATAGGATAAGACAACTGCAACTTCTCGCCCTGACTAGCTTGCTGTTCTGCTTCTCACACGCTGACTCAAACTGTAAGATATGATCAACATATATTCTCAATAATACGAAACTACAGTACCCTAAAACGGGGAAAGCGGGGTAACGGGGCGGTTTGACCCATGCCATGAATAGTTCAAATACATATTTTTCGTTGATACTTTTTCTAACTATCAACTGTGTTTCTTAATCTAGTATTATTTGGCTTCTGAAAGCTATAGCATAGGTTTGAATATTCAGTTTTTTGATTAACCAAGAACTGAACATTTTATTGAGCATAGCTTCTTCAACTTTCAGCTAGCGGGGAAAAAAATCAATCAATGCTTATCTAATAGCTAACATTACAGATTAAGAGATATTTCCCTAGTAGCACATTTGTTTCAACCCAGTAAAGGTGACTGCTCTGTGACTCAATTAAGTCACAATAGAGCTGCTGAAACCAGTTTTGACTGTTGTGTGCTGCTTGGAGTTTTTAGATACTTTAGGCTACATACGTTGGGTTCTAGGTTAAAGGAAAAATATTGTAATAAAATTGTTACTCGTTACTATTTAAAAACTATTATATAATTACAACTTTTTTCTCATGGATGTCAATTTTTTACGCTTTTTTGCTACAAAATCGAGGCAACTTCGCGTAATTTGGCTTTTTTATTTAGGCAAAGGAGCAATCTGACAAACATCCCAAGCAACACAAAATCGTCATATTTGGTTACAGTGACTTGATTGTGACTTAATTGAGTAGTATTGGAGTAACATCAACTGTATTGCAACAAGTTACCTTGCAACCTTCTAGAGATAAAAAATAAATAATAATATATTGAAACAAATAATAAAATTCTAAAAATAAAATCAAAACTTAGGGGGGGGGGGGGGCAACGGCCCCCCCCCCCCGCTACGCCTATGCGTAAGGTGGAAGAATTGTTGGTATGTAAGACTGTAGGGAAAAAAAGGTCATTTGCAAGGTAAAATCAGTTACTTTTTGACAAATTTGGAATGGTGTCTACCAATATACCTGCTAAGCTTGAAATTGCTTCTGTTTAGAGATTGTTCTCTCGTTCCGCATGTTGACTTAATCTTCCATTCCGGGGGTTTTTTTGGTAGGTGGGGGGAGGATTTTCCGTTCGTTTCGGGGGTTTTGTGTTTTATTTTGCAAAAATTTTTTTTTTTGGGGGGATATACTATAGTCTATTACAGGTGCGTTTTTTAAAACTGTTTTTTTTTTAAAACTTGTTTTTTAAAATTTAAGGGGAAAAAACTCTCTATAAAATATATATTTAAGAGAAAAAATATATTAAAAAGAAAATAAAAAAAACATTTTTGTGTAAAAAAAAAAAAAAATTATGGGGGGGTTATAAAAATTTTTTTTTTAAGGGGGGCGGGTGGGGGGGGGGGTGGGGGTTGCGGGCCGGGTAGTTGTGGGGCGGAGCAAAAAAAAAAAATGAAATTTCATTGTGATGTAAATATCAGAGCATGTGAAATTGTATTTCATTCCTCACGATGCACCTACTTGCATAAAATAGTTCTAACAAAGTCGAGCTTTTGCATACAACATTGTCGACTATGTATGGAATGACCCAAAACTTTACACGATTTGTAATCTAAATGTGTATGTTTTGTTACGCTCCATTTATGTGCATGATATTGAACAGAAATACACACTTCTTTTTCTAGCTGTGTGGCTCTTCTTGACCTTCTATTCCTGAGTTGTAAGTGTGAATAAGGGCGTCCATGCAATGTCTTGCTGTACCTGTTGTGGACTCCCAGTACCTCCCATTTCCCCAAAAGCTTTGAGGATAACTTGTCCTGCCTCGAAAGTTCTCCTTTTTATTGTACTGGCCTCCATAACAAAAAGGGCCCCATTGCAGAGCATATGATTGATCAAATTATTCGCAGTTCTACTCGCCTAACGCCCAACACACACACACACACACACACAACATCAAATGAAAATCAATATTTGTTTTCACTTAACGATTGCCAGCTTTGATATCAAATTTAGTTTTATTCTTGCTGGTTTCACTTTTATTAGAGAAAAATGGATTGTTTCCATCACCTTTGCAGAACATGAAGTGAAATACTCATTCTACTATCAACATGAAAACATATAGGTATAGCAAATTAGTGTTTTAGTTTGCTCTCATTGATAGCAGGATCACTTTTAAATTTGATGTCACAGGAAAAAAAAGTTTGCTCTTAATTTTGTCCTTTTAACCGTCAAAACCGCCAAAACGACAGCAACCTGAGTAATCATTATGAGCAACATCACAACATCATAATTCGTTTTCAATTTGATTTCAGACTCTCTTCGGTTAGGGTTACTAATCCCATCTTATCACCTTGCAGTTTGTGCTATTTGAAAACATTTCTTATGTAGAAGGAGATGTTTCGCTCATCACCATGAGGCACCAAGAGTGGACAGTTATGTTTGCTAGAATGAAAGATATGAAGAGAAAGTGTTGAAAGTTCCGTCAGTGTACGGTAGGTTGGAAATAGAATAGAAAGTATTGAAAATTGAGCGAAAGGGCATGGGTAAAGTAATACTCGAACCATGGACGTTATCATTGCCTAACATCCCACTGCGGAGTAGATCAAGGCACGGACGAATCCCCCACCTCAATAGACAATAAGACATTTCTTACTTACTTTCTTACTTTTTATTTATTTTTAATTTATTTAATTTTGTTTGTTGTTGGAAGTATGCATTCCTAATAACAAAAACAACCAGATGGTTCATACATCAAACAAACCTATAGTTTAGTATGAATAAATGATCATAAGATGGATAATGGAACAGTTCCCCTATGTAATATTGCTGTTCAAAAATGTGCTAATTTGTAAAAATAAACTATTTCAGCTTTTTCAACTGTGTTTATATGATCAAATGCAACATTTCAACTATTCGCAAATACTGTACTTGAACATTGGTCACCATCTCAGAATTATAATGCTCATCGATAAAAACTACTTGAGGATTTTCAGAAGCATTTTCTGGAAGCATTGTTCTGGCAACACTAGTGTGCTTCTTTCCAAAATGGTAAAGAACCAGCCCAGCCCTGGGAACTGATACTTGCAACTAAATTACCACAAGCTTTTTCCAGTGTCCAGGGAATCTAAAATCTTCCATACCGACAATCGAACCAAATATCCATTACTGGCCCCCACTTACACCTTGGTTGTAAAAAAAAACATCCATTTGATTTGAACTCATCCCGTAGCAGGACTGCTGAAAGGATTCTGATAAAACGTAAGGGCAATAAAAAAACTCCTTCCCCCCAGGGTCGTCATAGAACACTTCTTCATGCAAGAATTAAGTGTACATTAAAGCTTATTTTTTTATGATTTCCATTTTCAAGGTGATTAACATCCGATTCATGAATTCAAATAAACGGTTGCTTTCAACCGAGGGAAGTAGTTAAGGGAAATGTTTCCAAAAAGGGTCGATCCCAAACAGCCCTTCCTTCTCGTTGTGTGTATTCTGGAACCTGAGTTGCATCATCGCAAAAGCCATAATCGTAAAAACTGTGAGTTGCTTGGTAGCTATTTTTCCAGTTTCTAAGCCAGCTCGTTCATCATCATTTGGGCGGTGATGGTCATAAAAATGTACAGGATTTTCACCACATACCAACGTCCAACGAAGAGCTCGTTTTCTGTGTAGTTCAGCAACGGTAGATAAGAATTCCTGCAATTTAATTCCCATTTGCCAACTCGGTGATACCAACAACCCACCCGAAGCAATTTGAGGAATTTAATTCCAATTGCCAATCCAGGAGTGATTCAGTAAGAAATGTTATTAATGAATATTGCAGTTTCCATCTGTCCATCTGATAGCGAAATCTAGATTCAAATCGCTTCAGTTCATCGCAGCGAGATCAAGGTTGCAACCAGCAGCAGTCAGTGATGGCAAATGGAAGCCACTCCCGGTCGGTTTGGGAATTTATGTTCCAAAATAACTCACGTTACATTCCCTCTAGAGACGCCTCGCTTCCAACTGCTTCCCACAGGATGACTGTACCAGATGAACAACAAACCGAGAACTCAAATCGAGAGATAAAACTTTGATCCTTAATTTCGTTCATTTATCAACATCTCCTCTCGACAGACATTTCCCTTTTCCCGAAAATCAGTCTCCGGCTCGTTTGCTCCGATGGATAATGTACAAGCAAAACGCAGAGTTGGATCTGACGGCCATATTCCACATCAAACGGACATACCCAAAGATTCCACCCTGGGACGCCCACGCAATCTATCTGAAGAACGTTCATCGCCCCCGTCATTCTCGTCGACGTCTACGAAACGATTGCCGCCAATTGCTTCTTGTTTCGGTGCTAGTGCATAAACTAAAACCAAACAAACGCCATTCCCGGTTGCTGTAAATGCTGTAAATGCTACAATCTTCCTTACTGCGATGCTTCTCCCCTTTGACTCCACCCTCGAGCACATAATCATCATCATCACCCTGGGCTTTATCTCGTTCCTCAGCTGACGAGGAGCATCAGGAGAGTCCTAGTTCCGGAGTCCCATGTTTAGTGGCACTGATAAAAGCTTTTCCCTCCTTCAACCTTTTCCCACCCTCAACGAATAGTATACCTACTCTATTCTAGAACAAATCTTTGCAAACATACCTACACCAGCTGAACCTGGTCCGGGGCTTCAGGCTGGTTGGTGTGTGATTCACGTCCTACCATCCATCAGGCAAGTGCTGAACATTTATCGCCAATCTTGCGAAAATCTCCGACTCCATTCCACTGGTTTATGTCAGACGACTTGCAGTGGAGCGATAGACACGCCATCAGAATTCCGACGCACTTTAGCAGGGCTTATTCATCCGGTTGTCGTCCTCGTCGTCGACATCGTAGGTAAGTAAAAGTTTTTCCTCCAAGCAGTTTCTTCCGCAGCTTGTGTCTCCTTCAAAAGGTAGTTAGAAGTCGCAGTCGAAAGTTTCTCTTCAAATGCAACAGTCGGTTGGCGGATGGAATAGACTGTAGATGTGATGAACTAGGAGATTTGAATTTTGCTACATTGCCTTAATGATGCCTTGGTGAAGTAGTTTGTGGGTTATGTTTCAGGAACACAATGGAACAATCTGGAATTCGGGAAGATGGTGGAAAGGGGATCTTCTTGTTTTCCTAGCATTGTCGGTGGAATCAGAATTTGGTTGCGAGGAAAGTTTGGTATCGACAAATTTAACAATTTCATGGCTTGCCTTTCTGCAATCTGAAAAAGAGTGGATTGGCGGGCCACTGAGATGAACTCCGATCTGTGGCTGGTGTCAAATCTGTCAAGGTACGAAAACACAACACGACACAACTTTTCTCGTGATAAAGATATTGTCTAATACCCCGTTCACACTACAACTTATATTACGTAATATAGACTATCTTGATATCAGCTTCTATACATCCAGTTTTCACTGGAAATAATGTGCATGGCATTTCATATTAAGATACTATAGGTTATATCGATATCACGTAACATAGGTTCTAGTGTAAACGGGATATAATTTGGGCCGTAGAGAGGTTGTGAAGAATTTTTGATCTACCATTTTTGATTTCGTATATTCATTTGATAAGTACTACTATCCCAACGATGTCCATAAATTGGCGACTAATTAGAAATGTTTCCAAATCGAGACTGGAAATTGAACCTTCCGATAAGCCTTGCTCTGTAACTGTGTCTTTGATGTCTGCGCTAAGGTAGGCCCATCGAGCTATCACCTTTGATTATTTTCACCAGCCAAGAATGCATTACATAAGGGGAAGCAAAGGATTTACGGAATCAAATTGCACCACTTTTAAATGGCTGTTACATTTTACCCGTTAGGCATTTCCTATTGAAATTTTGGGTGGAATTAGTTCAATGTGTATTTGTTAACGCTGTGTAAGTTTCACTAGCAGATGTGCAATCGTTGTGAAGATGGAGTCGGTAGAACAGTAGCGGCGCAAAGAAATTTTGCGTACGTACATCGAAAATCCGGATCTTTCTCATCGTGCAATCAGCAGGAAGCTGGAAATGGTACATTCTACGGTGTCTCGTGTTTTAAATCGGTACCACGAGCATTTGACCATCGATCGGAAAGAAAAAAGTGGCAAAAATGGATCTCCGTATAGTGTTAAGGATCACAAGCGGGTAGTTCAAGCTTTCAAGAGGAATCCCAACAGTTCAGTTCAAGATGTGGCGAAGAAACTGAATCTAACCAAAACTTTCGTGCAAGATGCGGACTACACACGTACAAAATCCAAAAGGCGCCTTATCGCAAAGAAACGGCAGAATACGGTAGGTAAAACACGTGAACGGAAGCTCTACACCCAGATGTTGACGAAACCACATTGCCTCGTTATGGATGATGAGAAGTATGTAAAAGCAGACTTCCGGCAGCTTAAGGGGCTCCAGTTTTTCACTGCTTATAATAAATTCGATGTCCCCGAAGACGTTAGAAAGCAGAAGATGTCAAAGTTTGCCAAAAAATATATGATTTGGCATGCAATTTGCGCGTGTGGAAAGCGGAGCACCCCATTCGTGACAACTGGAACGGCAATGGGCAGGTGTACCTAAAAGAATGCCTCCAAAAGCGTCTACTTCCTCGTCTGAGGTCACACGATGGTCCTACGATTTTCTGGCCGGATTTAGCCTTCTGCCATTACTCGAAAGAGGTTATGGAGTGGTACAAGGCTAAGGAGGTCAATTTCGTGCCGAAGCATCTCAACCCCCCCGAACGCACCGGAACTGCGGTCTATTGAAAAATACTGGGCCATCATGAAGCAGGCATTTCGAAAGCATCCTAAGGAAGTGAAATCGGAGGAAGATACGAAGAAAAAATGCATTGTCACGCAAAAAAAAGTTGGTCCAAATGTGTAGTAAAAAGAAGAAGGTTCGTGCATTTGGATATGGAATTGAAATTGAATAAAATAAACATGGCAAAATATTTATAACATGTTTTATTTTACTCCTTGAAAGTTTGAAGATGATTGGTTGAACGGGCGAATTTCACCGAATATTTGTGTGTGTCGCAATTTAATTCCGTACACCCTTTATCTGTGATACTGATACTATTTTTTTTTCTGGTCGGAGTTTGAGTCATTTAGTTTAAGCTAATAGTTGGCAGTGGCCCAATATTCTAAAAATGTTATACCACTTTTGTTGACATAAGGTGATTACGTGAATTTGACAATTAGTCAGGCAATACCAGACCTATCACATCTCAGTCTGATTTTGACTTAGACTACGTCTAACGGCTAGGTCAAACATATTAAGATCAAAAAAACTACACTTTGATCGTTAGGATCTAAAAAAATTCTCAAAAAATTTTGAAGGTTTTCCATCAATCATCATCATAAATCAGAAAATTTCCGTGACTATCAAATTATGACAATTATGATTCAACATATATAAACTAATAGGAAAACTAAGAAAATTTGAACTAACACAGAACTTGATCACTTTTTATTAAATGTTTTTTTTTTAAACTGGAGCACGTTTTCAAACTATGTAGTAAACGCGATCCAAATCCTTTAAATTCCACTAAAAACAGCTTATCCTTTGACAAATAGTACTATTTCGAGCATACGATACGAAAGACTGTACTCGAAAAAAAATGAGACACACAAAAATGATCACCAAAAATTCATTTTAAATCGGATACTTCTCAAATTTTCAGGCATTAAATAACTATATAGTTGCTATGTTTTGGCTTTTTTTATTGCATTTCCTCCCCTAAGCTGAATGCTCGTACATTTCTCTTAACACTGCTCATGAGATCTTGGGCGAGGCTTTGTCCATCTTCCTTAGACAATTTCTCTCAGTTTTTCTTAAAATTTTCGTCGGTTTTGAATGTTTTTCCGCGTTTCCTGAACTTCTTCTTCATTATCGCCCAAAACTTTTCGATCGGACGAAGTTCTGGTGTATTTGGCGGGTTCGCCTCCTTCGGGACCTCATTAACGCCCTTCGCTTCGTACCTATCCATTACAGGCTTGGCGTAATGGCACGAAGCAAGATCCGGTCAGAACAGCGTGGGACCATGGTGAGAGCGGAGGAAGGGCAGCACGCGCTTCTGCAAGCATTCCTCTCGATAAATCTGCCCCTTTATGGTGCCGGTTGTAACGAACGGCTTATTATACCGTCCGCACTCGCAGATCGCCTGCCACAACAGGTACTTCTTCGCGAATTTGTCCATCTTTCTCTTCCGGAACTTTTCCGGAACCACCATGCGGAACGAAAAACTCGAGGCCGAGGATTTGTTTGGTATCCACCTTGATATATGTCTCGTCGTCCATGACGAGACAGCCTGGCTTGACCAGCCACTCACGGTACAGCTTCCGCGCACGCAATTTGGCCACCGTGTTTTGCTTGTCAGTACGGTTTGGCGCCTTCCTGACCATAAAAACACGTAGCCCAGTCCGCTTCATGGTCTGCTGGACGAACCACTTCAACGAATTGACCTTTTTGGCCATGACTCGGGTGGAAAGGTTCGGGTTATTCTTAAAGTACTGCCTTATCTTCCGCGCCTTCTCTGGGAATTCCGTTTTCGGTTTTCGGCCGCTTCTAGCGCGCCGCTCGATGGTCTTCATCTCCTGGAACATCTTCACAACGCCGGACACGGTGGAATGGTGGATTCCAAGCCTTTTGCCGATCCATCTGTGCGACTGACCAGGATTATCGATCACCGCGCCCAAGATTTTCTGGCGTAGCTCTTCTTGCTTCGAGTGCATCTTGAAAACAACTTGACAGATCGCAATAAAATTTTGCACACATAAACAAAACACTCTAATATTACTCAAAATTTCATTAATTTCTACTCACGCGATAAAAAGCTACACCCAAAACAAAGTGTCGCATTTTTTCCGAGTCCAATCTTTAAAAAAAGTCTGTAAGTCACATACAAAATATGTTCGATGGCGCGAGTAACCGAGTGAGCACAGAAGAAAAAAAATGAATAAAGCTGTTTCCCGGTGAGATGTTGTGGTTCACCGGGTGTGGTGGACCGGTGACGTGCTGGTGGTGGGGTCATTAATGATCCATACTATTGGTTCACCATACTCGCCGTGCTATCATATCTTGTAACAAGTAAACCAAAGACTATCCCGTTTTGTCAGCGACAACTAAAACATCTGTACTGTTGGTATAAATCGATCTAAATTGGCTTTGCAACATTATTGAAAAATACCTTGTTTTCCCAATGAAAAAAAAAACACCATCACACTTTATGAGTGGCCCCAATAGCATCTTTACTGTTGCTACACTACCTTGATCAATAAGTTCTCGAGAGCACCACCGTGTGGCGGTCTCAGTCTTCCGATTAAAGTTTTCTTATTTTTTAAGTTGTCACATCAGTCATTAACATTCTATGAAATGTTTAGCTGAATACATCTGCGGTTGTGTGTGTACTCGATCAAAATGGAATTGAACTTTCAACAACGAGTTTGTATTAAAATTTGCGTTCAAATCGGTTTCAATGGTGCGACGACATTTCAAATGTTAGAAAAGTGTTTCGGCAACGATATTCTTAAGAAAACATTCGCTTATCAGTGGCAAGATCGTTTCAGAAATGAACAATGATGAGAGAAGTGGCAAGCCATCGACATCGAAAACCGACGAAAACATCAACAAAATTGAAAACATCAACCGCAAATTGACCATTAGAAACCTGAATTTCACGCGAAAAATTGGTGAAAAAATCCTGAATTTCATGCGAAAAAAAGGACCGTGTTGACTTCGCAAAAGACACGATTTCAAAGGCCGAGTATCATTCAATACCATTCGACAACCACCGAATTCATCTGATGTGGCACCCAGCGACTTTCTCTTATTCGGTCGACTCAAGAAACTCCGTGGAACGCGCTTCAGCACCCGAGATGAGATCACGGAAAATCGAAAATGGCTCTGATGGTCATCCCGCAAACCGAATATAAAAAATGATTCGAAGATTGGATCAAACACTGGCACAAGTGCGTTTCTTGGGGGGGGGGGGGGGGGAGTGACTCCGGCGTAGTGGTTAACATCCATACCTCTCACGCCAAAGTTACGAGTTCGAATCTCACCCCTCGGACATGTTACGAAAATGCCCAAAAGCGGTGTTTGAGTGACTACGACGGGAGATGAACCAGCCCGAGGCTGAAAATCTCGATGATCAAGAAACAAAAAAAAAGTGCGTTGCTGTAAACAGAAAATCGTTCAAATCACATAGAACCTATTTCAATGTTTTAAGTGGTTTCTAGAACAAAGAAGAACTTCATGTACGTCATTTTTTAAACACACATTAATAAATGTGCAAAAGGTCTCAACCAACACGCATCTTGGGTTCTAATCTAATCTCATATAATCTAACACTAACAGTTCTTGATGGCATCCTGGAAAACAATGGATACACTTCCACCATTTTTCTCGTCTATTTGACATACGTTTCACACCAAAGATGTGCCACATATGCCAGGACGGCCAGAACAACAGTGTTGCATTTAAGGAGCAAGATGGTTCATGAAACATCGGGCCATAATCAAAGATGTATCTGAATTCAGTAAATAGAAGGAACGTGGGCATCTCGTAACTACCGAACGTCCCGTAATGGTCATTAGTAATTGGATGTTCGTTGGGAACACATATTCTAGAGAGGTGATCCTCCCATTTTTCCTCTGGTGGTGGGAATATGAGTATTATCTCTTTTCATAGCAATTATATGATTATGATTATTCAAATTCTCTAGATGTGTCACATATTTAGAGACAGTGGGGTAATATCTTTCCAAAAACATCGGGCTCTTTTTTTTAGGCTCAAACGTTCCGTTGTAGGACATTTATTATTAGTTTAAACCGCTTTTACCTCGGCTTGCTGCCAAACTTTACCGTTTCATAACGTTTCATTACCGTTTCATAATCCAATGACCTTTTTTTTTTTTAATCTTTATTTTACGTCGGCCTATTTCCTCACATGGTGACAATCACCGACGCCAGGAAGACGACTCCACCACCTGGACCCTACCTAACGACTCATGAATATGAACCGGGACCAACGGCTTTACTTCCCTTCCGAAGGGATCCAATGACCTAACTCAGGGCAATTCCATCATCGCCATTTTCAGGTATCAGCAGCACCAATCAATAACAACAACTTTTTCCAGGGCCATTAAACAGTTTTACAGAGTAAATAATAGGATGCAACTTCGTTTTATCCTCTAAATTTCGCATAATGAACAATTGTCGTACGGTGTTTAAATATTATTTTTTAGACATTTCATTGCTAGCAATATTGATTTCACTGATCTAAAAATTTACACATCAGATTTGAAGAAAAAACTTTTTTAAAGACTGAAATGACTTTTGCTTGTATTCTATCGTCCGAACAACATCCAAAATATTATAACTTACATAATATAGGTTTGTTCATTTAAATACTAATTAAGATATTCCATTCAGAAAAAAAATACAGCCACATTCTCATAAACCCCATAACTTATTTACCAATGCCAATATTAAACTATCTACACAGAAAAAAATAATTAATTTTAACAAACGCGTAAAATTTCCCCTTGTTTAATTCCAAGCCAAAGGAGGCGTAAACAACGAAATTGTTTGCAATCTTTCATGCGCCATACCACAATGTTTGCAATCTTTCATACAACAGGCTAGAATCAGGCGTTATCTGGTTGAAGTTTACATGAAATATCCCATTATTTTCTGCCAAATCTAGCATTCCCATTATGTGCATTAGTTAACGCAGAAAATTCAATGTTTCTTTTTATCTGTGTAATGATTATAATAAGCCATAGTTAGGAGCTCATAAATTAATTTATCTCTTCAATTAGGCCTACGACTTTCTCACAAAATTACAATAATTTTTTTTAATTTACTTTTAATTTGAAACTTATTACTATTTTCCGGGTCCTCCCTTAGCTCAGTCGGTAAAGGCGCAGCTATAATTCAACACCATGCTGGAGGTGGCTGGGTTCGATTGCCGGTCTGGTCTAGGAATTTTTTGTTAAGGAAAATTTCTCGACTCCCTGGGCATAGGGTATGATTGTACTTGCCGCACATTCATACTTATGCAAAAATGGTACCTGGCATCGAAAGCTCTCAATTAATAACTGAGGAAGTGCATTTTAGAACACAAAGTTGAGGGCAACCAATAAACTAATTGTGAAAGCAATAAGCCTGAAATGCTAAAAATAGAAGAAAGATCATTTTCTAGTGTGTTGCGAAAGACGACTATCAAATGATGTCAGTTTTAGAATATTTGAAGATCATGCAAAAAAAATCTGTCAGCTTTTACTAACGAAATCATGGCGGCTATAACGTTAGACAAATCGTTAATTTCAAATAATATCAGTTTTCAAATAATCAAACAATAACGTGGTGAAAAACTACAAGGTTCAGCCCAATGGGATTGTACGCAAAGGTAACGTACGACTATGTAGCAATGTGCAATACACCAAACAAGTTACCCTAATAAACATGTAATATACAAGAACGATATTACAGATGGTTTAACCAACAATCAATATGCAATAAGCGATTTGAAATTGATTCACTGTTGTAGAACCCCTTGGTCCAAAATACACCTTGTAGCCAGCACCTTGCTATACATATTTGCGTATGTGTTCCGATTTGCTGTGTTATTTTGACAGAATATTTGAGCGTGTGTTCGTGTGAGTTCATTATTAGGGGCGTATTATTAAGCTTGGGACCGAGCTTGGGACCAATGTACAAGTCGTACTTGTTCAGGACCTACTAGAGGACCTTAGAGTTAGTCTATGGTTTAAGCGTACCGGTTACAGTTGGGATGATAACCCGAATTGGTGGTTAGGTGCTTTTTATGGTAATTGTTTATGCGGGTAGTCATTTAGGACATGTTTACCCAAGAGACTGGCTTCATCCACCACCAATTGCATACGATTTCTTCTTAGCCTATGTGTGTACAACACTGCAAAATGTGCAAATGTCGAAAACACTATGGCTTCGACATACGATATTTTTCGCAACCGCCCATTTCGAACAACTCTCTTTTCCAGTTATTTTGGAGGCCTTGAAAGGGGCCGTTTTTGGGTCAGGGGAACAGTTAGTGCAGCCACCTCACTTTGTCATGAAGCTGAAGCTTAAAGCTTGAGCAACTCACGAATATAGTTTGCAGCCATATGCTGCGACATTTTACTTTCACTTCCTCAAAATAATTTGTTTCTTTTCGAATGGTATGGACTCTATCCATCGCACTAGAACGCAAGAAACACTTTTAAACACTGATTGGAATTCGAAGATAATATTACCAACAAACTTCACACTTCACATGCCATCAAACAGAAATTATCACATGCCATCAAAGAGTGGACTGTGATTGTGACATCAAACGACTCTTAGTGATTTGCAATATTGAATCATATTATGTAACATTTATAATGTATCGAATAATAAATATGATATACTCTCATGTTTGTTTGAATTTTGAGTTTCGTTTGTGTGAAAGCATCCCCCTTTCAGAGGGGGGGGATCTCGAACAACAATAGCAACATTTTTTGCCTTCAAAAACTTCCACATGCCAAATTTGGTTCCATTTGCTTAGTTAGTTCTCGAGTTATGCAAAAAATCCAGATTCATTTGTATGGGAGCCCCCCATTCTAGAAGTGGGAAGGGTCTCGAACTACCAAATAATAATGTCTTGTCTTCACAAACTTCCACATGTCAAATTTTATTCCATTTACTTGATTAGTTCTCGAGTTATCAGAAGTTCCTGTTTCATTTGTATGGGAGCCCACTCCCCTAAAAATGGTGGGAGGGGTCTCAATCTACCATAGAAACATTTCTTGCCTTCAAGTACTTCCACATGTCAAATTTGGTTCCATTTACTTGATTAGTTCTTGAGTTATTAGAAGTTCCTGTTTCATTTGTATGGGAGCCCCCCCTTTCTAAAGGTGGGGGGGGTCAAATTGCCATAGAAACCTTTCTTGCATTCAAAAACTGGCACATGCCAAATTTGGTTCCATTTGCTTGATTAGTTCTCGAATTATGCCAAAAATTGTGTTTCATTTGTATGAGAGCCCCCCATTCCATAAGGAGGGAGGGGGGTCTTAAACCACCGTAAAAAGCTTGTCCGGTCCCAAAAGCTCCTGCATACAAATTTTCACGCCAGTCAGTTAAGTAGTTTCTATGTCTATAAGGGTCAGTTCGATAGAAATTCATTTTTATATTTATAAGAATTTCAATAGCTATTTATTTAAAATTAATAATTTTCAATAATGGAATTGATGAGTAAAAAAAATTGCAATCAATCGGTGCAAAAATTTTGAAAATCGGTCATGAAATGATATAGTTATTAACTTTCAAAACCTAAGCATATTTCGTGACGCTCCAAATTTTCGTACTCGCAACGTGTACCCCTATATTGAAAACAAAGACGTAGTCCTACGTCAAAAGTTCTCCATTGCTTGAAAACAGTTTGATCGCCATGTTCTCACCGTTTATTTTTCGATTATCGCTGAATAAATGACATATTTGGTTCAAAGGGCCGAATAAAGGGGCTAGGCTTACATTACATCGCCTAACCATGCAGTCTTAAAAATGTTTTTTTAATAGTGCTTTTAAAACAGTTAATCATATTTAAGTGCAAAACGCATACCTTCATATTTCATATCGAACCCATTGTACATATACTAAGTATATTTAATTAATGCTCATGTGTAATATTTCATCCCAATGTGACGGAAATACGCTATTATGCCGAAGAAGTGCCTTACCCTAATGCTGTCAAACAAATCCCATCTTAACATACATATATGCATATATATTGCATTCGGCATATGTTCACATACTATTCAAACTCGTTGTTCAAGTGTGTTAGTGATGAAGCCACCATAAATTAGTACTTATGGCGCACTCTATATGTCATTAGAGTTCATTGCTTCGAAAATCAGATGGTGGTAGTAAATACACAAACCCAAACATTTTCTAATCAAAACTAAGCTGCTATGAGATCTACCTCATAATTCGATTCCATTAACTCAAATTTGTTAACACAGCTAGTTTCGAACTACATTTATTTTTAATACGTTTTGTGATGCCTAGAATTTTATTAAATCAAATTAAAGAAGCAACCCACTTATTCAATATGCATTTGAAATCACTAATATATAAATATATTATATACATATTATGAAACAACCTTAGCCATTAACAACATACATTTTTAGGTAATGTGCGTAAAATGAAGTAAAATGTTATGGTTCCGTTGGCTCTGTTCAAATGTAAATAAATAAAAATCATAAAAAACATTTATTAAGATTGATTGATATTCAAGGAGACTGCAATTTGAGTGAAATTCAACTATCGTGTCATGATGATTACACGGCCAATAAAAGAATCGTAAAAACTGCACAAAATAAATATGCTTCTGTTTTATATCTTTTTTGATCTCTGTACAATGAGGTGCAACCAGTGGTGATTAATATACTGCATGTTTATATTATTTCCATAAGATTTGAAATTTTTCATAACGACCTGTTTGAGCACGGCGGGAATGTCATAAAATTCTTGTACTGCCCTCTACATGCGACGAAACATTTCTGCTGCCATTAGTCGATGGTTTAAAAACAGTTACGACATAGTTTTATGTCACTCAGAATTACATTGATTGCTGGCTTATTACTGCAGGCATATGATGTTTATTGTATAAAATCAAATGAGATAAATTGACACTTACAACTCATAACCCAAGATTACCAAATAAGTGCGTTTTTGATCTAGCTATCACTCAGTCACACGAAATTTTTATACTGTTTGCAACATTTTTCTCATTCTATTCTCTATCCTAAACAATGACTTTAAACGTCGATTTCTCTTGAATCACAAGACACTCTCGCGAATTGAAAGCGGCAACTGGTAGAAAAATGTTTGCTCTACCATGTGGTGTAGCTGGAAATCGTAGGAGTCTTGGAATTCACGAGGGATCGATGTTTGAAGCCATTATTTACAATCGAGGAATCCAGGTTTCTCAAAAGTGGGGTTAAACTCTGTAGATGGCACTCGTGAAAAATGGTTTTTGGAGCTGTCCAAGCAAAATAATTGGGGTTAAAAAGAGCAGAAAACCATAGATAATGACGATGCTGACCAGATCCTTACCGTTTATAAAATAGCCAGAAAGTTTTTATCAATTGCGATTTTTGAAACGACGAAGTTTAACCTCACTTTAGCTCTACTTGGATTCTTCAATTGGCTTTTAGGCCCTAATCGTGAATTGCTCTGGTACTGTACCTTTAAACTGTTGGTGGTGTGTGGGCCTCAACAATTCGCAGCAGGCGACTGTTAAATGAAAAATGTACATTTACCACCACTGAGTACCTACAAAGAGACATATTTTTGTTAGATGACTTGTTTCAAATTGAAAGTGACAAAAAAACAAACCTAAACATTTTACTCAGTCTCCGAGTTACTTTCATTGACACTATTTCGCACATGCGTTTGTACGCAAACGATGAAATGGCACCATCTAGTGGTCAACGATAGAACAAAGTTCCTCTACACAGGTGATGAGTGCTACTCAAGGGTGGCTTTAATTTACCCAGTTTCATAGATAATTCAATTTATTATTTCTATTTTGCTTAGAGATGATGTTATTACTTATATTTCTTTTTTATTTTTTTTTATTCATCAATAACTCCACAACCCTTTCGCAGAGCTGGCTGGCTTGTCGAGCCACAAGGGCTCAGCAGGGATTCTTTGTCAAGACCTGAAGTGTCAGTTGTTTTGTGTTAATATCACATCAAGTAGTTTTTCCACTGTTTTTATCTACTCACTATTTTGTATAATTACCGTAGTAACATACGTGTGAGTTGACAACAAGGGGGTACCCCTTCCCCTCCCTTGCCTATTCCGCACTGTGGTAGCTTGGTAAAAGGAAAATGTGTGTGGTCGATCACAGCCTGCCGTACTCTAACGGACACTCAATACTTTCTCTTCAAATCTTTGGTTCTAAAAGAAATTGCTGTCCACTCCTAGGGTTTCATGTTGATAAGCAGAATATTTCCATTTCAAAAACAGTTTTTTGTTATTTTTCAATAGTTACAGGCTTCAAAAAACATAGGTCTGATAGAAAAGTATACTCTAAGGTTTGAAAGGTATTTTATAAGCCAATAAAAAATAATCACAAGAAACGTCTTTTATCTTAAAAAAAAAAGCAAGAGGTCTTCATTTTTTGATCATCTTTTCGATCGTTCATAATCATCCTGAGTACTCAGTGACCATGGTCGTCAAATTCTGTATTACAGATTACAGGTGCTAATGTACTCAAAGGGTGTATATATGATTCGAATAAAAAAAATAGAAGTGGGTTATATCAGGGACACAACCGCGAGGTTCACGTAGGACCTCGTTGGTGTAGAGTAATAACAAAGAAGAATGCTAAGATGCTGCAGTTGGCTTATTTTTCATTTCAGTGTCCTTTTGAACAAATAATAACGGGCCCTTTCGAATGAGCACTCTCCCGGGGGGTGCAAGATCTTTTTATGCTCATGCAGTTCCCTCGTTGTTTGCAAAATCCGCCGCACGCTAAGATGAGAATACCTAAAATTAGGTTTTTATAATACCTAATATTAGGTATGGTTGATGTAGAGGGTTTACTCTTAATAATAAAACAAGACTCAACGATTACCGATACAAAACTCTTTATTCCGCCACAGTTCCTGATTTACATCCATTCGTCACGAAACCTCAAACTCTTCCCCCCGCTCTGCTCGTACGCCCCTGACAGTTCGTACCAAAGTTCCTGTTCCCCAATCAGGTGTGCCTCATCATTGCATGTGGCTGTATGTGATGGTAAGGTGCGTCCCTACATCCCCCTTAACACTTCCTGCTCTAATATGGCACGTAACTACGGAACCACGCTGGTTCCTGGCGATGCCTTTTCTGTCCATGTTCATCCACATCTTGTATTCTAACAGGATTAGTTGTACTGGAATCACTAGCTTCGGCAGGCTCTGCAGTCTCTGATGTCTCGGTCGGCGTATTATTCGATGTATCGTCGCTACTGGTGTTCTGGTTGCTTGTTTCCGGTGTTCTGGTTGCTTGTTGCTTGTTTCTTCTTCAGGTGGGAAGTGTTTTTTCTGTACTCCTTCATTGACACCGTAGATTTAATTGTAGCATCCGATCCTGTTTTTGTGACCACTACAAATTCTTCATTAACGAATCCAGTGCTCAGCTTGTTGTCCTTTTTGATACGCTTCAACAGCACTCGATCTCCCACTGATATTTCACTTTTCCCTGCTTGTCTGCGTTTGTCGCTATATTCTTTCCCCTTTTCTTTCATTATGGCATCGTGGTCCCTCAATTCTTCGTCGTCGCAACTAGGTGCTATTTGCGGAAGTTTGGTTCGAATTTTCCGTCCAAACAGTAATTCAGCTGGCGAACGTCCAGTCGTTGAATGGGATGCTGCCCGGTACGTCAGAAGAAACTTCTGTAGTTCTCTACGCCAATCCTGACCCAGTTCTTGGGCAATCTGTAGACGCTTTAGTATTGTCCTATTCTGGCGTTCCACTTCCCCGTTCATTTGGGGCCAATAGGGAACTGTATTGATTAGTATTATACCGTAGTCTTTGCAAAACTTAGAGAACGTCTCACATTCTTCACTCAATTGTGGTGCATTGTCAGCGGTCAGCGTGACAGGTATTCCGTGGCGACTGAAAACCGTCGTCAACTCCGCTATAGTATCCTCAGCCGTGATCGTAGTCATTTCACACACTTCATAGTACCTAGTGTAGTAGTCTACTATAACCAGCAAGTACTGTCCCTTCGGCAACGGTCCCAAAAAATCAATCGCTACGTCTTCCCACGGTCTAGCAGGTAAGCTTCGGCGGGTCATGGGTTCCGGAGCGTCTGGAGCAGACACTAGCAAGCATCCTCTACAACCCTTTACATACGAGTCGACGTCGGAGTCTAACTTCTTATTAACAGCAGCCTCTTATGGAATAGGAACGCGTCGTACCGGCTGGAATACCGGTTTGAAAGACGGGTCCATATGTATTTGTACCTGCACATCCTTGATTCTACCGAAGGCACCTTCACGTTTTTCCACCTGGTTTATAGCAGCACCCACTTTCAGAACTCCAAGATTCTTCGCTGTAGTATCTCCTAAGAGACAGCGCTGACCTCCTTCTATGACGAAAAATGTTGCCGGTATCATTCGTAAGCCGATTGATATCTCAGCCTCGAAAGAACCTAAAATCCTTAGAGGTTTGTCACTTCCATACCCTTTGATGATCTGTTCGGATCCTTTCTGCATGTTGGTAACCTTGACATGATGCTGTTTGAGAAGCGTCCAGGCCCCTTTATGAATGACGTTGATGTCGGAACCCGAATCCACCAACAGTTTAAGAGGAATTCCTCCCACGTTACACTCGACGACATTCGACTCATTCCCTCCGTAAAAGCAGTAGTACACCTTTGAATCACGTGAATCATTCGAAGCTTCTTGCTCAGATCTTTTTTCATTTATCGGCTGTTGTTGAGCGACACTACTTTCAATTAAGCGAATCTTCTTGGTTTTCACTGTTCCGGATGCAGAGATAGATCCAAAGGTACGCTTGCGGCACACCGCCTCGAAGTGTCCAACTTTCTTACACCGGCGGCAAACCTGATCTCGTGCTTTGCAAACATCTGATGTTCCAATATGACCATTCGTCCCGCATCGATAACAGGTGACGGATCTTTCACCCGGCCTCGGAATATTTCCATTGTACGATAGGCTTCGGCCTGCAAACGACTTATTGTTCGTCATCCTTCGATCTGATTTCACTTGGAAAACTTTTTCTGTTGTATCCGGTGTCTTCAATGTGTCAATATCCTTAATCTGTTGCTCAACTCCTTCCACCATCGCGCCAATCTCCTCGATTTCCGATAATGATCGATCTTTCTGTAGAATCCGGCGTCGCAGTTCGTCAGAAATGCATCCTTCAACGATAGTGTCGATTACGATTATTTCCGTGAGAACTTCTTTCACCTCTGCAGCGTGCTTCTCGAATCCACAATCAGAGAGTTGTTGTCTGATACGCATTACAAAGTGCGAAAATCGCTCGTTCCGTTCCTGCTTAATCTTCCTCAACCGGCAGCGTTCAAGTATATATTGACGACCCGGCTCGAAATATACATCCAGTTTTTCCACAGCTACATCATACCAGTTTGCCTTCGTTGCAACCAGCGGAATCTTATCGTTATCCGGCAGGTTTTCAAACACGCGCTGCAACTGCTGTCCACCCAGATGCAACAGTTTCGCCCTCATCTTCCGTTGGTCCGTCACGTCGTACGCGTCAAAGTAAATTTCCAATGAGGTTTTCCACGCTTTCCATTCCTTCGCCAAATGGTTTTTCGCAATCTCTTCGCATCGGAATTCCGGTAGCGCTCGCGCTTCGTTAATCTACAAAGAAATAAATCACGCAACGTCTTAAGTCTGGTATGTTTCAGTGCAAACAAAAAGAAACATCCTACAGAACGAGTTCAGAAATTGAACATACAAAATTCTAACACAATCATTGTTGCTTACGGAACCCCCTCAGAGGTTAGGTTTTCAACCGAATGTATATATACATATAGGGTATGTGTCCCTTGACTCAGCCTAATATGCAACGATCGATTACATTTTTTATTATAACTCATGAAGTTGTTTAGCTGTAAGCGATATGTAGCTAGTTATACACTTGCTTGGATACGTTCAATAAAACGTTTGGTAGCATGTATCACGAAAAGTTAAACAACTCATTTTATAAAGTAGGAAACATTCGAGAGATATGGATGTAATGTCGGTCTATGAGCACCAAATTGGCTCTATTCATGGATGCAACTTCGTCCCATTCGATCGGGTTTTCATTAAATACAGTCTCGTATGGTTTTTTTTTCCTGTTTTAGCTATTTAAGACACTGCCAGCTGTATTCGCTATTCCCAACATAAAATTTCATGAAACAAATTAAGCTAAAACTGGTTTGAAACACTTAAGAGATAGTCATATATAATTGATTGGCCGTGCGATGATGAAAACATAATAATTCACTCTTCACTGAGCTTGTTCCTTTGGTTTCTAATCAGATGAGCCATTTGGAAAATAAACAACCGAAACTCATCTATTGCCATTGCAAATTTTACCGATTACAACATTTTTACTAGGTTATTAAGACAACAGGCCATAGTTGGGTACAAAGAAAAAAATATGTCCCTAACATTGGGTCCACGGTTTTCTTTTTAAATAATTGTTATTTTATCCATGTGAACAGTTAATTTATAACGTGTAACTATTTTCTGTACATCTAAGTTGTACTATTTGGTTTATCGGCTCAATTTGGCCAAATTTTAATTACTCGAAGATTACAGAGATAATCTGCTCATATTAACCAGTGAAATCATGTTGTCTTAAAAGTTAAGAAAATTGGAAATTACACGAAAGTGAACAACAGTAAAATGATTAATAATGTTTTAACTGCTTTGAATTGAATCGGTCATCTTGAAAGCAACATCATCTTTTTGATTATCGCTGAATCAATGACATGTTTGGTACATAGGCCGAATGAAGGAGCTAGGCTAACATTACATCCCCTTACCCTATATATATTTTTTATCAATCACTAACACACATAAAGCGCACTTCAGGCCTATCATCCGATCGTCTACTTTTTCCGACTGTCCTCCTCGGAGGCGTTACTTTTCACCTCCTCAAGGAGTTGAGGTGCCATTCTCTTCCTCCTCAGAGGGATCACTTTTTTTGCCTCCTCAGAGGGATCGCATCCACACAACATCCCGTAACTCAAATTCCTCAGAATCGGTATGCAACAGTTCAATTCCTCGAAATAGAACTTTTTTTTTCGTGAGCGGCGTGGGTCACATAACCTCTCTTTTTTTTTTAGTAGTTCTGTAATTTCTTTAGATTTTCTTCATTCATCATTTTTTTTTTTTTGCTTACCATTTTCTCCATCCTCGTCGCCAGATGTAGAGGGTTTACTCTTAATAATAAAACAAGACTCAAAGATTACCGATACAAAACTCTTTATTCCACCACAGTTCCTGATTTACATCCATTCGTCACGAAACCTCAAACTCTTCCCCCCGCTCTGCTCGTACGCCCCTGACAGTTCGTACCAAAGTTCCTGTTCCCCAATCAGGTGTGCCTCATCATGGCATGTGGCTGTATGTGATGGTAAGGTGCGTCCCTACAGTTGACAATACCCAAAATATCAACAATGCCTAAAATATCGTACCCGGAACTGCAACGTCAATGCCCGCTGCAACAACTGCGCCCAAAATCGCACCACATCCAACTGTCCCATCGAAGGAGCCGTGGCGTACAAGTGCGCCAACTGTGGTGGTGCCCACCAGGGATCCGATCGTCAATGCCCGAAACGCGAAGCCTTCAAGCAAATCCGAAAGCAAGCCTCGACAGCCAACCAACCGGGACGGAAGACAGACAGGGCTCCGGCCTTCAAAAGCACTAACCAATTAACCATCGTCACCCGAAACGCTTGCTCTATTGTAGCAAAAAGCTTGGAGCTTGCTGATTTCGTCTACAAGCACAACATCGATGTGGGTCTTCTAACCGAGACCGATCTAAAACCAGGTAACCAGGGGTGGTGTAGCAATTATCGTGAAGAAAGGATTTAAGTACAACATTCTACCCCACATCCACACTTCCATCATCGAGGCCCTTAGTGTGGAGGTGAAATCGTCACCCGGACTCATCCGGCTCATCGCTGTCTACTGTCCTATCACTCGTATTGAGAGTGTGGACTGTATACGATCCACTACCCGGACGAACCGACGTACACCTCACCGGCTGGAAATCCCTCTACCCTGGACTTTTTCCTGTCGGATAGCTCGCTAACGAAGCCGGAGGCCCTCAACAATCTCAGCTCTGATCATCAACCGGTTGTTGAAGTCGGTATCAATGTGGTTCTTACTCCAAGGTGCCTGAGACTGGTTTCGGTTCGGCCGACTGGTGGACCGAAACATCGATAAAAATCCGCCGCTAGACACCGTTGAAGACATCGATGGTGCACTGGGTGGACTCCAACGTGCTATAACCGTGGCACAGGAGGCGTGCGTGCGACGTGTTCCTGTGAGGGGTAAGTTTAACTGCAATTGATTCCCACATCCAACTATTGATTCGGTTAACAAATGTTCGTAGACGCCAGTTTCAGAGGACGAGGAATCTGAATAGGAAACGTTAAATGGCCGATCTGAATAGGGAGATCGCTTCCAGAATGGTAAAAATTCAAAACTTGGATGACAGGTCTAGACCATTCTGGAAGGTAGCCAAAGTCCTGAAGACGCATCCTAAACCTGCTCCGCGTCTCAAGATTGTCGATTCGCCTCTCAAAACCCCTCTCGAGAAAGCAAATGCGATCGGTGACTAAGTTGCTACATCGCATTTGTTAGGCTCAAGGATCCAAAGTCCGCTGGAAGATCAGGTTGCGCATTGCGTCCACAATCTCAATGCCTCCCCTTGTGCCGTGCCTCCGGAGGAAAGAACAATTGCACAACAGATTTGCTCAACACTGAAAGGCACTAAAACATGAAGGCTTCCGGGTTTTACGGGATTTTCAACTTGATCCTTAAAAAACTTAACATAAAAGTGTACACACTTTTGAGTGACATCTTCAACAGATGCTTGGAACTGCACTACTTTCCAAGCATCTGTAAATTAGCCAAAGTCATACCAATTCGCAAACTCGGGAAGGATTCAACATCTCCTTCAAGCTACAGACCAATAAGCCTTCTTTCAGCGCTGAGCAAACTGTTTGAGAAGTTAATCCTCAATCGCTTGCTGCAGTTTGTCGATGAGTAAAACAGGTTGGGTTCAGGAAAGGGCATTCCACTACTCATCAGCTAGTTAGGGTGATGAACACCATAAGGAGTAACAAAGCTGTATCCAAGTCCACTGCCATGGCATTGTTAGACGTTGAAAAGGCGTTTGACAATGTCTGGCATGATGGGCTTGTATACAAGCTTTGTAACTTCAACTTTTCTCTTCATCTGTTTAACATCATCCGAAACTACCTTCAGCAAAGGTCGTTTAGGGTATCGTTGAATGGGTGTCTCTCGGACACGTTTTCAATCCCAGCAAGAGTTCCGCAAGGTAGCCTTGGCCCGTACAGCATCTACACTTCCGATATCCCTCCTCTTGGAGAGGATTGCATGTTGTTCCTGTTCGCAGATGATACAGTCCACTGCTTGGTGATGGAACAGTTACTGATTAGCACCAATTCCGTCTTATGATGGGTGATTTGAAGTTTAGCCCCACGCATCCAGTCTTCCACTGTCCCTATCGCTTCAGTAGCATTTCGACCTCTTCTGCCATTTCTCCAGTAATTGTTAGGACTATGTCGTTGGCAAAGCCAACTATCTTCACACCAATGCGTAGCTACAGCATCAGTACTCCGTTGTATAATGCGTTCCACAGTGTTGTGCCTAGGGTAGAGCCTTGCGGAACTGCCGCAGTGATTTCCATCCGCTTTTGTTCTTCATCTGTTCCGTAGCCCAGGATTCGAAGTAACTCAGCAGAATCCTATACAAGTGTCAGGAACCCGCATACTGTGCAGCGCTGCAGCAATGGCGGATAAGCTAGCACGGTTGAACGCACTCTTAACATCCACCGTAACCACTGCGCAGAATCAATTCCCTCTTCTTTTTTTTCTGCGTGCTTCGTGTGCCTTTCGGACTACCATCCGGATGGCATCCACCGCGGGGCCTTCCTTTTCGAAAACCGAACTGCCTCCCTGCCAGTCCATGCTCGCTTTTCGTATCCTTCGTCAGCCTGTCCAGGATGATTTTCTCCAACAGTTTACCGAGTGTGTCCAGCAAACATTTGGGTCTGTAGGATCCAGATTCCCCTGGCGGTTTTCAGGGCTTTGGCTATTTTTGAATCTTCCATCTGTCTGCCGTGAAGTAACCTTCATCTAGACATCTCTGCAGTGTAGACCTGAACCTGTCAGGAATGGGATCCCATCAGGACCGGGCGCCTTCTTCACCTTCAGATCTCTCACAGCTGTCACGAGCTCCTCGTTGGTGATTTGACGATTGTCGACGTTGTTATCACCTACATCGCCGTACGGTGTTGGAGGCCAGATCGTTGGGTCGTGCTTTGGGAACTTCTACTAAGACTTTGATTTTGTCAGGGCATCTTTCAGAGGGCGTCATTGGGCCTCTTACCTTCGCCATTCACCACTCGATAGGCATTCCCCCAAGGATTGATGTCCGCGTCCTGACATAGCTCCTTGAAGTAACTAGCTTGTTCAGTTTTATCGCTTTCTTGAGTGCTGCCTTTGCCGAACGAAATTCGTTCGTTCTCCCCTCCCTTTCCCCTTCGCCAATAAGCTGGGCGCCTTCCATTCCTCGGTTCCAGTTTCCTCGGCATCGTAGCATCACACGCTCTCGCTAAAAGCTCCGTCAATTCATTCGCGTTCACATCTGGAGAGTCGTCATATGAATGAAGAGGTCTACGATTAAGTCCTTTATCTTTCATTTTGCGCCGTCACCCCTTGGTCTACTTCTCAGCCCAGCATTCTTATCTCCGATACAGTACCAGCTTGTAGCGTAAGAACTATCGATCGATAAAAATCCTAAACGCCGCCTACAAAGTGCTATCCCAGATCATCTTCCGTCATCTATCAACAATAGTAATCGTCAGAACTTCCTCCAAAAATTCCGCGATTGACGAGAACGGCTTTCACGCAAGCTCACAAGACTTATAGAAGGTACGATGGATACCCAACAAACATCGATGTTGAATTAGAGCTTGTTCAAACAAATTTGGAGAAGCTATTCAGCTATTCTAGAAGAAACAGCTGAATAGCTTCTCCAAATTTGTTTGAACAAGCTCTAATTCAACACCGATGTTTGTTGGGTAGTGTGCAAAACTACGTGAAGATTTCGGGAGAACATTATAGGCCTCATTACGAGTGTCACTTCACGGGTGAAAACGAATAACGGTGAAAAAACTCACGTGTAAATCAAATGGGAGTCACTGTCTTTATTACAGGTGTCACGTGGAAAGTTAGAACCGTAATAAGCCCCTTTAGCTCGCTTGAATCACGTCGGGGACTACGACATTGTAATGGACTTTCATGCTTGATGGTCAACATTGCGCTGGAAGGTGTCATGCGAAGAGCCGGGCTCAACAGCCGAGGTGCGATTTTCACATGATCCAGTCAATCTGTTTGTGTTGCGGATGATATAAACATTGTCAGTAATTTTTTTCAGCAGATCCTGAAACGCATAGCAACAAAAGTCGAACTGGTGGTGAATGTGTCGCAGCTTAGTACATGTTAGTATATGGGACAGCGCCTGACAGGGTCCGTCTAGGAAGCAGCGTTACGATAGACGAAAATACCTCTGAGGGGGTGAAGGAAATCGTCTACCTCGGATCCTTGCTTACAGCAGATTACGACAACAACCGTGAACTCCGAAGACGCATAATCAGTGAAAGTCGTGCCTACTATGGGATCCAGAAGAATGGTTACAAAAGATTCGCCTCGACAATAAATAAACCATGTAAAAACGGCTCAAAAGACTAGTGGTTCTCTGCGTGGCTTGAGACGTGGACAATGCTCCAGGAAGACCTGTAAGCACTTGGTGTTTTCGAACGTTGCGTGCTTAGGACCTTCTTGGCGGTGTGCAAGAGAACGGTGTGTGGCGACGAAGGATGAACCACGAGCTCGCTCAACTCTATGGCGAAGCCAGCATCCAGACAATGATCCCATAATAGAAAAATAATCTGAGGGTTTGTGATTTTCGAGTTAACGAATGTTTTCGAATGATAAAGGCAATAAAAGAATGAATAAATTTCAATTCTCGTTATTATATACCACACTGTTTATAAAAATGAATCAACCAACAAAAACAGCAAGGCTTTCTCAAAGTTCCTATCCTGATACAAGTCCCATTTAGATTTTCACCATCACTGTTTCAACTAACTACAGAAGTATTGCAATTTATTCTACGATTAAATAGGCGCCCAGTAAAATGTTGCATTTGTTTTGTAGTTTTCCTTCATTTCTTTCTTCATTTTGTTCTCTTTCTTCCTTCTTTCTCTCGTTTCTCACCCCTTCCGGATGGTTTAGTGTATTCAATAGTTATAATATCTCTAAATGGTATCTATTGTTTCGTTCCACATCTTTTGTGTCTGCATGTGTGTTTTGGTTCATTTTTTTTTTAACTTTTACCTTCTAGTTTCGGATTCAAAGGATACTGTTTAAATTTTTTGTCGTGTAACAATACGCTAGAGTGAATGTGATTCAGTTTTTTTTTTAATAAATCTTTTTGCATCATTTGTCTATTTTTGGATGAAAAAAATGTAATTCAGGGATCATTCATGCTTCAACATAATTACTTTCCGCTTGAGACTGTTCATCTACTTGAATTGATTTCTATAAGTTTGCTATGAGGACAAACGCAGCACCTTTACTTTGAAAATCATATGTATGTGGTATGTATTGCGATTAGGATTATCGAATTTTTGAGAAGAAAATTTAGGATCGCGCGCGACTGGAAATGCATTATTGTGTGTCTGTGAGTCATGTTTTCGTTTTTAATATATTATGAAAGCTAGTGTAGTTCATCTTGTGGAAACTATCGAATTCATAAAAAGTCTTACGTGGAAAAAATCCTATCATTTTTTCTGTATTATTTTATACAAAATCGAATCAACAGAGTTGCTAGATTGTTAGTGATATTAACGATATTGTCACATTACTTAGCTAAGAAGAAATATATCGCCTGCCACTATCGTTTTTATAAAAAAAATGTTTAAAAACAAAACAAAAAACACCTGACTAGATCTCATCACCTAAAGATTGTTAAGAATGGAACCTAAATTTAGTACCTTGCAGTTTAAAACACATGGAAATTGAATTTTCGAAGATAGGAGTTCTTAAGTAAAACTGTTCCCACTAGTTCTAGTTTGCTGACCGGCTCGAGAACTTCAATGAATTTAAAGCCATTTTGAGTACATAACGCCTGGATTGATGTTTGCCTTAAGTAACTAATCCCGCGAAACAAACATTCTGTCGGGAGTTGAACGTCATAAGAATCGAAAATTGACTCCTGAATGTGATTTGAAATTCCTACTACTGTACAACATGCCATTCTTTAGGTTATCTCTTGTCCTACGAATTGTAACTATGTACGTTTGAAATGGTAATAATTTATTAAGTAACAACTAAGTAGATTTTGGTATGTTTTCTTTCAATCTGCGATTGGTACCAATTGAAAGTTTGAACAGCCAGTGAAAGTTCTGTAAAGATTGCCAATCAGGCGTGGCATTACCGTGACTCTTAAAAGTAACGTAGTCCGTAGTACAAATGTCCTTTTAAGAGTTGTGTATAGTTACACAATAACGGCGCTTTGCGACAGGTTGTTTGATTTAATTAAGTCTTAGATGGTGTATCCAAATTTGGGTTTGTTGGGTTGGTTTGTTTCTACAAAACACACACATGTAAGTCACCCTCCTTAGTACGCCTATGCAGCGCTTACCATGCAGCTGGCTGGTATCGAGAAATTGTTTAAAGTACATATAGGTAATTGAATGCGCCACATGACGATCGCATGCGATAAAATGTTGCTACCCATTTGCTCTCTCACTCAGTCATTCGCACTTTCACTCAGGTCGCTAACACGCCTCGTGTACTACACGGCAGATACTACAAGGATCGTGTTCAGTCCAGGTGTTTGTACATATCGTCTAATTGTGGCGCAAAGTAGTTTTTAATCTGAGGCCGTCGGCTCTTGAACGTTGGTGTCAGCAGACCATTCTGCACCGAAAAAGGATCCGGGTGAAGGTAAATGTCCTTGACCTGTAAAAAGTAGGCCCCGTGTTAAGAACAGTGCTCTTGGAATCTATTCACGGAATATTTTGCTCACCTGTTCGAATGATTTAAGTCCAAACTCCTTGCCCCAGGCGAGCATGTCGTTCATGATAAGCTGCTTCACGTCGGGATTACTGCACAGTACGCTGAGTGTTCCCGGAATGTTGTTCTCGATAGCCCAGTGCTTGACCACTTCGACATCGGGTACTACGATCGCCACGACACAGCTCTGTTACGGAGAAGTGATGTTAAAATTTAGATTTTCAAGCTTAGATTTCCGATACAAACCTTCAAACTTTCGCCGTGCACAAACACCTGCTCAACGTACTGGCTGCGAATATAAGCATTTTCGATCTTCTCCGGTACGATGTACTCGCCTTGGCTCAGCTTGAAGATGTGCTTCATTCGGTCGATCACCTTGAGCGTTCCGTTTGGTAGCCACTGGCCAATGTCACCGGTGTGGTGCCAGCCGTCCTCGTCGATCGTTTCCGCTGTCCGGATGGGGTCCTTGTAGTAGCTTTACAGAGAATACATTGATCAAACTCATGAGGTAATGAACTTACAGGGTTAATATTTTTTTAGGTCAATTAAATGATTGAAATTGTTGACATTATGAAATGGTGACCAGAATATTGCGATTTCCGTTATTTTATTTATTCCCGGAATTTAGGATTTTTTTTCAGTTGTGCAATGAAAATTTCAACAACACACTAACAAACATAACTCATTTATGTTGCAGCCAAAAACACAACAGCCATCTGTTGAGCACTTTGTGATTAGCGATAAACTGAATAGATGGCAATAGCATGCAGTGCTTGAGTATGATTGACCGCCCATTGTTGTTATTTCAGCTGTAGTTACACAGAGAACCAACAGGTGTTTGAGTCTAAATTACATCCTCATAGAGTAAACACTTATGATCCGAAATTAAGGCAATAACGGCGCACGCTCCGCCTGAATGCAGGTCATCAAAGGAAGGTTTAGGAAACTCGCTTTCTTAGAAGACGAGGAATCCTCTGCGCTTACATGAGAAAGCACTGGGATGTTGGATAAGAGGGTTGGGTTGGCATCAGGATTCGTTTTCGGTTACCAACGGTAAGGATGGTTTTTCATTGTGAAGAAAAGATTTTAATAACGCTGGAAAGCCGATTTATATCAACAATCAGGATGCTGTTGGATTCACTCATAGAGTGCGATGGTGGTTTCTGATTGAGAAGACAAGGTTATTTAAAACCAACAGTAAGAATGCTGTTGGGGTCACTCTCAAAGTGTGATAGTAGGTTTTCACTTGGATGGAAATATATTTTCAATGACGCTTGAGAAAAACTAGATAATGAGAAGAAAGACTAGTGATTTACATTTAATTCCAACTACCTTTAATACTTATCTTGACAGATACGCGTATTTCGTCTACAATGTGCAGACTTCTTCAGCGTCGTGTACTAATAATCGACTTGAGAGTTTGGACCGATTCATTTCAACAGTAAGGAAGCTGCTGAGGCCTCTCACAAAATATGATGCATATTTAGGATGCTGTTGGGGCCACTAGCAAAGTAAAGTGGTTTTTTTATAGGGAAGACATAGTGTTTTGATAACGCTTAAAAGTACCAATTTCGACCAACAGTAAGGACGCTTTTGATGTCACTCACAAAGTCTTATGGTGGTTTTGACGTAGGACTACGTCTGTGTTTTCAATACTGGAATACACGTTCGAATTACAAAAATTTGGAGCGTCACGAATAATATAGAGGTTTTGAACGTTAATAACTAAGTCATTTCACGATCGATTTACAAAATGTTTTCACCAATCGATCGGGACATTTTCTACGCTTTCCAATATTTAAATCTATTGATTTATAACATTCAACTATTGAAATTAACGCAAATATAAGGTAATGTCTTATAATGTCGATTTTTTCAGAGTAAATTTACCAAATTCACAGTACTTTTCTAGCACAGATTTCATATTTAAGTAACGAACGTCTCCTAGGCAGCCATGAATGTTATATAAGGGGTACACCTTCGCATTTTGAATTAGTTTTTCGGTGGTCGTGGAGCTGTGCAGAGTAGGATCTGCAGTTGGATCGTAGCCGGCAGCAGCACTGGCGAGCAGTCGTTGCCCAGAGAGGCGTTGGTGCAGTTGGCAATTGTTGCCGATGCTCCCGTCAACCTCGCTGCGAGAAACATGGCTGCTGAAGCCTACGATTTGGCGGGAAAAAGCCGCGCGTGACAACGAGAAAAGAATCAACTATCCCACGTCACCTGAAGATGGCCACCCGCAACGACGAGTAGCTGAACCAAGAATACCAAGAAGAAAGTCCAAGTTCAATCGCGAACCATGTTTCTCCCCCATCAACTAAATCCGTCCTTTTCAGGACGACCAAATCAGTTTGCCAACTAAGGAGTTTGTTTGGTGAAAATTTGCTCTTGTGCTGTTCCAAATTAATTTCAATTGCCGCGCCCCGGCTGAACATAGCATTAATTAAACGCCGCGTCCCGGAGTAAATGACAAAGAACGTTGAACAACCAACGAACGAAATTCTAGAACGGATAATTCGAACCGAACTGCGACACTTCAGACCGACCATGTGGTTGAGTTCGTTGTAGTTCCTAGTTGTGCATAGCGGATTAGTCGCTGGCGTGTAATAATTAAAACTAATTATTGTGGAACAATAGCTAAAGTTCGGCCCCTTTGATGCAATATGTATCACATTGCCTTCGTTGGTACCGCCTTCTTTCGTGCACTAGCATCCGACGCCATTACCTAATAGCTCTTAGCAGAACATTTTGATTCAGTCTTACGACAGTCGTTAAGCTGTGCAGTGGTCTTAGTCGTTGCCGAGCAGTCGTTGCCCAGAGAGGCGTTTTTGCAGTTGGCTGTTGTTGCCGATACTCCCGTCAACCTCGCTGCGAGAAACATGGCTGCTGAAGCCTACAAGTTGGCGGGAAAAAGCCACCCGTGACAACGAGTCAAGAATCAATCATCCCACGAGATGAACCAAGAAAGAAAGTCCAAGTTCAATCGCGAACCGTTTCTCCCCGTCAACTAAATCCGTCCTTTTCAGGACGACCAAATTAGTTTGCCAACTGAAGAGTTCGTTTGGATGAATTTTTCTCTTGTGCTGTTCCATTACCGCGCCCCGGCTGAACATGGCATTGCTTTAAACGCCACGTCCCGGAATAAATAGCAAAGCGCGTTGAACAACCAATGAACCAACAGATCCATAACTATCTTCTACGCGTTAGAGATAGTAGCCCTCTCAACCATCGTAGAAAATACAACCGGGTCCGTATCATAATTAAGAGCCACCAAATGCTTTCTAAAGAGTGTACAATACAATTTTCTTGGCCCTTTTCAGGACTGACTTAAATCAATTAGCGGATGGCCCTGACGTGTATGGGAATTCGATTGCTGCGTAGTCCTATGTCAATTTTGCGTACAACCCCATTGGGCTGTCCCTTATAGTTTTTCATTGGGAAGACAAGGTTATCAAGAAACAGCCGAGAGACTATTTAGTCTCTTTTTTAGGCAACAGAGTACTGTTGCGGCCACTCACAAAATATGTTGGAGATTTTTGATTGGGAAGACAAGGTAAGTATAAATATTCTGTGAGCGTCGTTGTGGATTGAGTTATATTAACATTATGGATGATGCTGGGGCCTCTCACAAAGTGTGATGCAAGATAGTAACGTATAAGAGCCAATTTGGACCGATTTACATCAATAGCCAGGATGACGCGAAAAAGTCTAACGTCAAACATAAGGTAAAATACAATGCGCATCCCTTAAGGGTGCCCCACATCAAATTGCATCACGGAAAAAACGTTGTAGAAATAAACCCATTGGGCATTTTCTCTTGAAAATTTGGGTAAAAGTAGTTTAGATTGTT
Source organism: Aedes koreicus (assembly GCA_024533555.2). NCBI lineage: Eukaryota > Metazoa > Arthropoda > Insecta > Diptera > Culicidae > Aedes > Aedes koreicus. Next base: position 330,963 of record JAHHFK020004455.1, read on the forward strand.
TTATTGTTGTTGTATTTTTATCGCTGTCAGTTTTTCGAAAATTGGCAAAAATAGCGTCACAAATTGATTTTGCGCAAGCCTCTGGAAAGTCTTCAACTCTGTCATCGGGCCATCGGAAAACAACTCGGGATCTTGTAGTCAACCGTGAGTCGTGTGATTAAACGTTATTATGAAACTCTGAGCATCAAACGGAAGAAGAAATGCGGTCAGAATGGATGTTCTATTAGTGATCAGGATCACAAGCGTGTCGTGAAAGCGTTTAAGCGGAGTCCCAATGCTTCGGTTAGGGATGTGGCCAAAAATTTGAATCTGTCCAAGTCTTTCGTTCAGAGAGCCAAGAACCGGGAGGGACTGCATACGTAAAAAGTGCAGAAGGCTCCAAATCCTGACAAATGGTAAAATACGGTGCAAAAGTCACGGGCCCGGAAACTGTACAACCAGATGCTGACGAAACTTAATTGTCTCATCATGGATGATGAGATATACGTCAAGGCGAACTTCTGGCAGCTTCCCAGTTCTTCAAGGCCCAGCACAAGTTTGATGTTCCGGAGGAAGTAAGGAAGCAGAAACTTTCAAAGTTTGCCAAGAAAATCATGATTTGGCAAGCGATCTGCTCATGTGGCAAATGGAGTGCGCCGTTCGGGACTGCCGGGACTGTAAACGGGGCGATCTACCTCACGGAGTGTCTACAGAAGCATCTGCTTCCTCTGTTGAAGCAACACGAGTGTCCTACGAACTTCTAGACGGATCTAGCTTCGTGCCACTATTCAAATGTTGTCCTGGAGTGGTACGAAGCCAACTTTCGTGCCTAATAACATGAACCACCACACAACGCACCGGAACTAAAGCCCATCGAAAAACACTGAGCTACAAATCTGATGAAGACATGAAGAAAAAGTGGGTTTCCGTACAGAAGAAGCTACAGCCAGATGTTGTAAAGAAACTAATGAGTGGAGTTAAGCTTAAGGTGCGAGCGTACGGTTATGGTATTGAAGTTCAATAAAATAAATATTCCAAAAGCTAATGGGTTATATTATATTGTCTGAAAGTTTGAAAAAGATCGGTCAACTAGGTAATTTTTTACAGCGTTTTTTCCGTGATGCTATTTGATGTGGGACACCCTTTAACAGCACACAAACTCCGAAAATGGTTCTACTAACTTGATTGTTGTCTAATTTAGTCAAAAAGCAGTTACCTTAAGTAGTTTGTAACATGCGTGCTACTAGGGCTCGTTGAAGGCAATACTACCAACTAATAATAATTTAAATTGACCGTCATTGAGTATGACAGTGACTATTCTGCTCAGAATTACCGTTGTTATGAAAGCTATTTATTAAATCATAATTTCAGTTCAGTATTCTCACCCTCAGGACCCTCAATCTTCAGCACAATCTCGAGTTCCATTAAGCCTCACATGGAACAAAGATCGGCGAAATCTATCAGTAGCCCAAAACGACTTTTATAAGATTATCAATTTCCTGCCATTCTGATCTACAAAAGCTCATTGGAAGCACAAAAACAAAAAATTCCAAATGAAAAACTTTCAAAAAGAGATGAAGAATGAACTATTCAATAGACGGCCAAAAGTAGCTTCTAATCATATACAGTATGCGTCAGAAAATGTTGAGAGTCTCATTAATACTATCTTACAACTCAAACCGTTCAACCTAGTTTTAGAAAAAAAATAGCTCTAGGTGTCAGTTATAGTTTACCATCGGATTGATGTATTTGAATTTGTTGGGATTAAGGAAGGTTTTGTCAAAAATGTACAACAAGAATGAAATCCTCAGATTACTTCACGCTCAGAAGTCAGTTTTTGAAATCATGGCTCTTGTAATATATTCACGAGCTGCTGTATTTCGAGTCAATACGTCAATTGGACTCCCAACAGTACCAAGAAACCCTGGAAGTGGTTGGAAGCGATCTGTGAGAAAGCCAGCGTTGATACAGTCCATTAAGATGAAAGTATTTCGTAGGCAAACTAACGACTGTTCCAGAAAGTATAAGCACACCTTATTTTAACGGTCATTTTGAATATAATGAAATATTTCAACATGTTTGGGCTGCGTCATTTTGTTTGCACATTTCTGAATGACATAGTATCAAAAAAGTGCTCAGTTTTGTGTTACCTATCAAAATGCGCGGTCTTACTCCGGAACAACGAAAAAGTATCATGCACAAATGGTGCACTGTGAGCGGACTCTCCAAGCGGACTCGCCAAGAAAGAGGGTGTAAGCGTTGGAGCGGTACGATCTGCGATTCGAAAATATAGAGAACAGTGTACGTTTGAAGGTGCGCCGAAGAGTGGTCGGAAATCCGGTCCTGTTAGTCCGGATATCGATAAAAAGATCAGGGATGCCTACAAGCGAAAACCAGCGACTTCCGTTCGGGATGTTGCAAAAAACTAAAGACCTCGTCGAGTAACGTCATGCGTGCTTCTACTGTATTTTGGTTCGATCTAGAAACGTGTAGGAGCTGTACGAAAACAATATCAGCATTATCAGTAAATTAATATAAATTAATCAAAATAAGTGGTCGCAATCTTGGTTAAAAGAGGTCATCCAACGTATTTCACCTCGCCTTACAACCAATTTTATTGTTACACATCCTAAGCATATTCAAAATTTCAGTTGCATTGGACTTAGCTCAGCCGATAAATCGAGTCTGCATTTTCATGTGCATCCCCAAGCAAGTCCCGAATGACCTGAGGGTGATAAAACGGAATTTAAGCTAAATTCCCATTTAAGCTAAAACAATTTGGTTCTGCGATTTTGTGCTCTGCATAAATGATTTCTTCTTTTCAAATAAGCCATAGAAATAGTCAATTCTACCCGAATAGTAGTACAAAACATTTCCCTTATTCGGATACTTATTCTATGTAATCTTAAACTCACCCAATAAAAACATTGGCTCCCTTTACGCAGATTTCTCCCTGTTGCTGCGAGGCATAGTACTCCATTTCTGGCACATCGACCAGCTTCACCGCATTGCACGCCACCGGAGGCCCAACATGTCCCGGTACGAAGTCACCCTGCACGGTCAAGGTGATCGGTGCCGTACATTCCGTCTGCCCATAGCCCTCGCAAATCAGACATCCAAGAGCCGCCCGGCAGAAGGTGAGTACCGTTGGTGAGAGTGGAGCCGATCCGACCACCATCAGTCGCAACCGACCACCGAATCCTTCCTGAATCTTCCGGAACACCAGTTTGTCCCACACGCTGGTTCGCCGCACAACTCCTCGCTTGATTTCTGCCTCCTTTGCGTTTAGTGCCATCCTGAGCAAAAGCTTCTTGACCGACGATCGCGACACTTCGGAGTAGATTTTATCATACACCCGATTCAGTAGCCTAGGAACTGCCGGCATCAGCGTTGGTCGTAGTGCCTTCATATCGTTGGTCAGTTCTTTGATATCACCGGAATAGAACCCAACGGCTCCGCCATTGTAGTAAACACCGTTTTCACAGCACCGTTCGAGCATGTGAGCCAACGGCAGGAACGAAATCATAATATCCCCTACACGAGGTTTGTGAGGCCCTAGCTGCATCAAAACTCCGGCCACGCCGGAAACGACATTCATGTGAGACAGCATCACACCTTTTGGGTTACCCGTTGTACCCGATGTATAGCAGACTGTGCAGAGGTCCGACGGTTTTGGTTCCACTTCCGGGAACGATTTGGACGCACCAAGTTTTTCCACTTCATCAAACGAGTGAATGTCGATGCCTCGATTCTTGGCACGCTGCAATGTAGCTGGACGGACCTCTTTCATGACTACAAACTTCCGAAGAGATCTGCGAATGAGACAACATGCGTAAAATGTTTGTTCATTACTGGGGGAAATGAATCACCAAAACTCACTTCGGTGCCTTGTCGAGCAACAAGTTAACTTTTTTGTCATCTTCGACCACCACAACGGCGATTTCCGTTTGATCGATGATGAACGCACACGCATCCGGCCCAAGGGTATCATACAGCGGAACAACCACCAACGAGTAACAATAACATCCCTGCTCGAAAAGAATCCATTCGGGGCGATTCTGCGAGTAGATTCCGACAAACGTATTCGTACCGGTTCGCAGACCGAGAGCAATCAAACCGGAACCGAAATTTTTCGCCCGGAGCAGGGCCTCGTTGAAGTTCATCCACTGAAAAACAAAAATGTGGTCAGTCGATTCGAATATGAATTTGCTTGAGAAAATTTTACCTGATAAGGCGAATGGAGATTATCTCGCCATCCCAAGCAGGGACCATTGTTGGACTCGATGACACCTCTCCGGAACGTTTGATAAAGTGTTCGGGCATCATCCGCCAGGCAACTGACATATTTACCATCTTTGGCTTCCTTGTAGAATTTGGACACGTGAATTTGTTCAGGACCCTGAGCGGAGAGAAAGAAAACAAAACGAAAACATTCGTTAATGATCAGGTGTTTGATTCTGGTCACATGCAACACGTTCCGTCACTCAATTAATTCACGTCCTCTTATTGGGTGACAGCACACTGAACGTGAAAACAACCGTGTGGTCATGTGTTTTGTTGAAACATTAAAATTTAGAACACTGTCTCTTGACAGTGACAAATAACGACAGGTGTTCTCGATTCTCCAACCAGTAATAAATGAAATTTTATTAGCACTTGCTGATCCCAGAAGTGGTAAAACGATGCTGATCTTTATCTACAAACACACTTAACGAGCATTTTCCAAACAGATAAACATCTCCAAACCAACGGCAGATGTTGCAGTGCACGTTGATCGTCTAGATTGTTATTCAAACTTTGATCGAAATATTACCATGATTATACAAACAAACTCTCAAGAATTTCGGGGAATTTTGGATGCCAACCACCCTCTTGTATCCCATTGGAGGAAGGATCTTATATGGTTCAAGCTTGCAAATAAAACTGTTTTATGGAAGGAGGGAGTTTGTTTTCAATCATATTCTTGTTTCTTCAGGGAGGAACACCATATGCACAAACGTGTACGGTTGAAGGAAAACAATATTTCCACTTTTCAACGTGGGCGATGGTCGTAAATTGAAAGAGGAGCATCATCGTTCCGGTTTGGCTACTTTTTGGCTTAAGGTTAGCCGTCCATGCGTACGGCAGATGTGCAGCAGGGTTTTTATTTTTGGGCAGTTTGGTGTTTGCAAAAATATGATTCTACTAGTTATATTGGAGAAATTTGCCTGCTCGGCATAATCTCGAGATTGGCGTCATCAGCAAGATTAGATAGATTGAAATTCATTCGAGGTCGATGTTTTATGATCCTGAGAGCAACCACTCATCGATCTGCGAAATATTGCTTGCGCTACAGTAAAGTGGATGATGAATGGGTTATTTGTGGAGGAATCGATAGGATTACTGATTTTTTAAAACATCACATGGAATTAATCCCGTATCCCCAAACATGAAATCTAGACAAAATAGTCAAAAGATCGAAAGTAACATTTGTAAACAATGACTTCTAGCGTATTTTTCTGGGATCTGCTTGCTCCCACAAACAAAGTAGCACCAGAAACAGATACAGGGAGTTATTAGCTTCCTGTCGGTAGTGGATATAGATGTTAGCAACCTGGCATTTCTTCTTCTTCTTCTTCTTCTTCTCCTCTTGGTGGCGGGACCAAAGTTGATCCATACTGCCAAGTGTGGTCAAATCGTGAAACGTTTTTAAATTTTTAGTCATGGTTGTTCTATATGTCGTCGGTCGCGATCTCTTTATTTCTCTTAGTTATTTTTTTATCGTTCTATCAGTTGGTCACCAATCTTGAATTGGTGATTACTTCTATGAATTCGTCAGATCGTTATTCCCAGGGGAAAACCGTCTTCGAAGTGTGATTTTGTTTGATGTAATGAATTTTGAAATGTTTCGGTAATCTGCATTGTCGGCGTTAATTAACAATGATTCGATGGTGCTATGTTCCGTTATGATTTTATAGTTTGTTCTGCTTTGAGCGTATATTGAACATTTGAAAATGATATGGTTGGAATCTTCTCTAGTCCCGCATGTTTCACATTTATCGTCTGTGGTCAAGTTCCAAGAGTATAGTTTTTCTTTCGTTAACGTGTGAAAAGTTCGAAGTCGTCCTATTGATACTATTTCTTTTGTGTCTAAGTTATTTTGTTCAAACCATGGTTTAAGTGTGGGCTGTTTTAATAGGTTGTAGTTTAATTTGCCTTTATGTGCTGAGAGTTCTGTGTATTCTTGTATCCAATCTTCTAGTGTTTCCTGTTTTGTTAGATTGGACGTATCTCCCATTGGTATTTTTGAATTTATACATTGAGAAGCTTGACAACCTTCTTTTGCAAGTAAATCAGCTTTTTCGTTACCTGTTATTCCTTTATGTCCTGGGACCCACTGTAGTTTTATAATTTTGTCTGTTGTGTTTAGTTTTGTGACTATGTTACGTATTATGAAATTATCTTTCATGTTTTTGTTATTTATACTAGTAATAGCTGATTTTGAGTCCGTACAAATGACAAATTCGTTTTCTTGTTTTGTGTTTATGATATCCAAAGCGGTGTCTATTGCCATTAATTCTACATTCATTATTGATAATTCTTTGCTTAATTTGCATTTAATTTTTTCGTTGTTATTTTCTAGCCATATTCCTATGCCACATGATTTATTTGTTTTTGATCCATCTGTATAAACTTTGTGAAAGGTATCGTATTTTTCTTTTAAAAAGTTTAGAAATAATGTTTTTAATGTGTTATTATTCATAGCATTTGTGTTAATTTCTGATATGTTTGTTTTAATGTCTTCTTCGATGTTCTTTTTAAATTTCTTAAATGTTTGTGTAGAGTTATGAGTTATTATTATTAAATAATTATTTTCATAGACTGTTTGTTCTAAAAAAGTGTAATGTTTTGGAAGTTCTTCTATTTCTAAGAATTTTCCTTTGATGTTAATTATCGGTTTATTGTATGAGAATGTTTTTATTGCTTCTTTCTTAGCTAACCATTTTGCTCGGTTTTTTATTGGGATTTCTCCTGCTTCCGCGTATAGTACGTTTATCGGTGTTGATTTTAGTAATCTCAAGCACGTTCTGAGTGAGGCATTGAATGTAGAATTTAGTTTGATTAGGTTTGATTTTGCTGTTCCTCCATATATTGTTATTCCGTGGTCTATTTGTGATCTAATTATTGCTTTATTAAATTTAAGTGCTGTTTTTTGATGCGCTCCATTTTGTTTCTTACAAATCATTTTAATTACGTGTAGTCTTTTTTTTAATCTATTGTTTAAGTTGTTTATGTGTATTTTATGTGACATTTTACTATCGAGTATAGACCCGAGATATTTGTGCTGTTCTTTTTGTTCGATTTGTTTTTCGTTAATTTTAATTGTTATATAATTATTTTTATTTAAGTTAAAAAGTATTACTCCTGATTTATCAGGGTTTACGTCTAATTTTAGAGCTGTTAATTGTTCTTTAAGTTTGTTCAGTATTATGTTTGACGTTAATTCTATTTCTTTGATGGATTCTCCTAGTATAGTTATTGAAAACCTGGCATTTCCAGGAAATTTACGTTTTAAGTCATTGTTTACAATTGGTACTTGCGACGTTTTGACGATTTTGTCTAGAAATGTACCCTTTTTTTTTTTAATTTTTACCAAGATTTTCTTACGCGCAATTTATGCTATAAAAGTACGCCTACGTTTAGGCAAACAAAGCACGTTTCAGCTCTTTCTCCATTCTACACGACCACAAATTTAACTCACTGTGAGAGTCCACTTTACTCAGTCACATGGGAGCTACGACTTAGTTTCGTTAAAAGTGGAGTCACGTGTGGAAACGTATGTTAAGCGGGATTACAAAACGCACAATTTAACAAATTTACTGTGAAGCAAGGAACCGATGTGCCGCTCAGAAAAATTTTTGGTGAGAAAAATTTGGAACGAAAGTAGCAATTTGCCAATGTGGTATGAAATCTTCGCCTTTTTTCACACTTGCGAACATGAATGCCGCAAATTACCGGAAGGAATGTCTTCAGAAACGTGTGCTACCTCTCATCCAAAAGCACAAAGGTCAGACACTGATTTGGCGTCATACCATTATGCGCGTTCCATCATGGAATGGTATCGCGAAAATGTAGTCAAGTTTGTAGAGAAGGCGATGAATTCTCCAACTTGTTTGCAAATAAGGCCCATTGAAAAGTGTTGGGCTTTGTTGAAAGCAAAACTTCAAAACTTTAGAAAGGTAAATAAGCCGCTGATGTCGACAAATTCAAAAAGGATTAGGTAAATGTGAGCAGAAGCATCGATGGAACAGTCGTCCAAAACCTAATGAGGAACATCTAAGAGGAAAGTGCGTGACCTGGCGAAGTCAACAAATAACTAAATAAATATTACTGTTATTTGATCATTGTGTAACTAAGAAACATTAGTTTTGTAATTTACACTCCGAAAAAGACATACAAGCTAAAAAACAGTTTTTCTCTGTAAAGGGTGTCCACGATGAAATTGCCACACACAAAATTGATTCGCAAAATTCGAGTTTTCATCCGATTGCCATCAAATTTTCAGGGATTGAGAAATAACTATTAAACTTCATTTTACCATTTTACTCGTATTTTATTTACAGTCCATACGCAAATGCCCGCACCTTGGCTTTAACCCCGGCCATAAGATTCTGCACAACCTGTGAATCAACCGTTTTTTGCATGTAAACTCATACTTTCTTCAGTTCCTCGACTGTCTTCACTACCTTAGGTCGTTTAAGAAGGTGCTGCTTCATAATCGCCCAGTACTTCTCGATGGGGCGGAGCTCCGGAGTGTTGGGAGGGTTGAACATTGACCTTATTGACCGCATACTCCTTGGAGTAGTGGCATGAGGCCAAATCCGGCCAGAAGATTGTTGGGACGTTGTGGGCCTTCAGGAGAGGAAGCAGCCGCTTCTGGAGGCACTCTTTTATGTACACCTGTCCGTTCATCGTGTCCTGGGTCACGAAAGGTGCACTCCGCTTCCCGCTCGTGCAGATGGCTTGCCAAACCAGGAATTTCTTCGCAAATTTGGACATCTTCTGAGTGCGGACATGCTCCGGAACGCTGAACTTATCCTTGGCCGTGAAAAACAGGTTGCCGGGGATCTGTTTGAAGTCGGCCTTCACATATGTTTCGTCGTCCATGATGCAGCATTCAACTTTCGTCAGCATGTTGAGGTACAACTTCCTGGTACGGGTTTTGGCTGACTTGTTCTGCTTCTCGTCGCGATTAGGGGCCTTTTGTACCTTGAACGTTCGAAGCTCAGCCTTAGTTTTGGCCTTCTGGACAAAACTTCGGCTTAGGTGCAGCTTCTTAGCCACATCCCGAACGGAGGCGTTCGGATTTCGGTTGAAGGCCCCAACTACGCGGTTGTGATTTTTGGTGTTGTACGGAATACTTTTTCCTTCACTTCTGGGCTTCCGATCGGTGGTCAACCGTTCTTCGAACCGCTTAATCACTCGCGACACCGTGGAATTCGTTATTCCCAACGTTTTAGCGATGGAACGATGCGAGATATCCTTGTTCTCGTGATGAATGCGCAAGATTTTATCACGCACGAGCTGTTCTTTCGACTCCATTTCCGCGAGTTTTGATCACAGGACTTTAAAACTTGCAGGATGTAAATAATGCACTATGAACTAAATCCACCCAAATTTTCATTAAATTCTACCCAACGGTTAAAAAGTTAGAGCAATTTCATAGTGTGGCAATTTCATCGTGGACACCCTTTACCCATAATTAACGATACTGTCCTTAAGCCTGAACCAAATTAATCATATTAAAAATAATCAATATTGTTACCTGTATTAATAAATATTCAGGCAGATTTCTGCTTGACTGAATCATGAAATCCCCTGTTGAAAAATTAAGTATTTAACACAGCAATCGAATATTCTTTATTGATGCGTGAACACCAAAGAACGAATACCATATGGCCAATTACGAAAAAAATAGAAGTTAATTAAACAACGTGAACTGGCAAATTCTACTCAAGGGTTGAAAAAGTGTCGTTGCTGCCGTTGATGTCTATTGCAATATTCTTTCTGGTAGTATTCTTGAATAGGTCCCTCGCAATAAAAAGCGGTAATTCAAAAAATCCGGTCAGAAAAATAATAGATCTAAAAAATTGCAAACAGAAAGCGTACAAAATATACAAGAAAAAAATAATAATGAAAATTTGAAACATTACTTAGAAACATGCGATCAACTAAATTTAGCCATTGACTTCGCACAGGAAAATTTTAACACAGAAACTTAAAATGACATAAAGTCCTGTAAAGAACTTTAACTTCAATTTCAAGAAATCAAAATTAAAAACAGATAATTTTCCAACATAAATGCACCGGGACGAACGTGGTAACAACTCGGAAGATAAATGCAATCTTTTTTCGGCTTTCTTCCAAGATATCTATACCACATATTCGAAACAAGACCGTGAGCGTGATTTCTTTACATCTATCCCAGAGCACTTCAGGGATATTAGAGTCAATCAAATCATGGTACACGACATTATGAAGGCATTTAAAAACCTGAATGCATTAAAAAGTTCCGGTCCTGACGGCATCCCACCTGTATTTTAAAAGCGCTCTTCAAAACATCGCTGAATTCTGGTATCTTTCCCAATGCATGGTATTATATCATTATATCTCACATTCCTAACCTATTCGGAGCAATCGTCAATGGACAATTGTTTCTTCAAATTAAAAATAGAATAACAAACATGCAGCATGGATTTTAGAGAGGTCGTTCAACCACTAAGAATATATAAGATTTAATTAATTATTCACTAAATGCAATTGATAACCCAACAAACAAACGAAAGCAGTAAATAAGCATGCATGCTCTATTAAAACTGAATTGCGACTTTCGTAGCTGAATAAAAAATCCGGCATAGATGCAAGCTGAACCATGTTTTCAATTGAAATATTAACATTAATTCAAGTGTTTCATTTTGTTTGAGTAACATGCTTGGTAAAAGATATTTTAGTATTAATATGCAACTAAATTTAAAGAATAACAGTTTATAAATCCGTTGAACCGTCGTTTATATAGTCTAGCAAATGAAACATGATATTGAATTGAATAAAAGCTTTACTATATTAAACTACATTTACTATATTTACTCATCTTATTATGAGCTGAAGAAAAATAATGCAAAAGCTTTATACCGGTGTTTGATTTTTTTTTCTTCTCTTATTATAGACCCTTTAAGGTTTTTATCGGGTCTTGGTGTCTGAATTGGCTTTTATTCGACCACTTAGCAATTAGTTGAATAATAGTTTATGCAACGCCTTTCAACTAGCTTTGCCAATTAAACCTTATATTTAGTTGAATAATAGCTGTGGTTTAAGCCAATATTTAGAAAAATAAACTGATATTAAAATAAAAGTCGTTTAAATGCCGTTTAAAAGCCTCTGAAGTGTTCAAAATTTTGGTTGATCAATATTTTTTCTTTAACCTAAAGTTATGCTAGATAAATGAAGCTGTTTTCATTGAATTCAGTTAATTCCTATGTTTTCATTTATGAGTTGTTCATTTTTGGTGCCGGTGAAAAAGTATTGAGCTGTTTTCAAGAGTTGAAATTATAGTCAAGTGCATGGAGCAAGTAGCTCACAGGCTAGTAAAAAAAAACTGCCAAAATGAACGAAACTGAAACCACGAATGTAGTACCATAACCATGGTACTATGTAGTACCACGAAACTGAAACCACGAATGTAGTAAATATCTTTTGCGGGCAAGCCTTTATGATGGTTAGTATAATGCCAAAAACTGTGATTCATTGTTGCGCCACTACAATAGAAAACTGTTACCACACTGTTACCAAATCACACCAGAAAACATTGTCATATCTTTTAATCGTCTCTAGTACAACATGCCCTTGTCAGTAATGAACGTAGTAAAACTAAACATCAAATATCAAAGCTTGTGTACAGCTCGGTAATACAGACGTTTAATAACAACAATTAGAAGGTTTGATTGAGAACTGATGTTACTTATTTAGAGACAACGCTATAAATAGAATATCAATTAAACTCAATTAAAGCATCATTTCTGTTACTATTCAACATACAACATTGTGCTAATATAAAGCTCGATTCAAAGTAAATCTGGACGCACGGATTAATACACCACCGCGTCCCTGGTGGTTGGAACAAAAAACATTTGACAGGCATTTGTTGATGTTTAATTGACAAAGAAATTGGTGAAAACAACCGGTCGTGGGGATGTCTCTTCCAGGTATACATTGCTTTTGCTGATTAGTTTGCTGGGAAACTAATGATTTGGCAAGGAATCTGCAGTTGTGGCCTTAAAACGAAGGTTTTTATCACATCTCACACAACGACGTCGAAGGTTCACATTAAAGAGTGTCTGAAAAAGCGGATTTTACCCTTCATTCGGCAGCACAAGACCAACGTTATGTTTTGGCCGGATCTAGTCAGCTGCCACTACTATAAGGAGGTACTAGAATGGTATGCTGCAAACAATGTTAATTTCGTCGCCAAAGAGATTAATACCAACAATCAATGTGAAACTAGCGATTTTAAATTGGTTCACTCTTGTAGAATCCCTAGTTCCGAAGTTCACCTTGCAGTCTACACCTTGCCATGCATTCTTGTGCTTTTCAGTACCTTTTGGTACATGTATCTTTGTTTTTGTTTTGATTCGGTATGTTATTTTGACAGAATATTTGAGATTGTATTGGTGTGGTGCCCTGTGTTCAGACCGATCGACAAATATTGGACAATTGTCAAGCGAAAACTTCAAGGATGCGGTAAAGAAGTGACAAATGCACAACAAATGCGAAAGGGGAATAAGTTCGCCGGTACAGTGTCACCAGCGACTTTGCAGATCATGAGTTCGTTGGAAACGGTAAAATGTAATAACTTGTTATATATCGTTTGAAAGCTGAATAAAGCCCTTTTGTTTGACATTTTGATCAACGGTGTATGTTGTTTAACTCTTGAGTTATGATCACTTGAATGCGTCCAAATTTACTTTGAATCGGGCTTTAGACGATTTGTTTATACTACATTCAATGCAAGGATAGCGCAGTTCGCACTATTGAATGTCTTCAAATCTCGCTATTGAATGTTTATAAATAAATGTTACATAATATTTCTGTTAATGTACATGTATAATAATATCAAATAAAATATGCACAATATATAATCCAAATAAATAACCAATATAAATAAAAAACCACAGAATGTTTTAAAAAATTTAAAAAATTTGAACAAAAGTTCTATAAAAGAAACTATAGCATTTTTAATATGCAAAATGATGTTAAAGAACAATTTCATCAAGACTTTTAATTAACAAGGAAAGAATATATTATTCTTTAAAAAAAACCCGCTTAACTGAACAGAGGTCACTTCAACTCTCGAAATAACCCGCAAGTTTTGTGCAGAACTTAAACAGCAGTTTTTCAATTATCAGTTGAACTGCATTGCTGCAAACTTTCTTCTTAAACATATGCAATTGCCAGTGTCCAAAAGTACTTGACGACAGCTTAATAACTTCTCCAAATTTGTGTGAATAAACAAGAGCTGTGATTGAAAATAGTTCAGATATTATTCAATATAATGCTGAATTAAATCGTCATAATGATTATTTGTTGGGAATGGAAACCACGTAGAAGAACTTACTTCAATAAAGCATTTGAACGCATTGATATTCTAATGCTACTTTTTAAATCACAAAAAAAAGGATTGAGCCTGGACATCTTAATGGCGTGCATCCTATCACACAAACCGCCAACAAATAATAAGAAAGAAATAAAGAAATCAAATCAAATTGAAGTCAGTTCAGGAGTTCCCCAAACCTCCCAATTTGTCCCTCTCCTATTTAGTCTGTACGTAAACGACACCCTTCAGAATGAAATACACATTGTCCACACATGGTGTTTAAAATGCTTACTGCAAAGTAACATAAAAAAAAATTCAATTTATTCAGCAGAAAACAAAAACACCAAATATGTCAATCTCATTAGGTTAATCAAAATGTTGAAATATGTGAAAAATTTAGGTATTTTCTTAGGTGAAAATTTAATTTCATTGACCATTAAAATACAATCATTCAACGGAAAAATAACATATTTGGCTTTATTTAAAGCGTTAGTTCCAATTTCGACGAACTCTACAAAATGAAAACTCTATATTTTTGTTGTCTTTTCTTGAAAACAGTAGCATTGTCTGGTTCCCACTTCATAACACGCATATTGACCAGATTGAGTCAGTACAAAAACAATTTTTGTTATATGCTCTTCGGAAAGTAGGATGGACAATGTTTCCTCTTCCGTCTTATGATGCGCACTTCATGCTTATCAATATCCAAACATTGCACCCAGCGTCGTCAACTGGTGCCAAATGGGAAAAATGGGCCTTTAAATCAAGTTATGACCACTTATAATCAACACTGCCAGACTAACGGCTTAGTTCGCGGCATAACGTAAAGAAATATATTAATGCCACACAATATAACATAAAATAAATAAATTGGTCAAAGTGGAGATCGATACTAATATTTCAGTTAAAATTCAGTAAGCTTTTCCAAAATATCCTTCTAAGTATCATTTTGTTTTTCATGGTATAATGCATTCTTGAACTTAAAATAATACCTCAGCCTCCGTTCGACATGTATTTACGACCAGTAATGGCGTCGAGTTTCATTTGGATATTTTAATGGTCACTTTGCGCTACATTTAAACTTTCTCCAATGACCAAAGCGAAACGTTTCGCTCGGCAGGTTGGGTGGCTGCATGTGCCTGCCTACTCAATGACATTCGGCACGATCGTTTCTGGTAATGTGTAATGTCACACTAAATGTGTCAAAATTGACTGACCATTCGGCAAAGGCTGAAATAGATGGGAGGGAGGTGTTGACGAAACACTGATGACGTTAATTTGCTTTTCCGCTTTCCCATCATCGACACAGAACGCTCAGCGCAAACTACGACCGTCGTCGTTCATCATCGTCCATCATCGATGTTGTCTGTTTTCGCAACCGCCATCATCAGCTAGCAGTAGCCTTAGAGAGCACACTGCTGACTAGAGTGAACAAAGTGAAAAAACGTTTAGCTCGGTGATTTGTGATGTTTACTTTCTTCTTCTTTCTAACTTTTGAAACTAGCATCTACTGCCACCCCATCGGTAGTGAAGCAACACTAATGTAGTTCACGATCAATGCCAAGTCGCAGGAGGTGTCGAAGATGACGCCGGTGTCCGTCTGGGAGTGATTTGTAGTAATGTTTTCTGCACTCTTCAACTGCCGTGGTTGGACGGGTTAGAGAATTTACTACATACTGTCGTCACCTCTTGGACTTGATCGTGATCTATTGAAGCATGACGGCGGTTGAAGTGCATTTGTTTAGTTTGGCAAATGGTTTCTCGGGTTAGCTAAGATAGTTTGCCGCTCACAAACCGAATTGTCGAACGTCATTTCTATTTGAGTGAGATTGATTGATCGTGAAACATTCAGATAAACTAGCAACATTCACCCACCGATCGGAATGAATACTGTAATCCACCTGCCATAGAAACAACAACCACAGTGTGATGGCAATTGCACCATATTCTTCTTGGCATTGATATGTACACAACAGAACGCTCCTGCAGAGAGCACACACAATTAGGAAGCAAAAATCTACCTGGTTTCGCTGCCAAACAACACATTCTTCGAACGAAACATTCGCTCAATAGTGCGCCGCCACCGAAATGTCATGAGCACATGACCAACAGCAAAGACAGCACCAACACATATGCATCGGCATTAGGGAAAGCAATAACAAAGTCCCGATGAAGGTAGTCCCCGTTGCATCACATCATCTCCCGTGAAGCAAGCCGAGCATTGCGAAAGGATTTGAAAATGTTACACCTGTTTGACTGCTAGTACGAGCAGTCGCACCTGGGGGAGCTGCTTCTAATTCTATTTATCGAAGCAGACATCAGCCAGTGACTCACAGCTTCATGGTTCATTCATTAACGTTTGGTGGAGACGCATGGTAGCCGCATGATTTACGACCCCGAAATTGACAGCCATTCTAGACGAATCGTAAGTATGATGAAATCAGTTGAGCTCGAATGGAATCACCAACAATCACTACGAAACCAGCCAGTTGGCTCAGTTGAATTTTCCAATTGTACCAATGCTCTGGTCCTTGCGGAGCCAAGTCCAAAATATATTTTCTGGGTTCAATAATTTGTCTGAAAAATTATAAACATTAAACCCCGTTTAATTGTGGTATCACTTTCACACCAATGCCAGGTTATTCATGTTTATTTTCATTGGTTGTGTGCCGAAAAACAAATTTGTGGCAATTTTCGACTGGATGTAAGTCATATTTTTGTCAACACTTAAACCTGTGAACGGTTGACGGCAATGGGCAAGGAGAATAAAGCGGAAGCAACAAATGAATTAAAAAATTACGAAGAACTCCAGCTGATGATGATCGTATGGGTGGCCATCAAGAGGCAACATGCGAGAGGGGCAGAAGGCATCAATTAGCTTGATTCTGACAGCTTTATGAGGAACGATCTGATCAATTATCACGCGAGAAAAGCAAACATCATTAGTGATTTTCAGAGGAGATGAAGATTAAGCTTGGACGGTTAAAATGTTTCCTCTACACGTTTAGGATTTTTCTTCTGTCCCTACTATTAGCGCTGCATTCAAGGTTGGTTGTGGGAAGCTGACGACTAACGAGATGTTAGTGGAACCCATTAATTTGATTTTCTTTTAAGTGGTGCCTTTTAACAACAAGTTCTCAATGTTGGCTAAGATTCTTTTTTTTTTCACTTTTAGAGTTTGATAAGCGCCAACTTTCTAGTCCTTTTCTTGCAAAAATATGAAATCAACGTTTCTATGTATTTCATATAGCGTCTTAAAGGCAAATGTTATTCAAAATCCCAAATGGCCGACACTACGGTACTTTACTTATTCAGGCACGATTCTCAGAAACACAAAGATTTTTTTTACGAAACAACTAAAAGATTTTTTATAATTTCTGAGGGTTTTGCCTTTGAAAATTCTAAATGGTAAGACCAAGTAACCTAAACAAAAACCACTTGTGCATTTTCTCAACCTTTATATCAAATTCGAGCAGCGACTCATTTCGTCTACACGGATAACAATTGTTGATAATTCTATTGGAAATTTGGAAATAACATGTTTCAAATGAGGAGAAAAAGACATGCGTGTACATGAATTGAAAAAATCATTTTTCATGAGATTCATTTCCAAACACTCTGAGCTGAAAATTTCAATACAAGTTCCTCAAGTAAATACTGCCAGTTTGAAGTAAATTCAAGTGTTACCATATTCCATGTATTCCATGTTGTTCTGAATTCGGCTTTTCTGCTTCATATTTTTCTATCTATTACTCTCCATTCTATGATTTTGTCAGCTTTTCTTAAGTTAATTTCCAAGTATATATTTATTAAACAGTTATTTGAACTGATTGTTGATGGAAAATAAGTGTTTTTTAAACTTACGCATCCATTCGCGTACTGTGCTCCATCAATAAAAATTGTATCATGACGAAGAAAGAAATGAACCAGACAACAATCTCGCAAAAAATGGTGTTGGCCTGCAATCAGGCTGGAATAAGATGCAGAGATGCACAGCGAGCTAGATGGCTTGATCATGTACTGCCAAATCTTGAAAACTAGAGAAACTGGAGACAAGCAGCTCATAACTTCCGAATGGCCGGTTAAACCGGCAGAAGTATGTGAAGTACAGCAAACATTTGTTATTTTTCATATTCTTTCGTACAGGTTTTGTACAAAATGGTTGACTTGTGTGTACAGGGTGTCTGCAAATTATCCATAGAGACTTTTTCGGCATGCCCCAACACAACCGAGTGAATTAAACTAAGCATACCTACATGGCTTAACATCTCGACCCATTGTCTTTATACGCAGTAAGTTTGGTACAGTTGTGATTTCTAATTCATTCAAACTGAAGCCGAATGAGATGCTCGCAGGTGTAATTGAACTTTTTCGAAAAAGAAAAAACTATTTCAGTGATTGCAAAGGCCCTGAATATGGCAAAATCTACAGTCAGTGACGCAATAAAACGAACCCAACAGCTTGGGACGCTAGATGAACGCGTAGGGAGAGGAAAAAAGCGCACCATTTGGACTTCACAAATGCGCGAGATTATCCGGCGACGAATCAAGCGAAATTCTTTGATTTCCATCCGAAAGTTGACGAAATCACTGAAAATTTCAAAATCTTCCGTTGGAGCCATAGTTCACGACGAATCACTACTTGAATGACACCATGAAAGCAAACCGGTTGAGAAACGCTAAGGTTCTCCTAAACCGCTCATCCGAGGGCCGCTATTGGTCAGTGCTGTTCACCGATGAAAATGTTTTCACAATCGAGCAGCATCACAACCACCAAAATGATCGGCAGTTGCTTCCAAAAATCGTGGATCACCCCGCTTCTGTCATGGTTTGGGCTGGAATAACACATTCCGGCAAAACTCCTCTTCATCGAGCGGGTGAAAGTTAATCAAGCGGTATATCAGAAGCTACTTACTGACACAGTAGCTTCTTGGGCATGGCAGCATTTCGGCAAAAATCAATGGATTTCTCATCAAGACTGGGCGTCGGCTCATGGAGCAAAAAAGACTATTTTCCCAAGCTTTTTAACGAAAGGTGAATGGCCTTTTAACTCACCGGATTTGAATCCGATGGGCTATTTGGAATGGTCCATCTTGGAATCTAGAGCCTGCAGTACACCACATCAATCACTAGACCATCTAAATTTGTCTCTTTTAAAGGTTTGGGGACAAATATCTGTTGAAGAACTTGCGGCCATCGTGGATAACTTCCCGAAACGTTTGAAGGCGTGCATCTCAGCACGAAGTGGCCATTTTAAAATGAACCAATAAAACTTGAAATTTGCAAACATATTGCTATAACAAACAATACATATTGATGTTTTAATCCAACAATAAAAGATAGTTTTAACACCATTTTGTTGTACGGATAATATTCGGATACAGGGTATGTGTATCTCCCACTTTTTCTGCACTTGGTGACAGCTCTGTTGAAAGTCCAACGACCCATTTCAAGAATGCCTGTTCAAGCACGTTCATTTTGAGTTCATTTTTATGTACAATGTGCCCCACATGAATAATTTTGCATATTAAATTGATATTTGAAGAATATTCACACTCTCAGCATTAAAAATGGACATCTTCGACCATGGCATGTATATCATCAAAGCATATTGTTGATAAGTTGAAACGGTCTCACCAATGTTTTTTGTCTGATGTGGAAAAGCTCCTTAGAAAAAATCAACACCCCATCTCAGCGTTACTGAAACACAAAGGATGTCCTCGTTAAAGTTTCAACACATGCACAACAGCTATAATTTTTTTTGCCTTTATGGTAAAATATTTGAAACCTTAGGAAACTTAAGTTCTGTATGTATTGTTTACATACTGTAAGTTTCATTGAAAAGAGCAAAGGGTTCGCGAAGAAATTTTACACACGCATATCTAAAATCGAAATCTTTTGCATTGTGCCATAGCAAAAAAGGTTGGAAATCGTGAACGCTACTGTCATCAAACGTCACAGAAAACAGCTGACCACCGATCAGAAAAGAGAGACGTCGGATCACTAGTTGATCGAAAAAAAAAAATGGTCAATAACATCCTCGCAGGAGCGCCAAAGACGCCAGGAGGATAGTTGAAGCTTCCGCAGCAAACCAAACGCTTCTGTCCAGGATATTGAGAAAAAGCTAACCTTGACAGAATGTTTTGTGTAAAAGTAGTAAAGGAATGCCTACAAAAACGTCTCCTTACGTTGGTGACGTCGCACAAGAACTCACCATTTTTTTTGCCTGACTTGGCGTCATGCCACTACTCAAATCAGAAGCTGGAACGGTATAAGGCAAATAAGGTCAAATTTGTACTCAAGGACCTTTATCCTCCAAGCACTCCAGAGTTCAGATCAATCAAAAAACATACGGCTATTATGAAGCACGAATTACCCAAACATCCTTAGATAATTGAAAAACTAGGAAAATTTAGATTAACACTACACTTGATCACTTTTTCTAAAAAAAACTGAAACACTTTTTTGAACTATCACTAGTAAACGTGAGCAAACTCCGTTAAATTCCACTACAGATAGCTTATCTTTTGACAAATAGGCCTATTTCGTCTGCAATTTACAGACTTCTTCAGTGTCGAGTGCTCGACTGGCTCCTCCTTAGATAGTCAATAACAGATCAAGAATTGAAGAAAGCATGGGTCAATGTACAAAAAAATATCAGTTCTGATGTTGTGCAAAATCTCATGAAGAGTCTTAAGAGAAAAGTAAGGGAGTTTGGATTTGGAGTGCAAGTTGAATAATGTGAACATGATATGAACAAAGATGTTTTATTTGAAACTTCGAAAATTCCAGATTGCTTAAAACAATATTTTTTGCTCCTGCTCCAAAAAATCACAGAACAGAGAAAACCTCCGAACCACAATCCCCCTAAAGAAACGTGACAGTAACGTAATTTGGAAAGGATTCAAGTTTATTCACTACGTACGAAGTGATATCAAAAAGCTAATTATGAATGCCACCCAAAAAATATGAAGGAGTTCATCCTAGGTGGTGACGATTCGAATAAACTCAGTGGTATTATGGTTGCCACGGCACCATCACGCCACTGAAAAAAGTGACGCAAACCCTGAAATTTTCTGAGGGATACTACGATTTTCACTTTACTATCGCTTTCATCTCACGGGGTTAATTTTGATTACGGTGATACCAGTAATAGTATAATAAAATTAGCTGATGTGTAAGTGAAGTGATTCAAATAGAAATTAAAAGTGAAGGTGACAAGCATAATAAGCCCCCTTGTTTGGACTTTTTCGCGGAAACAACACAACAAAAACGAAACATGTCCATTTGAAAGCAAAGCCTGCTTCAATCGGTATGTACAAAGAACTTGACTTGATGGTAAATATATACGATTGATGCGTATTTTGTTATTAAAATTTAATGTTTTTGTGAATAAATCTTACAATGTAAGTTTGTATGCATGTAGGAAGCCACCATCTTAGCGTGGGCCTTGCCCAGCGATAAGGTGCGACTCAAATCTCTTTGAGTGCAGCAAGACAGCACATTAAATTTCAAAGAGACGTGAAAGTGCAGTCTGTACTCCCGTGAACCCTTGTTTTACCGTGCGCTCAAAGCCGCACATCTTGCACTCTCCCTTGTCGTCTATGTGCAAACACAATAGCGAAAAACAGACACGGTGGCAGACAAAATCTTACAATGTGCTTAAAAAAAGAAAAAGTAGTTGGCTACTAACACAGTTCAAAAAGTTAAACACATGCAATTTGGAGATGGAACGAATAAAATCATATTTTATAGCTATGACGAAGTATGTATAGAAGCAACAACATTAGTGCAAATCGATAAAAAGTTTAGTGAAATCTCTTTCACCGATGATGTGATGAACGGTTTCTTTCAAACATTCAGTGAAAAAGAGATCTAATGCTTATTTGCAGTAATTATTTGAAACTTTAACGCATCGGCGATGCGTGTCAGTTGATACTGTCACCTTTGCATCGACATGTATGTTGTTGGTAGCTAAATAAACGTCCTATGAAATCAAGTTTCAAATGTCAAATTGCCAAATGACAAATAGGGATGGTAGCTATGCAAACATTTAAAATTACTGAGTTAAAAATAGCTCATATCTAAATTTCTATCATTTAATGAGGTTATGATATCACTTAAGTTCAATTAATTCAAGGAATAAAATGCTCATTTTGCAATAAAACATTTTCCGAATTCCATAAAAAATCTTAATTTTCTGTGGAAAAAAGCAAAAAAAAAATCTATAAAAGTATCACAAAGACAAATTGCCAATATAAACTTTCCATGGAAAAAGCAAAAAAAAATCCGTAACTAAATTTAAAAATTCCATTAATAAATCATACAAAGCTATGACAAAAACAAGAAGGAATAAAATTTTACAATTCAATTGAGCAATAGAAAATAGAAAATGACTAAAAATGTTCATAAATCAAAATCTTAATTTTCCGAAATAAAATTAAAGTTTGCCATATAAATAATCGTGAATGTAACAGCAAGTCAAAAATTTCCATTTTTTTTCTAAATTCCATGCGAAAATTTATATGTCTGTATCCGAAAGTTGACACTCAGATGTACAGTGCATGGCAGCCTAGAGCTTAACCCTTTTTAAGATTTGCTTTGGATTATTTTTAAGAATATTTTATTATTGTTAAGTTTAATTATTGCTATCTTATTGTTTTCCGTTTGATTGTGATTGTTATTTTTTCATGTAAATTTTTAATCTATTTATGAAAATTCAACGTTTTTTCATGGAAAATTACAATTATTGTATTGCCTTTTGTAATATTTTTATGGAAAACTGTGGTTCTTTATCAAGAAACGTTAGATTTTTGTACAAAAAATATTCAACTTTCATTAAAAAAAAATTTCATTGAAAATTGAAAAGGATTAAATTAAGGGGAAATTCCAATTCCGTTATGAGCATTTAAGTTCTTTTATGGTATTTATAAATCTCTGCATTGTCCTCTATTTATTGATAGTCAATTTAATTTTCTTTAAAAAATTTCAATTTCTTTATGAGTGTCGTATGTTGTTTACTTTAAATTTTTGAGGTTAGAAAAATTCGTTCTCTCTTTTATATTATTTTATTTTATGTATTTATTTATTTTAAATTGCCTAAAATTGAGTTCTTTGAACTTATCTCATTGTGATTATCTTATCGCTTATATAATGTTTGAAATGGATATCTCCTGCTTCTTAACATGCAACCCTAGGAGTGGACAGCAATTTCTGCTAGAACCAAAGATGTGCAGAGAAAGCATTGGACCTATCAAGAGCACGGCAGGTTGTGAAATTGAATAGAAGTAGTTGAAATTGAGCGTAGGGCATGTTTGAAAGGTGACATCCAATTGAGCACCCAATCTCTTGCCTAGCTACCCCAGTGCTCCCGCCTCTACCCCAAGGGGGAAGGGGACCCCTAGACATGCAAAAGAATGCGCGCTATATCGTGCTCATATACCGCCAATGGAGCAGTTCTAGCGATGTGGAATCTCTGTTTACACTTCCTAAAGGTTACATGTGACAGCCATCAATTTCGGGTACCAATTAAGGTACATCGGGAATAATAAGACAAAAAAAAATCATGATTATTTTCTTGTGTATTTATAATAATTTTTGTTTTTCAATTTGAAAAGCTATTATCTAGAAAATCTGTCTCTAAATAATCAACAAAAAAAAATTGATGAATTTTAATTAAAAAATGTCCAATTTGTGTATAATAATCGTTCACCGAGGCAAGGAAGAATTGTTCTGATTTCTAAGCATGACTTTTGTACTATTTATCATATTAATGTACGTATTATTGGAGATAAATCATCTTAACATAATTTGATATTTCTTTAAGAATAGCTTTTAAGCAAACAATCTGAACATACTTAGTCCGACAAAAAAAAGGCGTTTAATTACAATTTTTTTGGATAAACATTTTTGTGTCAGTTATTCGATCTCATCAATTATCAGCGGATAGAGAATGCTCATATTATCCAAATAGCATATAACCAAAAAGTAAAGCACATGATTGTCAGCATGATAGCCAAAATTGAACAGCAAAATGAATTCACTTGTAGTTTGATTTGAGTCATCCTCTTTTTTAGCATTTTAAGCTTATTGTTTTCCCTCAAGTTTTTTAGATGCACTTAATTGAGAGCTTCCGCCGCTTGTGCCATTTTTACATTATAGTTAAATTGTATTATTGTGAGGCAGGTGCAATTATACCCTATGTACAGGGAGTCGATATAAGTTCCTTCGTGAAAAATTCCTAGACTAGACCGGGAATCGGGAAGGCTTTTACCAAGGAATGAACCACTCTGACCAGTTATACGAAATTAAATATTTAGCCCCTTCCTAGTCTTACATGTTACCGGCTGTTCACTTATTTAAATGTGATATTGGTTCTGAAATCTCAGTTCAACCACCAACAAACTTGTTTTTAAATCCTCATGCGATACATGATGTGTCAGAAACTGATCACATTTCTTCTGGAACCCGGAAGATGCTTCAGCTCAAATTAGCAAAACTCGATTATTCGAGGTGCTGCAAGATGGGTGTTGTAATTGATGCAACTTCTAGAATCACGACCCATATTTATCATAGCCCATGTATTCAGTACCGGTTGACCGATTTCAGTGGAACAGCTACACCATACAATGCTTGGTAATAAATAAAAACTGATTTTGTAGTACAACGATGTGGGATTCTCAACCGGTCCGCCCTCAAAATCATAAAAATCCAACCGAAAAAAATATTAAAACTTTATTTACATGAATTCAATGCTTTTTCTCATTCCGCGACATAAATGCTGTTTGGCGGTTGATGGTCATTAAAACTGTGTCACGCCAAAATCGTGGATTAGTAGCCGTCGGTAATTGGCTGTCGGCAAATTTCCGACGAGGTCAACAAAAAAAAATAAATTTTTTCGCTGGCTGACTTTCGTGTCTGGTGGAAAAACTAAGATAATCTACACAGACTAGATGTAATGGTCGGGCAAGCTGCGAAACACTGATGTGTATGATTCGAGAATGTCCGACGAGTGCGTTCATGCAAGCACTTTTAACAGCTCATCTATATGATTGGAGAGCATTATTTATGATGACCAGGAAATGTTTTTTCGGACAATTTAAGTCTGTGGAAAATATTCGATGATATCGCGTCAAATTCAAACTGCAATCGCATCGGCTTACACCCGCAAACGAATATTCTACCTAGCAAACAACAAAGTTGCACTACGACGAATCCATCCGAAAAAAAAGATGATATTTCCGATCCCACATACTTTCCGTCGAGGCCCGAAATAAACATACCAACCGTCCGTGATGAGAGGAAGCGGTGCGGCGGGCCGTAGCCAACGGCAAATAGTTGTTCAGTTGACACTGTATGAAAAATTGCTCATCCTGTCTGCCCGCCACCGTTGTCATGATGGTCGTCAGACTTACAACCATAATCCAGCACCACACGGCTAATTTTCCACTGCACGGCTTCCCAAAAATAATTTTCAATTTTGCATTGCGCTGACCTGACTGTATCGATAGTACTAGGGAGTAATTTAAAAATAGTAAAACAAACCATTGGAACGCCATTGGCAGTTCCAAATTTAGCATAGATACCTCCTCACCTTACTCCTTTCGAACTGACAAATATGACATCCGTCGGAGAAACGGAGGACCTTGAAACTGATCCGGTATTGTCGTACTTGAGAACGAGCAGGTGTTGGATGGGAATATTTTAATAGGAAATTGGCGGCGCAGTGATGCATTCTATTGAAAGAATGCTTAAAGGGTGACCGGTTATTTCAATGCGGGTTGTTCTAATAACAAACAACGGCAATTGAGACGGTATGGTGTACGAGCTTAAAGTGGAGCGTCCTCTGTTCATTCATGAATATTTCGGTCTAACTGGACTTTTGAGGCTAGAATCTTCTCCTTTCTTCTTTTTGGTATTGCAAGCTTAACACTGTTAGCTTATTGGTTGCTTCTCAACATTGTGTTTCATATTAACTAGCAATGTTATTAATTGAGCACTTTTGTATGATTATGCGCATGAACAACTATGCCGGATGCTCAGGAAGGCGAAAAATCTTGCTTTACGAAAAATGCCCAGACCATACCGGGAAGCGAGCCCAGCCACCTATATCATGGTACTGCTTTGTAGTTGTGCCTTTACCGACGAAGCTAAAGAAGGAGTCTTGCATTAACTTGTTGAATAATATCTTTCGGCAACATATGGCTGTACAAATTGGAAAATCTAAAATTAAGAGCGTCACGAAAATGGTCAGCTTTTGAACATTAATTACTTATACTTTTCTTTCTTATTTAGCATTTCAAGCTTATTGCTTTCACAAATAGATTATTGCTTGCTCTCAACTTAGTGTTCTAAATGCACTTCCACAGTTATTAATTAAAAGCTTTCGATACCAAGTACCACTTTGGCATTAGTATGATTATGTGGCAAGTACAATCATACGCTATGCCCAGGGAGTCGAGAGATTTTCCTTTACGAAAAATTCCTAGACCAGACCGGGAATCGAACCCAGCCACCTCCAGCATGGTGTTGCTTTGTAGCTGTGCCTTTACCGACTGAGCTAAGGGAGGACCCATTACTCATACATTCCTCGTTAATATTTTTTAGTTTTTGTATCAATCGATTTGAAATCTTTCTACGCATCTTCATAAACAACATAAATAAAAGGTGATGTCTTAAAACTACGTTCTCCATACTATATTTTCTAAATGCACCATTAAGGCTACCTATACCTATCACAGATTGCAAATTCGAGCAACCAAGGTTTCATATAAAGCAGCGAACGATATATATAGGTATGCACCTTTACCACATGCATTTTTTTTTCTCTCGGCTGTCTTCGAGCTGACAGGAGCGGTGAGGAGCCTAATAGTCGATGGCAGCGGATGCCTAGGGAGCCGGTTGCGTAGCCAGTAAAGTGAAACAATCTAATACCAAAGACGTCTGAGAAGGCTTAATTTCGGTCCCGGACATGGTCACCATTTCAAATAGGTCCTTTTTGGTGCGAGCCCAGTGTAGTGGTTAACATCCATACCCCTGACGCCAAAGTCGTGAATTCGAATCTCACCCCCGGACAAGTTATGAAAACACCCAAAGAGGTGTTTGAGTGATTACGACGGGAGATGAACCAGCCTTTTGTTGAAAATCACGATAATCAAGAAATATAAATATAATGCGTCCTTTTCAGGACGACTTATTCTGTTTTCGCTGATTTAAAGTTTGTTGGGTCGAAATTACTTCAAACTATCGCACATTTCCTCGTCAATTGGCGGCCAACTGTGAGCCAGGTGACAGCCAGTAACTTAACAACTGGAGCCAGTCGGTAATGCGCAGTGAATTCCAATATATTTATTTGTTTTGGAGATTTCTAACCTTGCTGGTTTCTATACCGCCCGGTTCAGTGTTGCTAACTAAACATCTGCTTGATCATGCCAAAACATTATCAATTTACTAAATAATTGATTTTATTTTTCAAAAGTCAGGAAATTAAGAATCAAAATAACTTCGGATGTTTTTCCGAAACATTTGGGAAGGGACTAGTACACAATAAACTAAAA
This sequence comes from Aedes koreicus, assembly GCA_024533555.2. Classification (NCBI taxonomy): domain Eukaryota; kingdom Metazoa; phylum Arthropoda; class Insecta; order Diptera; family Culicidae; genus Aedes; species Aedes koreicus. Next base: position 358,127 of record JAHHFK020004455.1, read on the forward strand.
GTTTGCTTTGCCCAAATAAAAACCATTATTAAGAAATTGATTCTCATATTTGCAGTGAACCATTTGAACTGAAATTATGAAAACTGCCTTTTAATAAAATTTTCAACACTTCAAAAACTACGGACGCAGATTGCGACAAAACAATAGGACAACAATAAGGATTTTTACAACTTATGGCAATATTTTTGGTATCGAAGTAAGAATAAGAAAAGGCAAGTTTATATTTAATCAAAAAAGATCTAAAAAAAGCGTTCTGCCAAAAAGCTTGAACAAAAAACAAAAATCTGCAAAAGCAAAGGAAAGTTCTTATTTTGCCCTAATTTTTCATGGAATCATGTTTACAATAAGATTATATATGTGAATAAACGCAAAATGAAGCTGAAAAATTTGCCACACAGATCGTATTCATTCTCTTACTACATTAATTCCCTTTTTTGTTATGTATTATCTCAATACTTAATAATTCTGAAAAAATGAGACTTTTCGAAAACAATACGTCAACGTTGAAAAAATCATAGATTAATCAACCGATTACATTTTCTCTGGACTCGATGTCATATAATGCTTTAGTGGAACTTGCAGATTACGGTGATGTAAGATTCTTCCGTTCAATTATTTAGCGTTCAAACAAAAACTGAAAAATTATAACTTCTTGGATGTAAAAAAATTACCTTCATTATTTCTAAAAAAAACTCAATGATTTCTAAAAAAAACTCAATGATTTCTAAAAAAAAAAGTTATTAAAATTACAACACTGGAAAACTTTATCTGTAAAAAAAAACCCCTTGCCATATCATAGGAGCTGTAGATTTTAAACATGCTGTAATTAACCGTTCAGATTTTTTTTAGGTTAGAATTAGATTTATTTGAATTCTTTTATTTAAAAATTGTTGATTTCAAATATTTTGTATTAATTTGCCTTTCTAAACAGTTTGCAAGCTAATTTCACTTGTTTACAGCAGTTAGACGACTTTTTTTTAAGTGTGTGGTTTGCAGGTAAGTTCACATTTGTTGAGTGGGCTCTTGAAATCATGCCGGCTTCGGTGAATTCGGCTGTGATTCAAAATATTCTTACACTTTTGCTACGATTTTCACAGTCACATTCAGTTTTTTCGTACTTTTTGAAAACTACAAGGGACAATCCAATGGGGATGTTTCGAAAGGTGACGTAGGACTACGTAGCAATGTGTAATGAATGTTAATAATTTTGGAGAGCCTGTATTAGAAAATGGGGCGACATTGATCGATTGGAAAAAGCAATTATCTGTCAGAGCCTGCACGAACAACTAAGTGAGATTTGGAGCAGAAACACGATAAAACACGTCAAGAGTGAACTGTGGTTAGACGTAGAATGAGGACGATGTGAGTTTCCCTCATCTCATACAATTCAGAGCCATTGAATATACACACACATTCACTCCCAAACCATTTAGTCTATGACTCTGTCGACCGTGTTGGGAAACTACCGTTAAGATTGACGTGATTGGTTCATTTTTGTTTTGACGGCGCTTCACTTTTATTAAATTTTCAATAGCAAAATGTTTGAAATCAATAGTAATCAATATTAAATCAACGCGTAGTGAATGTCCTGATCGATTGGTGCAAAAATTTCAGAAATCTATCGTAAAATTACTGAGTTATTACCGTTCAAAATCTAACCATATTTCGTGACGCTCCCACTTTTCGCACTTGCAACGTGTGCCCCAGTTTTGAAAACACAGACATAGTCCTAGGTGTAAATTTCGAGCATTCAAGACGCAAACATAAGAGCGTGTCGTACAATTATATGCTATCGGCTGCAAATATGAATTCAAGCTGAAAGATTGTTATGAATATGATATAACTGTCCATGAGGGCAGTATTTCAAACAATTTACGATATGTCAAATAGAAATTGCATTCAACCATTTATTACGTCGATATAGATGTTTCAGATTTCATCATAACTTATTTTCATATATTTTTCTCGCAAATAGGTCTGTTCATACGCTTTTTCAACACATTGCTTCTGGCGGAGTAATTAATTCAAACATTTTGCATGCCAGCTAGCCGCAACTACTGAGCCAGTCCCGAGTTAATTAGACCTGTGAAAATCACAAGAATATTACAAATTATATAAATTTCATCAGCTACGTGTGCGTCCATCCAGATAGCTGAAATGGCTGTGGCCGGGTACTTTCACTCAGTGAAGCCACTTTGAAAAGAGTGAAATCATCCCACGTAATTGAGCAGCACTTCAAAATTGAATAATTTTCTCATTATAAACCTTAAATTATTTATAAAAGAGTGCCACGTATTTTCAAGGTGCCTCCAAATTTTTAGCCTCAACATAAAAATAATTTTTTTTTTTGAATAAAAACTGAAAATACTACTTTTCCAATACTGAAAAAACTAAAACCCCAAAAGAAATTTCATGTCGATATTGACGGCTCAATGAGTTTAAAACAAAATTTGAAACTTTTCAGGGATGGTTTTTGGAACATTTCCTTCCATAATTTACTATGTAGGTTCATAAATTCAATTTATTTTTCTGGAAATTTGCACAGCCTATTCCTCCTACGTAACCAGTCAAATATCGTCTTGGAGTTGAGCAACATTTTTGGCAATATTTATAGAATAAAGCTGGTCGACAAAATAGGAAAATTTAAACACCTTTTCGATTTTTATAAGAACAATAAGACTTGTGTCCTGTCTTGCATCGCATCCTTCGATATTACAAGTTGATATTACTAAGGAGTTTTTTTAGATTCTTGTTTCGGATTTTAAACAAAAAAAATTGGTCAGACTAATTATATACTTTTTAATTGGAAAGCATGGCCTTTTCTGTTCATCTGCAATTAAAACAAAAATAATCCAACGTGGGTCCAGAGTAAAACGGCAGCAGGGTAAATGCACCCTTCTTTTTGGGGAAATGCTCCTTAAACTTTGGAAAAATGCTCCTTAGATGCGTTTACCCGGTATAATGCAATCGAAGGTATTTATCTTCTGGTTGGGGCTTGCCGGTTGTTTTGACGGGTCTTAAGTTTCTTCAAGATTGTATAGCGTAGCCTCGCTCCGCAATCTTCGAGGTAGTTTTGACGGGCTTAAATTTCATTTTGACGAGTCTTAATTTCATTTTGAAGAGTCTTAATTTCGTTTTGACGACTCTTAAATTCAGAAACTTAGAACCCGTCAAAACTTTACAATCTTGAAGAAACTGAAGACCCGTTAAAACACCCGGCAAGCGCTAACCAGAAGCTACCTCCGATTGCATTATGCCGGGCAAACGCATCTAAGGATCATTTTTCCAAAGTTTAAGGAGCATTTCCCCAAAAAGAAGGGTGCATTCACCCTTTGCCGAGTAAAACAGCTATTCTGTTAGAGATAATTAAACAAACAATGACGACCAAGTTAATTTATTTGTTTTTTTTTATGCTGCTTGATATATGTCAAAAAAAGCACAAGACTGTGGACAATCGAAATATGGCAGCTTGGTTTACGTAAAATTTATGGGACCAGTATACTGGATTTACAGTGTTTCAGTGGCATTCATGCACTGAAACCCCTATAATAACATTTTTATCGTACATAAACATTTCATTTTATGGAAACCAATGTAACAACGTTTGATTCTGACAATCTTTTACAACTTTTGACATGTTTCAAGTTTTGCTCTAGATTATTTCTGTTTTAGTATCAAATGAACAAGAAAAACAAGCCTTTCGAAAAGCACTAGATTTATCTATTTTTTTTGTTTCAATCCTAGGAAACACATCGTATACTATTATGTATAAGAAAACAGTTATGTTTAAATACGGGTCATATTGACCGTGATATGACTACGGTATGGATGTAAATCCTCAGGCATTCTAGGTTGCTCAGGTTAAGTAGGTTGCTAGTTCTGCGCTAGAGTCGACCCTTATTAGCTGCTGGACTGGTGAATTGAAAAACGCAGGGCTCTTTTTTTATCACAATACCATTGCTGGTCAGGGTGTTAGATTTGGTACACAGATACACACAAAACTATCAACTACAGTGTGTCTCACAATAGGTGTCACCTTTTTTCAATCTTGGTTTATTTAAGCTGGGTAATTTTAACAGCGGAATTGATTATACCCGTTTTGAGTGTATTTTTTTGACAGCTTAACGCTGAAGATAAATAATCGATTCCGCTTGTTTATATTTATCAGTTACCATGGAAGCCATACGGGAGCAAGTCTTAAAATTACATTTGCAAAAGCTTAGACCGTGTCAGATATTCAATAGCCTTAAGCAGTTCGGAGTGAGTAAGCGTTTTGACTTTCGTACCTTGAAACGGTAGAAGGAAACTGGAAATGTCCATATTCACAACACAAAAGAGGTGCCAGACGAACTGCCAGAACTAAGAAAAAGATCAAATGTGCTAGGAAGCGAATAAGACGTAATCCGGCCGTATCTGGCCGTAAATTGAGCAAACAATTTCACATGTCCCCTGCTTCAATAAACAGGCTCCTCAGACATGATTTGGAATGCAAGCCGTACAAGAAACAATGGGTTCACGGGTTGACGGAGCGTCAAAAGCAAGCCAGGGTGGCACGGTGACTACGAGATTTTATTTTCGGATGAAAAGCTCTTCCTCCTTCAGGACAGTCATAATCAACAAAATGATCGTGTGTATGGCGAAAGTCTTGCCAATATTCCAAGAGATTAACTAGCTGTAGAATGCTATCAGAATATATCGAAAATCGTGGTATGAAGCGCCGCTTCACGAAATGGAAGACTTCCTCTTCTTTTCTAAGATCGATTCAAGAAACATTTGGTTGATATCTGGGACCAAATTCCTCAGAAAATCGTGCATTTGCGTAAAGTTATCAAGGAAAAGGGCGAGAGATTCGAATTGAATTAATATGGTTTATTTCTATAACATGTATCTTTCCAATGAAAAATAAATGCTATGATTTGGTTGATTTGTTTTGCTGTAATCCCATTTTGTTTAAGTGACACCTATTGTGAGACACTCTGTAAATAAAAGTAATCAAATGCTTCCCTTAAACAACTAATCGGTTCCCAAACCAAGCTGCTGGTGTCGCAGAAGTACGCAGGTATTATTTCAGTGTATCATATCATATTGAGAGTGGCTCAGAACAATTCATCAGAATGAGGTTTTTTGACGTAGAACTACGTCTTTGTTTTCCATAATGGGGTACAATTTAAAGAAAAACCTCCGAACGTCACGACAAGCAGTAAGGTTTTGAGCGTAAATATCTCAGTCGTTTGTCCAAATATTTTCAAACTGTTTGCTCCAATCGATCGGAAATATTTCTACGCGTCGACTACAATATTGAAAACTTTTGATTTTTAACATTAAACTATTGAAAATAACGCAAATATAACGTAATGTCTTATAATTTTGATTTGCAGAGTAAATTTACTAAATGCCACGTATGTACCTATCACAGACTTGAAATGTAAGTCAGGGAGATCTCATATGCAGCCGTGAACGATACACAAAACTGAAAAACTACCTAAAATTAGCTTCTACCTACGCAACCGTGTACTATTATTCAAAAAGGTAAATTAAAGTTAACTCAAGTTTACCTAATTTTAGGTTAACAGAGCTAAGCTATCAAGTAGGTAAATTGAAGCAATCCAAACAAAAGTCAGCGGTGGGTAAAATTAACATACTAGGTAGTAAAACATCTCTACATGAACCAAACCTAATAAAGCAAACATTATGATCATTTAATGTTGTTTTTGATCAGATAAATACAAAAAGAAAATGGTGCTAGTTTTTGCTATTGACAAGTAATTTTTATTTCATTCTAGGTTACAAATAAGTATTTGTTTATTTCATTGAAAGTAAAAAAATAGAAAACAATCTAAACCAGAAACAACGTTCATTTAATTCAATGTAGCAATATTCAAGAAACTCAAAATTCAAATATGAACAATACATTCAGCGGTTGTTGTTTGCAAGAGCTCCTTGTAGCGCACAGTAAGTTCTGTAACAGATTTACATTTACTGTGCAAGACTGTCGTTTCCATGCAACGCATGGTTGAGTTGTAAATGACATGTGAATGTTATGTAAATTCTGAGACAGCAACTGGAACGAAACTTCATCGGACGAAGTCAAAAAAACAAATGGCGTCGTCATGGAAGCAAGTGCTTTCGAACAATTTTTTCAACGAACGCGGAGTTGTTTTTACTCAACACAAGCTTTATGATAAGTTACTCAGCGTTGAGCAAATTTACTGAGACTAACGATCGAACCGAATTAAGTTGTATGATCTTTTTTTCTAAGTTCTAATATTTTTTTTACCAACCTGTTGGTAAAGTATACATAGCTCAACCGTTGAGTTGAAATGAACTATCAGAGCACATTGATTTCTACCTAAGTATCTTATTACGGGTCTACTTAAATTTAAGTTATTTAAACTCTAATTTTCAGCACTTTTAATTTTCCGTGTATAGCAGGGATACACCATCGCTTCATTTGCTCGGCAGCCTTGGAGCTATTCAGAGCGGCAATGAACCAGTATTGAATTAGCAACTATCGGTGACAAGTGCCCTGGAGGGTGCTCTGTCGAGCAACCATCGGCCAGGTAGCTGATGGCTCTATTGCCTTTGGCTAGGCAGCCTTTGGTTATGCAGTCGGTGAACCAAGTCAGTGGTGAATTTGTAGCCAGTCGGTTGGCGTAACCACGAGTGAAACAAGTGTGATCTAACAGGCAGTCATCATCGCTAATATGTGTAGAAAATGCATAAGCTAGCAACATTAGCATGACCAGTTACTATAGTATAGTAACTATAGTAATTAGCTGATAATTTATTTCAATTATGTGCTAACAACTGTTGCGAATATGCGGCTTGTATTCCTGGCGAATGAATAGTCGCACAATATTAGTAAAGAAGTGAATGGGCCATACGGACCATAGATCGATCAAACATACAACCAAAAGTTGAAAAGGTGGCAAAAATTGCGTTACCCAAAAATTGCTGTTTTTGCAAGCATATCTTGAGAAATCTGCATGATATGTAAAACACATGTTTGCCCATGTTGATCTACAAAGCATGTTATGAAATAAACGAAACCAAGCAAGTGTATGCGAGCGACGAGTTGCACTCAAATTGGTTAAAAACATATTTATGACAACACATTGCACCACCTAACGCACGAATTGAATTTTTAAAAGCAAATTGATGTGTTGCATTTTTTCCCACTGTCAATGTTGCATTTTGCTTCCAAGTGACGATTTATAGCGAAAAATGAAACTTAATCATGCGAAATCGCAATACAATCATGCTATTTTATTTTGGGTGGAGACCATTTAAAATCCGTCCTTTCTAGGACGACACATTTAATTTTCTCAGCAAAAGAGTTCGTTTGGATTGGAATATATCTAACATACCGTTCAAAATTCTTGTCAATAGGAAGCCAGCGGCTAAAACAGTTTCTGCTTTCTCTTTGCCGCATACCTCAAATCTTTTGTACATTTTCAAACAGGGCTCGGAAATTTATACGGACTCTATATTTTTCCGAAGCGCAAATATAGAGCAAGCTTATGCCAAGAGCAGCATGCCAAATCGAAATTTTACAAACGGTGACCATCAAAAAATACAAATGACTATACAAATTTTAATACAAATGATTATAACATTCATTACACATTGCAACGAAGTCCTACGTCACCTTTGCTCACAATCTCATTGGACTGTCCCTTGTAGTTTTTTTTTCGAATCATAATCAACGCTCATGACCCAAGTTTGCAAACTCTGTAACATCCTTAAAGTAGATGTTAAGATTTAATCATCAACGCTGTGTCAATGATTCTGTTTTGCTGAACAAGCGAGACAAGTTTCGGGTTATTTCAAGAGACTCTTATTCCATTGTGATTTTGAATTCTATTCTTTACCTCAAACGCTTTAAGTAAAAAGCATTTATAACCAGTGTAAATCGGATCTTCAACACGCATTTTGTAATCAATACTATCAATCAATCTGTCGATACGAGTCTGAACTGAAAAGTAACTCTTTTTGTTTCCTTTATTTGATACTCGAAACAAAACAAAAACCAAAACAACAACACAAAACAAAACAAAAACCAAAACAACAACACACGAACGAATGAATAAGAAAAAAAAGAATTACTCTGAAACTCAGCAGCTGCTTTGATTAGGCAAATGTTGTTGTTCAAATTACAAACACATTCAGATAGTTGGTTTTCCCGTTTTTCCTTAGGGTTACTTTCTGCTGACCAAAACAACAGATTTTTTTTTCTTCTCAAAACAGTTTTCAGAAAAACATAGCTCTGCCGAAAGGTTCTATCAAAAGATCCTGTTATCTTATTTTTCGTTATGTTTTTAAGTCTCTGTGGCCTTATTTGAATGTTATTTCTTACTCCTGCTCAAAGTAGCTTGGACATTTATCTTATTGTCAATGCTTTCAACTTAGTAAATAAATCAGATTCATTTTCATATCCTCTGAAATTCCTTAAAAGATTGTGTGTTGCAATTTGCTCATGGAAGCTCAATTACTTACTTCATAAGACATCTTCCAAATACGTACATAGCGTTTCATGATTGTTTAGCATATACTTTATGTAAACATGTATCAGATATTAAAAGTGAGTTTAATTGATGGACTTTTGAAAACGATTGCAATTCTTTCCATGATTGGTAGTTTTATTGCTTTGAAGTAACATTTCTCTTTTGAAGACTGATTACCTATGAAAATTGCAAAAATACTGGGATACAATTATTAAACATTATAAATATTATTCACGGTGAAAGTTTCAATAACTTAGTTATAAAATCTTGAGGTTTGTTTGTTAATGTCTTTTGTGACACATCATCATGTTTCAGATTTGACCTAAATATTACTTTTTAGCATTACAGGAGTAATTTTCATATTGTTGATTTTCAAGTAAAACTACAATGACTCATTTGAACGAACTACGCGCTCACACAAATAAGACGATTACCTTCAGAACATCACTCTGGAAGCTCGGATTTATGGGTGGACGGATTGGATCCGCCGCTCCACAGCATGACATGATGCCACCAACAAAAGTACCGTGATTCACCGAGTCCTTGACTTATTTATAAGGTCTAGCAATTATTGAAACCACCTCTTTCGATTCAATATCCCGAAAATAAATCACTTCTGCACTTCTGACGAACCTTATTCACTTGTCGTTGTTTGCACCCGGTTACACACTCACGAAATAACGCCTTTTAATCCTGTGCAACATTTATCCTTCGTCGGATCACATTTGAGTCGAGAAGATCTACAAGTCAGCAAAAGACGCACTCAATCTTTGAATGAGATCGCTCAAAATTTTACGCCTGCGTAGAATCTCTCTTAAATTTTATTCATCAAAAAAAAAAAAAAAACTCAAACCCCTTGTTCACTTTTTTTTTGTGTTTATCTCAAAATTTAACCTTAACGCTCATTAGCTCAAAATAACACACACCCATCGGACCCAATGATTGCTAACAACTTCTTCCCATTATCGTAAATTTCCAAATCTTCTTCCCACACTTTTCTTCGATCAATATTTGATCGCAAAACGATCCAAATCGACGACGAAATGCGCGCGCGAATTGAGAAATAGTTGAACCTTCTCGAGGAAACTTGCAAAACTGACTGACTAGGAACGGTAATTATCTCGTTTTTCGCGTAGCGAAAAAACCTGCATTCTAATAATAGTCACTGTTTTTTAGAGAATTTATTATTTTATTTATTTTCATCACCGTCAGCCAGCCAGTCAGTCAGTCAGTCAGTCAGTCAGTCGGCCAAATTAGAAATCTTTCCCTCAATAGAGACAGAGAGGGAGATACTTAAAAAGAATCCTCTCGTGATCAACATCACTCGAACCTTCATCAACAACAATAACAACAACTCTCTATTGGCTAGATTCGTTAATTTTTCGTTTCATTTCCCATTAATATCGTACGGGCCGAGAATCACACGACTTGTAAACGAGTAAACCGTCCCGTGATCTGAATTTTGCAACCGATCAACCGCACTCCATCCGACCTGGGAATAGCCCTCATGAACTGTTACACTGGCAATACGAACTCGTTAGAAAACTACCACGCGTCCGCTTCGAAAGACTTCGTTCGGTTCACTGACTGAACCGTCGTCGTCGTCGCATTGGGGTGGAAGAATGCCGTTTCTTTTCGACAGCGCCGCGCACATCTTTGTCGGTGGTCCTGCGCGAAAGGTGGCTTGTTTGTTGATTTTCGTGATTTTTCCCAAAGAAGTAAGGCGATGATCGGGGTGGTTGGATGTGATCATCATGTGGCAGCGTCATCATTATCATCATCATAAACCTGGTCATTTGTTCGCAGTTTGAACGACCAACGAATGGATAGGCGCAGTGGTTTGTTTGAAACTATAGAGACTTAGTGAATCACTAGGCCACTTCGGAGTGCGGTTTGAGTGGTTTGCAGAAGAGAATTTTATGAGGTATGGTACATATCAACTGATGATCCATTATTTGGGTCGCAGTTGTTAAAAGGGAGCGTTCTGACAGGTGGAGGATGGTGTGGGAGTTGTGCGTTAAATTGAAATATGTTATTTATTGGTTGGATAAGAATGATTCCTGTAGAGACTATTTCGTATTAACTTATTGTAATAAATATTAAAGGCCAGCAACAATTAAATATAAACGACACTTGCACGCCATTAACACGCCACTACAGTGTCATAAAAGAGGCGTATAATTTCAATAAGATCGAACATATGATCAGATAAGACTCAAATGTTTGTCATAGTTTATGACATGCGGTGTGCAAACTGCTCATATGATAAACATAAGTCATTGAATTTCATACTTATTTCGTAACAAAAAGTCATGAAATTACATTATGAAAATTAAGAGCTCATAACTTACAGTGCGGTAAGAATCATAAAATCCAGCTGTGAATATAAAAGATGTCTCTTTTGTTGAAATTTTAAAATCAATAATAATGTTGGTCGCGTGAAGAGTTTCTTCAGTATATTGGTGAACTGTACATTTATAAGGTACAACTGATGCCAATTTCATCAAAATTGATCAATATCTTGCGCACAAGCGTAAAGTGGAACTTTAAAGAAGGAAAATAATTGTGCAAACACATGTTGATAAGTCGGGTCGGAAAGTAGTGTCTAATAACGCTGTTTTGTTAGAGAAATAGAAATACCATGAAACTAGTCGAATTCGATCTTATCGGCTAAAAGGTTATATGTTAGCAACAAAGCAAACGTGGCAATCCCCATTCAAATTGTTTTAGAGATAGGATTAGTAAGGATATGGTTCTCTCTCTCGCAAAAAAGAAATAGAAATGCTCCTTTCAACCAATATTGATCACACTTTTCTCGTGAATGGTAAAGCAATGAATGCAACAGTGAATTAACCGAATTTTCCATGCAACTGCTTAGCAAAATGCGAGAATACCAAGATCCACTTAAAATTAAATGTGTTTGGCCAGTTAGAGGAGGGGGAATCTTGGTTATAAAAGATGAAGATTCCAAACCAGACCTCATAAAAACCAGGGAGGATCTCCAAAATGTGATTGAGCGTTATTCTGTGTCATCCAAGCAAACTCAGTCGCCAACGTGTAAAAAGAATTACCAAAATTAGTTTTAGTTTATTTCATTTATTTATTTATTTCATTACCTTATGATTTTCTGTATTTTAAATGTATGTCAATATGGCGCAAAACGTGAAAATTGCTTGACTAACAAGGTATTTTTTGGAAACTTCAATGCCTTCTCCGCCCTAAAATACTCAGCTGTGGCATGTCTGGCCATAGCAGAATAGAAAACCAGCTCTGGAAGCTGCATGAAATTTTCCAGGACATATGTTTCATCGTTCATTCATCAGTCATAACAACGCATGAAAACTTCGTCAAATATTCGCAGTAGAGACGTCAAGCCCGTGATTTTGTTGTCCAGTTCTGTTTCTCCTTGCGGTTTGGAACTGTTTTTACCCTATACGACTTCAGCCCCAAACGCTGTTTTAATTTTCGAACAGAGCCAGGTGACTTTTCTATTTCATGAGCCACCGTTCGAACAGTCCATTGATTTTATCACTTCTGGGTTTCCTCTCGACCGTCAAACGTTTCAAAAATGAACACCGTGAATAGTGGATTAAGGTTAATCCATTTTTTTCCAAGGTTCCCGTATAGACAAGTCAGGATTTGCCTCACGTCTATGCAAAATCCGCTCGCGCACGTGCTATTCATTCGTGACCCATAAGTTGAAAAGCTTAAAATAAATGCAATTGCAGTTTTTGCAATCATATCTTGAGAAATCCGCATGATTCCGAAAAGGCAATTTCCCCCATCTTGATCCACAAAGCGATTTATGGGTCAAACGAAGCCATATACAGGGGGTAGACAAAATAACTAGGATAGGCAAATATATGGTCAATTTTGGAGTGCTCTAACTTCACGAAATATTGACCGATTTTAATTCTCTTAGATGGTTCCCGGATACCAAAGATATTCCGGGTTTCCGGAGGGGACGTTTCCCATGATGACTTTCTGGTGAAATTTTGTACAGGATGCAGTTTAGAAATATTTTTCTCTAGTAAACACACAAAAAGTGGTAGCATTTTCCAAGCAAGTGATACATTAAACTCAAAAATCGATCTTAAAATGGCCGAGATATGGCCCTTTTTCTGGAACAGGTTCCTCTGAAGGGTTCTGGATGCGGCCAGATCGTTTTTTCATCCAAAACATGCCGAGCGATACCTCTTTCTTCTTCTTTTCCATCACAAAGCTTTCCTTAAGCTGGACATTTGGACACATTTGGACACATTAAAGTGGTAAATGACACATTGTCCACACCTGTAGCAGGGGCCAATTACATTTTGACGCCAAAATATGCCGTGTGACAGCTCTATCTTCATGATTTTTCATAAATTAGGTTTTGGTATACTAGAAAAGACCATTGGCTACATTGGCCGCTCCCGGGACCACCGGAACGGGGGAACCTGTAGTAGACCAATAACATGATTACACCCATGCCGTGCGACAGCTCTATCTTCATGATTTTTCGTAAACAATGCTTAGATAAACATACGTAAAAAGACCATTGCGCACATTGGCCACTCTCGAGGCCACCGGAGCGTTCCCGGGGGAATGAGTTCGTTAGACACAGTAGTCTCAATGAGAGAATACATTCCCAAACAATTTTCGATGTACATTTTGATGTACAAGCGCATTACATTTTGATGTACAAGCGCATAATGATTTTAACGCTGCCTGACTGTCCGAGAAAATACAAATATTTGCAAATCTGTTTTCTTTTCAGGCAAACATTCATGCATTCTAGTATTGCAAAGATTTCAGCTTGGAACACCAACACTGTCCCATGGCCACTGACATTTTGATTCCAGGGCCATAAATTCCTGCCCCAGTTTCAGTTCCAATTTTTGAGCCATTTGTGAAATATATAATTGAACCTTGGCGAACAGTGGGCCCTCTGGCTTCCCAATCTGTACGCGACAATAATGCCATCTCCACCAAGCTTCAGTGCTTTTAGGTTTAACTTTCCATACACCAAGATTGGGTAACCTACAGAGCCTGTTGCATTCTACCCGATACTATATTGTCAAACTTACCTCTTACTAATGTCATCCTACTAGCCTACTTTTACTATGTCATCCGCAAAGCCTAAAACCTCGAAACCTTTCGGTTTTAAGTTTCTGAGAAGATCGTCTACAACTAAGGACCACATAAGTGGGGAGAGTACTCCTGCTTGGGGGCAACCTTTCGTTGCCCTTACCTCAAAGGAAGCTACTCCTAGCTCAGAAGTGATTTCTCTTTTTGCAAGCATAGAATGGATTCAGTTAACAATGCTAGTGTTAAAATTCGTCATCTTCATAGCTCCAGCCATTGAGGAAAAGGATGTATTGTCAAACGCTCCTTCAATATCCAAGAAAAGAACAATGTGCAATTTCTTTTACTGAAACAGATTTTTCGACTATTTCTCCTAGGGTATGAAGTTCTGTAACTGTTGATTTTCCAGATTGATAAGCAAACTGAAAATTTGACAAAGAATGCTTCTGCATATAAGTTCACTCGACATATTAAAGTCGATTAATTGTACATTCTTTTGATTCTGTTGTATGGTAACTATACATTTTATTGTAAATCCATGTTTCTTTTTTTATGAGCAGCCACAGGCTGAAACTCACGTTAAAACGAAAAAAAAAAAAAACTTCAACTGATCAACCATAATCAACATTTCTCAAGACCATTTCCTTTTAATCTCTCGATTGATTGGAGCAATGTAAACAAAAAATCCCTTAGAAGCGCACAGCTTCAATTTTCAAGGTTTCCCATTTAAAAGAATTCACCGAATCCTACCCCCCCTAACCAACCACTACCATCACAGTCATTGAAGAGCAATTTACGCATCCTCGTTTAACTGTTTATTGTTTTTGATACCACCAATTGTGTTGTTTACACTCTATAGCAAAATTACAAGCGATCGGATTTTCCCACGCCTAATTTGTTTTCGTTTTGCACTGGACTCGAAAAGTAAACACTCTCAGCTGGAGGGAGTCGAGAACATTTGAATCACGCAGGGCCGAAATTACCTTCAAATTAGTATTCCACAAATAAATCACGGGAAATAAGCCATTTTCTTCCTTCACACTGATCCACGAGGCGTAACATTTATAACCCAGATGTAGTTTGCTTGCGTTGAAGCGAGACCCTTCCGCTAATGGCTGCCTGATCAATCACCCAAACAGGTGCTTCGTCGACGATGAACATCATTCCCTTCATCATCATCATCATCGGTCCGAGACGCGATTTCACCGAGTTAGATAAATATTAATTAATCTACGTGTCTCCACCATTGGTTTGGCATAGCAGCATGAAATGTCCACGGTCACGTAGAAATGATACATTTTGTGGGGTGCAGGTTGATTCAAATTTGACGATTCGGATGGTTGCAGCAGTCGATTAAAACTGTCGAATATTCCAGAACCGGTGTTAAACAAGTTGAACGAATGTCTGATGTCAAACGGCACCATGCGTCCACCTTAAAAAATGTGCCGTAAATTTAGCGTGGGTTGAAATTCAAAGAAAGAAAAAATAAAATTAAAGACGCATTAACGGGTAAACTTTGACAATTGAAGTGACTGTTGAATGGGTTACCAGAAATCTTTTCTACCGAACGTAGTTATGCGAGGTGAAATTTAATAATATGACGAAATAGTTTCCCCGAGCAAGCATATTTCTTTCACGTGCTGACGGTTATTGAAATTCCTATTATCAAACAGTGGCATGCCATTTCAGCACATCGCTTAAAACCATTGATGACGCACATTCAGTGACGCTGTTAACTCTCGACCGTCATAGGGGAAAATCAGTCATCCTTACATACAGTAAATTTTCTCTCGTGATTCTGAGATGATGCAAACCACGAGCAACTTAGCATTTGAAATCTTGTGATTGCTACCATGCAACAACGGCCACACGACAGTCTAGAATTTTATCATATAGGAAATAAACAAACAGTCAAAAATATACTCACATCTTCAATGGGACACTGATTATCTAGAGGCACTAGTGGTTTCTCCGGTACTGGTCTGGTAGCGTAGTAGTAGGCGGTCGCAGCAGCCACCCCAGTCAGGGCCAAAGCACCTCCCGTGCCGCCAACGTATTGTAGACACCCATCGAGATCGTCGACTGGCGGTGGGTGAGGGAGGATAAAAATGAGAGAAAGAAACAAACGATTTGTTAGTTGTTGCTGTTTGTGGCGTTTACATTCGCTGGTTGGGGAGTGTAGGTCATAAGTGTGAGTGTGCAATCAGACGATGAAACGTCTTATGGTGTTACGGAAGCGTTTTGATACATGTAGCAATTAGCCTGTAGTTAGACTACACGATGAACTTGATTTCTGCTGAATATTCAATGTATTAAATACAGCTAAAGTTTGCTACGTGATGAATTAAGATGAATCCTACATAAATACATCTCGCGTAATAATTGAAGAGGGCCTATGTTCTTTGATCCATTTTGTCTACGGTTTATCACGGTTACACCATTGAATTTGTGGCTCTGCTAACAGCTTAGGTCGAAGGAAGACGTTGGTATATTGAGCAATTTATTTCTAAAGAAAATGCTTTTGCAGTCGCGTTATTCACAGAAGATTAAGCCGATGAAGAAAATCGATCAACGAAGATAGGCTCAGGGCCTATGTTACGCGGGATGTACTGACATTGTAATTAAAATTCAAAACTTGTATTGCATGACATTCGTCAAATAGACGCCGTTCTTGTTTTCTATATTCCTATGCACTTAACGAGTGCAAAAAATTAAAAAGTTTAATAAATTGTATTTTTTTTCTAGACTATGTCAAACCGAATATGCTTCAATTGTGTTTAGATCATAGAAAAGTAATTAAATAATTGATTTTTGGTGTAAGAGGCACGATTTTTGGCAAGCGTGTACACTTTAATCAAAAAGTACCGCAATACCCCCTACCTCCTACGTCGCATTCGCTTCTATAAAAGAAAAAAGTTTCACGGAGCCACATTTGATGCGTCTGCTCGAGAAAATTCACGATGTGTTTGGTCAAATGATCCATGACAATCGATGGTCTGCACGAAATTCAGCTCTTTTGGAAAAAGGCGAGCGGTAACGCGTTGCATGCCAAAAATATCATCAATGTGCTGGACGGTTCCATATGAGATGTTGAGATCACTAGCCATCTCTCTAAGGCTCACGTGATGATTTTTAACTCCATTTTTTTCAAGATATATCACGGTATTCGATCCGGATCAAGGCAAGCCTTCGACCCCCACTGAACTCTCGTATGCTCTGGTTTTAGAAAGAGCAGGTTCCCCAAAGGCTTTCTGCAACATATTCAACGATTCCGCACAACAAGAAATTTCGTTGGAAACACAACATTGCAAACAAACAACATCAGCTCAACAAAATTATTCATGGTGAGATGTTCCAAATAACAAACACTTATCTGATGTAAACAGCTGCCAAACAAACACTAATGTTTGGTTAACGTTCAAACTTCTGACAGATATCAGTTAAATATGAAATATCTGACAGATATCAGTTAAAGAATTAAGAAAGAAACAAAACTGAATCGGTCGAGAGTAGTTTCATTAAATTACAACTTCCCGGTACTTTTTGATAATAGTGTATATTAAATTAGTGTACGTTGGGCTTTAATTGGAAGATAAATATGAATGTTTTGGTCTTATTGAAGTCTTATTTTTTTTGAAAATTTAATTTTAAAGGTGACTATTTTTTTATGTTTTCAGACATGATTTAAGATTTATTTAGTTCGAATAATTGGTTATCAGAAGTGTAATGAACATATTTTTTTTCTATTTCATCAAAGATGCTTATTTTCCACTAAAATTTTGAATTAAACAAAAAATTAATAATCTGTGATGCATAAGTAGACAGTAAGGTTACTTTACTTTATCAAATCTGGGTGACGACAACAGATTTTTAATTTGGCAAAAATATTCAACATAGTTTCAGTCTTCGGGGAGTTTTTATTTCACCTGCTCATTAAAAAATATCAGAAGAATTTCAGACGAAAATAAAATCCCAAGGATGATTAAGGAAGAGAAGTCATACTCCGAATATCAAAAATGTCCAAGTAAGGTTCTTTGAATTGGTAAACAGCTGTAGATTATTGGAGTTAAAATACTTTAAAAATAATGTGACAGCTTTAAATAAACTGACATTTTTTCCTAGACAAGATCGATTCAGATATTCTTCAAGTATGTTCTTGATCATAGAAAAGTAATTGAGTAATCAATTTTTGATTTGAAAGGTACAATTTTCCGTTACTGTAAAAATAAACAATTTCTTATTTTTAAAGCATATGCTAAGACTGACTTAACCTAAGTATTGATTATTATTAGCAGTTTTGAAGTTCGATATAGAGTCCCCATAGTGGAGAATTTGATTATTGGCAAAGTGTGAAGTGAAAAAAATTGTTTATAATAAAAAGAAAACCAGTGTAATGTAGATAACGGCCATTTGCTGCTCAAAAATTATTCAAAAATTAGAGGTGGGTAACATCAAGTATGTATCTTTGAGGTTTACGTAGACCAATGCGGTCCTAGTTATAATGGTACCTTACCCCTATGGTTGGTTAATATTGAAATGCTTTTATAATTTTACTTAGACACGTCTGTTCTTATGAATGTTGCTGCATACTGCACTTTCGTGACCCTCTTCTTTCTGGGCTATGCTATTCAATGCTAGTATATAGCACGCAAGATGGACAGCAATGATTTCAGTGTTCGAGATGAGCTCTCAGCTGGTAGTTCGGACAGAGCTTTGCCTATCCGCCACAGTCCGCCCGGTTGTGGTATTGGAGAGTACAATGTCCTACGTTAAAACAACGAACGAAGCCAAAGCGCAGTTTCACTACGTGGTGAACAGAGTTTTGTAATGGTAGTTGCACATCTAAAGGGTGGATTAGCAACGTTAATTTTTGCACTTATTTTGCCTCGAGTGCATGAAATTAATTACGATTCAACGTTGAAAATTTTCATTTTTACCGCTCAACAAGCTAGTATTATTTTGAAAGTGGCCTTTGGTGAGATCAATCTGATTATAAATATATTATCAAAATCATATTTTCAAATAATACTTGGTTAGGAAATTTTAAATTGCAAATCTGGAAGTGTGTTACCAAATGATATCGGTAATGTTCACATGCGGGGCTTATTGTATGTGAAAGTAACCTCGGAATGGCCGTGACTCTTCAGACATTCTGTAATGGGTTACTGGATCTGCTGTCAGTTTCTAGTTCCCTGTAAGCTGCTTTCAACGGTCACTATAAGTATTGCTGCAATCAAATTTCTTCCATAATACCATTGATGATCGTCCAATACATGTTAGATTGAATACAAATACACACATACACACACACATTATGTTCATGTTTTGTAGCAATCCCATATCTTGGGAGATCATATTTAACTGTCCGGTAAGTTGAGCAATTTCACCTGAAACCACGAACCATCCAGTATTTTGAAAGATAATCCGGAGATGGAATAGCCTGAAACACATTAAACTTTGTTTTGACAAAAACGAAAAAGAGCCCAACTTGCGATGAGCGGCAGAACTATCCTGGAAATTTGGGTAGTCTATTAGGGAAATCAAAAAATGCACTTGTTGTGAATGACGTGCCCAGCAACCGAAAACTGTATGTAAATAGGAAGTACTATATTACTTATTATTTCAAGGTTGCGATCAGACGCTATCAGGCAGTGCTCAAACTTGGCAAAGTACGTGTCGGTGCCGCGTCCTGCACCGAGCGTGCTGTCGCTTGTCGCTCTGTCCACTCGACTCTAACTCCACCATAGGCGTAGCCAGGGGGGGGGGGGGCGTTTTGATTTTATTTTTAGAATTTTATTATTTGTTCAATATATTATTATCTATTTTTTATCTCTAGAAGGTTGCAAGGTAACTTGTTGCAATACAGTTGATGTTACTCCAGTACTACTCAATTAAGTCACAATAAAGTCACTGTAACCAAATATGGCGATTTTGTGTTGCTTGGGATGTTTGTCAGATTGCTCCTTTGCCTAAATAAAAAAGCCAAATTACGCGAAGTTGCCTCGATTTTGTAACAAGTTGTAGCAAAAAAGCGTAAAAAATTGACATCCATGAGAAAAAAGTTGTAATTATATAATAGTTTTTAAATAGTAACGAGTAACAATTTTATTACAATATTTTTCCTTTAACCTAGAACCTAACCTATGTAGCCTAAAGTATCTAAAAACCCCAAGCAGCACACAACAGTCAAAGCTGGTTTCAGCAGCTCTATTGTGACTTAATTGAGTCACAGAGCAGTCACCTTTACTGGGTTGAAACAAATGTGCTACTAGGGAAATATCTCTTAATCTGTAATGTTAGCTATTAGATAAGCATTGATTGATTTTTTTCCCCGCTAGCTGAAAGTTGAAGAAGCTATGCTCAATAAAATGTTCAGTTCTTGGTTAATCAAAAAACTGAATATTCAAACCTATGCTGTAGTTTTCAGAAGCCAAATAATACTAGATTAAGAAACACAGTTGATAGTTAGAAAAAGTATCAACGAAAAATATTTATTTGAACTATTCATGGCATGGGTCAAACCGTCCCGTTACCCCGCTTTCCCCGTTTTAGGGTACTGTAGTTTCGTATTATTGAGAATATATGTTGATCATATCTTACAGTTTGATTCAGCGTGTGAGAAGCAGAACAGCAAGCTAGTCAGGGCGAGAAGTTGCAGTTGTCTTATCCTATTCAAATAATTTATCCGTTTTTATGAGCATGAGCAGGATAATGAGCATGATTGACCGCCCGAAGTTGTTATTCCGTTACTGCCAGTTCAACTGTTATTACTCAGAAGATCAACAGATGATGCAAACATGCTCAATGTGTAAAACTGGTGATCCCAAACTAAGGCAATACCGGCGCTGGCCTCGCCCGAATGCAGGTCAAATAAGGAAAGGGTAGGAATGCGTTAACGTTTATTTTGACGTTTTATTGGAAGCCGCACTTCCACGAGAAATCACTGGGATTTTGGATGACAAGATTGGGTGGCAGCAGGGTTTGTTTTGGTAAACAATAAGCTGAATTCACGCTTCGTTTAGTAAAACATTTAAATACTAGTACCGATTTCTGATTCGAACCGATTACAACAGTAAGGATGCTATTGGGGCCACACACAAAGTGTAATGGTGTTTTTTCATCGGAAAAACAAGGTGATTTTATATAATGTTGGAAATCCGATTTGATCTGAGTTAAACCAATAATAAGGATGCTATTGGAGCCACTCACAAAGTGTGATGGTGGTTTTCCGTTAGGAAAACAAGGATAATTTTATGAACGCTTGAGAGACACTTCGTTGTTCTCTTACTGTGCTCACTCGATCACTCGTTACACCGAATTATAGATAACCGAAACAACACGAAACGCGCCATGCTCGATAGGAAAATAGTGCGTAATAAAGCATCGACACAACCTTTCACAGCCGATGCTCGAACCAAACTCTTTTTTCGTAACTTACAATTTTTACTACTGTATTCTTCAATCTATTGCACTGCTGTAACTAATAACTGTATCAATCAAGTTGAAGTGTCTAATGAACAATCTATGCTAATCCATTAAAAATTGAAATTGAGGGATTTCGTAAAAATAAGAGTCCGTAGATGCATTTTGTGCCTTCTGGTAACTTTATGTTTCTATTGAGATCCATGCTCATCGGTTTAATACCATCCGGGAGAGACTTGGCCTTATACAAATGGATTTCATTATCTCCAGTCCGCTCAACCAATCGCAACGTTTTGTGATAGATTCGACGGATTATTATAATTTGAGATAACTCCATGCAGATGTCTTCCAAGTTTGGCAGATCGACAAGCAATCGGTGGAGAGTTTAGAGGAAGATCGGAAGAATAAGCGATGGTTCTGCGCGTGTTTATAAACAGAAGAACCTTCATAACAAAACGAATCATCGGGTAAAATACATACGGTTTTTTTTTTAATTATAAGCAGTCTAAAGCAGTTATTTGATTCATTTTATCCAGAAGTACCATAAATGGACATTCGAAAGTTTTTCAAAAGTAAGTATAATATTTTTCAGCATGTAATTAAAAAAAACAAGCAAACAAAACAAAACGAATGTTTTTTCATGCAGCTGAAATAACCACGAATAGAAAAATATGGTTGTATTTCTCGAATTTGAACAACAATTTTAATGTAATTCAATGATACACCGGTTTCATACTACTCAGATACACATGATTGCTACATATACCGTGTTTCGACAGAACGTGTTTCAGTTGGATCATATCAGATAAATCGGTTCAAATTTCAAAACGCAGATGCAGATGTGTATATAAATTATTTTTAAAATATTGAGGAATAGCTGTTGGAACGCATATGAATTTCTTTTCGTCATTGATGAATAAAATTTCTTAAATTATTTACTAACTACTCGTGTGTTGAGAATGCTAGTAGCAACAATTCAGCACAAAAAACACAGCTTGCTTACATTTGTTACTTACGTCGTTTTAAAATGTTATGTTTGATGTTCCTGTTTAGAAAATATCAGATAAAACAATTATACTAAAGGTGAGCAAAGGGGACTCAAACCATAAGCTATAAACCACCAAAACTCAAAATGTATGTTTGTTAAAAGCTAATCACTTATTATTTGAACAACCATTAAACAAATATAATGAAAAGTACATTTTCAGTACAAACTGCAAAAAAATTCGGTGGTTATTCTATACAAAAATCCAACATGACCCGTTAAATGTTTGGCATTCAATGTGGTTTGATTTAAAAACATGGGAAAAATCGAAAGTTTTTAAAATCGTTTTTTTTTATTCCAGAACAAGCCTAGAATTGTTTAGTCTTGTTGCAAGAAACGGACGGGTATTGTCAAATACTTTGAGTGAGAGTAGAGAAGATAATCCACCCGCATTCAGGCGTAATGTCACATAAATGGGGCTCCATTCCCGCTCCATCTGTCGGAACATGAAAATGACCGTACTCTACTGGTCCACCGGGCGTTGTATTGTCCGTTAAGTGTCCGTTAATGTTAATTGTTCAGTATGTGCAACCACTGGTTGGAGACGATGTTATTCTCTCTCTCTCTCTCTCTCTCTCTCTCTCTCTCTCTCTCTCTCTCTCTCTCTCTCTCTAAAAAAAAACAACCCGCCGTAGAATGCCTATCCGGGGTGAAGATGCACAGCGCGCAGTGAAACAAGCGATACGACGCCGGTGGGCACAAAGCTAGAGACGCAAAATTGAGGGAAATGAAGTACGACACAGGCAGGTGCGCGGACCAGGCCAACCCAGCCTGGTTCTCCTTTGTCCTAGCCGCCGACCTAAACCAGCGAACACAACGAAAATGGAGTTGTCAACATGCAAAGCCTTTCCTCAGTGCCGGCTGTTGCCAGTAGATCTGGAAATAATGTTTAATAGTTTCGGCAATGGCTGGCACTGTGTGACACTGGCGTTAGGTAAGTACCTGGTTTTTCAACCGCAATCACATATTCGGTCTCGGTGATCTTTCCAGATCACAGCCAAGCCACAGCAGTTTCCCCAGCCGATTTGCCGACAGTTGTTACCACGCCATACCACTCCCCCACCCGGAGAAAAAACCGGCCAGAACTCGCCCCGGCTCTTGACACAGAATTAGTCGCTACGTACTCACTGATTGAAAATGATGATGATGATGAAGAAGAAATTAAATGAAGTAAAGGAGAGAAAAAAGAAAAAGAAAATGATGAAAAAGAGTAGAAGAAAAGAGAAAATTTGATCTGAAGGAATTGTGAACCACTCTGTATCTCAAAACTCCATTTTTCCAAAACCAATGTAAATTGTCGTAACTGAACAAACAAACAACATTCGCTCAGAAAAATCTGGTAACCTTGATTCTTTCAGAATAACTGTATGCTCTTCACGTAAGGAAAGCGTCCTAAATTCTCTTGAAAATTATTTGCATTGTCCCCATTCAACCCTTCTTCCATTCGAACATGTGCCGTTTCGATGTTTACTCTTCGACATTTTGTCCATTCAACCTTTTGTCCCCCTACTTGTCATTCGACCTCTTGTTCATTTCGACCTTTTGTCATTCGACGTTTTATCATTCGATCTTTTGCCTTTCGACCTTTTGTCATACAATCTTAAGTTTTCAGTAATTGGCACGTTATCTTCCTGTTTCTCAACGTGTGTGGTATTTTAAGCTAAAATTAAGTATTTGGTTCGTCATAGTTGAAGACAGATGTTCGGGATCAAGGGTTAGTGTAAGGTGTTCAGTCCATGATTTGAGGAAATGAAAAAAAAAAAAAAAGATAATAGCGCAAAAACAGAAGTGATTTTGGATCGAAAATTTTAAAGAACTCTGAATATTCCACGCACAGCGAATGGCTTCCGCTCCCCGGGACCCTATTTCAAGTTACGATGCTCAGTTTTTTCCAGAATAATTCTTCACTGCATGGAGCATCATACTACAAAAACTGAGCGTTGTAAGTTATCGTTTACACCATGTTTGGAATAGGGTTCCGGGGGCTGAAACCGTTCCCTACCCTACTTACGACTCCCGTCATAGCTACAAACGCGGCAATCCTGTATGAGACACGGTGTTTGTAGAGTGAATTAGCGATGTTCTAATTTAAATAAGCTCTCAAGGGAAGAACCTCAATGACATCGTTAAAAAATATCGAAGATATATACCCTCCACCCCCCCCCCCCCTCCCCTTGTACGGTGTAAAAAGTGATATGGAAAGCTAACAAGTAGGTTCTACTATGGTAGGCTTGAAATTATATCCTGAAGTTTGATGCAGATTGGATGAGATTGTCTCTAGGTTAAAACATTTCAAATTAATATTATTATTTACACAACATCATTGACATATAAGCTACACATATATATCCACAAAACATATCAAATTTCACCCTCATGATATCAATCGCTTATGATGAGTCCAAGATCAATACTTCTTAACTACCAAACACTTTATAACGTATGAAGTCATCGATGAGTCGCTGGCCTCTCAGAAGTAGATGGCTTATCTTCATTATTCTTTCCTTTGTGCTCGTAATTCAGGAAATGGACTTGGAAAGGGAGATTTCATGCTTATCTACTCTGACCTATGGTTGGAAATTCCCAAATAACTTTCAAGAAACAATCGGAATAAGAGCGAAAAAGAAGTCACATTACAGTTTCCAGTATGCAATTTACGAAATACTTCATTACTAACGCGACGCAGAGCATAAATGGCAACATCTGTTAAAATTATAGAAAATGGAAATTAGTCAATATTATTTCCAACCGATTTTAATGGGCAATGTGGAGATTGTGTAATCAATAAATACAGAACACTTCACGCGACGCATAAAAAATTGCATTTTCAATAATAAAACCAGTTTTTTTTCTCAGCAATTGATGGCAAATTCCATTTTTATTGACATTGAAAGCGTCTCCCATTACGTTAGCAAAATATGTAATTCTCAAATATTCATGTTGACGTTATTAACAGAATTGGTAAGCATGAACAACACCTTAGCAAATAATGCAATGTCGATGTTCTTAATTGATGTTTCTCATTTATCTTCTTTACATTCAATGACTTTGACTTTGCTTTCATTCATCGAATGTTAGATTCATTGAAGTGCATCAATGCTCAGCACTTCAGCCAGCCTCGAGTACCTCTAACCTTAGGTTTCACCTCAATCAAGCGTCACTCGATAACTAATTGCATCCAGACACTTACAAACTGCACTTTTCTATTTAAAAGAAAAAAAAAATAACTAGAAACATCGCCTCCCCGAAAGGGGGTTGAATGAGATCAATTGTCACGTTCCAGCGTATTGCCATGTGCACGATCAATTGGAGCAGAAAACAGCTGATCGACCATTTGTGGGTAGCTTAGAATTCATACGCATGCAAGAAAACGTCAACTCAGGCATTTCTACCGCTACAAGACAGCTGCAACTCGCGCGCACACACACACACACACACAGATCACTTCTGTTGACACCGTCTTTCGAACGTCGAGTTCACGAGCGGTAGCTAAATATATTCTGCCTAGAAGAGAACTGATCTTCACCACTCACGATCATAAATCACAATTTACCGGTCTCTAGAGTGAGCAACACTCAGGAAACCAGCAGAATAAGGAGAACCGCTACTCGGGAGTTCTTTTAGCATCTTACTCGTTTCAAACACGTTTGCCTCTATTACGTGCTCAAATGAGCGATCAGCGTTGAATACACCTGGCTAGCTACTCGAAATTTTTCCTGCGTCAAGTACCACACATGCCGGTACAAAAATCACAATTACGCAAGATCCTTATACTACACACTGACCACCATCTCCAGATTGTAAATACCCATTCGAAAGCGAATCCTACCTAAACTTTTGCGTAAACTGTTCATCGCGCACTGCTCAAATTACGACCTTCTCACAACGAATTTTCTCACTCTCACCTTTCACGATCGTGAAACGCAATACAAAAAAAGAGCGAGCAATCGTCACACTTAGTCGTCGTTGATGCGGTCAATCACACGGGATTGAGGATTTGAAGAGTCTTGGAAATCACACGGCCGAGATAAGTTTGATAGACGCGACTTAGCTCGACTCCACGGTAAACAGTACTGAGCAGGCGACCGGCGTGACAATAACATACTCCACCGTGAGCTGAATTCTGCGCACACCGCTTCGCATCATAGCTCTGCAGCATTGGTGGTCAGGTAAGCGGGTGCTGGTGTGGTTTCGGAGGCAATAGCATATGGCAGGGCCCAGAGCGATATTAAATGTGTATGAAGCGAGTAGTAATGTAGGTAAGTGCGTGCTGTTTTTGCACTGGCTTGGCTCGGCGTACTTTGCCCGATGGGACAGTGGGTGAAGTTGGCTGGCGGTTTTCGGGCATAATATCTAGACAGGGCTTGGTTGGGTACTAACTTGAGACGGGTTGCTTTTCTTAAGTGTCTTAAAACCTTCCCAGGATCGGTTTGACTCACGGAAGGTGTTGAGTAGTTAAAAAAGGACCAGGTCTAGGGATTTATTATGATTTCCTTGATTACTGATCCGAAAACTGTTGATTTACTTCGAATCTTTCTGGTAGGACAGTAAAAATAATTAATTTAAATGCCAAATTTATAAATAGTTGCACAGAAAAAAATAATTAATTTTAACTAGCGCGTAAAATTTCGCCTCGTTTAATTCCAAACCAAGGGAGGCGTAAACAACAAAATTGTTTGCAATCTTTCATGCGCCATATAACAATGTTTGCAATCTTTCATACAACAAGCTAGATTCAGGCGTTATCTGGCTTAAATTTACATGAAATCTTCCATTATTTTCTGCCAAATCTAGCATTCCCTTTATGTGCATTAGAGAACGCAGAAAATTCAATGTTTCTTTTTATCTGTGTGGGATTCATGACAACTCAAATTATCTTACATGTTGCTTAAATCGAGGATTCAACACTATGATTTGTGTGATAATTGCCATAAATATCAAGAATTTAATAATTGGATTGTGCTTCCGATGGTAGAAATACTATGTGAAAAATGTTTCACCCACTATTTATCGGGCAAAAATGGCTGGTGTGTCATAAATTATGTCTTAAATCATCGCATTCCTTGCATGTATGCAGAGTACAACACCAGGGAACAGTGGTATAGATAAGGCGATTACCTCTGTCCACTGTGCCATCAACCCCTCACCGTACTCACTTACTAGGTTTTCTACAAAGCAGTCTCAACCAGTAGGTACAATTATATTTTTATTGTGTGCTCGACTTTGAAAATTTCATGTAGATTTAGATCTTTTTAGATGCACCAAAACGAAACGGCTAATAAGACTTATAAATATTTACGTCCTTCGTGAATTTACAAATTTACAAATACTTTTGTAAATTAAATACTTTTTTTTTAATTTTGAATAATTGAGAAAAACATAGAGTATTAATAAATTTTCTGAGAATACATACACAGATTAAAAGAAACATTGAATGTTCTGCGTTATCTAATGCACATAAAGGGAATGCTAGATTTGGCAGAAAATGATGGGATATTTCATGTAAATTCAAGCCAGATATAGCTGAATCTAGCCTGTTGTATGAGAGATTGCAAATAATTTTGTTGTTTACGCCTCTTTTGGCTTGGATTCAAACGAGGGGATATTTTACGCGCTTGTTAATATTAATTATTTTTTTCTGTGTAGAGAGATCAATTGGTTTTGTACCCAGAAAAATATTTTGAATTTTAACAGACGCCTAAAATTTTCCCTCGTACGACCAAAGCAAGCGTAAACAAAGGAATTGGATGCAATTTTTCATACAACAGATCTGATTCAGACAGCATCTGGCTTAAATGGATATGAAAAATCTCATGAATTCACGCTAATTCTAGCATTTCATTTATGTGTATTGGTTAACGCAGAAAATTACATGTTTCTTTCAAACAGTGCACCACTTCGTGTGTTGTCAAAGATGCTCAAAGGATGAGTGTGTTGTTTGGATAGTCTAGACCCGGAGAGCATTTTTGGCATAATCAAAATACGTCAAGCGTTAACTTTTCAGTTTGAAGTCATGTAGGGGAACTGCCCCCATATTAATCTCATTGTTCCTATATTCATCCTACGATGAATCAAACAATTGGGCAGTTGAAGGATTAGTTAGTAATGTTTGTTGTAGTTATTTAACGTAAGCAAACATAATTAGAAAACGAAACCGATCATTCAACTGCCCAATTCTTTGATTCATCGTAGGGTGAATATAGGAATAATGAGATTAATATGGGGGCAGTTTCCCTAATTAAAATTGTTTAGTCACATAAACTTACATGACGTGACATATTTTTCAGCTGATGATGTCATATTGAATCACAGGACGTTATTTTACATCACATTATATTGAGTATTAGCATTAGCATTAGCATTAGCATGAGTGTGATTAACCGTTCGAGGTTGCTACTTGCTGTAATTACACAGAGAACCAACATATGATGGGACTAACATACATTATCAAGTGGTAAAAAACTGGTGATCATAAATTAGGGCAATACCTTCATCACCCCACCCGAATGGAGGTCTAATAAGGAAAAGGTATGAATGTGTTGACGTTATACTCGCTTTGTTCGAAGTAGAGAAATTCTCTGCACCTCTACGAGAAATTACTGGGATGTTGGATAAAATGTTCGGGTTGGTAGTATGGTTCGTTTTGATAAACGATACGAAAAATGCTTTACAGAATTGTTTTTTGAAAATAACATGAACTAACCGGAGGAGCAATCACTGAAAACCCGTCGATATAATTGATTGTCGAACGTGTTTTTCAATAAACAATACCGTAAATAGCAAAAACACTGACTTCATGTATCACATTTAAAATAATCTTCTTGCTTGAATTCATATTTGCAATCGATAATATAGAATTATACGAAACGCTCTTATTTTTCCATCTTGATCTCTATCTGAAGTCCAACCAGAATGTTGCTCTCTCCGGTGTTCGAGACAACAATCTTTTGCAACTTACAATAGTCCCTAAATTGGAGTGGAGGTGGAAGACGGAACGTGGAGGAGGCGAATGAACCACGAATTGCATCAGTTGCTGGGAGAACCTCCCATAGTCTAAAATCGGTCGACTACGATGGGCTGGGTAAGAATGTTGGACGACTGCCCAGTTAAAGGGGCTTATTACGGTTTTCACTTCACGGGGAAAACAAAGTGTAAACAAAAACCTTATTACGAATGTCACCCAAGTGAAAACAATATGGAAGAGTTCATCGGAGGTGACGATTCGAATGAACTCGGTGTTATTATGGTTGCCACGGCACCATCACGCCACCGAAAAAAGTGACGCAAACCGTAGATTTACTGAGGGCTACTACGATTTTCACTTCCACCTCACGGAGTTCATTTTTGATCACGGTGGTTCTAGTAATAGCATAAACAAAGTGAGGTGATGTGTAAGTGAAGTGAAAGGAATAGTGAAGGTGACAACCGTAATAAGGAGTGTATCGAAAATAAGCTATCCACAAACTTTCTTTCAAATTATGTTGAAAACCGATATTTTATTCATACAAAAAATTTATCCTTTATTGTACGAGGTTAAACTTGAACATAATGAAGACCGGATGAAATTTAAGTTATTCCTTCACGAATTTTCGAACTTTGGATCGAATGCTCTTCATCAAGTTACGGACAAGTGTTGCAGCGCATTTTTTGGACGCTTGAGCCCAAATTTTTTTGAACTCCTGCATGTTCCCAGCTGCCTTACCAGTCTTCTTGAAGACCCTCTTCACGATTGCCCAGTAACGTTCGATGGGTCGAAGCTGAGGGCAATTTGGTGGATTGATATTTTTCTCAACGAAATCTATACCCTTTTCCGCAAGCCAATTGAGAGTGGTTTTGGCATAGTGAGCCGACGCTAAATCCGGCCAAAACAGTGGAGGTGTACTATGCTTCTTATATAAAGGCAACAATCTCTTCTGGAGACACTCAGATCGAACGATTTCCGCATTTATAGTTCCGGTAGTGTAAAAAATGGTTGACTTCAAACAACAAGAACATATTGCTTGCCATACCAGTACCTTTCGACCGAATTTCTCCACTTTAATCGACCTGTCTGCATCGCTCACATCCTCCCCAACGACGGCAGTAAAGTATTGTGGACCTGGAAGGGTTTTTGAGTCCTCCTTTACATAGGTCGCATCGTCCATCAAAACGCATGCATCCGGACGCTGCAAAAGACGCGAATACAATTTCCGGGCCCTTGTTGCTGCTCGCTTCTTCTGTTCTGCACTATGTTTCGAGATTTTCTGCTTCTTGTAGGTCTTCAGGTGGTTTCGCCTCTTGATACGCTGGATCATTCCGACACTCGTTCCTGCTTTTTTGGCCAAATCACGTATTGACATTGATTTGTTCTTCATGATTAGAGATACCACTTTCTGCTCCAGTTTCGGGTTGGAAGAACCGGGTTTTCTGCCTCTTCCTGGTAGCTCATCCAAAGAATAGTGTTCCTCAAACTTATTAATGATGGTTTTAACACTCGTATGATGAATTCCAAACCGCTTCGCCAATTTTCGCATAGTAATACTCTTCTCACTTAGCCATGTGTCCAGAACCTTAATTTTCACTTCCTTTAAAATACGCAACATTTTGAAAACACAGAACTTGAACCGCACAAACAAGTAAACAAAAGAAAGCTGACAGTCAAACGCACAGCATGCAGTGTTCAGAGCATAAAAACCATCACAAATACATGCGTACAACGCAAATGTATGTGGATAGCATATATCCGATACACTCCTTAAGCCCCAAAATGATTCTCGAAAACAAACCGAAGGGTACAAGAAGAAGAGGCGCGCAAAGAGGAGGGGGGATCGAAAAAAGATAAGGGACCCGCGGGCCCGCCGCCGGGGGGGGGGGGGGGGGGTAGGGGGGTTGGAAATTTTTTGTTGGGGGAGGGGCCGCGGTGTTTTTGTTTTTTTGGTATAAATTGTTTTTTTTTTATTAATAAAAAAAAAAAAAAAAAAATATTTTTTTTTTTTTTTTTTTTTTTTCTTATAATTTCATTATTTTTTTTTTATTTTTTTTTTATTTTTTTTAGATCACCAGCAAACTTCTATTGAAAATAATGGGGCTAAATTTGTTACATCAAAGTCGTCATTATTTTTCATTCAAACTGTTTTGATTATCTTTGTTTGCTGATTACTCTCCATTAAGTTGGTTGTAAGGATACGAGCAGATAAAAATTTAAATATAAGTATCGCTTTAAACCAACGGTAAGGATGCCAGAGGTGGAGACAAGATTTCAATAAGGCTTGAAAGCCGATTTATACTGACAGTAAATATGATAATGGGGTTTTTTTTTGTTGGGGCGTAGAACCACTGCGTCCACTGAGTTGAACTTTTGTGGTGGGTATGATGATGAGGTGTGGTATGATAATGGGGTCACTCACAAAGTGTGATGGTGGTTTTTGATTCGTAAAACAAGGTATATTTAATAATGTTTGAGAGTCGGTTTGGCCGATTTAAGTCAACAGTATTCATTGGAAAGGTAATGGAAAGGGATGTTCATTGAAAAGGTAATTGAAAAATGTTAGAGAGCCAATTTGGACCAACTTAAACCTACAGAAAAATAACCTTTTAGGGCCACTCATCAAGTGTGATGGTAGCTTTTTATATTGAAAAGACAAGGTTATTTTTGATCATGTTTGGGAGCCGATTTGATTCAATTTATATCAACAGTAAGGATGCTGCTGGGGCCTCGCACAAAGTATGATGGTGAATACCTATTAGGCAGTCAAGTTAGTTAAAAACACGGTTAAGAGCCAACTTGAACCTATTTTATTTTAACAGCAAGGATGCTGTTAAAATTGGTCCATGGAGCCATTCACAAGGTGAATATCGATATACAATCGATTTACAAAATTGTAGATTTACTTAAGGTAAGCAAGCAACTTCGAAGATGACCTAATCGGGCAACAACAAAGGACTATCCAGCTGACGTTCCGAACTCCATAAAAAGATGAATCAACCCAACCGCACTTGCAAGAAAAATTTAGGCAGTCTCTAAAAAAATTGAACAATGAGCCATACTCCAGACCTCCAACTGATTTTAACCCAACAACCCCCCCCCCCCCCCCCCCCCACGCACAACAGTCTGATCACTTGGCGGTCTTTAAAGGTATCTCTCATTGTAAAATCTCCCATAAAAAAGCAACAGCGACCTATCTTTAGAGGTTACTGGTGTCTTCTGGACATTTGTGTACGTAAAAGTAAGCCCTCCCATAGAAAAACCCAAACAAACACGAAAATACTCCATACAACAATTACTTTGTATTGTGTCAATCAAAACCCACACCAGGAATACATTCCTAGTGTATAAATTCGCTCTCTTAGGCATAATTTTTTTATACAAACAATTTGGTACTTAATAACAAGGAAATGATTATTCAATTCAATCACATTGGATGAATGACCTGGAAGACCAAGAGACACTATGAGATAATCTTGGGATATTATCTGTCATCCAAACTGTAATGGAGTTCAGGACTTGAGATCTATTCGAACTATTCTGGAGTACAACACTTAAGATCTTCAGTTTGTAATTGTAACTTTTTGGACTTTACAAAGTACAACAGACGTGTCTAAACCTCGGTCGGCGTGCGTGGTGGCTCTAGCGTGTAAAGGATGGTTTAATGAATATGTTTGAATATGTATTTTAACTGTGTATAGCCCAAAATCCACTGTTACAATTGTAGACCTTAACTTTTGAAGGGCACTTTGGATGATGTGAAACTAACAAAGTAATTCTATGATGTATGGGCTTTGTATAGCCCAAAAGGCTACGGTTACTACTGTATATCTTAAGTGCAGAACTCAAGGTCAGTTTTTATGAACTTGAACACCCCAAGATAATCTGATATTGATTGGTGGCCTTACAGAAGATTCACTGAATGTGTTTGAGTGCATATCGTCACCTTTCATAGGTTTTAAAGCTACTGTTACGACTGGAGATTCTAATTTCTAATCTCAAGGCTTGTTTTGCTGCCCTAAAACATCCCAAGATATCTCGTTATATCTGTTGACCTTCCAGAAGACTCACTTAATTTGGTTAAGAAAATATTTTTACTTTGTTTAGTCCAGAAATCTACAGCTAGATTTCAAATTTTGAACGACAGGATTGTTTGGATAACCTTGAACATCCGAAGATTATCTCATAATGTATGTTAATTTTCCAAGTTATTCAATGAGTTGAATATGTTTGAATATTTATTGTAACTTTGTATTGCTTAAAGTATTACTGTTACAACTGTTAATCTTAAGTTCTGAACGCTAGGACAGTTTGGATGACCTAGACTATCTCCAGATTATCTTCTTATGTATTTTTAGGATGGAAAATATTCACGGAATATGCTTGAATACGTGACGTATCTTTGCATAGCCCAAAAACCAACTGGTACTACCGTAGATTTTAAGTTCTGAACTTCAGGACAGTTTTGATTACCTTAAGAATCCAGTAAGTTATAAAATAATAACCGCTGACCTTCCAAAAGATTCATTAAATATGTTTGAATACATATCGTTACCTTATATAGCCAATAAAACTACTGTTACAACTGTAGATCTTATGTTTTGAACTTAAGGACAGTTTGGATGACCTTGAATATCCCAAGAATGCATTATGTCTGTTGACCTTCCACACTATTTAATGAATATTGTTAAATACATATTGTCCCTTTGCATACACCAAAGGTAGGTTTACTGTTACAACAGTAGATCTTAGGTTCTGAACTCAAGGAAAGTTTGGATGACCTAGATCATCCCAGTTTATCTCATAATGTACGTTCATAAATATTCACTGAATATGGTTCAATACGTAATACGTATCTCATGTTCTGGATGCAAGGACAATTTGGATGACCTAGAACATCACAAAATAATCAAATGATGACTGTTGACCTTTCCAAATGTTCATACAAGATGTTTGAATATAAATCGAAACCTTATAAAGCCTTAAAAGCTACTGTAGATCTGAAGTTCTGAACTCAAGTACATTTTGGATAACCTGGAACATCCTAGAAAGGTACAAAAATGTTTAAAGTTCATCAACTTGAATTTAATAATACGTACACATAGGCACCATTTTCTAAAACAACGCTTTACACTATTAATATTTTTTTTTTTCTGAACTTCTCCATAATCAGGATGTTCTAAATCGTCAATTAGGCCTCAAACTCATATGTTTATTTTTATTTTTTACAGATAGAAAAATTGATGTAGAACACACTTGCCGAAGACAATGTACACTTTCATTCAGTCTTTGATTTTATGCAGTCAATTTTCTTTTGGGGTCATATATGACCTGAAGGAGTTAAAATGACAAACAAGAACCCCCTGAAAACAAAAACTCGTAAACTCAGCGAAACTTTCAACTACTCTAATATTTAACAGTTCCTTACTAAACCATTTCGACAGTTAACATTAACATTAACTTCGCGAAAAAAAATTCCAAGAAAATTTTCACGACAATTTAGGAGCGCGGCCGGTCCGGTCTCTATTTTACATCACGTTGTGTTTCATTTAAGTGATTGCAATTAGTTTTTAATATGCATAAACTTACATACAAAATCCCGTCATTTGTTGAATTACATGACACGAAATTTTAATCTTTATCGATTCCAGCTCATGTTAGATATAACAGACATGACCTAGACGATTTTTCACTTAAATTTACATGAAATATCGCTTGAATTTATGCTAAATCTAGCTTTCCAAATACGTGCATTAGAAATCGGAGAATATTCCCACCACCATCAATATGGCATATTGTGCTTAAGGCTAATGGTTTCATTAGAAAACTAGGAAAATTTTAGCACGAGCATGAGCATGATTGACCGCCCACGGATGCTACTCCGTTATTACCAGATCAGCTGTATTTACAAAAAGAACCAATACATGATGTATGGGACTAACATACATCCTCAATATGTAAAAACTGGTGACCCATTATGAATCAATACCGGCGCCAGCCGTGCTGGTCGAGTAGGGAATGAGAAGGAACGTGTTGACATGATACTCGCTTTGAAGGAAGCCGAGAATCCTTTGCACTTCCACGAGAATGTTGCACTGCACCCCGAATAGTCCGGCATGACCTAATCACCGTAAACTCATAAATAATGGTGATCGCTTTGTCTGCCTGTGTAGGTAATAGTTAGGCATGAGCAGCTGCATCCCCTCTTTGTGGATATCCTGCAAATAGAGATAAGACAAGTTGGGCCGCCCCTCCGATTGGAGGCCCATCATAGAATTAGTAACTGATTTTGATTCTATTGGTTCCTACGCTTATTAATTTGGTATCAACCGGGGGAGACTTGGTCTTATACCCAATGCTTTCCTTATCTCCAATCCGTCCAACTACTTGCAATATTTTGTGATATAGTGGGCAGAATATTACAATTAGAGATAATTCTATGCAGTCGGTTTACCAAAATTTGGCAGATCGCCAGTTAATGGGTGGGTGACTGACCACCAGGTACATGGTAAGATGCTTGGAAGCGGACCGGAAGTGTGAATGAGCAAACTCAAAACTAGGAAAATTTCAACTAAAGCTTTACTTGATAGCCTTGAAAAAATAACAAATAAAAAAGAAAACACTGAAACAATTTTTCATATTATCACTAGTAAACGCGAGCGAATTCTTTTGAATTTCACTTGAAAAAGCTTATCCCTCGACAGATAGGCCTATTTTGTCTGTGACTTACAGACTTCTTTAGTGTCTAGTTCTCGACTTGAACTCGACTGATAAGCCGTTGTTAAATTTAACACCCTTAAGAGGCCGACAGGAAACATGTTTACCCACGAAACTAAAATGACTATTACTATGGAAATATTCAACTGATTTGGAAGCTTTTTGTAGCTTTGATTTCAGCAACTTAATCACTTTCTCTCTCTTTCATGAAAGCTTGCCATAGTTATTGGACCATCCGTTCACATGGTTTCAGATTGGTCAGCTCAGAGTAGGTTCCCATGAGGTCATGGCGAATCACAAGTCCACTTTAACTTTTATGAAAACTTAGCATCTGCAGCGGGTCTCTATAACACATGCAACAAAAATCTTGAGAAAAACTCATAAGTTTGCCGTGCTTCCGGCCCTCTGTGGCATCATGGGAACATACTCTGGACTGGCCAATCCGAAGCCAAGTGAAAGGATGGTCCACTAACTACTTCTTCTGGAACGATTTTAAAAATTTCGACACGCATATTCCCGGGGTTCAATGCAAATAATTTTCTGGACATTCGTGACCCCATGGGTACCTGCCCCGGAGTAACCGTTCCAGGATCAGGTCGCCGGATTGTCTTATAGCAATCACACACATTCGTGTGTATTCATTCCACGACATTTACTATCATTACTGCTGATTTTGTATGATAAATCTTTTATGGAAAACGGTTCCGGAAATCCGGTTTTTCCGGAATCGGATGCTTTCCATCGATCCATCGGTTGTTGTTGAGCTCCTGAATCCAAAGCTGCTACAATATTCCAAATTGGTTGGATATTTCCTTAGAAATGATCATTTTAGTTTCGTGGGAAAAAAAGTTCCCTGTCTGCGTTTTACGTGTTACCGAGATATGAGATGTCACAAAGTTTCAATATCCTACTAAGGAAACATAATGAAATATAATATTTTGAAATCGTAAAAAAGCAATTTTGTTCCCTGTTGGATACATAACGGTTAAAGGAATTTGCTGGCGTTTACAAGTGATAGATTAAAAGTGTTTCAGTTTTTATTTGTTATTTACTTAAATTTTACTAGTTTTCTTACAATAATCGTTCTACTAATACACTCATTAGAGTGTTAATGAAAACAGTGTTAAATTACAGAACAGTGTTTTTTGAAACAGTGCTCTCAATAAAAGTGTTTTTATAAAAAGTTAAGTAACGTCTTTATGTTGTATGGACGCCATCGTTATAACCATACAATCTTTTACTGGCATGGCGTGAAAGTTGTTATTCGAATTGACCGTATCGAATATAGCATTACAATATTTTAACGTGCATTATTCCTAGTGAATTTATGCGTAACCTCCATTATGCCTAATGGCCATATACCTATCGCACGTATGCATAACGGGGTACACTATTTTTAATCCAATTTTTTCTAATTACCTATGTGCAGAATCCACGACAACCACGTAGAGTGATGAACGCAATCATGTGAACCAGACAAGCATAAAGCTGACGAACGGAGGTAAATCAACAACGTTGACCTTTTTGAAGCAAATTTTGCTAGCCGGACGCTTCGCGGAGATGAAAATATAGCGTTTATTTTTGAGTTCGATTGCTAAATATTTAGCCCGTTATTGAGTATGAGCTTCACATCAAAAACGCTACTAGAAAGTTTCTTATCTTGGCATCGATAAAATCCACCGCACCCAGCGATACCGTACGGTATGAATTGCATGGCTCTAAATGATAGTGAAACGATCGGTCACAAAGTTTAATATGTTTACTTTATTCAGTATTCAGCTGAATATTTGCACGGTCAGATCTTTATCAAGCGGCTTCCACTTTGATGGCAGGTCTTATCTCATGCCTCCCGGTAGGCGATAAAATCACTGTCATATCCCTTTCTAGATTATTATATAACGTAATTGTTTGTTTTACTGATAATTATGAATATCCAAGTGACGTAGCCACCAAGCTACTAAGATAAATATGATTTAAACAATGGTATTGCTTGGCTGACCGATAACGTAATCAATAATAAAATATTTAGCGATACCAATTATATATTGATGATAATTCATACGACCTTCAGTTTTTCGTTACCAACTGGATCAGATTTATCGAGTTATGAGCGATTTAAAAGGTTCCTGATTTTGTCAATTCGTAAAAAAACGTGTTGATTCAAAATTTGTCCTAGATCGCGAATTAACATTTACATCTTTAGTTTGTAGTTTTGGAGCAAGGTTGTCTTCTATGAAATTTTAATTATTAGGTGCGCAACTAAGTTCCCGCTGTTTAGCAATAGATGGCGCCAGTAGTAAGCGCTGGTCGAATGTTGTACATCTCAAACGTCATAAACCAAGCTCAGACATATGGTAAACAAACCACTTTGCCAAATCAGTGATTTTGGTTTAGTGTTATATATTTTGGTTGTTTGAAGATGTCTGATTTCGTGCCAAATAATCGTCATTCTTTCATTCGAAGAAAACGGCGGCTGAAGCACATCGAGAGCTCCAAAAAGTTTACGGCGATGCTGCTCTGAGGGAAACAACGTGTCGTGATTGGTTTCGTCGCTTCAAAAACAGTGATTTCAGTGTTGATGATCGTCCGCGTGAAGGAAGGCCAAAAAACTTCGAAGACTCTGAATTGGAGGCATTGCTCGATGAGGATCCGTGTCAAACGCAAGAAGAGCTTGGTTCAGGATTAGGAGTTTCCCGCCAAGCCGTTTCTAAGAGATTGCATGCTTTGGGAATGATTCAAAAGCAAGGAACTTGGGTTCCTTACGATTTGAAGCCAAGAGATGTTGAACGTCGTTTTTTCGTCTGTGAACAACTGCTCCAGCGGCAAAAAAAAGGACGAGTTTTCTACATCGCATTGTGACGGGTGACGAAAAATGGATTCATTACAGTAACCCAAAACGGAAACATTCATGGGGACTGCCCGGGCATGCTTCAACATCGTCGCCTAGGCCGAATATTCACGCTGCGAAGGTTATGCTGTGTATTTGGTGGGACCAAGTTGGTGTTATTTATTATGAGCTGTTGAAACCAAACGAAACCTTACCGGGGAACGGTATCGAACTCAATTGATGCGATTGAGCCGAGCACTGCACGAAAAACGGCCACAATACGAGCACAGATACGAAAAAGTGATTCTTCAGCACGTTGCGAAACCCGTGAAAACCTACTTGGAAACGTTCAAATGGGAAGTCCGACCCCACCCGCCATATTCTCCTGATATTGCACCGTCCGATTATTACTTGTTCCGTTCGATGGCACATGGTCTCACTGGTCAGCAATTCCACTCATATGATGACATCTCAAAATGGCTTGATTCTTGGATAGCATCAAAAGACGAACAGTTCTATCGAAATGGTATTCACGTTCTACCAGAAAGATGGGAAAAAGTCGTAGCTAGTGATGGGCAATACTTTGAATAATTCGTTTGTAACCTTTGTTTTCAAAATAAAGTTCTTTTTTCACCAAAAAACAGCGAGAACTTAGTTGCGCACCTAATAATTTATTTATTTCAAAACTATTTCTGTTTCGTTTCGTTACAATCACCTGAAGATTTCAAACTCCAATACGTCAATTATAACTGAATTTCATGGAAAATTATTAGTTTAATTACAGGGGATTTTTTATACTATCCTTAAAATTTGGACCGAAGGGTGTCAGATTTTTCCACGAGTAGAGTTTATGAGTTAAATAACAGAAAAAATCAACCTGGGTTGCCAGTTTTCCCAGAAAGCGCAAACTGAAGCTATTCAATTTTGTCGGACATTAACTATTTTAAAAAATTGTAGCTCAAGAACAAATCATCGTAGGACAAAACTTTGGTACAGAAATTTGTAGCCGAAAATTTTCAAGAGTTTGAAAAAAACATTCCATGTGGGATACTTAAGCACAAGAGAATTGTTGACGATTAATATAAAACCACAATTTCAAGATACATTTTTTACGTCTATCAAGGGATCAAGAGCAACCCCACATTGCAGGGGTCGTAAAGTTCTCTTTCTCTCTCTTAATTATCTGTTCGACTACCATTCCTTCTCACTACCCTACAGTTGCAAAGACGTGGTCACAGAGGAACATATTTTCGTCCGAAAACAGTATTTTACAATCATCGTTCCGCTTGAGCAGATTCCGACATTTTTCGACTATTGCAATCTTATGCTCTTTAGTCAAGCTATGGACCCATTGTTTTCTGTATGTATTCAGTCCAAAGTCGTCTTTCAAAATACAAATGATCGTTGACTGCAACATTCCTAGCTCTTTGGCCATCTTTCGGTCAGACTTAATAGGATTCCGCCGAATTCGCTCTATTGCTCGTTTGATGGATTCTAGTTACCTGACAGTGCGTTTACGATCAGTTCTCGGATGTATTTTCCTAGAACCGGTTTCTTTGTAGCGGTAGGTGGTGAGAAAAAGGAATCTTTCGTTTATTTCGAGCGATTTCAATTACTTGATAACAACACACGGTCTAAACTATTTCAAAATCAGACTTATTTCGAGCTCCCTTTCCACGTCCATGATTATCACGAGTCTCAAACGAATGAAAGTTCAAAACAAACTTGCAAACCGTGTTGACATTTGAATACACTCTAAAATAAAAATGTGCAAACATGTCTCTGATCAACACAGCCAAAGTTACACTAGTTTAAAAAAACACTGACAGGAATTACCACTCACCCTGTACAGGGTGCGGAAGAAAATAATGCGAAAATTTGTTCTATTTCTTTCAAATCCCATGTTCAACTAATTCAAGCAATAATATCAACATTTTGGAGTGCAGTTATAGGGTGCGGCAGAAAATTATGCGAAAATGTTCAAACTTGAGTATTGGGTTAATTCGTGTAGCTAGTGACTAATTTCTGCCGAATGTGTATTTGTTTATGTTTACTTTCAAGTGCTGCATCCAAACGTTCTATTTGTTTTATTGCAAATTCGTCAAAATGTTCGCGAAAGAAGTGATCACCAGTTTGTTGCTCGCCCAGAAGAAGCCGAAAGAGATTGCCAACGTGGTAGGGTGCCATTTGGCAACAGTTTACCGCATAAAAAATTCCCTGCAGGATGGTCCTAAGCAGCGGAAGCCGGGAAGCGGACGTCCGCGCTTTGCACGCACGCCGAACGTGATCATATCGGTCCGTGCAAAAATTGCTCGCAGCACGGTGCGTTCCATAAGAAAACTTGCAAAGGAAGCCAATATTTCGGAGAAATCCATGCGGAGAATCATCAAAGAAGACCTGCATGCATCTTCCAGAGCCAGAGTGAAACGCCACTTGATTACGGACCGGGTCAAGGAACTACGAGTGACTCGTTCCAAGAGATTGCTTTCCTTGTTGAAGAAGGAAAAAATGATAATCCTGTTCTCCGACGAAAAGCTTTTCAGCATCGATGCTGTGGCCAACAGCCGCACGGACCGGTTCATTTCACCGAAGAAAATAGAGAACGTTCCGGAAAAAGTGAAATTCAAATTTTAAACCAAACATCCGGCTGGTGTCATGATGTTTGGCTTGGTGGCGTCCAACGGTTTGAAAATACCGCCTGTTTTCATTGATGCTGGAGTTAAAATCAATACCGAAGTGTATATCGGTATTTTAAAGGACCAAGTGCTTCCCTGGGTGAAGGCCAACTTCTCCGAGGACCAAAACGTTGTCCTACAGCAGGATGGAGCGCCGTGTCACACGTCCAATCGAACCCAACAATGGTTGAACGATAACATGAAGTTTTGGCCGATGGATTTGTGGCCCCCTAGCAGTCCAGATCTTAATCCGTTGGATTATTCGATTTGGGCATATGTTGAAGCACGAGCCTGCAAAACATCACATCCTAGTGTGAAAACCCTGAAGTCAACCATAACACGCACATGGCAGTCAATGTCAGAGGACTACGTCCGAAAGGTATGCTCTGGCTTCCGGCGTCAGATCGAGGATGGTTTTAATAAAATGGAGGACCATTGAATAAATTTGTTTAAAAGGACGTTATGAAGATAACTTGAATTAGTTGAAAATGGGATTTGAAAGAAATAGAACAAATTTTCGCATTATTTTCTGCCGCAACCTGTATCCACTTGGTGACCATATTCCCCACTGACGGGAACTCCCACTCACCCTGTAAATGTTATTTTTAGTGTGGACTTCAAACAGGCTCCCGGAGAAATGTCCCCAACAAATTAAAGTTGGTTTTCGCTGATAATTTGGCTCGGAAACTGATGGTCTGGTAAAGAATTTGCAGCTGCGAACTGAAAACCAAGTTTTTTATGACCAACGCAACGATGGGCTTGAAGCTGTATACGTAAAAGTACCTGGAGAAATGTTTACTTCACCCAAAATAGTAATAATAAAAAGAAAGATTATAAAGCAATTTCACATGATATTGCTTAATTTCTCGCTATGGACCGTAACTTACAGAAAAAATGCAATATTGGTAGTGAGTAAAAATGCAACACATCAATTTGCTTTGAAAAATTCAATGTGTGCGTGAGGTTATGCGGTGTTTTAGTTGATGAGACATCGTGAGTGTGAGATTGGATTCCGAAAGTCCGGTGGCTCAAAATAAAACGATCTAGATTCGTACTTGAGACCGACAGTTAATAATAACCAATCAGCCACTTTGACAGGATGAAAAATTTGGAATAAAGCCCCTACTTCCAGGCACTCAGTGGTGCAGCAATGAAGGTAAATGAAAATATGTTCCACCAATCTGTGGAAAATGTCGGTAGCACATGCTTGCTTGGCTTCGTTTATTTCATAAAACGCTTTGTGGGTCGAGAAGGGTAAACCACTTACCACTTAAACTTGCTTGTTTAACTTTGTACAATTCAGTGAACTTTTATGTGTATGATTTGATTACAGCATTTTAGTCATTATTATCATCAATTAAATTAATCTAAAAACCATGCCTTAGCCAAACAATTCAATTTGAAGTAGATAAATTATTCTTTGGCTGAGTTTTTCTGTGATCTGTTGAAGTCAATTTCTATAGTCGTTAAAAGTTGAAAATGGATCAAAGGCCATACTTTCAAATAAGTCCGTAGGCTAGGTATGTTTATAAGCTAATGGTATTTTACATAGAGACTTTTGAGTTATTAGCCATGAGATTATTGTTAACAAATAGGATAGTCTAATGTTTATTTTTTATTAGAATTGGAAAATTGTTCGCTATCAATATAATACTCGTTCAACAGAATTCCAAATGTCGGTAAAATCAATTGGTTTCTCAAATACCCATATTTGGTGAACATTCCTACTACTCAAAATATTTCTTTGCTTTGTTGTCACATAGGGGTTAGACACATTGAAAAGGAAGATATGTGTATGGATCAAATCATAGTACACATTGGATAACCTTGGTGACATTTTCACTTTTTGACCAAAATTTCAGATTAAATGATACATTAGGTCATTAAAACTTTGAGGGTTTGTCTTTGTTAGCTTTTCATTTGTATCTTTTTGGCCATTTAAAAGTATCAGCAGTTTTCGAAACGCATCCCTAATATTAAGTACCATAACACATCAATAAATGGTTTATAGCAAAGTTATTACAGAAAGAGGAAAACAGGGGTTCAATCGGTACCGTTTTTAACGACTTTTGCTATAATAGTAAAATGTAACTAACTCACTTTATCAAACGCAATACTCGTTTCCCCATAAACGACAAAATTTCACAGAGAAAACTTGATACTTACTTAAACCCGTTGCGTTGGACATGATGGTCTGTTGAACAGTCTTTATCCAGCTGAGAAAATCCCTCACGAAGTACATTCACCGCATGCACCACAGCAAAATGACGCGTTGTCTCCGGGGCCGTACGATCCGAACTGAGTGCCAAGGTTTTCACTTTCAATACCGAAACACTTTTGCGACCAGACTAGAGAACTGACTTATCATTCACTTTGAATCCGTTAGTAGAGAGTTCCCTTCCTTTATCACATTTATTGCACTTGATTTGCTTTCCCAGGGGCCCGCGTGATGCTTAAGCTTCCAGAATTAGCAGGGATTTTTTACATTCTTCAAGCACTTCACGAAAAAAAAAATCGCACTTCTCACTTTCTGCGATAACACGTTGGGTGATGCTTTTTTTTTGTTGTTGTCGACGTTCTTCTTCACCTCATTTTTAGCATTCGCATTTCTATTTTGATTTTACACTGTCGTTACTCGGGCTGGGCTGATAAAAAAGCAAGCAACATTATTGGAACATTCACACTCCGACTAGCTTCGTGCATTTGAGGCACTGTCAAAGTAGGAACTGCAATAAAGAGTTCGAAGGCCTACTTTGTTGTTTGCTTCGGAGGGCGGTTTGCTAGCTATTGAGCCGATTGATCGCGACAAAGAGGATCGTTCCTGAGCGAGAGCAGAAAAATTGCACGCAGTAGGCCTGTCCTATCCTATCGCTGTGGCGCTTTGTTTGCAATTGAGCAGAACTATCGCGTGCCATGG
Source organism: Aedes koreicus (assembly GCA_024533555.2). Classification (NCBI taxonomy): domain Eukaryota; kingdom Metazoa; phylum Arthropoda; class Insecta; order Diptera; family Culicidae; genus Aedes; species Aedes koreicus. The sequence goes on from JAHHFK020004455.1 coordinate 402,262, forward strand.
AGAGTAATGATCGTCGCCGTTGTTGAGAGGTTTTTTTTCGCGACTCAACTGTGATCGTTTGTTGTTCATGCTACAATGAGCTGGAGGTTGGATCAATCGATACTACCCCATGTGCAATGGTGATTAGATGTCCAAGAAAGAATGTAATTAATTCATTGCCAAAAGTACTAGTACTATCTCACGATTCATCTCACGTCCCACCTGTCATCTGAATGATCAAGCAGCTAGCGCTCACAAACAAATCACTTGACATACGCCCAAATACGATTTGATCCCTAAAAATAAGCATTTTTTACCCCAAGTACCAACTTTGGTCAATCGTCAAAGTGATGATTAAACACTTTGGAGCCACTCACTGGACACGGCAGAAGTCCACCTCAAGGTTACCGTGCGTCATTGCATGATTGTCTATTATTGTCAATTCGCTATACACGACACGGTATATTCTTGTTTCCATATCGTGAGCGCTTCACTATTTCAAATTCCCTGAATTATTCACACCGCCAGCACTCAGCACCTGTCCGCAGGCGATCCGGTTCTCAGCAACGCTATCGATTGAACTTCACCATTCAGTAATTGGAAGACTGTTATACGACGAGCTCTACGTTATGACGGTTAAGGAAACTAATTCATATTTAAACGACTTTTTCCTTCGAGCAAGAAAATCACCTGATTGACGACATGAGGCAACTGCTTACTGTTTAATCATTGGCTTTCTCTTTTTCCCGGCATTGGGTCGGTAAAATGTCCAAGCCGCAAACAAATGATGCCAAGTGATTCACGTCTCGAATGATCAGCTGTTGGATGCGTAACCAACGAATGGAACGAGACTAATCATCATTGGCTATTGATAGGAGAGGGATGGAAATTTTGGATAGCAAAAAAGGTGGCTGAAGGCTTCCATGATGCCCCACAAGAAACTAGTTAAGATGGATGAGAAGGCAAGTAGGTGCAAAAAATAGCCCCGAAAAAAAAAACATAAATGGTGAATAGAATAATCGCCATTTTTTGTGAAGTTATTTGCACGCTATCGAATATTGAAGGTTAATGCGTGAATGGGCAAAATTTGCCCTGAAGACAGTTGATATGTTCGAGCTATCAGCTTAAAGAGTCCTGTGCACACATTTTGAATTAACAATTTCATAACAATTCATTTTAGGTTCTCTGGCAGTTTTGTAGGCCATGATTTTGATTGGTAAAAAGCTGTAGGGACGAGATAATGTTAAATGTTACTGGATGACTCACATTAAAAAAAATAATTCAGCCTGATAATGCATTGCTACTCAATACTATCATAGATTTTTGAACTACACTGAAAATATTTTTTTCGTAAATTCGCTTACGCTCGTTTTATATAGTTTTGAAACATGAAACACATGCTTCAAAATTGTAAAAAAAAAACATTCGTATTTCTTGTCATCTTTCAAAATGTCAGCATTAAACCTTATTCATACGGACAATCTCTCATGGAGATATTACCAAAACAACACTCGAGAGCACATCATTGTGAGATAGAAATATAATTGTTGCTTTCGATGTTGGATACTTATTTAGCATCTTAAATTCATATCGATTATCAAAATTGACGCTCAAGGCTAATAGTTCATTCTATGCACTTCTTCACCCTTCTATATTACTTACACAATCAGGTCGTTATACACTATTAATGTCAATATTTTCATCACATCGATGAACAATGCGTTCTGGAATGTCAAATTGTTTTTTTTTTTATGTATAACTGAATTTATGAGACATCGAACATTCCTGGTAATTCCTGGAATTTCTGATGAAAATATATATCCAGTACCATATTGGCCACATTTGAGTTCGTGGTTCTGGCGAAGCGGAAGAAGGGTTCAGTCTCATCATCGGTGGATTGATTCGGGTTTTTCATTTCAAGTCGATCAAACGGTTCTGCCATAAAATCGTACATTTAACATAAGAAACCAAAAAAAAAAAAATTAAAAAAATATTCGAATAGATTTTTAGTACTTGTTTTATTGTTTTCGGACTATACACGAATGTTCTTTTAAAATTCACGAATGCATTTTTTTTATTATAACTGATTATCGACTGTGACTGGGTAGTGCAAAGATTATTTCCTTGGCTTTATGTCTTTATGAATAATGAAAACAGATGACTTTCTATTTTCCGACGTTTCGGCATATTATATTTCGCCTTCTTTTAGGGATTATAGATTTCTGTTTTGTCATATTATGCTCTGTTATTACATTTAAACGTCTAGTAGTTCTATTGAAAATCACCTATTTTTACACTTTTACACGGTTCCGGTATGTCAAGTTAAATAGACTAGAAGGCGAAATATAATACGCCAAAACGCAGGAAAATAGAAAATCATCTGTTTTCATCATTCATAAAAACTGAAAGCCAAAGAAATCATCTTAGCAATTTTGTTTACCAAAAATGTGGTATTTAATACGAAAAAGCGAAAATATTGGTGAATTTAGCGATCATTTTCGTAGTATGAACTAAATTTTAGTTTCAGTGTAGACAAATATCACGAAAGGGATCAAATGAATTGAGTTGTTTCAATAGTTGATGTCCACCAGAATTCAAGAATGGTTATCTTCTATGATGATCTATCCGGATTAATTAATTCGAGCCTAATAAAGCCAGCCGTATTGAACTTGCATCGCTTTGGAGAAGGATTGCTTGAAATGAATAAGTTCAATGGAAAGAAATATAGCTTTCCAGCCGGGTTTCAACGTGACACACTGAGAGACCATTTAAATTTACCAACACATCCTCATATCTTCTGAAATTCAAGAAATTCAAGTAATAGGTTGTGTTGGTAAGGTGAACAATATCGATAATTTCACATAATTCGTTTTGATATAGACCATTTTTCCATCAGCACACCTAAACCGCCGTTAGTCACTCGGCACATTTGGTAAGTCATACAACTCACCTATATTTCATGATACTTTCGTAGTGTGCACCAAGTATATCGCAGATCCCAAGTAACATTGCAAAAACCAGCCAGCTTAATTAAGTTAAATTAAAGTTTTATGACTACCACTAGAAATCAATTTGGTTTTATTATGGCCCCAAGAGGTGCTAATAGGTTTCATATTTTAGTCGTGTTTATGAGAACCTATACAGCTTGTTTACAATGATCTTGAAGCCATATTTTCTCAGATTCCTTTTACTCCTATCAAAGATTATATTTCGACTTTATGAACTCGTAAAATGCTTTTTTGAAATGCTTTTTTAGGACTCATTCATATAATGTTATTACGGCCTGTTGAAAAAGCATTTTAAAATCATTTTGCTTTCAGTTAATGCATTAAACGGAAAATTGGCATTGAGCGAAGTCACCATAAAGAACTACTCAAGTAGGCTCTTCTAAATAACTTCGCGTGTTTAGGGGAGTTTTAGAGACCCTCGTGATCCATACAAAAATATGTAGGCTTGAGCATTACTGCAGTACAAAATTATTATCTTCGTCTTGGGGGATTTTGTTGGCCAATTGTCTGAAATTCTGTTAAAAGACTCTTTGTATAAAAGTACAATTTGGCCGCCAAACCCCCATACGACGTGGCTGGGTAGCTCAGTGGTCACCCGTTTTGCTTACTGAGAAGATGGTCGGGAGTTCAATCCCAGGCCCGTCCCCTTCTTTGCCATTCGTCACTTGCCTCTTTCTATCACCACTAGATTTAAAATAAAATGCAGTCTACTGCGCTTTCATTGATTGCATCATTTACCACAGTGAAACCCTGATCTAAAATTAGCCTGCCTCACTAACACAAACCTGTCCTTCCCTTGACAAAGGTGGAGACGCAGAGGTAAACACGGGCACTAACCAATGATTGTCAAACTAATCATCCTTCCGCCCTCCCCGAAGACCGTGAGGACGTGGCCGGCGCCGGTACTGAGCTATAAATAGAATGAACTAGTGAAATTGTACATTGAAGATGTAAATCTACTCCCAAGCTCCATCTATGTGGTTTTCTGCTCAATTACACTAGTTCTGTTCAGTAACGCAGTAGCAACTACAAAACGACGGGTCTTCTTCTTTTTTAAAAAAAAAATTGGCCTCGAGAGCCAAACCCGGCAAAGAGAATCATTTTGTGCCAAAGTAGTGCTTAACTCGTACGTCACGCAAATTCTGGGAAAACCTTTTATATACATTGCTTGACATTGCTTTACCTTATACATTACTTGACGGCCACAAAATTCAGTAATAGCGGCTTTTACCGGACAGTTTCCGATTATAGCAAATAAATAGTATAATTCTGATATTGCCTATACGCGATCTCTCTTTTGTGGGACAAATTTAGCTGATTGTCAATGCATTTATCAACAAATTGTTTTAAGTTTATCCTAGTTGTAAAAACAGTAGATACATATTCTTCATAAATATAAGCATTGCTAACAAATGGTACAACTATGGTAGCTATTCACTGTGAATGCACTGCCACCTAGTTTTTAAAGTTTGAATCATTGATTGTTCTTGTTTCTGGCAGGAGCTCTAAACGAAACGCCACCTGTGGGAAACAAAAAAAAACTTATGTTAGCTTCAATGTGGTTTTAAAACGGCAAAAACACATGACCGAATAGTTTTATAGTAGTCATTGCGAAGATAAATTGGCTTTTTGGCAATACTGTGATTTTTTCATACTGAAATATAAGAAATAATTCAAATGTGGAAAAAAAAGAGGAACCAAATTTTAAATGTCATGCAAATGAACCATTTTCGGCATTCTTTCAGATAACCGTATTGTATTCCAAATATCGAATATAATTGTTTTAATTTTGTTTTTGTTGTTGTAAACTCGCATAATTTCCTCGGCGCATTTATTTTCGGCTCTTATCGTGACCATTTTTACCATAAAATTGAATGCGCATTTGACTTGGAGACTCATGATAACTCAATTTGTTTTGGATATTTTGCTATCAAACAAAATCTCCCGCAACACTAGAACTTTTTTCTTGGATATTATTTACTGCTAAATGAATCAGAAGAGAATCGAACAAAGCAGAACAATAAAAGCCAACTACGATATAACAGTGAAGTTTGGCCATTTAGCTGTATACTGGTTTTCATGGCGGCCAATAGGTTTTATGAAGGTCCTTAAGTGGTCATACCATCTTTCACTATAACATTTTCACAATTTTTCTGGTCTTATAAAGGTTTTATTAACTTGTTTTCACAACCGTCAATACACAGTTAATAAAACAATGTCATTTTCAATTTATTTACATGCACATAATTGGAGCAATGAAAAAGATTCAAAATTACAGTCAAAAATAAAGTTACATGATTTGAAAAATACATGACTCTTTATTTTTACACGAATTGAAAACATCTAATGTATTTTAAACCTTTAGAATTTAGCAAATTCGGCTAGAATCATTTATTTTATTTATATAAAATCAATTTGAAAGTATCCCGTGCACTAAAAAACACAAGCATAACGGTAAATTGTGTTTCCTCATTCATTAAATTTACTACCATCGTATTATCAAACTTCCTTCCGAAGACTTCATTTCTCAATCGGCAATAACAAGTTGACACTGATCTCTTTCACACTGATCTTTTTCAAAACTACATTAATGTATTACATTATATTGGTTCAAATATAATGTAATACATTTAGCGACACGTCTTAAAACACCAAAAAACGCATTCATATTCTATTAACTTTAAGTTTTTATGAAAATTTGGATTCAAGGGAATTAATAGCTCCACAAAATGACTGTGGATTTTTTTCCACGAGGATATTACATCCGGATTATAAGTTTTTCCGAGAAACATATATAGACACACAGAAAAAAAAACAATTTTAACAAGCGCATCAAATTTCCCCTCGTTTGAATCCACGCCAAAGGAGACGTAAACAACGAAATTGTTTGCAATTTTTACATGTGCCATACAACAATGTTTGCAATCTTTAATACAGCAGGCTAGATTCAGGCGTTATCTGGCTTGAATTTACATGAAATATCCCACCATCTTCTGCCAAATCTAGCATTCCCTTTATTGATTAGATAACGCAGAGAATTCAATATTGCTTTTCATCTCTGGCACTGAGATTTCGTCTCAGATCGTGTTAAGTGTTGGGTAATGAATGATAGCAAGAGAAAGCAATAACAGGATCGGGCAAAAAATTCGTTGGTTTCACCGAACGAACATATAATTTTACACGTTCATGTAAACTGTCATCCTAATTTGTTAAAAGAGGAGAGCGTTTCAATTCACTTTCACATCATAATGTAAACATACGTTGTTTAACAAAGTTAATAGAATATGAATGCGTTTTTTTTTTATGTTTTTAGACGGTTTGCTCATGTTTATGATCTAAGATGGAAATTTCAACCAATATAAGGTAATACATTAATGTAGTTTTCAAATTAAGCCAGTTTACATCACGTGTAACTTTTATTTTTTTTTTTTTGCTGTGCTCATCCAACATGGTGTTGCTTTGTAGCTGCGCCTCTACCGACTGAGCTAAGGAAGGACCCATCTTTCCTACCCTGTAGATTCACTTGATGCGTTGTGGTTCCAATCCATTCATTTGAATGTACCTCATTTTACAGAATAAACCTTGCTGTTGATGCAATGCAATAATATGTCTTTCAATATTAACCCGATTATTTCCAGGATTGTGTCTCGTTTCTCGATTAGATGAACAACATTTAAGATTTAAGAACAAGGGATGAGACAGCTCCTAATCATGAGCTATTTCAGTATTGCTTTGGAGGTACCTCAAGCTACTCCCGTTACTTAATGTCTCTTACTTTCATCTGCTTTTCACTTTAAAACTTTTGGAACCATATGTCGCAGCAAGCTGCTTTCAACAATTATTTTTTTTTGTATCTTGATTATCGAGATTTTTAGCCTCGAGCTAGTTCATCTCCCGTCGTAGTCACTCAAATACCTCTTTTGTGTATTTTCGTAACCTGTCCGGAAGGTGAGTTTTGAACTCGTGACTTTGGCGTGAGAGGTATGGATATTAACCGCTACGCCGGGGTCGCCCCCATTCAACAGTCAATGCCTAAGAGGAGTTTTTTTGAAGTGACAGATGTCAGATGATGTTGGAAAATGTTGTTATGGGTACCACAACAAGCAGAGGATAAAAAAAGACCTCAGCTTTATTATTATGTTTTTCGGCACATTATATGAAGTCATGGATTTAAACTTTCGTATCCCAGAAAGCTGTCCGTTAGACCGTCTTAATTGATGGCCATAGACATTGCACCGGAAAATGTTCCACATATTTGAATCTTCCCTTCACAACCAACAACAGCATTGACTGCCGCATTGGTTACAAAAATAAAATATCTGGTCACTGGGATGCATTCATTGGTGAAAAGAGACCAAATATCGAGGCTCATTGAGATATTCGCAAGTTAATCAGCGCATTAATGCAGACCCTAAAAAATCGAAATTGGCGAATGAACTCTATACTTAAATGAACTATACTGCATCCGTTGCTCAGTTTGAATCTTAATACAATAACATAAAATACGGATACGGATCGATGTGCAATGGGAATAGATATTCACGTCCCAGATGAGCACAGCTGAAGATTAAGTAAAAGTTGCCTAATTCTCGAGTACTTTTTCAAACAGACGTATCTGATTTTGTAAACAAAGAGTAAATTTCAAACGTAAATTTCTCAAAACTCTCAGCACCCTCACGGAAAGTAGCATCACCATAATGTTAGAAAAAGGTTATTACTTGTGTTGGTGGCCCTAGTTTGCATGAAAGTGCTAAGGGTTTCAAGAATTTAACGTTTGATTCTCACTTCCCCTCTTTGTACTCGAGAATTTATGTTGAATTATCAATCTCTAGCCGAACCGAAAAATTGTATTTTACATGTTCAACATGCAATATAGTCTGTTGCTCAACATGTGAGTGCTTATTGACATAAGCTTAGCACAAGATTCGACCAATGCTCGTCAATATACTAAGCAGTGAAATATGCCTTCACCAGAACCCGTTTGCAACGTGGCCCGTTTTATGCCACAACAATTCCACGTCATTCCCGATGCTCTCCCGTGTTTTCCACATTTACACGACCATGCTTCAAAACGGGGGACAATTACGTTTGTTCGATTGCTCGCTCGGATTCGTTAAGTTTGCACGCAAATGATTTTCATGTTTATTTATAAATTCAATCTACACAACACCGATCGAGTTGGGGACATCGCTACCACTCTGCTATCAGAAACCAGTTTGTTTGTGTTTTTTTTTTTCTCGCATTGTCCACATTACCGGCGAACTGTTTCTTGGCAAAAAAAAAAAAGTTGATACAGTTGAAAGTGAAATGGCTATAATTGTCTATCAACGAAGGTGTCCTTTTGTGAAACAAAATAACTTCTATTGAGCTATATTTAGAGCGTTCATCGCATGCAGGAAGTGGAACAATGTGTTGTTATCGATTTTTCACCCCATCTCACTACCAACCCTCTCGAAATGTTCTCTTTCGATGCTATCAGCTTATGTTGTTACTTTGCTCTCTCCTTCTAAGTTATGTCTCGTTCACATTCACTTTATCCCGAGGTTTGTGAACAGGATAACTGGCTATGCTTGGGGAAAATGTGCAACGAAAGTTAATTACGTAACCTTCACTTTTCGGCCATCGATGGGCCTGTATTATAATTGAATTAAGGAAGCTTGTCGTACTGTGCTGTTTTAAAGACATTTTTTCTATTTTCCTTATTATGTTGCTTAGTAGTGAACACATATTCCATGTTCTTCACTCGAATCGTAGTTGACACCTGGATTGTTATCATGTCAAACCCGCAAGCAGAATCTTACTCCGAATGTTTCTCACAGTTCACCAACACATACGAACACATACACCACACAAGCAGAGGCCAGAACGGGAATCAGCCTGAATTTATACAATTGTCGCACCACCGAAGAAAATCGATATTATTCTTCCGAACCTTAGAATCACTTTTACCTAGTGAAATCACGGCTCTATGAGCATGATCTCCACACCGTCGATCACCGAGAAAACAATTCGAACAGCAGCTACCGCTAACAAACGGAATCCGTAACTTTTAACACATTTTCAAGGAAGAGAAAATTTTCTTTCGCAAGGGTCACCTACTCAACGTGTGATTGCAGCAGTGAGTATAACAGTTATCCCCCAGACACGTCCAGAATGAGATCTGCCGATACAACGAGCCACTCTCCTACTTCAGAGCATGACCGATTATGTCAAATGGAACATGCAAAAGTGCATTGCCTGATTCATCTCGCTCTCGAGCTGCACATACACACATACACACAAATTCCTAACGCCGGTTGAGAGATTTTGGCAGACGACTACTGTCAAAAATGCCGCATGATATCCCAAATGTAATTCCACGAGACACAGTTGGCTGACTCCCAATACCAACCACACCGCTCTGCGTAGAAGATCACCGTGCACTGAATGAAGAAGATCCCCCTTACCATTGGCGGCCTGCGCTGTACGCCACTAGTGTCAGATAGTGTGGTAATAGTGGGTACTACCATAAAGCAACATCAACGTAAAGGTGGTTGTACAACAAGCAAATGGATGATAATTACCTACTCCGTGGTTAGATACATACACATCGTGCAGGTACGAGAGCGTAATGTAAGACTTCTGTAGAGCTTGTTTCTTTGATTTGGCCATAAAGCAATCCTCCACCGCCGCCCGGTTGGCCGAATGAGACATTCAGACGTAACAGCAAAAACGCTTCTGTATATATCTCCACAGTTAGCAAGACGGTCAAACTTTCGAGCGAATCGCGAGTATAAACAATACTCTGATCAGGGTGAGATACTTGCGAAAAGGTGGGAGGATGAGATTGCTACCTCACGAGTGCGAGCATATGGCGCATGTGGCTACCTGTGACAGTGTTCCCGGTTATAGGGTTTTAAAAGATGACATCTTGTGTGCTCTTCACACTTTTTTGGAAAGTGTTTCGTCGGCTCATAAGTTAATGCTTAAACATCCATTGCGATGAATGGAAAGTCTGGCGATATATAATTTCATGTTAGGTTGTTTAAATTAAGTAGTTGTTAGGTTGATTAAATTAAGTAGTTTTTGAAATCTAAGAACTACAAAGGATCCCAAAAATTAAGACAAAAATTTGTGCGATGATTTCATAAAAAAATAATATTTATCCTGCTTTCAAGTGTCTTGAAAAATCTAACTCGATTGTTACATTTGTAGTGGGAAAAAATACCAATTAACAAACGACCTCGAGGCGACTGGTGCAAGGAAATGGTGTGCCTTTTGATATTTTGGAATCGGATGATATTTTCTACACGCAATCTAGAAAAGTATGACAAACTCGTGAAATATTCAAGCGCTCTGAAACAAGTAGTATAAAATGTCAGAAACCACAGTGCTGAGCGATCGGTAAAAAAAAAAAATAACTGGAAATTCCCAGATTTAATTACTAGTACACAGAGGGCAACAGCTATATCAATTATGACGTTATCGTTACTCCCTTTCAGGCACTTCAGCTGAAACCTCATTTAAGCTCAATATTCGATATCCATCACTTAGCATACATCCATAACAGTATTTTCGATAATAAAGCCAATCAGTCAATCAATTTCTTAACAATATAGATTTTTTATCTGTTTCTAACAACTAGGTATTAGAATGAAAATAGACACCAAACATTTCGAAGTTTATTTCGCAACACTGTTACCGATATCGCAGATGTGTATTGCACATTCACTGCAATCATAAAACGGCCGAATTGGCACTAATTCTCAAGTATCAAACAATTGTTGACTAGTTATCCGCATGACCTGTTTCTTGTGAATTTGGTTGATGGTATACAGCAAACTAATATCTCTCGCTGCATTTTGTATCCACACGCGGAGTTGCGAATGACCTATCCATGAATCAAACTGCTTTACGAAGAACACCTACCGGACGGGAGAGAATACGCTACTCTTTCCCTCTCACCAACAGCGAATCATCTCCGGCAGAACGAGGGAGAAATTAAACTTTTCAAAGAAAACCACATCGCGCATGTTCGCCATCAAACATCGTACGGTACAATCGAACGAGCCAACCCAACAGCATAGGCCATGGCTTTGGAACAGAGAAGTAAACAATTTGAAAGTTTTTTGCCCCCACTCTACGTCAGCGAACTGTAAGTATAGGACAAATTGAACGTTGCGCGGATTCACACACCAGTCGGGTGATGGAAAACATGATTCGTGTGACGTCAGGCCGGACGGATCGAAGGTATCTGGCGTGATATCGGATGATTTTGCTGCTCATGTCTCGTAGGTCGATTCAAACTTTCATACATCCAACTTTTTCCAGGCACCTCCGTTTTTGCACAATCACTTGTTTGTATCAATTCAATTTGATTTGACACTCTTCATGGAAACGGCTATTGAATTGCAGAAGCAAAACTATTTTCTTCACACCAACTGACCAACGTATTGAGAAAACTGCTCCGACATCTGTTTATAACACAACTCGAATGAAAATTACCTCTGAAACGGCACAGGCCTTTCCCTGTAGAGAAGCCGGATAACACACATCGGTGAAGCACGCGGAAAAGAGAGTTTGTACGTGTGTGGAAAACTGTTATACACTCGGTCCATGCTGACTGACAGCGGCAGGAGCAAGGAATGGCCAAGTGTGTGTATGTTTATCCTTTCTAAGTTTACATACACTAATGCCGCAGCCGTAAGGACATAGCTGTGTCTGGTGATGTATGACGTCATGGAACATGCTTGACTCGATGACGTTACACTCGAATTGACTCGATATGATTGGGCAAGCATAACCGTGCCACTTTCAGGGGAGGTTGTTGTTATTTAGCGCAAGCACGCTGATAAAAAAAAACAGGCATTAACGAATGCGAAACTCGTGCTAACGAATTCAGCCGGTTCAGAAGCGAGACTGTGCAATGCTCATGTGACCGAGTGCAGTAAGTGGATGCATTTTAGATACACCTTCTTTAATAACCGGGGTTCGTTGTTGGGGAAAATCTGCCTCAGCTCGAACATTGTCATTCTACTTCAACGACCGTCAGTAACTGTTGCCGCCAAGGGAAGAACCACTTCATAAAATATTGACAACTTATACAAAACGACGTATCTGATTTTGAAAACAAGGAGAGGAAAATAGATTCAAACGCAAATTTCTCAAAACTTTCTGCACTCCCACAGAAGCTAGCATCACCATAATTTTAGCGAAATGTTATTCCTTGTGTTGGTGCTCCAAGTCTGCGTGAAAGTGTAAAGGGTTTCAAAAATTTAACGTTTGAATCTTTCTTCCCCTCTTGGTTTAAAAAATCAGATACGTTGTTTTGAATAAGTTGTCGGGAATATAGTATATTTTAGTTAGATTAAGATGATTTTGTACGCTTTTAATACAAAATCTTATTCAACTACAACTACGCTTTATTTTAGTAGGTGATTCTTCCGCGAACAATAGTTGCTGACTGTTAACAGGAAGATAGACTTATACAATAATTTCAGGAATCAATTATTGCTCGCCATACTGCACAAAATTCCTGTACAGAGCTATGTTCCATCATGAGAAGTGTAAGCTTGAATGAAGGAAACGGGTAAAATTAACCGAAAGAACAATGATGGAATTCTTGTTTTATTACCTTGAACCGGCGACGTGCTCCGACCGGCTTCACCAAGCGTGGGTTTATCCACTCTTATTATCTTTGCTGCACCGAAGTTGAAATGCACCAACGGATTTATCGCATTATATTTGAAAAGGGCCTATGCTCTTTGTTCGATTATCTTCATCTCTTTGGTTTATCACGGCTTTATACCATTGCATTTGCGGTGCTGCTAACAGCGAGAATACGATGTAAGCTTCTACATTGAACAATAAATTCTATGAAAAATGCTTTCGCAGCTGCGTTATTCACAGAAGAGAAAATCTATAAAGAGAACCGATCAACGAAGACAGCTCCTGTTCAAACGATACGCAAGATTTGTGCAGTAGTCAGCTCTTCAAGCCTTTTCGAGAGCGTAGAGAGGGTTGTTAATCTCTCGTTTCCCTCTTCTCTCTTATCTTGACATACGACCATTGCAGATAAATGTATTTTAATACTATTTTACTCAAAGTTTAAGTATTCATAAAAGTCGAAATAATAGACGTGTTAAATATTTCTTAATATTACTATAACGCATCTTTGATTTAATTATAAGAGCCACAAATATTATGCATTGAGAAAATATACTCATAGGCAAATTCAGCAAATACTCAAGCAATGAGTAGCATCAATTTAATTCTTAATTTCAAATAAAATGCAACTCAATGACGAGTTGATCTAATTGACTGTGCAATACATGTTACTAGCCATAAACGATGCTACGTTTTTACGCGTTGTGAAGCTTCTGACGCAACATGAATGAAGAACGATCTCAATCAATGAATTACAAATGCTTGGTAGGTATTGATTCCACCCCTGGTGTCACTTTCCTAGAAGCGGATAGTAAACTGAGATATAACGATTGAACATTTTTGCGTAGAGTATAACTTTTCATTTCTTTTTTCACTGTTGCTCTCTACTTCAAGACTTCTGAATAATTGTTCTAGAATCTACAAATTTTCTAAAATAATGCTTCTGAATTGTATGCTTCATAATTCAGGGAAGACCTCTTATCCTTGAAAAGCACCCTTCATAGAGAAAGGTTTGTGTATTTGCTAAGCACATAAAATCGACTGTGGTAATCATGGATGCCAAATTTCAACACGGCTAATTCATATACAGAAAGGTTAGGTGTAAGGTGTCACAGAAAGTATTACTTTATTACTAAAGTATTAATAAAATAATAGTGTCTATTATCATGATACTCCGATTGGAAAGGCGGAGGTCAGAAAAGACGGGACTCCGATTGGAAAGGCGGAGTTCAGTAGAAATTTAATTATTTGCAAAGACCGAGATCGATAGTTTGATACCCTAATAGAATGAACAATGGCAAATAAGCGAAGATGATTTCTTAAGAAATAAGAAGGGATGTAGCACAGGATTCAAGGAAATATAATTTCTCTTTGACAGGGTTATAAGAGGGAAGGCTGCTAAAAAGATTTCGGAGGAATTGACTAAAACAAAGGCGGAATTGGAAAAGACTCTAAGGGAAGGTCCATTAATTATGTCACGCAGTAGGGGGGAGGGGGGTTCGAGAAAACGTGACGATCCATACAAAAAAATTTGAAGGTCCATACAAAAAACGTGACATGGGGGGGGGGGGGGGTTACAAAAAGTCAATTTTTGCGTGGCGTAATTAATGGACGTTCCCTAATGGAGAAGGAGGAGTTGAGTCGCATCCTGGCAGCTAGGGACGAAGAGGAAAATGAGTTCGCTCAGGCCAGATCAAGTACGATGTACGGGGAACACAGCACACCAAATAAGGCAATGCTCATGACAATGAATAACATGTCACTGAGCGGCTTCAATATACCGGAATGTGTTCCAGCTGCAGGGGAATCTGAACTGAACAAGCGAAATTTTGACCACTGGAAAAATGTTCTGACTGCGTCCCTGAATCTTATTCAGGCTGTCGATGAGACGACCAGGATCGACGTGTTCCGCATCAAAGCTAGTCCATTGTTGCTCGAGCTACTGGAAAGTACTACAGCACACTCGGGAATGCCCGATGAGAAAAAAGTCCCGTACTCCAATGCCATAGCCCGGATGGATGCCCATTTCGGCTCAAGAGCTTAATGCATGCTATCGCAGCGGAGCAAATTGGCCAATATGGTACAACGAAGCGGGGAATCCAATATCCAGTACGTAAAACGAATAGCAGTGGCAGGCAAGTTATGCAACTATAAATCGGAAGAAGAATTCGAGGCTGTTTCGAGAACGGTGACAAGAGGATCATCGGGTAGCCGTGTTAGAACTGTATCGTTCCGAGTTATAACAGATGAAGGTTCTTTGAATGAGTTAATCAACCAAGTGTGCATCCGGGAGGTCGAATTGGAAAATGGAAGATACTATCGGAGGCTATACCAGCAACAGTCGGCTACGGTAGCAGCTATCTCACACCGCCCTGATGAATATGCTCAACGCCGACGTAATCCATACGAAGCACCCAGGGGTTACAACAGTAGCCGTGGCAGGGGAGGAACGTTGAACCGGACCCTATGAGAAATCAAAGGCTTGGTCAAACATGCTGGAGGTGTCTGAGCGCATACCACACACCGGAACAATGCTTTCATGCTGACAAAGTATGCCGTAATTGCAACCGTCGAGGTCACATTGCTCGAGCGTGCGTAACTCAAGTGAAGCGAGAACCACGCAAGCGCGAATGGACAGGAGATGAAATTGAACCTCCGTCTAAGATTGCGGCGATCAATAAGACGGAAGATGTGGAAGACACTAAGGTAACGGAAACTGATAATGTTTGAATATTTTGAAGTTTTAGTTGAATGAACGGGTTGAATTGTATTCCCTGAAGTATACCGTTTTGAATTTTACTAACATTGTTGAATGTAGAAGCTTGATAAATAAAATAATTTTAAGAAAATTGAAAAGCTTTATAGGGTAGGGAACGGCTTAATCAGGGGTCACTATTTTAATCAGTTGTAAGGAAATAGGTCTATAACTCCTACATTTTCCAAATTATTTCATTTTTAATGATACGATCATAAGCTTTATCTATTGGGCCAATGATTCGATGTATGAATCATGATTGATTACCAATTTATTACTGTCATTTTGAAGATTTAAAATACATCATCTAGAAACCATCAGTTTCTGACCTGCTGAAGAGGTTCGCTCAAATGTTGCCTTTGTGTATTTTGCATTTGCATCGCATGTACCGGAGAGCATGTCTTCATCAGCTCTCTCCCACAACTAGGCTTGATGCCAGAATGTGATGTTGAACATTGAGTTAAATTTATTACATATTTAGATAATCTGAAATCGCTATTTATTTCACGTTTCTTCCAGTCATTGGAGGTTGATCTATTGTCCATCATCTATTATATGCAATAAAAAATATGTTTTGGAGCTGTCCAATAGTACCCAACGATAAATAATGCTTCGCTGTTGAGCGGCAGCTATGGCATCACTGTTGCTTTTGAGAGAGCCCATGTTTCCTCTCTTCTTTGTTGACCATGGATATAGCGCACCGGTAATGTAACGTGAAGCCTGCTGTCTCTAGCATTTGTTTGTTTTTAAACGAAGCATCCTGTGGTCGTCACAGTCGCTTTGTCTAACATTTCCGTGAGAGTAAATGAAATAAGAAATACACATTGCCAATCAAAAGATCAATGACAAACTAAAAGTTTGGTCGTGTAGGTCTGTCTCATAACCTGCCAGTAGACGAGTTTGTGATCGTAGCAATCGACATGTTTTGGTTGATTGTTTTCGAGTGCGGAAGGGTAAAACGAAGGAGCGGGTTGAAGAAATTGACGTTTGCAGCAAATCGTCAACTGGCCTATTTCATTTCGCCTTCGCACACATGCACAGTATCGCACTCATACAATATTGTTAGTTTATGTACAGATTAAGGAGCTGAAGAAAACATTTTTTTAATCGGAAAGCAATCCGCATGCGTTTAAGAAGTCCCTGCAATTGGGAACTTTATTCCATGGCTATGAAATTTTCTGAGCCTAATTCTCGTTGCTGAAGGTATGTTCCGATAGACCAGACGTAAGCAGAGGGATTAATGTCCGAATATTTGCAGTTCTTATTATAGATTACATACAGCTTCATCAAATGTCTCAGGGGCTGACTAAACTGCTTAAAACCCGTCCCGTACCCTACTATCCTGTAATTGTTACAGGTATCGAAAATGTCACCCGCTAATCCGATGAAATCAGATATTGGAAGAGCCAGATTTAAGGATCCAGACGACAAATCAGCATACGTTGTAGCATATGTCGCTGGTATACCTGAAATTTACATACAGTTCATTCAAATTTGTTACGCAGTCACACATTTAGCTCAGTGTTAGAGTTTGCACCACTCAGTTGGATGCATGCAACTACGACACTGAGAAAGAAGATTAATAAACGCAAACGTATTCCAGTTTCATTGAACCGGAATTTCACGTTGAATTCGGCACAAACATCATATTAGTTTGATTTGACTACCTACGGTGGTTTAAACAAACTAAAATTTTGAGTAATTGTTTCGGGAATTAAACAGATAAGTTCAACTGACATCCGTTTGTATTTACCATTATTGGTTGTTTCATTATTGACTTTGAAACAAACAGATTTGTTGGTTAATTCTACCCGAGATTCTAGGTGAAGTCAGCATTCCGCTTAACTTTGTTAAGTAAAGTTAAGTTAATAGCAGGCAAAAGTTCGTTGAAAACAGTGCCAAAGGCAGTTATAAGAAGAATAAGAATGTCAAGCAGAGACCAAACGGTGCAGAATGTGTTGAGCGGAAAGCTGACTTTACCTGAAAAAAAAATTGGTTGACTTCATCTAAAAAAATGGCTTGACGTAATGGCTCACTATTTTAAAGGTTATCAAATTGATGCTGAATGGTCAAGTTGTCATATGAATATATTCAGTCAAGTGCTTTTGTAGAAGAATATTCAATGGTGAAGAGGTGCCGGGAATTTTTAAATAATACAAAATGACGCAAATGTGTTAACGCTTTATCCTGTCATCCATGTTCTTTTTTATAGACCGCCTGAGGGATGGCCTTCAGCTCCTTCGTCGCATTCTCTGTTATAGCCGCAATGGACATGAATCTCTTTCTCCGAAGTGGCAATATGAGTTTGGAGAAAAGCAAAAAGTCGCACGGGTCATATCCTTTTGGGCCTCGGAAATCATGTCTGCAGCAACCTTCTTTCGGTGGCCTTTTTACATGAAATTCAGGTTGCAGCGTTGCATGCCAAAAAACAACAACAACAATGTTTAAATTATAATGTTTTGAAATTGGAAATATCTTCTCAACATCATGGGATCCCAGTATTGAACAGCAGTTTCTGCTAGAACCAAAGATGTGAAGAGAAAGTATCGATAGGTCCAATAGAGCTCGGCTGGTTATGAAATTGAATAGAAGTAGTTTGAAATTGAGCGTAGGGCTTTGTTTTGGCAGTATTTCGAAGCAAAACTTTTGCCAAACTACATCTGATCGCGCTTAGGAAATTGATTCCCATCACATGTGGTCTTTAGTGAGTGTAAAAACATAGATTCCACATCGCTTGAACTATTCTGTACCTTTGGCGGTGTTTGAGCGCGATCAGAAGTAGACATTTTTGCCAGTCAAGGTGGCGGATCCGTCCTTGCCTTTACCTACCCCGCAGTGGGATGTTTGGCAAAAGTGTCTATGTTTGCTTCGAAATACTGCCAAAACAAAGCCCTACGCTCAATTTCAAACTACTTCTATCAATTTAATGACCTGCCGAGCTCTATCGGACCTATCGATACTTTCTCTTCACATCTTTGGTTCTAGCAGAAACTGCTGTTCAATACTGGGATCCCATGATGTTGAAGAGATATTTGCATTTTCAAAACATTATAATTTAAATTTGCCACACTGTACGCAATAAAAACATAATTAATTAGAAGTGTAACAACAATGTGTTGAATGGTTTCTAACTAGCCATCTCTCTAAGGCTCACATGACGATTATCAAGCACAGTTTTCCTCATAATTGCGACGTTTTCGTCGGTATTCGATGTTCAAAGGCTTCCGGAACGAGGCAAGTTGCTTCCGTTTGCTCAGCAATATTATTCATGGTAAAATGCAACAAAAAACAAAAACTTGACATGTAAACCGCATGCCAAACAAACACTAATTCTTATATAACGCTAAAATGTCTGACAGATGTCAGTTAAAGCGTACTAACTTAAGACGTAGAAATACTGGATCGGTCAGGAGTGGTTCATTTAAATGACAAATTCCCGGTTCTTTTTGATCATAGTGTATAAAGAATTTGAGGTTTGAAAGTCGGTTGCCGATAATTTATTTATTTATTGTGGTCAATCATAAGTAGACCGTTTGTTACATTTTGTTCCTAATTCTAGTTATAATCGAGGTTATAAAATACACAACATTTGACTAAGCAGCGCCTGGTTTACAATATTCATATGGCGTGTTCTTCTTTAGCGTAGAGCATTGAAGTATTGCTTCAATTTAGACTTTGTAATTGTAAAGTCGATTGTATCGCTATGTAAATTGTAGGTTGCTATCATCTGATTCAGAGGTTCAAATTTAGCGTAATTTGTGCGATAATGATTTGTGAAAAAAATATTCCGATTGCGCAGTTGCCGGGAGGGTATGTAAAAATTTAATTTTGATAACAGCTCTGCTGAATCAATGCGATGCGAAACAATGCCATTAACAAACGAAACTTTTGCAAACTCTCGACGTTTTTTTAGTGTTTGCATGCTGATAAGCCTACAGCGAGCTTCATAGGGTGGGAGAGGAAATCTTTCCCAACCTAATTTACGTAATGCAAAAAATAAAACTGGAAAGTAAGAAGAATGATTAGTAATTTCCATTTAATTCCAACTACCTTTATTGCTTATCTTGACAGATACGCGTATTTCGTCTACAATGTGCAGACTTCTTCATTGTCGTGTACTAATACTCGACACTGAAGAAGTCTGCACATTGTAGACGAAATACGTATCTGTCAAGATAAGCAATAAAGGTAGTTGGAATTAAATGGAAATTACTAATCATTCTTCTTACTTTCTAGTTACAGGTATTCCACTAAACAGCTCACACTCTCCATAATTCAATAAAAACTGTTTTTGTACAGACTCTATTCGCTCTTCATGGATGACTGAAAAGGATGACCAGACTACACTACAATATTCCAGTATTGACCTCACATAAGCAATGTATAATGTTTTAATTGTGTAAGGGTCGTTAAAACTATGACTAAAGCGTTTTATAAATGCCAGCATGTTATTAGCTCTGTTAATTATTGTATTATAATGGTCAATGAATGTAAGCTTAGAATCCAACATAACTCCCAAATCACGAATTCTTGTGCACTTTCCTACAGACTGATTTCATAGAGTGATCATGATATCAGGTGTGTCTTGTTTTCTACTAAATGCTATCGCATTACATTTTTGAATATTTAATTGTAAAAGGCTTTTGTTACACCAAGTATAGAAAATATGTATTTCTTCTTGAAATATCTTGTAATCTTCTTTGTTTCTTACTTCTAGGAAGAGCTTTATATCGTCGGCATATATTAAGACTTTTACAGTTTTAAGAATGAATGAAATATCATTTACGAAAAGAATAAACAAAAGAGGGCCTATATGGGATCCTTGGGGGACACCTGAGGGGACTTGAATAGGATTTGATTCCTTTCCTTTAAATCTTACTTTTTGTTGGCGGTTTGTTAGGAAACATTTGAGCCATTTGAGAAGACCTGGCTCAATACCCAGTTTTTGTAATTTGAATAGTAGCATGGGAATGTCTATCCGATCAAATGCCTTACTGTAATCTGTATAGAGAGCTTCTACGTGGTTTCCGCTATCCATAGTAATCAACGTGTAGTTAACGAATTGTAGTAAATTTGTATTAGTTGAACATCCTTTGTAGAACCCATGTTGATTGTTAGTAATCCGGTTTTTGATTTGATAGAACAGCGTTTCATTAACTATTGCTTCAAAAAGCTTAGGAATGCATGAAATAATGGAAATTCCACGGTAATTGCGTATGTTAGATTTTTTGCCGTTTTTAAATATTGACACTAGGTAGGAGCTCTTCCATCATCTGGGAAAAATGCCAGATTCAAGCGACATATTGAAAAGCCAAAACAATGGAGTTGTGAATTCTAACGCTAAGTTTTTTTTCTAAAATACGGGTGGAATACCGTTAGGTCCACATCCTTTCGATACATCTAATTTATTCAATGCTTCTCTAATGTCTTGTACATTCACGCTGTTGACACTAACATCATTAGCAAACTTTGGGAAGAAATCAAAATATTCGCGATCACGATCTTCTTCCGAAAATGTGGTACAAATTTCTTGGAAAAATCCCCAACATTTTCGTTGAGATGCATGTTGGATGGAAAATTGTCCGATTTCAATTTAGTTTTCACGTAGCTAAAGAAATTTTTTGGACAACATTTTATTTCACGTTCTGTTTTCGAATTTACTCTTCAAAAGCAATGTCAGTAGCTATATTTAGTTGATCGCAAATGTTCAAGTAGTTGACCAGATTATCGTTACTACTATACTTTTTATAAATTTTGTGAGCTTTTTGTTTGCGGTTTTCAATGTTTTTATTTCTTGGTTATACCAAGCCGGATGCTTTGAATTGTTTTGCCGCCTTATTTTTTTCACAGGTACGTGTTCATGTATAAATTCAAATAGTAATTTATAAAAGACATCTACTGACGTTTCGATATTTTCCTCGTTTCTAAAAATCGTTTGCCAATCTATTCTGTTTAGCCTATGCTTTATTTTTTCATAATTTGCCGAGTGGTATTGGAAGATCTCTTCGTACTCGCAGTCGTCGGGTCTTTTGTTTTCATGTACAAATATAGATAACTCAATAGCTGTGTGAAACGCTTCATTTTTCCATAATGAAGTAACTGATTCGGTCACACAGAAGTCTTCATGAATATTTGTTAAAAGGAAATCTAAATAGCAATTTTGCCGATTTTTAACATGATTAATTTGATTTAGTCCTAAACTTGCACTTTTGTCAAAAATAAATTGTAGTGTTTCACTTTCTCCAACAATAGGAAGCAAGATGCTTTCATTTTCAATGTCTGGAACAAAGTCAATAGTACGCTGATTATAATCTGCATATATGTGAAGTTTTACTTCTGGGGCAAGGTTCGACAAGCTTTCTTCAGCAATATTGAAAAAATGTCATACACGTCTTTACGAACATTATTTGGAGGGAAATAAAGAGATGAAAATACGTGTGTTTCACCTGCGATATGCACCTTTACCCATACATGTTCAAATTCTTTACATTTCAACGTAGTGATACTTTCGGACCCCCTCCTGACTTTTTTTCAGACATTTGAAAATTTCTGTCATCCCTATAAACATTATATCTGCTTCCAAAAACTTCTTCACTTCGTACACTATTATCCCAATTGGTTTCATTTGCCAAAATTATTGGGTAGGAACAACACAAAATTTTATTTTGAATTTCTTTCATATTAACCGGACTTCTCATTCGATTGAAATTTTGGCAATATACCAAAAAATCTGTTCCTATCTGTGTTTGAGGTGAAGTAGTTTGTTGAATCGTGTCAGTCAAATTTGTATAACTAAAACTATTTACCTCTACTTGCTGTAGAGAGGTCGTCAGGTCCTTAAAAAAGGTAGATTCTGCGAGATCTTCTTCTTCCTCCAAAGGGTTCGTCAATTCCGTGGAAAACACAAGTTGCGCACGATGTAGCTGAGGAGCTCCCCGGATCCATCCAGTTTGGTGAACGCGCTGCGTCGGGACGTGAAAATACACCGCACGGCCGTGTGAATGTAATATCTTTCAGCCATTGTTCCAATTAAAGTGAGCTTAAATTCCAATTATAATCAGAAGTAAAAACTGAACGTGAAAAACTAACTCCATAAATAATCCTCCCATTATACTGAGTGATTGCATTAGATATGATTGATCCAAATCCAAATTTAATAATATAGACAAATAATTTTAAAACTAAACCATCAACTCAATCTGTTTGCATAACTTAAAAAAATATATGATAGAATCGATCTTATCAAGATTGTCGTCTATTCGATATATGGATTCTAGTATTAGCATTTGCAATAGCATAAGCATTGTCGTTTGCACACCTCGTAGATGGAGTTACGGTGAGTAATAATTCGTTGAATGCCACCATGAAACGGAACCAGTTACTGACACGTTTCTTCATGCAATAATCTACACGAAGACACTCCTCGATCGCTCATTTGGCCACGTCCATGCAACCGTTGGAGATAGGGAGGATTTGGAATCTACCATAAGAAGTCTCAGGGAGCTCACGCAGCCTTCAGTGGATATCAAAGAAAAAGGGAAATGAATAGTCGGAGAGAGTAGTTAAACAGACTGAACAAACATTTATTTAATAAGGGTCGTTGGGAGCATCTAGTCTTTAAAAAGGATAAATGATGCTTCATTACTCTTCTACCGGTTGGGACCCAAGCATTAACTATAGTCCTAGCCCCATATGGTTTATGCTTATAGCGTCATTACTCGCTTTTTGAAAAATAATACTGACACACGTACTTTACGCCAAAAATATTTATTATTCACGAATCGATTTCTTTCTAAATCGAATTTTCTTGCACAATTTCCCGATATTAATTTCAAGTAATGTTTTATTCACTAGCACTAGCATCACCATATCGATTGATTCCGAAATAAACACTCACAAACAAAATCTCCTCTAATCTTCTCTAATGATTGTTTTCACGGCACAAGATTGTTTCAGGATCTAACTGTTAAGCCACAGCTCAACACTATTAAATAACGTGAGGAAATTTCACTCGTGGAGAATGGATCACTGAAATTGATACCGTTTTATAAAACCAAAACACCATTGTTGCCGAAATATGGATTCTACCCACATAAACAACTTTGTAGACGGAATTATTTCAATAGCGTGTTTGCATCTAATGATAGAACTGATTCAGATAAATGTTCAGTAATCTAGATCAAAATGCATGTAGTGAAAAGATAGATATAATTTACCCAAAAAAACAATTGCCGAAGACATCAAAACATCTATAATTTAACTTCGGATAAATATAACTTCAGAGTTTCAGGAGTTATAAGATTTTGTCCGTACATTTGCATAATCTGCCTCTTTTCCTTCACCGGAAGGAGCCGGCAAAAACGTGAGATTATTTCGCCTAAGGAAAATCTCACCAACCTTGGCTGTGATTGCACCCAGACTCACTGGAGTGCCAAGCAGCAGTCACGCTACACTTTTGATGCCAGTTATTTATACATTATTGTTAATCCCAAACATTGAATTATATAATTGAAAATTGTCATTTCCAATTGAATGCAAGAGAAACGTTAATATTGAGAGCCCTATATTTGCAAAATGTAAACCCAAAAGCGATGTCAAACCATGCAATATCGATGACGGTCAAAAGCATTGTAAATTTTGATGTTTATCTAATGCACGCATCAAACAGCCTTTAATGCAACCCCAAGAGCAACCATTTTCGCTCCCAATATTGAATGTGGAAAACTACTAACGCCTCCCCGGACATCAAACTACTGATGTTTTGTTTCATCTTTGTCGTACAGATAGAACTGATGACCGCTTATCGAATCAGGCCTGTAGTATCAATTTGTTTGTCCATGTTTGCATTGGCACCAAAAGGCTGCACAGTTCGACATATCCGTTGGGTTTTCCAATTATGTAAATGGAAAGTAATTGATTCAACCGGTTCTTTGCCAAACGTGTTTGTAGTTGTTTAAAATATCATCGCCCAACTGTAGTAATGCTCATTTATCGAAGCTTGAAAAATCATTACTCATCACAGTGGAAATCACACCTGTCACTGGTGTTCATCTGATTATGCAAATGTTACAAAAATCACCGACTCAAATGCACTGTCTGAATTAAGCAACCAAAGTGCAAAGGGAACCCTTGATTGCAACTCCTCTCACGTTCCTTTACATTTCCTATCTATGGGCATCCATCGGATGGTACAGGTCTAGGCAAAAACCCGATTACGGGACGCACAATTGAACAACAATCGACGATTGATTGAGTTTTCCTCGAGAATTCGTTTTTTTTTCATGAGTGTGCATCATGGATTGAGTCGCATTCTGAAGCTGCTACACATAACCACTATGAATCCAACACTCGAAAGAAACCAAAGTGGGGAGGATGAAAATGCAAATTTCAGCTCTCACCTATCGTTAAAAGTTCATCATGGCTGGAGTTGAGGGGATAGATAGATGAGCAGAGATTTTTTTCATGTTGATCCAAAATGCATTGAATAAGCATGGGGAAAACTCCTCGGTGGGGATTGTAAGGGGGATTTGGGGGGGGGGGGTTGGGAAAAGGGGGGGGGGGGGGGGGGGGGGGAGGGTTTGTTTTTTTTTTTTGGGGGGGGGGGGGAGGGGGGGGGGAGGGGGATGTTGAAAAAAGAAAGGATGAGTTATGTCAGTGACATAACTGCAAAGTTGACGTAGGACTGCTTGTTGATGTGAAGAAATTGATGTCATCGAATTCATTAATTTCTACTATATTTTATTCAGTCTAAAGAACCATGAAACCCTGTGCTGTTGGTGTGTGAGGCTCCGGTTCTTCTTCCGCTATTGGTTCTTCACGAAAATTTATAGAAACTGAAGTTCGCCTCGAATTGACTGTTAATGATATTTTGTTTGTTAAATCATCGCCAACATTAGATTGGCTTTCATAGTCATTTGCTCTTGAACAAAAGGTCACAAATACAAATTAAGCACTCTTTAAGGAAGAAGAGCTTTATTTCTATCCGCTGATATATTCAATTTGAAGGAATTGTATACAACTTCCGATAAATTAGCAGACAAAGTGTTTGTTTACAAAAGCAGATTCTTCCTACACTGAAAGTTAATTTTAGTTTATATTACGAAATCGAAGGTAGAACTAACAAATCTGTTCGTTGTTTTCAGCAACGAAACTGATTTGTTCTTTTTATGAAGATACATTCGTAATTAATGGCACACGCGCAACTGTCAAATGCACGAAGCATTTGTTGACACAGAAACAACATTCGTGCATTGTACAAGATCAATACAAAGAGCTACGAATATTTTGTTACCGATTTAAAAGAAACGTCTCTCTGATGGTTGCCTGAATGACTGAGAGATCTACTTTATCGACTCGACATGTAATTGACAAAAAAGCGCAACCACGTGGAGTTATCCAGCGTCTTTTTTTAATGGTACTGACATGGGATTCGATCCTGTAAATTTTGGAAAGAGCAGATACTGCATCCTCGGTTGATCTCACTATGCCATGCCGACTCATGAGGTGATAATTGAATAATGAGTATGAAGTTGTAACTCTCGACACCGCTTCAATTCGTATTTTGGGATAAATAAATTATTCCCGCCCATCCCAGCAGCAACATCAGCGAAGCAGCGATTGGCTGGTCTTCACGAAATCTATTTCGTGCATTATACAAAAAGGTGTAATGATAGCATTTCACAAGATAAAAAGCAATATGAATGTTTCATACAATATACGAGACATTTGTTCTATGAACAAAATCCATGATTACGAAGTGAGTGAAAGCTAATTTACGAAAATAAATTTTCAGTGTAATCAAATGTTGGAACTAAAATGTCCAACGTGCTTGTAAGTGTGAAATGGATCCTGTGTTTACGGAGGGAACATGGTTCGCGATTGAAATGTTCTTATCAGTTTTCTTGGCTGCAGGACAGCTTGAGTGTTTGGCGGCACGTGATACTACGATAAAAATAGGCATTTACACCGTTTCTAACTCGAGATTGTACAGACTGAAGATTGAACATATACCCAAAAGTTGAAAAGGTGGTAAAAAATGCAATTGCAGTTTATACTATGATATCTTGAGAAATCCGCATGATTCAGAAAAGGCAATTTCGCCCATTTTGATTCACAAAGCGTTTTATGGTACAAATGAAGCCATGCAAATGTGTTCAAGCGACTGGCAAGCAAAAATAGCTCGAAACAATTTTATCGCTGTAGGCTCCATATTCAATCTTCACCAACATACACCAACAATATACAATATGGATGAGTCGGTATCACAAAATGCCGCAACGCTTTTGGCCACTGTTGTATTGCCGCCGTCAAGTGTTCTATGTTTGTTCTCACTGATCATCGACAAAGCGTTTTATGAAATAAACAATGCCATGCCATGCAAGTTTGTTAGCGACAGGTTGCACATAGCTTGGTGGAAAATATGTCCATTTGCTTCATTGCTGCACCCTGAATTCCTCGCCAAGTGAACTAACTGTTGGGTTTCTATTCCCACATTCTTACCTTGTCAAAATGGCTAATTGGTTGCCACCAAGAGCCGCCGCGCTAGCGGTCCTGGTCTGCATCTCGATCTTGATGTGCACATTTTATTTTTGTGAGCCATCTGACTTTCGAACACTCATCTCTTACTCATCAACTAAATATCACTGCGAACAATCTCACGCACACGTTCAATTTATCATTGCGAATTGCTGTTGCTGTTTTGCCCACAACTAATGTTAGATTTTTCATCCAACTTACGATCAATAGCAAGAATGGAACAAAATCAAGTGAAATTGTATAACAATCTTACTTTTTTAGTTTGGGTGTGGAGCGAATTACGAAGAACTTAACCTAACACCAAGTAGACCAGTTTAGACATTTTCGTTTTGCAAAAAGTTCCACTGGCTGGAGCGGGAATCGAACCCTCAACTTCATGACAACAACCGCTTGAACGACGGGCGACGCCGCTAACCACTTGACCACGAAGATGATGTGGGCGATTGATTTGGACATTTTCTCCGGGACGCGGCAGTTTAAGCAACGCCATGTTGAGCCGGTGCGTGGTAATGAACATTTCGATGAGCTCATGAGAAATTTCAATCAAACATACTCTTTAATCGGTAAATTGATTTGGTCGTCCTGAAAAGGACAGATTTTAGTTGTTTACGGAGGTATGATTTACGTCAGCGTCGACGTCGGGCTTCTTCCGCTTGCCTCGTCTAGTGGACGTGCCAGCCACGTCAGGCGCCACATCAGCGTCTACTCGATTTACAGCATCAGGGCCAAAAACTCGGAACATCTCGGAAAAGCGCTTTTTTATCACAAGAACGGGATACACACGTCTGAACGTGTCGATGATCCAATAACGAATGATTACTATTCTTCTTTTTTATTGTATTAACGGGAATGCCAGGCCTGTTTTATATAATGGCATATATCATAACATGACAAGAAGGGGGTTCTCAACGAAGGCAATGCAAATCAAATTTTACAAAAGGGGACGGGCCTCAGTTGTTACGCCAGACAGCAGCGTGGAAATAAAATCATTAGTGTTCATTAGAGCGACAGGGGTTTCGGAGGTTAAATTCGCATCTTTTCTACTCAGGCAACAGGAAAACGGCCCTTGTCAGGGCCTCAGAACCCTATCCCAAGAGAGTTGAGATTTGGACACACTTGCTTCAGAAACTGCATAACAATAGTAACAATACAAACAATAGTTTGTAAATATTGGCCAGAAAAATTATAACTCACATTTTAAAACTACCTGCAACTAACCTAATCTATTATCTGCACCTAATCCACTATGAACCTATGTACAACAAGAACTACAATGAAGCTAACCTAACCCCTACACTGAATATGTGCAACACATAATTGGTCTGCCGTGCTGCAGTTCCGCTAAAATTAACTGTTAATATTTCGTTTCTTGAATGTACAACGTGCTTGCTAGTTTTAACATGGCAAATAGAGATTTATATATCGATACTAATAAAAAATGTTGCTCATTTTCTCCAGAACGTGGCTTTTCAAGCAACGCCATGTTGAGCCGGTGCGTGGTAATGAACATTTCAATGAGCTCAAGAGAAATTTCAATCAAACATACTCTTTAGTTGGCAAATTTATTTGTTCGTCCTGAAAATACAGGGTTTTAGTTGTTAACGGAGGGAACATGGTTAGCGATTGAAATTTTCTTCTCGGTCTTCCTGGGCAGCAGGATGGCCTGAGTGTTTGGCAGCACGTAATACTACGATAAAAATTGACATTTGCAACGTCTTTCACTCGAGAGTGTACACACTGAACATTGACCATAGAGCGAATTACAACGAACAACTTAACCTAACACGCAGTGGATTAAACTGGACATTTTCGCTTTGCAAAAAAGTTCCACCGGCTGGAGCGGGAATCGAACCCTCACTTCATGGCAATGAACGACGGGCGACGCCGCTAACCACTTGACCACGAAGATGATGTGGGTGATTGATTTGGCCATTTTCTCCGAGACGCGGCTTTTTCAACGCCATATTGAGCCGGTGCGTGGTAATGAAAATTTCGATGAGCTCAAGAGAAATTTCTATCAAACATACTCTTTAGTTGGCAACTTGATTTGATCGTCCTGAAAAGGACGGATTTTAGTTGATAACATGGTTCGCGATTGAAATTTTCTTCAGTCTTCTTGGGCTGCAGGACACCACTCTGTGAAATGGTCACACCGGAGAAAAGTTTGTTCAGCCCCTCGTCGTTGCGGATGGCTAGCTGCAGGTGACGTGGGATGATTCTGGTCTTCTTGTTTTCACGGGTGGCGTTTTCTACCACCGTGCTCCGCAGACAAGTCTGTCGCATGCAGATGCACAGCGAGAACTGATGATTGGTCGGTCGTCCCCACATGTTTGAAATTCGCTGGCACGGTAACTGTGGCAGTATGAACCAATCAGAGCGAGGCGCAAACATGATGTCATTTTCGACCAATAGCGTTGTGCGTTTAGACATTTTTCTTTTAAGTACATTTTAATTAGTTTAAACAAACATTATGAATTATGTTTGCAACAGGGATTCAACGTTGATGTTCTACCTTGCGAATGAAATACTTATCGTAAAATGTCTGTGGGCCAGAGAGGAGATATTATCGTTCAAAGTCTCCAAACCCGCGTAACGCTTGCGATTTCAGAAATTTTAGAACGGCGCCCCCTATACAGGAATAGAAAAGAGAGACGTAAGTCCTACGTCAAAAGCATTCTACGAAGTACTTACGGAACTGCTGAATCTGGGTAACACATAGCTTTTGAATATCGATAACGCCTGTTCCTCCTTCAGTACGTGGCAAGGTGACTCCTTCGACGGCCGACTTAGGATGATGCATACGATGCTTACCCAGGTAACCAATAAGCATTAGCATATGCAGTAAATCAAAATTAAATCTGCATTTCAGATGCTACAAGCATTATATTAGCATTATATCAGCATCTTGAATCCTATCTGTTGTATAGTTGCATTTCAAATGCTATTTAAAAGCTTGTAGCCTCTAATAAGCATTTTGAATGCAAAATAGCATTAATGAAGCATTATAATAGCATTGCAGTAAAGCAGCCGTATATTAGGCCAACAGTGGCATTTATGTTGCATTTAAGGCGACTTAATTGCTTAATAGGTTGCCGTTAAGACGCTTTGCAACTGCTTATTGGTTACCTGGGTTTTGAAGGTTCTCATACTGCTCGTACTGCTCGTCGCCTCCAAGTCAGTTTTGGTGCACATTATCACTTCAACTTTTCCTGCAACTCCTTTTTGATCGTTGTATGGCGAATCCCGTTCAATTGCAGAGATCCCAGGTATTTGTGGTTCTCACCTATAATCATATTCCGAATCTCCTCCTGTTCGTTGACTCGAAAACTTCCGATATCCGACACTTTACTCCGAAGAAGATTGACTGTTTGACACTTATCGATTCTAAACTCCAAGCGGATATCGTTAGTGAACACTGTTACAGTCGTCCATGTAAAAGCTGTTGGTAATATTGGTAGCTCTTCCTCCACTTTTCAACTGGTAGCCATGGATTGATGGATTGATGGATCTTAACACCGTTGCTCCGTCAGTAAAGTGAAGACGTTTTATCCACATGCCCATTACATGCTGTAATAGCCTGTTGACTCCACCTTGTACAACTGCAGTACCTTGATAAGGTACGAGTGGAGGCACTGTGTCGTACACCTTTTTATATTCGATGTTTGACATGGCCAGGTTTCTTCTCTTCTGGTTAGCCTGACCTACAGCAACTGCATCGATGTTGACCTGATCTTTGCACCTTTGCGTATTTTTCCGGCAGCCCTTCTGTTCTTCGGTCATGACATTGTTCGTATCGCAATGGCTTTGTACCTTTCGGTTGATTACTGACGAGAGCACTTTTTTACAGGCTTGAATGGCGTGTTATTGGCCTGTACTTGGTTGGATTAGCCGTGTCCTTGGAAAGAAGATAGGTTACACCTCTTGTAATGAATGCTGGTAGCCGCTGGGGTTCTTTTAGTACCATATTGAAGCACCCCACCATTCGTCCATGGATTCAGGAGAACTTCTTATATCAGAAGTTGTGCAAAGAATCCAGTACCGGGGTAGCCCAATTTCTGGTATGCCGGGTAGCCTCGCGAAATCCTGGGAGGTAGAGACGAAGGTGGCAATGCTCCCAATTCCATTACCCAATCCATCTTTTTCCTCTTGCAACCATATCCCATCACTGCAAAAATCGCGACTATAATCGATAACTCAAAAACTATTATCATTAGACATACCTATGATGTCTTCAAAAGATTTAATTTAAAAAAAGATATCTATCTTTTGGTTTGGGTGGTCTGCGTGTTCAGTCCAATAGGATTCAGGTTTTGATTTTCATTGAATAAAGGCTGACTCAGATTAAATTGGTACGGCCTTCGCACGCCACTAGCACGCCTCTAATGTTGGGAATCGAAATTTGGTTACTCTTCTATAGAGAACAACTGGTGCAAGTTTGATCAAAGTAGATCGCGTTCAAAAATAACGTCAAGTGGGACTCGAAAGAAGAAACAATATTGTGCACAAACACCTGTGTAATCCGGAATGGTCCGGTTCCAAGCTGGCTAAAGTGCTGAAGATGCCGAAAACAACAGTTTGTCGAGTGCTCAAAGGCTACAAGGAAACCTTGAGTGTGGAAAGAAATCAGCGGACCTACAAAAAAACTGGAACCAGGGATCGTCAGCTGCGCAGCAAGGTGTTGAAGTGCGTTAAAGCCAACCCCAGTCTTTCGATCCGAGATGTGGCCAGAAGGTACAACGCCAACTTTCAAACGGTGCGGAACATCCTTGCCAGGAAAGGATATAAATTTGTACAAAGCCAGTAAACATCCGAACCGGCACATAAAGCACAAAGCATGCAAGGCTCTTGTACGACCGTGCTTTGACAAAACACAAGGACCGCACTATGATCGATGAGGAAACATACGTCAAACTCGATTTTAAGCAGCTTCCCGGTTAAAAGTTTTACACCACGACTGGACGTGGGGATGTGCCGAGAAGATTCATGTTCGTGTTTGCCGACAAGTTCACGAAGAAGGCCATGATTTGGCAAGCGATTTGCAGTTGTGGTCTAAATACGGAACCATTAGTCACATCCTCGACAATGACATCCCAAATTTACATTGAAGAATGCCTGAAAAAGCGTGTTCATCCGCATATGGGAAAAGTCATCTTTTGGCCCGATTTGACCAGCTGCCACTACTCCAAGGTGGTTTTGGAGTGGTATAATGTAAACAAGATCGATTTTGTCCCCAAGCTAATAAATCCTCTGGATTGCCCGGAATTTAGACCAATCGAAAAATACTGGCTAATTTCAAAGCAGCGACTTCGGCGTTGCGGCGGGGCAGTCAAGGACATTCAGCAAATGCGGGCAAAATGGAAGAAATGCCGATTCCGTTTCCATTGTGCGGGCGCTGATGGGCTCCACCAAGAGGAAGGTTCGAGATTTCGTTCGAACTGGAGAAATGTAACCATCTAATGCTGTAACTCTGAATTTTTCATAAATGTACTGTAAATCAACCATTATTGGACCTTTTAAACTTATTGAATCACGAATTACAGGTCTTTTTGTGCGTACCAATTTAGTTTTAGTTCTCAAATGCATGCAAATCTCACGAAAGATTAGAATCCAAGAAGCGAGGTTTGAGGATTAAAAGACAGCATTGCTTGATCTGGTTAGTAGATCATTTTCAGGGTACTGATCAAGTGCTTGTTCAGATATCATGTGGACCTCCCTTGTAGCAAACTATGATCATAATTAGTTGTAGTAACTTTATTATGACTTAGCAAGTCATATTTATGTTATCTCAACCGAATGGCAAAACGTGTGCTACTAGGGATGGTTTCAATTGAACTAAGCAAAGTTCAATAATATTTGCTAAGCATTGTTTAGGATTATGTAATTTTTCCCAGGGATTGTGAGCACATCATTGTCAGAGTTATGAACCAACTTGATATTCTGATTTTATCCTAATCATTCTCGAATTTAATTTTGTATGATGCTACGATTTCCTTTTTGTAAAAACTGCTGAGAATTTACTGCTTTGTTCTGAATAATGGTGGATTTCCTGATGTTTCAGTAGATTTTACTTTGCACAATTGACAAAAGTTGCTCAATATTTTATTAGGATTATTTATGGGATTCAATAGGAATACTTTTTGGACTGAAATCCAATGAATTTGCACTTAAGATTCCAATTTAGACATGCGGTGATGAAATAACAAGGATTTCAATTTCAATATTTTGAACGGATACCACTTGAAACTCGGACAGAATGCGTCTTGAAACTCTTTCCTTTTTCGTTTAACTTGTTTAGACAATCTTTACTAATAGAACTAAATCAATCGTGTTTATTTATTCCAATTTATGTTTAAATTATACGTGAGATTCTGATAATCGGATCTCAACATTTGAACGAGACTTTCTTAGTATTCTAAGTAAACCCTACTCGAGGGACTGATCGTAAATCAAATTCAGATTTTTCATGGACTTCTGTTCAGAACATTGAGCAAGGTCTACTCAGGATCTCTACGAAATTATACACGGGAATTTGAGAAAATATTACTCAGCATTCTTAGTACAAAATTCTGATTAGGATCAAAATCGTATCCTGTGTAGAATTATGAGAATGTATAAGAACACTAGTTTACAGTGTGTCCCACAATAGGTGGCACCTTTTTTCAGTCTTGGTTTATTTCAGCTGGGTAATTTTAACAGCGGAATGGATTATACCCGTTTGGAGTGTATTTTTTGACCTTATTGCTGAAGATAAACAAGCGATTCCGTATGTTTATATTTATCAGCTACCATGGAAGCTATACTAGAGCAAGTTTTAAAATTACATTTGTCAGATATGCAATAGCCTTAAGCAGTTCGGAGTGAGTAAGCGTTTTGTTTTTCGTACCTTGATATGGTTCAAGAAAACTGGAAATGTCCATATTCAACACAAAAGAGGTGTCAGACGAACTGCCAGAACGAAGAAAAAGATCAAATGTGTGAGGGAGCGAATAAGACGTAATCCGACCGTATCTGGCCGTAAATTGAGCAAACTATTTCAAATGTTCCCTGTTTTAATGAACAGGATCCTCAGACATGATCTGGAATACATGAAACAACTGGTTCACGGGTTGACGGAGCGTCAAAAGCAAACCAGGGTCCAAAGAAGCAGAATTTTTTTGGTTCGGTACGGTGAATGCGAGATTTTTTTTTCGGATGAAAAGCTCTTCCTCCTTCAGTACAGTCATAATCAACAAAATGATCTTGTGTATGGCAAAAGTCTTGCCAATATTCCAAGAGATAAACTAGTTGTAGAACTCTATAAGAATGTATCGAAAATTATGGTATGGGGCGCCGTTTCACGAAAAGGAAAATTTCCTCTTCTTTTCATAGAACCTAACGTAAAAATCAACACTGAATATTATATCGAGCAGGTTTTGAAGAACCATCTGCTTCCTCATGCTTCAACGCTGTATAGGAATACACCATATTGTTTCCAACAGGACTCATCTTCAGCTCACAAGGCAAAGAAAACACAAGCGTGGTGCGCGGAAAATTTGCCCGATTTCATCACAAGCGAAGAATGGCCTGCATCTTCACCGGATCTCAACCCACTTGACTACTTTGTTTGAGGTTATAAGCTTCAACATATAGGCTCTACGAAAGGGCTTACTTTAGATCAATTCAAGAAACATTTGGTTGATATTTGGGACCAAATTCCTCAGGAAATCGTGCGTGTTATCAAAAGTTATCAAGGAAAAGGGCGAGAGATTCGAATTGAATTAATATGGTTTATTTCTGTAACATGCATCTTTCAAATGAAAAAATGCTATGAATTGGTTGATTTGTTTTGCTGTAATCCCATTTTATTTTAGTGACATCTATTGTGAGACACCCTGTACTTGCTGAAAAATTCAAGCAAATCTATGATGAAGTCAAAGTTATTTTTGATCATGAATTTCAACAAAAATTGGGCAGACAGAAAAATGAGAGCTAGGTCAGATAAAAACTTCTTTTGCTAAAAAGTAGCGTATGCAATTTCCTATCAGCCCAAATGGTTTATTGGGTTATTGGAGAATTGATACAGGAATTTGATACAATATTCCAGGGAATTTGAGCGAATTATGCTCAGTATTCTACACCAAACCTATCTTAAGGCTTGTGTCGAAGTAAACTTGAAAAACTCAAAACACAATAGATATGTAACCGTTGAATCCATGCACCCCTCGTTTATTGTGTTTACGAAGCAATGTTGTCAAAAAGCTTTCGGACGTGTGATGAGCAATTTTAAAAGATGTGAAGTGGCAATGAACCAAGAAGAGTGTCGCAAAATCATCGCCGCCAACTGGATAATTTCATTCAAGGAGCTACAAAGGCCGAGGAGTACCATCGACGGGGACTTGAAACGGTATGCTGAACGCTTGTTCCTATTTTGGACCAAGAAAGTTTCTACCATAATTCTCCGAAATTGACAGTTGTCTGTGATAGATGTTGTAAAGAAGTGTGGAACCAATGACGCAAT
Organism: Aedes koreicus; assembly: GCA_024533555.2. NCBI lineage: Eukaryota > Metazoa > Arthropoda > Insecta > Diptera > Culicidae > Aedes > Aedes koreicus. The sequence goes on from JAHHFK020004455.1 coordinate 437,681, forward strand.
GGTTCAAAGAGTCAAGAAGCGAAATGGAATGAAAACGTACAAGAAGCAGAAGACAGCAAAAACATCAGAAAAGCAGAGTGGCATGATCAAGACTCACGCTTGAAAGTTCCATGATTTTCTCGGAAAAAGCCATTTTCTTCTAATTCTTGACGATGAGACATACATACGTTAAAGTGCATTTCACAACACTTCCTGGACCCCAATACTTCACATAACTAGAAGTAGAAACTCTTCCCAAATTCAAGACTACTATCAGTCTTGAAAAATTTGGTGGAAAATATCTTGTTTGGCAAGCAATCTGTCAATGCGGAAGTCGGAGTTCTTATTTCGTGTCGAGCGGAACAATCAATAAGGATGTGTACATCAAATAATGCTTAAAAAACGTTTGCTTCTGGAGTTTTCGAAAAAGTTACAGGAAATTGAATTTACTATTTTAGTTCGTCACAGTTAATAACATGGATTAGTATACTGCACCAGTTTATAAACAAATCTTGTTCTGAGTACATTGTTAGACTGAAAATTTAGTATTTTTATCGAATCAAATACATCATAAATTTGATTCATTCATTTTGGGAAATCCACTCACTGACACAACCTTCTTTGTTTACTCGCAAAAATGAGTTTTGTAGAGGATTGTGAGAAAAAGACTAATATGTAGGAATCAACCTGAATAGGTCGTGCAGTACACAAGTGCACGTTTTTGGCCATAAATCAAGACTACGTTTGGTGGTGGTTGGGTTCTAACCTAGGATATTTTTAGATGGGAAATTTTTTTACTCCTGGCATTTGTATCTACTATCCAATTTAGTACAGTTAGTAATATTTGTTAGTCTCTTTTTTGTAAGTTATTGAAAAGATTACTTATCATTAATCATAATGATAAATCATAAATCAATCGAACTGTGATCCTGGATGCAAAAATTTTCACTGTTATGTCGTACTATTCCAAAAATTTTTGTTAGTGATATGTAAGTACAAAACATATAGAAACATTCCCTTTCCTGATGCACATCAACGTTCTAGGTTCACATTCCACAGGAAAGGGATTTTGACGATTCCAACACGGCCCAACAACCCAATGACATCGCAGCTCTTTCTACCGAAGAACTGAACTTTTCACCATAAAGCATGACAATCCAGAACGCACTGCCTGTCGCCTCATGGAAGCCATTCAGCCCCTCTACTCAGTCGAGCTTTCCGGTTCCTCCCATCATAGTCGTGTCATCAATGAACATGCTGAACCAGAACGCTCTGCTAGTCGCATCATGGAAGGCCATGATCTCCTTAACACAGTTGAGCTTACCGGTTCCGGTAATCATAGTCTTTCTGGCCTAGTTGATGAGGATTGTGACGGGGTCATCCAGCCTTCCAGCTCAGGTAACTTTGTTCAAAACCGAAAGCGACATGTCCCGTAAAACTATGCGGAGTGATTTGATTTCGTTAATCACCAGAAGAAGTACAACCAACTCGATCGTTCCTTCTTGCAATCTGTCAAGATCTCAACTACGTTATTATTATCAAAATGTCCGAGGCCTCAAGACCAAAATTACCGACGTCTTTTCCGCTAGTTCGGAAAACAGCTACGATGTTTATGTATTCACGGAAACATGTCTCGACGACCGGAATCATTCTTGTCAACTATTCGGCGATACACTCAGCGTCTTTCGAACTTCGACTGTGAATAGCACAAGAACGCGTGGTGGAGGTGTTCTAATAGCTGTCTCAAACAAATTTGAAGGAACGGTGGTGCAGACGTCTTCGAGTGCAAGTGTCGAAAATGTATGTGTCAAGATCTCAGGCGAATCAATTTTTGTTGGTGTATCGTACATAACACCAAAAAATCTACTGGTTGTGAGTGCATCCAATATCATGCAGATGTTGTCTCGGAAATCAATTGCTTGATGAATATCAATGATGGCTGATTTTCGTCTGGAAATCAGTTAACAACGTTTATGCATTTCCTGAAGCTCTAGCATCGAATTATTCCAAGCTTGCCGCATACTTTTGAACAGTCATCCTTTTGAGGGACTGAGACAGAGGAATGTGATAAATGAGTTCATCGCTTACTCAAGTTCGGTTGACGAGGTTCTGAAATCGGTTGTAGATACTGATCCTCACCATCCAGCTCTTGTATTGACAGAACATTTGTCAGCAATAACTCCATTCATTGAAGAAATTGATGAACTTCATCGTGACTTTGGTAAAGTGAATTACGAAGCGTTGAACTTTATGCTCTCCCAAGTTGATTGGTCTATGTAACGGTGTTGACGAATCCGTTAGCAGCTTCAATGGAATACTGCGCGAATGCTTCACACTATGTGTTCCGTTGTCAAGGCCTCGGAGAGAACCTGCTTGGTCTAATGCTCGTCTACTGCAACTTCGACGACATCGAGCCAAGATGCTGAATCGCTTCTCAACGCAGAAAAATAATATCACTAAACTTGCATTCAATCGAGCAAGTAGCAGCTGTCGCAGCTATAACCGTTATCTGTACGACCAGTATGTTAGACGTGTTCAGGACAATTTACCGAGATAACCGAAACAATCCTGGAATTTTGTCAATTCCAGCCTTCCATCTATCATGCGTTTATATGATCATTACGCCTCATCTGTGGAAACCAAGTGCAAACTGTTTGCTACACATTTTGCGAGCATTTTTCAGACTGCGACCCCTTCCCCAGCTGATGCTGGCGCTGCAACAAGGTCTTTGCCGATTTATGCATTTGACATTGGCATTTTAGATTCTGGCGGTGATGGAGGTGCACACATCTAAAGCTAAAGAAGCTGAAATCGTCTGTAACACCTGGTCAGGATGGCATTCCTGCGTGCATATTGAAAAGTTGCAATACCATGCTAATTATACCGCTGCAAGCTATATTCAACCTCTCTCTTCGAACTCAGAATTTTTCGAACGCTTGGAAGATGTCATACATGCAACCAATCTTCAAGAAAGGCAGTAAAGTGGATGTATCAAACAACCGTGGAATAACTTCTCTACCCGCAGGATCAAATTGCTTTGAGATCATCCTTAATTACTTTATGTTTTAGGCCTGCAAATTATACATCTCGACATCTCAGCATGGATCAAGGAGGGTAAGATGGGTATTCATACTGAAATAAAAGGCTGCTTTCACCATAGTTAACCATCATATTCTCTACTTAACTGATCGTTATTTGTTTGTGAAAATAGAACCCGCCATATCTGCAACATTTATTCCTCGATGTGGGGTACCGCAAGGAAGGAAGCAACTTGGGACCGTTGTTGTGTCCCACGTCTTCGAAAACTACTGCCTAAAACTACGTATGAAATTTAAATTTTTTTATTTGTTTGGGGGGTTTTTTTTTTTTTAAAATTTTTTTTTTTTTTGGTTGTGTGGGTTTTTTTTTTGTTGTTTTTTTCGATGCCTCGTCGTGGTTTTTGTTTGTTTTTTTGGTGTGTCCTTTAAAGGGTATTCCGATCAAAATTTGGTCAAACAGTTATGTGTGTGAGTCAATCAAAGTTTTTATTAATAAGTCAAATTCTTTTTCTGTTATTCAAGTTCAGTTAATACAGAATACAGGAGAAATATTCAGCTAAGCTTCCTTTTTACCGAATGCGAATTGCCGGGTTTTTCGTTTAACACCTGCCATAAGATTTTGTACAGTCTCCTTGTCTACTTTATTCGTCTCAGAACTCCAGTTTGCCTTGAACTGTTTCTCGCTCACAACAGCTTTTTGAGTCTTCTCAAGGTTCCGCTTGACGATGGCCCAATATTGTTCGCTTGGGCGGAGCTCTGGCGTGTTGGGAGGGTTCTCGTCCTTGGGCAGCACTTGAACGTTGTTGGCAGCATACCACTCCATGGCCTTTTTCCGTAATGGCAAGATGCCAAATCCGGCCAAAATAGAACGGAACAATTGTGTCGCTTCAGGAAAGGCAGTAGACGTTTTTGTAGGCAATTTCCTGGTTGACGGTTCCGGTCGCAATGTAAACGTTGTTCTTCAAGCCACAGATGCAGATGGCCTTGCAACACCAGATATTTGCTTTGGCCGACGTGTTTTGTTTATCGTCGCGATTTGGAGTCACCACCTTCTTGTAAGTCGACAGTCCAGCTCGTTTTTATAGCTCCATCCACGGTTGAAGGCACCACTCCTGGCTGTCGACAAACGTTCACCGAACACTTTTAATACGTTGTTAACAGTTGATTTAGTCACATTCAACAATTTCGCCTTGCCGTGAGAGTAGTTTGGATTTTCGCCATGCATGTGCAAAATTTTGATGCGTTGCTTCTCTTCCTTCGACGACATTTTGATAACTGAAATGCTGATCTCAAAATCAAAATAGAGGCATGATGCTACACGCACACATCTTCAAAATGAGGGGTGTGCAAAAATGTTTAATACACGATGAAAGGAAATGCGTCAAGTTTAAGTCGACCAAATTTAGCTTCTGCTGTTTGGTCTCCATATGATGCAGTGTGGAGTTCACGAATCGAGGCAGTACACCGTAAATTTGTAAGGTGTGCTCTGCATACTCTACCGTGGTCCGATCCATCACGGCTTCTACCTTACGAACATCGCTGTGCTCTACTTGGTATTGAACCACTAGTGGATAGACGCAAGTTCTACCAAGCCATCTTCTGCGCCAAGATTTTACGCTCCGAAGTAGACAGTTCAGCATTGCTCAGTCTGCTCAACATCTATGCCCCTCAACGAGTTCTGCGATTTATTGAGCCATTGCGCCTACCACCGAGACGAACACAGTACGGATCAAACAATGCTGCCGATTCGATAAGTCGAAGGTTTCGAAAAAACTATAGTTTATTCGATTTCAACATCTCTGCTAACGCGTTGCGGAACCGCCTGCGCAATCGCCGTGAATGATTGTTTCTATTTTTTTTTATTGCTCTTTTTCGACAGTTTGTAATACTTTTTTAGTTTAGTTCTATTCATTTGTACCTTGCTGCTGGGTGAATGTATACAATAAATACAAATACATATACAAATAAAAAATAACTTAGATTCTCCAAATTGCTCTTATACCAAAACACGTTCAACCTTGTTGGAATAATTGTAAAACTAGGTAACTTTAAACTAACATAACACTTGATGACCTTTGAAAATAGAAAACTTAAACACTATTCCAAACATTTGTTGAAATAATTAAAATTTGATAACTTTGAAGGCAATCAGTTTGGAAGAAGCTTAAATACAACGAGATGACGAAATTTAACGCATCAGTTAAGTTGCTTTGGTTTCAGTAAAAATCATCGCGGTGACGATAATTTCCAAGTGCGTAATTTATATCAACTATAAACGATGTGATATTTTTGTATTCTTAATTAAAATGCGTAAATATTTGTATAGAATGATATTTTGTTTTATTGCTTCATAAATTTCATAAGTTTTTAATTGTATTGATAAGCCATATTTAGTTTACCAGCATATTATCTTTCCAGTTGTACAACTTTGTTTTACCCTTAGGTTTTCGATTATTGAAGTAGATTGCTGGCGGAAATCGAGTAAAAGTTTGTTTTAATCATGAGAAAAAGATAAGCTTGAATGACTTTTTGAGAGCTGATTTCTTTATTCAACCGTTCTTTCCTGGAATAAAATCATAAGACAAGCTCTTTTGATTTAGCTTCGCTCGGGTTATTTATCTCTCTTCAAATGTGTACGCCAAACTTTGAATGAGCAACCACTTACTTGAACATCGTTCGGCATGCATACATTTCTTGAATTTCAAGTCAACAAAACCAGTTTCAGTTATAATTTTGAATGGTTGGAAAACAAGAAAACGCTTGAAGTGAAGTACCGAATCAATAACTGATAAAAAGTTGACACTCGGAGCATCAGTTTCATGTTTTAGGCTTACTTTCCCAATCGTTTGTCGATGTATAGCTACAATGATCTTTCTTTGCATTAAAGCACTTACAATATTGCCGTAAGCAGTTGAAACATGCAACTCCATTGGAAATCTAAAATCCAGATATAGTATTTGCTGCATCAGTTTTGACGTAAAGCTTGTAACATTTTGTTCGTTCTGGAAATTATTGTTTATTAACGAGCGCTTGATAACCTTACGCAAAGCCAGATCTACATTCCGAAATCTTAAGTCACGAAATCCTTCATAGCTACGATTGCCATTTGAGATTTTCCAGTTGAATAGCTTCATATCTATCATAAAAAATCTGCTGCTCCGTACATCGAAAGTAAGTCCAAACACAATCAGTGCATTTAGCACCCTCTTTAGCTTGCTCAGTCCTTCTTCATGGGTGATGCTCGGTATGACAAGATTATCGAATAGCACCACTGCATCTCCAGGATCTAGCTTTCTCACCACTTCAATGAGGATTTTGTTGAAGACGATCGGTGTGTTGGTGAACTCTTTAGGCGATCGAAGGAATTCAAATGAACCAAAGCTGGTTTTGAAGGATAAATATTTTCGGGATGTTTCACGTAGTGGGATCTGATTATGACCTTCGTTGAAATTGAGAGTGGTGAAGTATTTAAAGTTGGGCAGGGCGTGCAGTAAGGGTTTCAGGAAGATCACATCCATTTGCTCTCTTTCTACGTGAGAGTTGAGAACTCTTAAATCCAATTGGAAACCACCGGAAAATGTTAGGTCATTTTCAATCATGGATGAAGAATTATGGACAATTCCGCATTGCAACATGTTCTGCAGAAAGGTATGATTGATGTCCGTTAATTTACAGTCGCGGTTGAATGTCATTAGATTCGAATCAAAATTGATGATTAGTTTATGAGTCTTCGAAACACCCACATCAAAATCATTGAAGGAGACTGCTTTTTGACACTGATTAAGTGTTTCACACAACGTTGATTTAACCATCGGAGGGCACTTTGAGTTAATTGTTAGCATTTCTATCACAATTCTTTTTCTTTCACAAGTTTTATGAACGATGTTTATTAACGATACAGTTGAGTTACCACATTTCTTGATTTGATACAACTCACTACCCGCTTTTAATCTCGAATTCTTTGACTTAAACATCACATGCTTTGAACAGTTCATCTCACTTAACAATTTACAAATTTCTTTCTTCAATTCATGCCAACAAGTAACTGCTGTGCTTTGATTAATCCAACATTTTGCAACACCTCCAAGTTTTCCCCGAGCAAAACAATACGTTTGATCGTCGCTGAATCCATTATGCTTTGCAAATGTTTCTACATTTTCCAACCACTGTTCTAGCGAGATGCCATTTGCGTCATCAGGGTCATACTCACGAACCTGGTCTTTAGATGAAGCCAATCTTACTCGATTTGCCATCGTAAAACTTTCAGCAATAATCCATCACGCGGTCACTGGTTACCGGTGCCGGCTTCAACCGAAACTATTTCCTTCCGGTTTGTGGCTGGTGCTGTGCTCTGCAACGATTTGCGTGAAAGGAAATTGGCTAACTGTTTTGGGCTATAACGGAAAAGTTTTTCATGTACTCGCAAAGCTCGAAACTCGATCGACCACTCGTGCTTACAGTCAAACAACGACTTCGATTGGCGAAACATTGCAGTTGCCATGGACAGGCAGAATTTTCCACATTTTACAGCCTCTGTCAACTAGTGCTGTGGAACGCATGCTAACTTTATGCTGCAAGTTGGCTGCTTTTGAGGGGGAAAATGTGTGCTAGAATGGTTCTGATTGAGGAAATTCAGTCAGGATGAGTAATGTACCATTTTGGGGGAACAGATTTTGAGACCAGTCTATTCGGCATCAAATCCCCTCGCAATATGTATTATTGGAGCATTACCACAGTACTCACAAATGCAACAAAGTGGAAAGCGGTGATGTAGCTAATCTGGCGGGGAAGAATCGAGTCTTTCCATTCTTTTGCAAGTGCTCAAAGAACCCGTGATTTTAAGGAGTCTTATACTTCAATTTGGTACATCACAATTTACGAAGAAAAGGTTGCATGCAAATTTACTTGTTCGATATTATTTGAGATTTCTTTTTCGTCCAAGAAAGTTTGGGGTAATTTGATCACATGGAGTTGAACGTAACAATATTTTTGTTCTTTACTTTTTCTTTTGTCGCAAGGCAAGCACTTACGTAATCGTATTGTCCTTACGCAAATGGAGAAAAACGTAAAAGTAAATGAAAGAAGTGCTTTGAGAGCTAGTTGAGTTAATTTTTGTTCGTAGTTTAAATCTATGATTAACAAGTTTTCAATTTTTGCTTGTTTTATTTTCAACCAAACATGTCGTGGAAGCATAATGTAAGTTGGCCGTAAAATTGTTCTTCATATATATCGATAATCTATATGTATTTTTTGTTTATCCCACATACGAAAATCTATCTTGTTTTGGTTCAAAATGCATTGTTTTATGGAAATGCCAAACACAGTTCATTTAAACTTATGCAAATAAATTGATATAAAAATATTTGCAGTTCTGTTTTTGATTCAGAGAAAATTTAAGCTGGAAAATAATAGTTTAACATTACCGATTCCTATCAACATATGCCGACTTAGAAAGCACTGCTTTGAAAATAATTGATGACTTCTTAAGAGCGTTTCAATTACCCTAAACTACCCTAATAACTTTTTTTTTGTATTTATTGAAAGTTTGGCTTCATGATTTGATTTATTTGCAGCAAATAAGATGGAGCACTACTTCGACAGTGGGTCAATTACCGTCATATTTTATATGGGATGAGTGCTCGCAAGTAACAATTTTAGTTTTATTCCAGCCGTTTAGCACTCCTCCCGGCTTTGTTGATAAAACTATATTCAAAACTGTTTTGTCTACCAACACCTCCTCTATGCTTCTGTAAAGCCGAAATTTGTACAAAATGACCCACTCTATAGACGATTGTGAAAACAAGTTAATAAAACCTTTATAAGAACACTAGCTGAACCCGGTGCAAGCCTTGCTATGCTTACAACTAAACGAATGAAAGTATAATAGAACTGGCGTTTTTATGTTTTTTTTAGGAATGAGTTTTGTTAAAATATTTTCGTTGCCTTATGTAGTTAATTTCTGCAAAATTAAACGTAGGTGTGTATTTTTAAATATACCCTCAGACCTTACGTTTCTACCATGGTTTATCTTTCTGTATAGACGCATTTGGTTAACAAAACACATATCATAAAACTAACCGTATCCTGTCAGTTTGAACGTAATTTTTTCTTGCACAATCTTAGATTAACTTCTTGTGCATAGTGTAGAACTGAAAGTAACTCAAGCATTCCCCATTCTTGACCAAAAAAGGGTTCAAACTTCTATCAGAACATGCTGCTTTCTCCACGAAATACACATTTAGTGTTTTAGTTGCTTTGATAATTCTCATGTTTGGATAGAATTTTTGTTTCATTTGTATGAGAGCCTCCCCCCCTCCGGAGAGGGGGAGTTGTCTCGAACCACTATAAAAAAATCGTACCTCCAAAATCCCCACCCCTTGTGTTTCATTTGTATGGGAGCCCCCCTTCCAGACGTAGGAGGAGTCTCGAACCATCATAAGAGCCTTTTTCGACCCCAAAAACTCCTACATACAAAGTTTCATAACAGTAGGGTTAATTATGATGTTTGTTTGTTTGTATGAGAGCATTTCCACCCCTTCCAAAGAGGAGAGGGGTCTCAAACAACCCCCCCCCCTTCTAGACGGGGAAGGAGTCTCGAATCATCATAAGAACCTTCTCTGGCCCCAAAAGCTCCTACATACAAAGTTTCATAACAGTAGGGATACTTCTCATGTTTGGTTAAAATTTGTGTTTCATTTGAATGAGAGAATCTCTTCCCCCCCCCCCTTCCAAAGAGGGGAGGTGTCTAAAACCACCGTGGAAACATTTCTTGCCTTCAAAAACCTCCACATGACAAATTTGGTTCCTTTTGCTTTCTTAGTTCTAGAGTTATGCAGAAATTTTAGATTCATTTATATGAGAGCCCCCCTTCTAGGAGAGGAAAGGAGTCTCAAGCCACCAAAGTAACATTTTTCGCCTCCAGAAAATCCCAGATGCCAAATTTGGTTCCATTTGCTTGATTGATTCTCGAGTTATGCAGAAATTTGTGTTTCATTTGTTTGGGAGCCCCCCCTTTCAGAAAAGAGGAGGGGTCTCAAATCACCATAGAAAAATTTCTTGTTTCTAAAGACTCTTATGTGCACAACTTTGTTTCCTTTGCTTGATTAGTTCTTGAGTTATGCAGAAATATGTGTTTCATTTTTATCAGAGCCCCCTTTTTAGAGAAAGGAGGGGTCTCTTACTGTCTTAAGAATCTTCCCCGGTCTCAAAAACTCCTCCATACAAAATTTCACGTCGATCGGTTCAGTAGAGTCCGAGTCTATAAGCTTCAGACAGACAGACAGACAGACAGACAGACAGACAGACAGATATATATATATATATATATATATATATATATATATATATATATATATATATATATATATATATATATATATATATATATATATATATATATATATATATATATATATATATATATATATATATATATATATATATATATATATATATATATATATATATATATATATATATATATATATATATATATATATATATATATATATATATATATATATATATATATATATATATATATATATATATATATATATATATATATATATATATATATATATATATATATATATATATATATATATATATATATATATATATATATATATATATATATATATATATATATATATATATATATATATATATATATATATATATATATATATATATATATATATATATATATATATACAGCAATTCCATGAAAAAAAGTTATACGATCTCTCAGAATTTTATAATATTCGGTAGGATTGTTCAACATCGAAAAATATTAGACCCGTATTTTTTTTATTTCGTTATAAGACTGGACCTTTCTGCGTTAGACTGGTCCAAAAAATCGTGATTTTTCAAAATCTTCAATTTTCAAAAATTTATAACTCCTAAACCGTTTAACCGATTTTAGTCATTTTTGGCCATTGTATTGGTATTTTTTTGAATTTCCAAGCAAAAATACGAAACCTTTGAATATATCAATTTTTGTATGAAAAAAATACAAAACAAATAGTTTTTCTTGAATTTGACTGCGAGGGGCCTCAACGACTCCTTGTTTTAGTATTTTTAAATGAAAGAACATTCAATTTTACATAACATATCAAAAAATTGGAGATGTTCTGCGTGTCGTTTTGGAGATACAATGTTTTAAATAATAAATCATTACTCTTCATTTTATACATCACCCGCCTGTAGAAACGATGAAGATGCATGGTAGATTACCATGCGTCTCCATCCAATCAAACCTATGACTAATGAAATCTATGAGTAGGTCACAGAATGTCAAGTAAATATTATATAATAAATAATATTTACTTGACATAATTATATAATATTATAGCAACTAAGACTAATGAGACTTTAGGTAGATATTGACAATTTGATTACCTAACATTCTTTTCGTTACACAGAGGGGCATTGGTATTATTATTTAAAAGAAGAACCGTTGATACGTATTGACTACCTACTGTAGATGTAGAATGTTTATCGACCTGTGAGATTGAATTGAATTGTTTCTCGGCTATAGCGATCAGGTCTATTTGCAGATATATTTTGAAAATGTTCTAGTGCAAGATGTTATGACCACTTGAGAACCTTTATAAAACCTATTGGCTGCCATGAAAGCCAGAATGTGGCCAAATGGCCACAGCTGTCAAACTTCATTGTGAAATCGAGGTTGGTTTTTGTTGTTCTGCTTTGTTCGATCCTCTACTCTTCTGATTCGTTTAGCAATAAAAAAAGGTCCAGTGTTGCGGGACATTTTGTTTGATAGCAAAATATCCAAAACAAATTGTTTTTTCGACAGCGTATTATGCTCCAAATTATATGCGCATTAATTTTTATCGTGAATATTGGCACGATAAGGGCCGAAAATGAATGAGCCTCGGAAATTATTCGAATTCATAACAACATAAATCAAATTAAAACAAATATATTCGATAAATTAATCATGAATTTCCTGAAAATTGCTTGGAATTGGATGAGATTATCTAAAAGAATGCCGAAATTAGTCTCTGATCTATGTAAAGTTTATTTGCATACCATTGAAAATTTGATTTATTTTTCTACATTCTAATTATTTCTTATATATCAATATGGCGATTGGAAAAAAAATCACAGTTTTATCGCCAATTCTTCTTCGCAATGACTATTATAAAACTATCAGGTCTGATGGTGACTTTCTTCAATGCTTATTTGTCGTTTAATGCATTTACTGGAGGAAAAAGTGGTTTTAAAATTCTTTTTCAACTGACCATAATAAGATAATATGAATAAGTCCAAAAACGGCATTTCAATACAGCATTTTACGAGTCTTAAGGAATTTAAGAAAAAAGGTTTTAAGATCGTTGTCAACAAGCTGGATAGGTTCTCATAAACCTGACTAAAATATGAAACCTATTGGCACCTTGGTGTCATAATAAAACCAAGTTGTTTTCAAGTGGCTTTCATAAAACTTTAATAAAACTTAATAAAGCAGGATGGTGTTAGCAATGTTTCTTGGGATGTGGCAAGACAGCTGCACATAGCAATGGGCTATTCTAAACTGCCAAATCATACATAACCTTTCGCTGTGTGAACCATAAATGCAATAAATTGAATTTTATTTATCATACCACTGTCTTCGAATTGACGCACAGACTGAATAATTGAACAACCAAATTATGTATTACTACTAATCCCATTTTTAAAACGTTTTTTTACAAATTAAAATCAAATTCATCACAGACAACATTAAACGAGCGAAGACATGAAGCCAGCGGGTTATTGTAGCCGTAGTTTGTTCTATTATATGGAACTACAAATAACGAAGAATTCCGGAACCTTCGAGGAGGAATGTCAAACGGAATCTGTGTGAGAAGTCTATAATTCCCACAATTACATCGAAAACGAATATCCGCTGCATCGTATCTCGTCTATCTGATAGTGACTCCAATCTCATGAGCCTATATCGGTCTGAATAGGGAGGAAGATTGACGGAGTCGTTCCAAGGCAGTTGTCTCAGTGCAAAACGTACAAACTTTTTCTGCATCCGTACGATCGTCAGAATATGAACTACGTGGTATGAAGACAAAACCGGGGCAGCGTACTCCATGATGCTACGAACCAACGCACAATAGACTGTTTTCAAGGCGTAAATAACGGTAAAGTTGGACGCGTAACGACTAATGAATCCGAACACAGAAAAAGCCTTGGCAGTCATAGTGCTGACGTGTTCGTTGAATCTGGAATTTTGTTGTTCATTAAAAAAAGTGGACACCTGTTTATCATTGGTTAAGGGTTAAAACTTAACGAAAAATTATGAATTTTCGTTCAGTGCGTAAAAATATTGTTCACTTTGGCAACACTCCTGAAAAATCGAAAAAAAATGAGAAATTTCGAACGATGGGTCGGATTATCAACTTGCAGATTAATTCTGCACAAATGGTTTGCCAAAAGGTTGTCGTTTCGAAAATTGGCAAAAGCATGAAGTGCACTAAATCTGCAGTGTTCAAGTTTGTTAAGAACTTTGGAGAAACGTTACTGAAAGCTGGACGCAAAAGGGGGCATCGGACCATGAAAAGGAGCTGGCTTTTTGAAAGTGCAAAAACCGTGTCCCGTTAGGGAAATTTCCAAAAAAGTTGACATTAGCGTTGGAACTGTCGGAATATCAAAATGCGTAACAATATCAAAACCTACAAGAAGCAGAAAGCACCTAAAAGGACGGATTCACAGAAAGCTTTTTCGAAAATTCGGTCATGGAACTTGTATGACGTTCTCCTCCAAAATCCGAACCGGTGCATTTTGATGGACCACGAGACGTACGTCGAATTGGATACCAGTAAACTTTCGGGGCCGCAATTTTTCAGCGCTGAGCAGAGGATAGATGTGATATGCGATTTATCCGAACCGAAAAATTTGGGAAAAAGGTTTTGGTGTGGCAAGCCATTTGCACCTGTGCCTTGATGGGTTCTACATATTTCACAACGGGCACAATCAACGGTGAAAATTGCAGAAAAGAATGCAAACAAAAATTGCATACAATCTACCGCAAAGCATACGGATCCTCCATTGTCTTGGTTGGATCTGGCATCTGCTACGTTGGAGATGCTCAAGAAGAAAAGAGTCCATTCTGTCGAAAAATGAAAAATTCCACAAACTGCCCTGAACTGGGTCCTATCGAAAGATACTGGGCAATAATTAAGCGGCATCTTAAGATAGATGGAAGAGAAGCAAGCTCTGTTGACTTCATCAAGAAAATTTGGTCTACAGCTCACCGAAAAGTTGCCGAGAAAGTTGTGCAGAATCTAATGGGAGGTATCAAGAGAAAAGTTCGAGCGTTCCTCTGAAATGAGAAGTAAATATTCAAACTCACGTGACTTTGGTCAAATGTTTGTTGATTTTCATTTAGTTAATGCAGTTCTAAATTTGTTTGAAAATAAATAATTTCCTTTGAGAAACAGGTGTCCACTTTCTTTAATGAACAGTCCTTACACGAGACCCATATAGGATTGAAGAACCTCCTTCCAGCGATCAGGATCGTTTAACTGGCAATGGCACGAGCCGGCAATGGAACAATTGAATGTATACGACGTGCACATGTAGTATAATATTATTTTTTTCTCATTATTTTTGTCAAACTGAACCATGTATGTGTGGCATACATACTATACATAAATACTATACACAAGCAAAATATCAGATAGTTTTATTCGAATACTACCTTGATCAAAAAGTTCCCGGAGTTTACTCAGGAAATTAAAAAAAAAGGTTATACATCAAAATCAATATTGTCCCTTTCAAAGTACTCCCCATCGACTGCAACGCCCTTATGCCAGCGCTTGATCCAATCCTCGAAAAAAAAATTATATTAGGATTGCGGTATAGTCATCAGAGCCATCTTCGATTTTTCCATGATCTATCGGGTTTGAAAAGTGGGGATAGGTGAATTGTGGTTGTGGTGGTGTTTGGTTGTGATTTTGGTGGGGGGGGGGGTTTTTTTGGGGTGGGGGGGGGGGGGTTGAAAAAGAATAAAAAATAATTATAAATTATTTGTTTTTGTGGTTTATGGTTTTCCCGCGTTTATTTTATATATTTTTTTTTATTATTTTTTTGTTATTGAAATTAAAATAATGGTGTTTTTTTTTTACTTTTTCAGAGTAAATTTACCAAATACACAGTACTTTCCTAGCACAGATTTCAAATTTAAGTAAGGAACGTCTCCTAGGCAGCAATGAATGTTATATAACGGGTACACCTTCGCAATTTTTCTCATTCATCATTCAGTTCAAACAAGCGACACGTACGGACGTGTTTTTCGCTCCCTCGCAATAAAAGTTTTCCCCCGTGTTTCCCTCTCGCCCGCTTTCTCGCGATTGCGTGTCCGGTTCGCGATCTATCACCTGCGCTTACTCATCTTTTGGTGGTGGCAAGGCAAAAGCAAGCGCTGCAAAGTTCACCAAGTTTTTTCGCTCGACCTGTTGCCGTGGCAATGGGTCGAAAAAATCAACACGTGGTGACATCCACGCCTGTGGCATCAGCTCCTGACGCTATACCGAAACCGAGCAGCTCCAAGCGACTACGCCAAGACGACGCCGATCCAGCAGACCCTAACGCTCGACTATTAGCGAGCAACAAATTTTCCGTGCTCCCGGTACAGGAGGTACCAAAGAAGGTAAAAGTCCCCCCGCTCTTCACCACATCAAAGGACATCGCTGCTCTCAGGGCTGAGCTTGCAGCAATCAAAATTCAACCGCTTTTCAAGCTGTGCAGTACCGGCACAAAGATCATGTGCTCGACGGAGGCTGACTACCGTGCTGTTGGTGCTCACCTAGTCATCAAGAAACATGAGTTTTATACTCACGACGCACCTGGAAACAAGCCGCTGAAGGTGATTCTGCGTGGCCTTCCGGAATTCACTCCGGAGGCAATAATTGCTGAGCTGCAAGCGGCAGGTCTGAAACCAGTGAAGGTTTTCCCGATCAGACGTCAACAACAGGGAAATCATCGGGACCAACTCTATCTGGTCCATCTGGAGAAGGGTTCCGTCACGATGGCGGACCTGTTGAAAATACGGGCCCTTTTCAACGTCATTGTCGAGTGGGACCGGTATCGCCCGAAAAAGCATGACGTGACGCAGTGTGGCAACTGCCTTGTATTCGGCCACGGAACTCGAAACTGCCACATGAAACCACGTTGCGGCAAGTGTGCCGGAGCACACACTACCATGGATTGTGCACCAATGGATGAAGAAACACCACCAAAGTGCGCCAACTGCGGCGCTAACCACGAAGGTAACAACCGAACCTGTCCCAAACGTGCGGAGTTTCTGGCGATCCGCAAACAGGCGTCCACTAAGTCCCGGCCGGGGCAACGCCGTCCGCCACCTCGACTGGATGAAGAAAATTTCCCGACGCTCCGGTACCAGGTGCCAAATCTATTGCCGATCCCATTGAATCACCGCCAAGTAAACCACCCATCAGCCTCCGTTCAGCATCGATTCGCGGCAGCTGCCACCGCCTCCACGCCGACTCCTCCTCCAGGCTGGGCCAATCCGGGTTGCAGTACCTCCACGCAACCACCCGCCGATGGACAGCTCTACGACTCGGAGCAAATGGTCGAGTTCATCCAAGAGCTCTACCGCCAACTACGTTCCTGCCGCTGCAAGGAAGAACAGCTCAAAGCCGCCACATCCGTGACGATGAAATTTATCTTCAAATATGGACCATAATCGCACCATCAACATCGTAAATTGGAATGCTTGTTCCATCCGGAACAAAACAATCGAGCTCGGTGACTTCCTTAACAGGAAGGCCATCGACATCGCCATCGTCACCGAGACACATCTCAAGCCGGAACTCACCGTTTTCATCCCAGGATATCGGATTGTGCGACTTGATCGTAGCGGCTCTAGTGGAGGAGGAGTTGCGATCGCCCTGCGCTACAACATCAACTACCATCTGCTTCCGAGTCTTCAACTGCAGTCAATCGAAGCCATCGGAATTGAGGTCGAAACTGTAATCGGCCCTATCACCATCATCGCGGCTTATTGTCCCAAGCAAGTCAGCACAGCTAACGGAACAACAACGGTCCTACGGAACGACATTCGCAAGCTCACTCGGAGGCAGGGGCAATTTATCATCGCCGGCGACCTAAATGCGAAACACGAAACCTGGGGGAACACCCGGCGGAACCGGAACGGAATAATTCTGCAGGAAGACCTGGAAGAGGGACATTACACCGTCCTGAGCCCGGATACTCCCACCCGGTTGAGCAGATCTGGGGTCCATTCGACAATCGACATCTTCCTCACCAACATGGGGAACAACATCGCCCAGCCGATCGTACACCAGGAGCTCAGCTCGGACCACTATCCGGTGGTGGCCGAAGTTGGCTCCTCGGTCAACCGGCATCGAATCACCAGACGAAACTATCACCGCGCCAGTTGGGAAAGGTTCCGACAACACGTTGACGACAACATCGATTTCGACATGCACCTTGATTCGGTTGATGACATCGAACGGCAGCTGCAGAGCATCGAGCAAGCGATCTCCCAGGCCCGGGAGCAACATGTACCGGTGATTGATCAGGTGAGCAACCCTGTACCCATTGATAGACCCACTAAAGAACTTATTCAATTGCGCAACGCCATTCGAAGGCAATATCAGCGAACTGGTTTGCCAACGCTAAAAAGTCACTGTAATCGAGTGACGAAAATTATTAAGGCCAGAATGGTGGACCTTAAGAATAACAATTTTTCCGACAAGATCCGCTCTCTCCCAGATTGTGCAAAGCCGTTCTGGAAGATGACCAAAATTTTGAAAACCAAGCCAAGGCCCATTCCACCGCTAATCCCACTAGACAACAATGGCTCTAAGGATCGCTTGATAACTCCTGCAGAGAAGGCTGCTGAGATAAGTCAACACTTCATCAGCTCCCATACTCTCGGACAAAACATCGTCAGTCCACACGAAGCTGCCGTTAGCGCGCTAATTACTAACATCCATCTAAGTCCCAACGATTTCACAGAGGAGTTGGAGATCTCAGCTGATGAACTGTTGACTTATATCAAAGGCTCAAAGAACATGAAGGCCCCAGGTTTCGACAACATCATGAACTTGGAGCTCAAGCAATTGAGCCCCCAGTTCTATAACCATCTGGCGATGGTTTTCAACCAATGTCTCCGACTTGGCTACTTCCCCTCGTGTTGGAAGTCAGCCAAAGTCATACCCATCCAGAAACCTGGGAAAGATCCTGCGTGTTCCAAGAGCTATAGACCCATCAGCCTTCTCTCAGGGTTATCCAAGCTGTTTGAAAAAACGATCTACCGCCGGCTTCTTTCATCTGCCGACGAGCTGAACATCTTGCTCGACGAACAATTTGGCTTCCGACGTGGTCGGTCGACAATTCAACAACTTAATCGAGTCATTAACATCCTCAGACGGAACAAGTCTGTTTCAAAATCATCTGCCATGGCACTTCTCGACATCGAGAAGGCCTTTGATAACGTGTGGCATGATGGCTTGGTGTACAAGCTGCATCGATACAATCTTCCCATCTTCCTGGTGAAGATAATTAAAAATTACCTGTCGGACAGGACATTCCGTGTTTCGCTGCAAGGTGCAGTTTCCGATGCACAGGAGATCTCCGCCGGTGTTCCGCAGGGAAGTATACTAGGTCCACTTTTGTTCAACCTATTCACCTCGGACATACCCCCGCTCCCTGAAAATGGATCTCTGTCGTTGTTCGCCGATGATACCGCAGTCGTCCACAATGGTAGGGTAACAAGAGCGCTTACAGCGAAACTACAGCGAAGCCTGAATGTTCTGTCAGAATACTTCACCGAATGGAAGATCTGTATCAACGCGGCAAAGACCCAGGTCATCCTATTTCCACACTCCAACTCTCCCAAACTTGTTCCGCCTGAGGATTGTAAAATAAGCCTAAACAACACAACGGTGGAATGGGCCAAATCAGCTGTCTATCTTGGAGTTACAATAGATAGCAAGCTTATTTTCAGGGAGCAGGTTGACAAAACTGTCACAAAGTGTAACGTTCTGTTGAAGCTACTGTACCCATTGATCAACAGAAGGTCTACATTATCCCTGAAAAACAAGCTTGCTGTCTACAAGCAAATCATACTTCCAGTCATCGAGTACGGCATGCCAATCTGGGAGAGTTGCGCAAAAACACATCACCTGAAGCTTCAGCGTGTTCAAAATAAGTTCCTCAGGATGATCCTGAACACCCCTCCGAGGACAAGAACATCTGAGGTCCACCGTCTGGCTGAGATAAAAATGCTCGATGATCGCTTTAGTGAGTCTATCAATCGGTACAGGGCACGCTGCCTGACATCGGATCACCAGATCATCCGGAATCTGGTTCCCCACCCCTAGGATTTTCAAATTGTAGCTATAGTTTTAGTTTAAGTAGGTTATCAAATTTTAAACAAACAATGCCCCAAGGGCTGAGCTGAAAATTAATTTAAAAACATAAAACACACAAAACACATAAACACATAAAACACACTAAACAAAGCTGAAGAGCCCATTGGGCTGAAACACTTAAAAATTATAAAACAATGTATAAGACAAAGAAATGCAAAATAAACAAGAATTTTACTACTTAACATTCAAACCAAACGTCCCTTTCCACGGCTGCCAAATAATTTCTAAGAAGCGAATCATAGCATGTTCTAACATACTTTCTCACTTATTTATGCTAACCCAACGTCCCATTAGAACAGTACACTACGGAACTAATCAAACGGGTTAAAAAGTCTACATCAACCGGTCGTGTGTTAAACACAAACCCACTGATTTTTTGCATACAATTCACGTCTTTCGGCAGCAGCTTTCCAGCGACATGTCTGAAGCCCAAATAATTAACCAAAATGTCTTGAACGGATTCAAAATTAATTTTCAACTACTCTGGCATCTCTCATATGGCACCATTGAAACCGTTTTCAAAGCACAATTTAATACAATCTCGTTATTGCAAATTCAATTCCATTTTTAAAATGGCACAAATTCGAGTACACACACAATCGCAGCTGTACTCAATACGGCTTAAATTTTACAAATGCTATGCCATCAAGCTAAAAATTTCATAGAAAGGCAATCTTAAATTTAAAAAAAATCAGTGAGGTGGTGTATAACATTGATGTATTATTCTGTTCATAATGTTAGATTTGTTATATTGGTTTCGTAGTAGAACAATGCAACGCAGATGCTGTCCTAATGGGACGTTGGAATTGCATAAGTAAGTCATTAAGTATGTTTGTTAGGAAATTCTATAATTCGCTCCTTAGAAATTATTTGGTGTAAAACACAACATCATAATCGTTATTCCACGCACGGAGAATAGAAACATAACAATGTATATAAAACCCTTAAATCGTGGAAACCATTAGTCCATACTGGTGTCACAACGTTTTACAGACTTTCTCTCCGAGGTCTCTACTTTCGAGATGACATGAGAAAAATTTGAGTTATCATCAGACGTTGTATACAAAAATAAACCCAAAATAGAGAGAATTTCTCTCCCATGTAGGTAATCATAAATAATATGTAGAACGTGAACAAGATCAAGCGCGCATTTTTTGCCTGTGAAGTTGGCGGATTCGATGCTCCGCACAGCTTCAGTACTGCTAAACGAGTGAGAAATTCTCTTCTTCTACTTCTTCTATTGTTTTTGAGAGGGACTTTGGCCCCTCGGGTCATTCGTCTCTGAGTGGGAAATTGTACGAAAGTGTACCCCTTTTAAATCATTCACTGCTGCATAAGAGACCTCCCTTGCTCACATTTGAAATCTGTGATAGGAAAGTAATGTTCATTAAGTTAATTTAGTTGGCAAAACAAAATTATAAGACATCACCTCTTATTTTCGTTTTTTTCAATAGTTTATAATTGTTAATGGATAATGTTTGATAAGTTAAATTGATACGCGGGAAAATTTCCAACCGATTGATGTAAACATCTTGAAAACCTATTGAGCATTTATTAAGTTATAAGCGTTGAATTTGTAACGATATTTCGTTACGGTCGATTATTTTTAGATTTTCGATTGACACCCTACCTTGCCGTAAGACATAGTCTACGTTAAAGTAAGATCAGTCTCTTGATATGAGTGGTAATAGGGTGGTCCTTTTATTTTCATAAACAAATAAAAAGAAACATTGAATTTTCTGCGTTATCTGATGCACATAGAGGAAATGCTAGATTTGGCACAAAATAATGGGATATTTCATGAAAAATTTTAGCCAGATAACGCCTGAATCTAGCCTGTTGTATGAAAGATTGCAAACATTGTTGTATGGCACATGAAGGATTGCAAACAACACGTTGTTTACACTCGCTTTGGCTTGGATTCAAACGAGGGGAAATTTTATGCACTTGTTAAAATTCATTTTTTTTTCTGTGTAATAAAAATTCTAACTTGTTATTCTTATTGTTAAGAGGAATTTTGTTCCTAGAGAATTGTATATAATTTAATTTAATGAAACTGTGCTGAAAAAATTTACCTTCAATACACACAGTAAAAAAAATAGTATTCCGGTAAAAAAAATTACCGTAACTTGTCAAATTTTACCAAAATCCGTTCAATCGGATTACAGAACGTTCATCTGTTGAAAGTGCGGAAAAAATTACCGAATACTGTTAAATTTTCTAAATGTGTATCATCTACGTATCGTTTTATAACAGTTTTTCTAACTTTTCTTTGAGTGGGACTTAAAAAACAGTTTTTTTGCTCTAATTTCTTTTTATTGAAGTTGAATTAGAAAATTTGGTTAAGCTGACTTTTAGGGCATAAAATGACGCATATTTTGAAGATACAAGATAGTTGCTAGTTATTGTATAAAAAAATTTAGGATTGAAGTGTGAAAAAAAACCTTTCTTCAAGATACCTTACTTTCTTATTTGCAAATATTTGCAAACACGGAAACGATAAAAATTGATAGTTTTGCATTTTTTCTGCAAAAATTGCGATCAGCAGCATCAACAATTATCATCAAAGACCGTAGCAACGTGAGTTTTTCATAACAATTTATTATAATAATTTTTATATTTTTATATCAACCCATCTCCTTTTTTTTGATAAATATTCATATCACAGACAAACAGACGTAACACATTCAACATTTTGTTCTTCAAATAATCGTTACTTACACAACTGTTGAGCACACTGTGATGGGTAATACAGCTGAACAGATGGCGGAAATATGCTAACGTCAAACGTAAGGGAATCGACTATACGCGCTACACAGGAAAAAATTATAAATTTTAACAAGCTCGTAAAATTTTGCCTTGTTTAATTTCAAACCAAAGGAAGCGTAAAAAACAAAATTGTTTGCAATCTTTCACGCACCATAGAATAATGTTTGCAATCTTTCATACAGACTTTATTCAAGCGTTATCTGGCTTTAGTTTACATGCGATATCCTATTAATTTCTGCCAATTCTAGCATTCCCTTTATGTGCATTCGATAGCGCAGAAAATTATATGTTTCTTTTTATCTGTGGAGGATGCATCTTTGTGTTTACAAAATAAGCGCTCCGCTATTCGGCAAATATATTTACCTCGTCCTTTTCAAAACAGACAGCACGAATGCATTTAGTATTCAAACAATCGCGCACAAAAGTACTACAAAGAAAATCACAGGTAAAAAACAATATCGAAAAGAAATTTAACATGAAAAATCACAATCACTGTGCAATGAATGAAAAAAGTTGACAGCTCCCGGCAACTCAACCGTCCTCGGGCAGTGCTTGCTGCGATCCCCTACCTAAATGAGTGGATCGTAATGATTGAATGTCCACACTAAAGGCTTTCCCAAACCGCAGGGCACCGAAATCGTGGCCGAACAGTTCACATGGCGGCTTATGGGAGCAGCCAAACCGATGCAATTCAAAAATGCTTCGCGTCGGTTTGTGCGCTCCCATAAGCCGCCATGTAATCTCATCGCGGCGATTTTTTCGCCGCGATTTCGCTGCCGCGGCGGGAAAAAAACGCTGTGGTTTGGGAAGGACTTAAGACTTTTCTCTTGCTATGTAATAATAAGAACGTGTTTTTGTATTTTTTCTTAAACTGAAAGCGATCATTGGTTTAAATGTAAAAAATAAGCAAGAAAAGCCATCCGAAGAAATCGCTTTATAAGTTTAAGTTGGGTCACAACACTCTGAAGTACGCACTTGGTGAAGTATTGAGTGTACTGATCCAGAGCTAATTTCACCATTTCTCAAGTATCGCTCGTTGTGAAAACATCAAAGGAAATATTGTTTGCATGGCTTCCCTCACAAGACCAGATCTCAGGGAAGTAGTCAACGAAAATTTGTAAATGCATTCGTTTTCCTTATTCTCGTGTGAATCGCGAAGCAATCCGGAATTGAAACGCGAGTCTCGTTGCTTGAGGGGTTTCGAGGGATTCTGTTTCTTCGGGAAATATCATTCGCCAATTTCAATTTGCTGCATTGTAGGAAGGCAAATTGCAGACAAACAGGGGCAGGGGCGAAATTCAATATCAGCGATTATTTGAGACGGAACATTTTATTTTTCACTTTGTCTCGTCCGGGTTTCATCGTGTGTGTGATTATTGAAGGATTTTATGATGTGATTCAATAAAATATCAATATACAGCTATTTAATTTTAATAAGTTGCATTCACATCTAATCGAAAGCTGTCAATTACTAACTGTAGAAGTATATCTAGAATACAAAGTTGAGAGCGGGCAGAACGCTTGAAATGCCAAAAATAATAAGGCTTGAATGACCAAACTTTTTGAAAATTACTCTAATGTTAACAAATAAAAACATTGAATCATACAACCTTCAAAATAATGCAGCTCAGTTACACCTTATTAATCTTTTGAACTAATTTCCCATCTACATTCCCAGTCTGAATAATTATGCGCTGTACTCCCACTAATCCCCCTAACAAATGCTTCAATGAGAATGAAATACTTCACCTGCTCTTCAGAGTGGATATAACAAATCGATAGTGGTTGAACCATTTTTCCCGGTTTCAACTTTCCGTGCGCGAAAATCGCCATTGGTCTTATCATCAATGTTCCTGCCACTGACTGTACCCAAGACTAATGGTCACATCGAGTGCAATCTGGAATATGCTTCTTTCACATCCCATCGTAACCAATGCTGCTGCCCATTCTCGCTCGTCTTAGAGGATAGATAAGGAACAATGCATTTGCCACGTTTGAGTCTCAACCGGAATGCGGTGGGGAATTCCTTCCGGAAAAGTGAAGGAACGTTTCTTCGTTCCCCGTAATGTTGATGCCCATGCGAACTGTAGTAATTTAATGCTGCATCATTTATAAGGAGAGTATAGCCATTCTTACCTTGGAATGGTTTTCCTGGATGCAAGATGCAGCAGCATGGATCAGAGCACTCCGGAAATTTAGATTAACTCGATGCGATCTTGAAATAATAGAAACAATTTCAGTTACCATGGTAAATGGAGCTCGATTTTCCAGATGCATTCATATTTCAGGCTTGCACAAATTCTTTCAACGATGGAGAAAACACTTGAAGGAGATTTTTTTTTCCACCGAAGAATATTATTGCTTCGGAGCTACCGTTGGGAATATTCACACGTTTTACGTTGCACACCTCGAGTAAAAGGTTTTTCTTCGTACTGCTGATATTGTTCTGACGTGATACCAGGATATGTTTCAAGAGCATCATGTTCGTTTCAAGTTTACATCTTATGGTTCTGGTTCGTATATTTCGAGAGGGTGGTGATGGTGATGATGATGATCTCAAAACTGCGCAGATAACGACCATGAAGCTAATTTAATTTATTAAAAGTGAAGCTCTTCAATCCACGAATCTTGTGTATTTAGGATTCTTAACAACACAAAGCAAAACATTTCGCAATAAATTATTCAAGATTGGATTAAGGGGAGGTTGTTTATTTACCAAGTGTCCGGTAGAGATCTCATTCATAATAAATAATAGTGTTGGAGTAATAGTTGGTCGAGTCGTTCTGTCTTCTTTCTTGACATTTTAGGATTATTGATTATCAGAATGAGGTTTTTACCGGCTCTCAACTTTTTACACCTCCGCAATTGTTGATGGAAATTTGTATGCTAGTATTGTTTATGAATTATTATTATTTAGTGGTAAATTCATTCATACTCTATCCTCAGGGAGTCGAAAAATGTTCCATCACAATCGAATGTTCCATTCAATCAAACTCCAGCTTGGTCTTGCTTTGTAGTCGCACCTTTACCGGCTGAGAAGGACTTGGTGAAGTTGGTTGGATGCTGACGTAAAGTAGCATTTGTGGACATCTATGTTCTCAGTGCCGAAGGATAATGATGTATCCTAATCTTTGATTTACAGCTCTATCGTATTCGTTGTGACCAATTTTTATGACATACATATAACCATTCCTGGGTAGCACGATAATTTACTGCTTTTTCACGCCTTGTCATAGGTGTTTTTTCCGGCACTGAGCTCTCTATACCAGCTCTATTTGATTTCATTGCGTATACTGTATACATATTTCAATTACTAGAAAATAAAAACAATACCTAATTGACAACATGATGTACGAGCATAACAAACATGAAGTCAGTTGAAAACATAGGGCACAAGATTATCCATGAACGAGGATCAAAGATAGGGAAAATTATTTTAGCATCATAAACCATTATTATCCAACGGCAAAGGGTAAATGTACCCTTGTTTTTGGGGAAATGCTCCTTAAACTTTGGAAAAATGCTCCTTAGATGCGTTTTCCCAGTATAATGCAATCGTAGGTATTAACCTTCTGGTAAGCGCTTGGCTGGTGTTTTGACGGGTCTTAAGTTTCTTCAAGATTGTATAGTTTTGACGGGTTTTAAGTTTCCAAATTTAAGAGTCGTCAAAACTAAATTAAGATCCGTCAAAACGAAATTAAGACTCTTCAAAATCAAATTAAGACTCGTCAAAATGAAATTTAAACCCGTCAAAACTACCCAGAAGATCTACTACAATCTTGAAGAAACTTAAGACCCGCCAAGACAACCGGCAAGCGCTAACCAGAAAGTTAATACCTCCGATTGCATTATACCGGGCAAACGCATCTAAGGAGCATTTTACCAAAGTTTAAGGAACATTTCCTCAAAAAGAAGGGTGCATTTACCCTGCTGCCATTATCCAACATGCCGAATACCCTCGCAATGACCAATTTCAATCACGTTGTTGGTATGGATATTTTCATCATGAGAGACTCTATCGTGATGAGCTTTTTATGTTTTGCTTCCGGAAAATGGTGGGAAGAAAATGTTTGGTTGTTATTGGGGGTGCGGAAGAGAAAGTGGGGATGGTGAATGAAGGTTATATATTTTTTTGTGTGGGGGGGGTGCGGTTTGGGGAGATATATATGGGGGGAGGGGGGGGTCATTGGGTGGATTGTTGGGGGTGGGGGATTTTTTGGGTAGGGGAGAACAGTACAAAATGCACTGGTGAGGTAGAACGACCCACTCAATAAATGTGCTCAATTCTTCAAAACTATAGTTTTAATGGAATGATACTTTATCAATGTATACATAAAACAGCATAACTCATAATTTTGTAGTACAATAAGGCACTAAATACACCAACACATGATCAAAATTGAATAAATCTTAATGACTGTACTTCACATGTAAATAATAGTGTTCTTAAAATAAGCATTTACCATGCGTTAACATCCATGGTTAGTAATAAATTCACTTCACATGTATCGTTGACAATAAAAACTTCAAGATAGTATCAAAACTT
The DNA here is from genome assembly GCA_024533555.2 of Aedes koreicus. NCBI lineage: Eukaryota > Metazoa > Arthropoda > Insecta > Diptera > Culicidae > Aedes > Aedes koreicus. The sequence continues at coordinate 464,452 of JAHHFK020004455.1, forward strand.
CACTATAATTCTACATATTTTCAGAATATTTATACAAAACAATGCAAGACTAAATCTGGGGCAGAACGCACCGTGGCGTTATATACGTCTACACGCTTAGAAAAAAGTACCCAGTGGAGCAGTTGAGTGTAGGAAACCAACTTTGGTTATAATCATGTTAATCTACCGCTGAGTATAAATAATTTACTTATGGTAAAATTCTACCCAAACGTATGTAATTTGAACCCAATGGTAGGAAAACATAATTATACCCAAAGTTGGGTTCCCACACTTAAATGCTCTATTGAGTACTTTTTATAAAGCGTGTATATAATGAGGAGTTGGCAACATATCGCAACGTTTTGCTATCTTTATTCCATACCCATTGGTTGCTCGAGCTAAAAAGATGTGGCGAGATGTTGCAACTTCCTCACTTTACAACTCTGAGTAACTTATTATAGCCGTGTGTTTACCTTTTACAAGCGGTGCATGCTATCCTAATATTGTGGTGCATCATATACCAGTGCTGTGGTGCGTCTTACCCCAATTTTGGGGTGCATATTGAGCAATGAAACAGGCGTTTTACCCCGGTGTCGTCTTGGTATCAAATTGGAAAAGGTTTAAAAAATCACGAAAAATCATCGTTTTGAATTTAAATTACATTTGATCTACAACGAAAACATAGTAATGCGCCATACCCAATAACGTGTTCCTAAATTTCAGCTTCCATTCACTAGTAATTCACGATGTTGCTTAAACGGTGCGTTTTGTACCATCCTCCCCTAGTAGTAAAAAATGTCCAACAGTATTCAATTTATATTCTGCGTTAAGTTTTCTCAGAGCCCTATCTCTCGCAATGTACAAATGCATTAATGAGTCAAGGTGAATCGCCGTAAATGACGATTTTTGAAAGTGCTCCCGGGGTTTCTTTTATTATAATCAATCCATCCGTGCGCCATGTGAATATTTATTCAACATAGGATAATAGTTGGTTGCTTTGATATCGAGAGCTTAGTTTGACTTCAATTGGTTTGCGGTGAGAGAAGACACTCCGAATTTCTGAACTTTTTTTTTGCAATACTGAGTTGTCCTTCAAGCATTGTGTTAACATTCACACTTAGAAATTACTACAGCTGCTCGAGAAGTAATTTTTAATCTACATAAATCAAGGTACGCATGCAAAGAAATAATATTTCCAGAACATAGGCGAGTCAACGAATGGTGGGCTTGAAAAAAAATGAAGGGATACTAACAGAGAACTTTAAAACACTAAATATGACTGTTGAAAATACAAAAGATAAATTACAAACGAATAATGATATAGTTTTTTTTAAGGGAAATGTTGGCTTTGGTAAATGTGCAAAAATAAATACAACCATAATTGAAGTTGGTATTGTTGAGCACGACATACAGGATAATACAGGACAAACGAATAAAAATAAAATAAAAATATTCCCACCCCGAGCAAAAACAAGTATATTAATAGCTGAGTAGCTGGTTTTGAAGAACACTGCGAGCAGGAACGAATAAGTTGATAACTGTCCTTGGCATTTAAGAGCTCAAATTAAGAGGTAAATACCTGAGGATAATACTATAAAATTGTTCCCACAATGTTATGCGAATACCAAATTTAGGTAAGACAGTACCAAAATAGTACCTCTCAGGTATTCCCAGGTATCCAAAATAACAAGTTTTGTTATACGAGAGATATTTTGCCTGTAATTCTTAGGTATTTTGTTTAGGTATTTTATCTCTTAATCTGAGCTCCAAGATACCAAGAAGCGTGACGTCACGCAATATGCGAGCTGCCTTTCCTTCGTATATGGGACATGGAAATGTCGTCTGCCGAGCTCAAGTGTGCCAACTGTGGGTAAAACCATGATAGCCAAAACCGTGCCTGAGGAATCTGGAGGGCGTCCACCCGAAACCTGAATGGGCGTGCCGAATCTGCCGCCTCTCCAGTTGAACCAGCGGCAGGAAATCCGCCAGCCAGCATTTTCCGTTCAACAACGACTCGCAGCAGCTGCTGCTGCGTCGTCAGTACCCCATCTAACCTGGGGAATCCCAGGCACAAGCTCTACCTCAGTCCATCTGTCTGATGATGACTCGATCTTCTCCCCGGACCAAATTATGGTATTCGTACAAGCGTTGTACAGAAAAAAAAACGCTGCCGTTCCAAGAAACAACAAATCGAAGCCACCACCAGGGTGCTGCTGAACTTCATGAACCATCATGGGCCCTATAGACACCATTAACATCCTCAATTGGAAACTCTGTTCTGTCAAGATTAAAAAAAAACATATGAGCACGTTGATTTTCTAACTAAGAAGGAAATCGGTATCGCCACAATACACCGTTTGAGGCCATAGGAGTTGAAATGGACACTGCCGCCGGCCCAATCACCATCATCGCGGCTTACTGCCCAAGCCAACAAACACCAGCGACGGCTCGGCAGAGGCTCTACGGCATGACATCATCAAGTTAATTCGGCGGCGGGGGCAATTCATCATCGCCGGCGACCTCACCGTGAAGCACGAGGCCTGAGTTCCCGAGTAACACATCTTCATGCTTTTATGTTGAGTAACCTTCTTTATAACCAAGTCTAGTCATATACTAGTATTTTCAACCGTTATAAAACTTCTGTGTTGCTTGGGTTATCACCCGGAGGAACCCCAATGGTATCATCTTCTAGCAAGGCTACTACACCATCTTGAGTCTGGATTCTACGACACGTTTGAGCCGTTCCGGTGCTCATGCTACCATCGATATCTTACTGACCAACATGACGAACTTCTCCGAACCTGTTGTCCATCAGGAACTCAGCTCGGATCACTATGAACAGCGTAAACAGGAGGAGTCCGAGGTTGCTGCCTTGTGGAACACCGGAGGAATTGGTGAAACTTTCCGAGAGCGATGATCCGATTTTCACGCAGAGCAGCTGATTCGTCAGGTATGATTCAAACCAGCACGCCACAGGGGAAGAAACACCAAGTTTTTTTTAGCTTTACCAACAAAATGCTATGGTCCACGCGGTCAAATGCAGCTTTCAAATCTGTATAAACAGCATCGATTTGACCGCCAGCGTCCATGGTGCGAACACAAAGTGAAACAAACTCGATTAAATTCGCAGCAACAGATCGTTTTGGGTAGAAACCGTGCTGAGCCGTTGAAATGTATGTTCGGCAGGAGTTGAATAAAGCATCGTTTAGGATGATTTCAAATACCTTAGAGCACGAACATAAAGATGTGATCCCTCTGTAGTTTTCTACAATCCGTTTATCATCCTTTTTGTAGACAGGAAACATGTGAGAAAGTTTCCACTCACTGGGAAACTTACTTTCGTGAAGTGACCGTGAAAACAGTTTAGCCAATGGTAAAGCAAGCGAATTAGAGCAGTTTTGTTTTAAATTGACATCCCATCCTGGACCACCAGTATACGAAATTTTCAGCTTTCTTAGGGCCGACAGGACGGCGTGTTCGTCAATAATAAATGCATGAAAATCAAAAATGCTTACTTGGAGTGAATTAAGTCGCGGATGCTATTTGAATGGAAGTGCCAGGGCTGTCGTTGGAGGTACTTTTAAAATGCTTAGCAAATAGCTGACATTTATCCAACTCAGAGCTAGCAAGTTGTTCGCCGAGATTCACAAACGACCAAAATCCTTAAGGGTTTCTACGAAGAGATGACTGCTTACGAATGACGTATCGACGATATAGGGAACGGTTGTAAACACGGTAGGCATTGCTAGCACGGTTGAAGTGTTGCTTACTAAACTGTGAGCGACTCAGGCAATGATGTTGCAATGTTTTTGCTCTGACACGTTTGACTTGACGCAAATGGCTATTGACCCATGGGGGTTTTCGCTTCGGGCGACACAAAGGAACATGTTCAGCAATTATATCGCGAATTATGTGGCTGAAGTAAGTCACAGCGTCGTCAATGCAATAAAAATCATCGATAGATTGCCAATCGACACGGGGAAAAAGCAGCACAAATATTGGCATGATTAGCACGGCGGTAGTCGTACATCTGCGAACCATCGGTGTAATCGTCAAGCTTACTCGGATCTGGGAGGTTAACCACCACGTCCAAAGCTGGATGGTCGGCGTCGAGGGAGATAAGCGGTTCAACAGCTTCTGCAACTTTACATGCATTGCTAAATGCGTCGTTTCCAAGGACGAGATCCAAATACCGTAAATTTTTGTTCGGTACTCCATTAAGCTGAGTCAAGCCATGGAAGGAAAAACCGTCGACTAACGCACAACCGGAGTTAGAAAGAAAAGATTGAGGGTTGACTTCTAGAAATCCGTTATCCGTTGCTTTCCACTGCAGATACGGTTGATTGCAATCCCCAAACTGCAACACGAAGTCATTTAAAGCCAGGTTGGAGATAATTGAACCAATGGAATCCAGATGATCAAGAATGCAACTCATATTGTCAAGTCGGTCAGGGGTTAGATAGATGACTCCAACGCTGATGTTTCGAGTAGGCGTCGAGATTTTAATCCATAACTGCTCAAGAATTATACTCGTCGATGTAGGATTAATAAAGCTATTCCAATACTTGGATACTGCGATCAGAACACCACCACCACGGATCTTTGAACTGTTCGTTGCATTGCGATCGTTGTGGTATACAGCAAACTTAGGGCCAAATAGCTGCGCATTGTGGAATCGCTCGTCCAGTCAAGTCTCCGTTAATACAATGACATCATAATCGCATTCGCTGGCAACCAAGAAAAACGAATCTACCTTAGTTCGGAGTCCAGGTACCTTTTGGTAATAAATCCGCAAAGCTGGTTCTCAAACCAGAATAACATATTCCTCCCAGAGCAGTTCAGTTTTAGGAGAGGTTATTCCATAGTCCACCAGTTGACAAAGGTTACTAACATCTTAATGTGGAATAAGGCCGTTTCAAAAACATCTGCCATGGCATTGTTTGACGTCGAGAAGGCGTTCGACAATGTCAGGCAAGATGGTATTGTGTATAAGCTACATCGATTCAACTTCCCGATCTTCCTCGTGAAAATTTCTCAAAAACTACTTAGCGGATGGTCGATTCCAGGTCTTCCTGAGTGCTCCTCATTCCGATGCGTTCAATGTTTCAACATGGGAGCCTCCTAGATCCCATCTTATTTAACATCTTCAAGTCAGATTCTCCTGCCCTACCGTATGGTGGTATTTTGTCTATGTTGGCAGATGACACTGCCATCATATACACGGGTCAAGTGATTTGACCTCTGACACGTATACTTCAGGAAGGCCTGGATGTTCTGTCCGACTATTTCAACGGCTTTCTTAACAATGCAGCAAAAACACAGCCCATTCTGTTCCCTCACTCAAAATCACATCGGCTTGTTCCGCCTGGTAATGTGAAAGTCCACCTCGATAGCACTCCTATTGAATGGTCGAGTGAAGCCGTATATCTCGGTCCCACCCTTAACAGCTAATTGCTTTTTAGATATCACTTAGAGAAAATATCCACGTCTCTATACCCTCTTATCAACAGATCCCTTTCCCTTACAAATAGACTTACTATCCACAAGCAAATTATCCTTTCAATTATAGAATACGCTTTGCCAGTTTGTGAGACATGGTGAGACAAGTCCCACCATGCTAGGCTACAGATCATTCAGAATAATTTCCTGAGAATGAGTCCCCTGAGGACTGGAAAGTCCGAGATCCATCCCCTGGTTGGTCTTCAGGTATTGGAAGAACGGAGAACCTCAACCCTGGCTAGGTTCAGAGATTCCTGTTCCAGATCTCCTCGCCAGATCGTCCGTGATCTTTCACATTAATTTTAAGTTTGTAAAAAAGTAGTTAGGTAGGTTATAAATTTTTTAAATTCAAAATCAAATGCTTCCTTTTGTGGGAGCAATGGAAATCGATTGGTTGAACCAAATTAATAGAAATTTCAAATTAGACTAGTATGTAATTAGAGCTGGCTTATGACCTAAGATGTGAAATATTTGTAAAAAACATAATCTATTGAAATAAAGACCATTTAAGCTTCAAAGCTTAACGAAGCTGTGCGGAGCGGCAATGAGCCAGTTTGGATTGGCAGCAGGCGGTGACAAGCACCCAGGAGGGTGGACTGTCAAGCAACCATTGGCCTCTATCGCCTTTGGCTAGGCAGCCATTGGTTATGCAGTCGTGTGATGGGCAGTTGGTCAACCAAGCCAGTGGTGAACTTGTAGCCAGCCGGCTGGCGCTTGTGAGGTGCTTGTGTTTGATCTAGTTATTTTAGCTGTTTAATTTATTTATGAGGCTCAATTACGTTAACTTTACGGAGCCGGTGATTAACTGTTTTTTTATAAATAATTTAATGACTTAATACTAGGATTAGTAGAACTTGGGCCGTTTACTCGCGGTTTACCCGAGCTTAAAATAGGTGACTTTTGTTGGGGATGGGTTGGACAGAGAACATGGAAAATGTGATGCTGTTGTCTCATCAGATAGTTCGACAGTACTTTAACTTTGTGCGATATAGTCAGGGCTCCCTTTCTGTGTTCGGGTTTTTGATCTAGTTGGCAGCTGTCTATCATTCGATAAGGCGCTACGTTGAGTGGTTTGAACGGTTTAAATCAGCGTCCATCATCATCACTAATGTGTGCAGAAAATGCATTAACTAGCAACGTTAGCATGACCAGTTACCAGGAATTAGCACAAAATTGATTTCAATTATCGACTAACATCTATATGACGCTTGTATTGCTGGCTCATGAATTGTCGCACAATACTGAAAGAGATGTGAATGGGCCATACGACAGGTCCAAAGAAGATCGATCAAACATAGAGCATTGAAAATCCGTCCTCTTTTGACGTGCAATTTGATTTTCCCAGCCAGGGAGTTTTTTTTTATTGGAATTTATCTGAAATTCTGTTCCAAATTCTTGTCAATTGGCAGTCAGTTTGGGCAATTTGAAACACAGCTTGGGCATTATAAACGGTCTATATTATTTCAAAGCGCAGGCTTATGGCAAGAGCAGCATGCCCAATAGAAATTTTTCAAATGGCGACTGTCACGAAGTATTGAAAAAAAAATGACTACTGAAGAAGTCTGTAAGTCGCAGACGAAATAGGTCTATCTGTCAAAAGACAAGCTATCTGTAGTGGAATTTAACGGAATTTGCTCGCGTTTACTAGTGATACTTTAAAAAAATGTTTTTAGAATTTTCCTAGTTTTTCAATTAAACAGTTCAGGCTAACTTTACTCAGGATAAATCTATTTGGTTATGAATCGTTATCCATGTGTGGAATTAGAAATAATTTTGAATAGTAAAACATTTTCAATTTCAGAAAGTTTCAGCATTTAGTGTTCTGTGAAGTTATTGTCTCCTAAGCTGAAATAAGAAAATAGATTCTACAGTCGAAGACTTTTAAAAATGTTTTTGCTCGATAATATGATAATATTTTACGTTCATTTGTACTTCAGTCATCAACATCAACTGATACAATTTGATTCAATCTCATGTTATTCAAAATTACCCTAAAGAAGCAATGTGCATTATCAATTTATCATAACAAACTGAGTAAATATTTTTCCACATACCTATTGCAGTTAGATGTTGTTTCATTATCTATAGTTTTGGAGCCAGCTGCTTTATGAACTGTGCTTCGGAAATTGAAGATAGACCAGAGTTTATGAGCTGCTATGATTTGTATTATTTAATGGATATACCGATTTTGAGCTTGGATATCTTGTACCTGCTTTTGACCAGATTCATTTAGCCAGCTGACCAACTGAATCAACTGATGAAATTTGCGATTGAGCACCAATTCCACATCAAATCATTAGCCTTCTGATCAACAATTCAGACAGTTGTGTGCAAAAATGTCTTCCATGGGACGTTTTACATCGTATTGATTTGTGTCATCGTCCAGTGGGATTCGAAATTGCAAGCTATGCGAAATCAATTTAACTCTTTCGCTCTCGGGTGGGCAAGCAGCTAAAGTGTACAAACATTGCAAAGCATACCACTGCTACACGCCTCACCGAATGCCAGATGGTGGCTAACTTTGACGATTTCACATTTTCCGATGAAATAAAGAAGCAGGATACGGGCAAGAAAAAGGAAAGAAACAAGTCCGTGCTTTCGATTCAGAAGCCAGCCAGTGAGGTTGAAAGTGGGAGAAAAAAGTTTTCCTCGCATACTTGAGAGCATTTCGCACTTTTGCGAAAATGATTCGCATGAACAATCTTCAGCTCGGTTTCGGGCATGTCAAGGGAAATGGAGCAACAGATGGGCTTGCTTCCCAAGAATGCCATATTTAAAGAACTTTGACATGCTTCTTCTTATTTGTCGCTGTTAGAAGTCAGTTAAAAGAGAGAGAGAGAGAGAGAGAGAAAAAAAACCTGCTCTATTTTTTGCAACATGAGTGCGCCCCCTTTAGGGATTCGAGGAAACTGAAATTAATTAAGGGATTTGCCTATTAGTGCAACGAACTGTTAAAGATTGAAGTATCTTAGGAAAAGTTTACAGAATCACATCCACTGGAAAACTGCTTCAATAGTTTTTTTTTTTGAAACCTACCGGAACAACATAATTATTCGTAAAACTTCATGTTGTTTGCATTTGCTGTTCTTAACAACAAAAATATTCACTGCTAGCTCATTGTTGTAAAAATGACGAAAGGAAAGCAAACTTTTTCATTTTCCGCAAAAACCACCATCGGTTCTTAATGCATACTGGGTCCCATTCTTGAAGTTGGCGGATGGAACGTGGTGGGGAGAGGTTCTGCCAAAGGATATAATATTAACTATGGCAAGGGTAAACCAGATGGGAAATTCATCTCCGCTTGCAGCAATCTGCAGAAATAGGGAACCAAAACTTGTTCGAAACCGGAAAATTTCGATGAATTCAATTTTGCAAGTATAAAACTTTGCTATTAAGTACATACTTAAGAAGCGGATTGAACTTCGTAAGTCAAGCGGAGCAATGCTGTGTGGTGAACTGAAAAAAAGTCGGGTTTAATTGATTGAAGAAGAATACTTATTTTCGCATGAATCACTTGTACAGAGTCACTTCATTGAATATATTTTTGTAGTTCATTACAGCATGCTCGATTTATTCAAGTGGGTCTATTTTTTTTTCCTAAATCTAAATAATGTTAGATTTGCAACTTTCTCGTCTCATATAAGAAGCACTTGATGTTTTCTAATATTCGCACCCACTCCAAAACAGCATCAACCCGGATTTAATCTCCCTGAAAGCTGCTTTTTCGCCAGCCATTCTTTTGTCAACTGCCTACCTTCTTGACTCCCACGTTGGCACGTGTGCACGTGTCAATCCATGCTGTCAAAAATATGCTCATTATTTTTGCCATCTCCGAGTGTTATTCCGGCGACCCAGACCTTTGACAACGATGTAATCATGTATATGGATGGATGAACGAAAACAAAAACAGCAGAACACCGCTATCCAATCAGAAAGAAATATCCCAGCACCGCGCTGGCCCCTTCGACAGTAGCAGTGATTCCGAAATTAAAATCTTCGACAGCCGTTCATTCTAACATAGGAATGATTTCTGAAATCGTTCGATCTGTCACACAGTGTCACTTTGCTCACCATTATGAAGCTGTGCAGTAGAATAACCATTGACATTGTGTCTCGAAGTGATTTCACCCATCCGTATTGAAAGAGACAGCGTTTGGATGAATAGGGTGAAGAATCAACCACCCTCCTCGCGAATCACTTCGATTGTGCAAAAATAGACCAACTAAAGTGTACGAGTACATATGTCACGAGTTTCAATAAGACAAGGGATCGGAGGTTATTTTTCAGGCGGGGATGGAGTGTTTTTCTTAGGTATTTTGTGAAGATTAATCTTTGACAGAAAGTGCTATTCATTGCTTCTAATTGAATGCTGTCTTGTTCATGTCAGTCAAAATTCGACAACCCTCCATGATTTGAACGTAGTCTGGGTTGGAACTGGCGCTGGATTTGCAATATTAGTTTGTCTTGTTTCGAATTATAGATAGATAGAGATTTAGAAGACTTATGTTCTATTCTGGATGGGCAAAAGAATAATTACTAATCGTTTTTATCAAGCATCTAAAGTTCTGTGCACTAACACGAAACGAAATGTTTTTGCCTTTGAAAACTCCACGTAGGTCAGTTTTTTTTCTCCCGGAACGAAATGCGATTATAAATGGAATTTCGTGAAACTTGACAGAATGCGCTTTAAAATTCGGGGAAATTAATAATTATTAAGACCACTTCGATAGCTTTAAAAAAAAATGAAGATAAAGTAGGTTTATGTAGATTGTTTCGCTATCAAGGGCCATTAGTAAAGCCTGTCCACGTTAAATTTGGGACACTTTTCTTTCAATGTAGGTTTTTGAATTATTTCACGGGTCGCTGAAACGTTTTTCACTTATATGACAGCTGAAATTCTCCACTCTAATTCGTGGTACAACATGTTTACATTCTCTGTTACATTAAGTAAAATGTCGTCGAATCAAGTAGAATTGTGCAAACGCATTTTGTACGAACGGCAACAAAATCCAAATTTATCGGTACACGATCTTGCAAAGAATCTAAAACTACCGAAAAGTGCGTGTTTTGTGTTTGCAAATCATTTGACCAGCGCTTGACAGTGGATCGGAAGGCTGGAGGTGGAAAAAATCGAAAAGTATGCTCCAGAAAAAAGGACAAGAAGGTGGTATTGAGAAAAACCACAATCTTTCTGTGAAAAAGGTGTCTAACCGTGATGACAAGCAAAATTTCACAGTAATAAGTCGTGCTAAGGAGCTATACACCGATTTTTTGTAAACATTTTTTTTGTATCATAATGGACGACAAAACATACGTACTCGAAGACTTAAAACAGCTTTCGGGTCTGGTTTTTTATACTTCAATTCAATAAAAACGCCGTTGCCAAGCATTTCCGGACAAAGAAGATTTCCAAATTTCCGAAGAAGTATTTAATTTGGCAGGCCATATGTAGTTGTGGTCGAAAATCTAAAAGTTTCGTCTCTACCGGTCTCTATCAATAAGGATGCGTACGAGAAAGAATGTAGGCAAAAGCGGTTGCTACCGTTTATCAGAAGCCACGACTCTCCAGCTCAGTGGCCTGATTTGGCCTCTTTTCACTATACGAAATCCGTATTGGAATGGTATAAGGTACAAGAAGTCAAACGTGCCAATCCACCAAACTGTCCAGAACTTCGCCCAATAGAGAAGTACTGGGATCTAGTTAAGCGGAAACTCTTTGAAACTAAGAAAAAAGCAAATGATTTCAAGAGAAGATGGAGAATCGTCACGGCGGGCGTATCTAAGGATACCTCTCCGAACGGAAAGTTCGAGAATTTTACAGGAAGAAGGAATAAAATCTTAATCAACTGTTTCTAATGTAGATATAACTCTATTATTGTGAAATAAACAATCGGTTTAGTTGAATTATGTGTAAATGTTTTTGCTGCTATTATTTTGGTTTCCGAAATTTAACGTGGACAGGCTTTATAAGGTTTTGTAATACCACTTGTTTGCCATGTCACCCTGAGCATCTGGTTCAAGTTTGAGCCGGATCGGTTAACATTTACACATTTCCATGTAAGATTTAAATTTTTCTGGATATGGGAATACATAAAAAATTTACTTAAACCTAAAATAGATTAGGTTTTATGTTAAAATTTAACTTAAAAGCATTTGCATTACTGTAATAATTGGTGCATTACATTACATACGTATACGATAATTACACTGTTATATATGCACTGTACAATATGTATCAAGATGATACCCAAAACAGTTTGAGGTAATTACGCTATGCCACGGTAATTACGAACATCAGATTTTTTACCAGACTTAAAAATAGGCACTAGAAATGAGTTTTTTTTCTCCATAATTGTGGAAATTCTCCGGATTCCAGTGATATATTAAAAAGCCAAAATAATGGAGAAGTAAGCTCTGTAGCCAAAGTTTTCATAAACAAAGGAGGAACACCATCAGGTCTTGAGCCCTTGGATGCATCTAAATATCCTAACCCCTCAAAAATTTCGTGCACATTGATTTGACTTACACAAACGTCACTTTGAAATTCAGGATGGAAACCAAAAAAAATCAAGATCGCGATCTGCTTCTGAGAAGCTGGTATATGTTTCTTGACAAAACTTAGCAAATAAATTACAAATTTCTTCTGAGTTATTGCTCTCAGTGTTATCAAAGTACATTCTGGATGGAAAATTGTTCGACTTCAGTTTGGTATTGAGATAATTAAAAAAGTTTTTTGGCCAAGATTTAATTTCACGTTCGGTATTTAAATTACGCTCCTCAAAAGCGATATTTATGGCCGAATTAAGTTGATCACAAATATTCAAATAGTTTTCCAAATTTTCGGGACGGTTACAATTTTTATAAATTTGATGTACTTTTTGCTAACGATTTTTTAAGTTTTTTAGTTGGCTATTGAAGCATACTGAATTCTTTTAAAACACTTTACGTCTACGTCGTTACCTATATGATTTTGGTGATTATCGCTGAATAAATGACATATTGAGTTCATAGGCTGAATAAAGGAGCTAGGCTAACATAACATACCATTATGAATAATCAATGTCATATAAGATAATATATATAGTGAAGGGATATTATAATATGAACTGAAAATTACCTGTGCCGACTGTTGTTTTGTTCCAGTTGTAGACAAACTTGCGCATCCATTATGAACCAGAAAATTTAAATAATGTATGACAGCCACGCGAAAAAAAAAATAAATTTTTTGAATTATTTTACAAAACCTGAGAACCAAATTTCGAGAACCTGAAACCAATTTATATGCAATTCATAACAACAACAAAAGATAAAAAATGTATTTTGTATTATTTATCGTAATGTCTTTTCATGTTATTAGGATAGATCTATTCTATTGGCAAGGATGATCCTAATGTGAATAGAAAAATTCTCAATGTGACCTCCAGGCACACGATTCTCTGTAGCTGGTGGAAAACTACTTGATCTGATATTTCCACAATGGAACAAACTCTTAGCCTCCGGTCTTGATCAAGAATCTCTACAGAGCCCTTGCGGCAGGAAAAGCCGGTCAGTTCAGGGCAAAGATATGAGATAAAATTGGCAATTTAAATGAAAAAATAAATTTTAAGCGGTTGGTTTTTCATTTGAAAGATCGTTCTGGAAAGTTCTTCGAATAAATCTTGAGACTAATTAAAGAAGCTTTATAATTTTCCAAAATGTAGCATAGTAAGCATAGCAACGCCTACCATATACTGACCTGGATTGCCCGTTTTAGAGGTGATGGAAGTGCCTGTAAAGCAGCATGAGATTTGACACACTTTTCTTTCATGGATTTGTTTGTTAAAAACCTATCCCGTTTTAATGATTGGCGTGGATAGGAGCGAATAGTTTAAGATTAGATGTCTACATTAGAAAATGCCGAGAACTCGTGATATCCTCCTAGACACCTGGAGTAGTGGGTTGGCTTTTGCATTGATGGTAACTTAGGTACTAGGTTAGTGAAAAAGTTTTGAATGCGACATCTATGGAGCAGTGGAAATACCAAAATTTTTACACCATTTTAATATTTCATTTTTCATTAGAACATTCTCAAAATTTCATTTCGATCGGTGAAATTCATTCTTTGTTTACAAGCCATTTGAAGTTTACGTGTCCGTGTATTTTTTAACATTGGAAAAATTCGAATATCGTGCAGTGATTAAATTATTTGTTTATGGAAGGTTTATCGACTACTGAGATTCATGCAAAGATGGTGTAAGTATTAAAGGAGTCTTCTCCTTCATTTTCAGCCGTTCACCGATTGGTTTTAGAGTTTAAGCATGGCCATACAAGCGTTGAAGACGATCCACGCTCAGAACGTCCAAAAAGTGCATCAACACTAGAAATCATAGCGAAAATACAAGATATCGTTTTGGTAGATCATTGATTGACTGTAGATGTGATAGCTGACACCATATGCATCTCAAATGGAACAACATGGTATATTTTGGCTGAAAATATATGTGCATCATTTAAACTTTGTTCCAATTCAACAAAATAACTAAAATTAATTTTTACTTACAGTTGACAGACAACAGTTTTTCAAATAACCCTTCTATTATAGCAAATTTATTTATGCTAGAAGAGCAATTAGGTCAGACAAACAATTTTTAGAAAACTGGGTGATTAAAAACGTGAGATTTTCGAACATTATAATTTATTTTCAAACACTATAATTATTTTCGTAATTTGGACTTAATGCGCTTACTCATTAAACAGAGCTCAACATAAAAATAAATTTTATTCGTTAGTCTAATGCAGTGGTCCCCAACCTTTTTTGACTCGCGACCCCCTTTTGAACCAGGGAAAAACACTCTCAGTGTGATTGCTGCGCCTCGATTTGGGACACTAGGTTTGAAATTCGGGGCTGTGTTTGAGATAACGCCAATCTCATGTCATCTTCAACGTTCAGTCTGTTTCTTGTCTTCGTTTTGATTTGAAGTAGAGTTGAAAATCCGCTTTCACAAAGGTATTTTGACACGAATGGGATTAAGATCTTCAATGCCTCCATGGAAACTTTGGGGTACGAGCCATACTTAGCACACCAGAACTGGCTCAGTTTTTTTTTTCATGAAAGAAATCGCGAGACGAAGAATCGTTTTTCAGGTCCAAGTATTCATCCTGCTAGCCACATCCAATGAAGATGAAAACGGGTTGCATACTAAAGCAGCTACTTCTTGCTTCAACTCGGGGAAATACTTTTCAAATTGCTGCTCCAGTGAATCAAAATGTGCAATAATTTCTGCTTGGAGAGCCGAAGTCAGCTCGCTTGCTCCTTTATCGGTCATATTGCACAGACGATCAAACATGGCAACATTTCCCATCCTAACTTTTCGGCGCCAATTTTTTAGTTTTTCCGCGAATGCATGAAGATGATCTTGGAAGTGAACAAGATTGGATTGTTTGCCCTGAAGTTTCAAATTCTGCAAATTCAGATGCTCAAAAACATCAGCTATGTAAGCGAGACGCTTCTGAAAGTCTCCTTCATTAGAATGTGCAAGGAAATCATTTCTCCCTTGAGCTTTCAAAAGCGTTTGGATCTCATCCTGCAACTCGAAAACACGGTTGAGTACATTACCCTTCGACAACCAGCGTACGGAAGTGTAGAAAAGAAGAACCTCGTGATCTGAGTTCTTTTCCCTGGAGAGTTCCTTGAATAAACGTGTATTCAGGGTTCCAGACTTAACATAGTTAACAATCTTTATGACCAATTCCAGCACTTTCAATAACCCTTCGGGCAACGTCTTGCTGGCAAGAGCATATCGATGGATCATGCAATGAACACCTGCGGCATGTCGGGCAAGCTCATTGACCTTCTTCTGAAATCCAGATTTCTTGCCAAGCATTGCAGGAGCTCCATCGGTGCAAACCCCACAAAGTTGTTCCACTGCAAGTCACCAGATTCAAAAAACGCCTTGATTTTAGCCACGATATCATCACTTTTGGTAGTAGTTTCCAAGTCACAACAAAAAAGAAACTCCTCCTTTAAATCGCCAGCAGAGCATACGTACTTCACAAACACCAACAGCTGTGTTCAGGAACTGACGTCCGTAGATTCATCGAGTTGCATTGCGAATAAAGGAGATTGTTTTATTTCTTCCAGAACTTGCTCTTTCACGTCTTCGGACATATGGGCAATTCGTCTTTGCACAGTGTTATTTGATAACGACACTTGCGCATTTTCTTTTCACTTGCTTCCCCAAGAACCAAATTCACCATTTTCAGCATGCTAGGTTTGATCACAGTTTCTCCAATCGTATGAGTTTTTTTTGTTTTTAGCGATTTCCAATGCTGTCTCATATGACGCCTGCACTACTGCTGTGTTTTGTTGTTGAATGCTGCCAGTGCCCGTGGCATCGAATATCTGCCGTTTCAAGCCAGCTTCATTACGCCGAAAAAAGTCCACATCCTTAGTACTATGCCCGACATGCTTGTAGTCCAAATGCCGTTTCAATTTTGATGGCTTCATTGATTCAACACTCAACACAACGCCACAAAGCACGCACTGTGGCTTATCGACGCCATTAACGATTATAGTTGTGAAACCGAATTTCATATAATCCTCGGAATACTTGCGTTTCTTTTCCATTGTGAGGCCGTCTATAAAGTACAATCTTGTTCTTTTCTGTAACTATTTTAAATTTATTCAATACTTTACCTATTCAAGTTGATAATATTTAGTTTGCAGCGGTAAACCAAAATCTCAGCACAATTTTAAATGTGGAAGCAACAAATTGGTCGGTTGATTGATTCGAGACTCGACGCGAGAATGGCCAGTTCAGTTGTAAAAGAGGACAAAACAAATGAGCCAACTACTACAGCGCATTCATTGAGTTTTTCTTCACGTTTAACGACGCACCAAGACGCACACTAATACCTCAACTCACATCTCAGTAAGAAGGAGAGAGCAAGTAAAAAATGAAACCATTCAATCGCGGAACAATGTAAGAAGCAACTTTCCTTCATTGCCTTCCGTTCACCACTACTCTGCTCTACTCAAACGAATTATAAGACGCACGAAGAACAAAATATACTCGTTTATTCTTTAAATTCATGCACTTTTTAAGTAGGTTGCATTTTATTTTATGGAAAAGTTATTTTTTTTATTCTGTTTGTATAAAAATTGTCACGCTGGTCAGACGCCCGCGACCCCCCTAGAAGGCCGGACCACTGGTTGGGAAGCCCTGGTCTAATGCATAACATTTCATTTCAAATTATAGCATTACAATATAACATTATAACATTATAGTTTATATCAAACACTATAATTATTTTCGTTAATTGGACTTAATGTGCTTATTCATCAAACAGAGCACAACATAAAAATAAATTTTACTCGTTAGTCTAATGCATAACATTTCATTTCAAATTATCGTTTGATTTACAATCTCTCCGGATTATTTTTGATGACGTGTGCCATTGTTCCAAAAGCCATCGATCGTTAGCAAACCTAGTGCACATTAGTATTGCTCTGATGCTCTTTACATACAACAGTCTACCCAGTCATCGAACACTCCAGTCCGGATTACCCCAGCCATCGGTTGTGAATGTTTTGACGTAGGACTTACGTCTCTCTTTTCTATTCCTGTATAGAGGCGCCGTTCTAAAATGTTTGAAATCGCAAGCGTTACGCGGGTTTGGAGTCTTTGAACGAAAATATCTCCTCTCTTGCCAATAGAAATTTTACGAGAAGTATTTCATTCGCAAGGTAGAATATCAAAGCTGAATTCCTGTTGCAAATGTTATTCATTCATGGGGAAGACCGACCAATCATCAGTTCTCGCTGTGCATCCGTATGTGACAGACGTGTTTGCGGAGAACGTTGGTAGACCAAGAAGAATCATCCACGTCACCTGCAGCTAGCCATCCGCAACGACGAGGAGCTGAACAAACTTTTCTCCGGTGTGACCATTTCACAGAGTGGTGTCCTGCAGCTCAAGAAGACTGAAGAAAATTTCAATCGCGAACCATGTTATCAACTAAAATCCGTCCTTTTCAGGACGATCAAATCAAGTTGCCAATTAAAGAGTATGTTTGATAGAAATTTCTCTTGAGCTCATCGAAATTTTCATTACCACGCACCGGCTCAATATGGCGTTGAAAAAGCCGCGTCCTGGAGAAAATGGCCAAATCAATCGGCCACATCTTCTTCGTGGTCAAGTTGTTAGCGGCGTCACCCGTCGTTTATTGCCATGAAGTAAGGGTTCTATTCCCGCTCCAGCCAGTGTAACTTTTTGCTACACGAAAATGTTCAAACTGGTCCACTTGGTGTTAGGTTGTTATTCGTTGTAATTCGTTCTATGTTCAATGTTCAGTCTGTACAAATTCGAGATGAAGACGGTGTAAATGTTTATTTTTATCGTAGAACAACGTGCTGCCAAACACTCAGGCCCTCCTGCAGCCTAAGAAGACCGAGAAGAAAATTTCAATCACGAACCATGTTCCCTCCGTAAAAAACTAAAACCTGTTCTTTTCAGGACGACCAATTCAATTTGCCAACTAAAGAAGAGTATGTTTCATTGAAATTTCTCTTGAGCTCATCGAAATTTTCATTACCACGCATCGGCTCAACATGGCGTTGCTTGAAAAGCAACGTCCCGGAGAAAATAGCCAACATTTTTTATTAGTATCCATACATAAATCTCTATTCGCCATTTTAACACAAGCAAGCACGTTGGACATTCAATAAGGAATAAGGAAAATATTAACAGTAAATTCGAGCCGAACTGCAACACGGTAGACCGATTATGTGTAAACATATTCATTGTACGGGGTAGGTTAGTTTCGTTGTAGTTCCTAGTTGTACAACATAGGTACATAATGGATTAGTTGCAGATAATAGATTCGGTTAGTTGCTGGTAGTTATCACATGTGAGCTCTAATTTTTCTGACCAATATTCACTAACTCTTATTATTTTGCAAGTGTGTTCATATCTCAGGGGTTTTTAGGCCCTGAAAAGGGTCGTTTTTCTGTTGCCTGAGTTGAGAAGATGCGAATTTAACAACCGAAACCCCAGTCGCGCTAATGAAAACTAATGATTTCATTTCCACGCTGGTGTCTGGCGTAACAACTGAAGCACGTCCCCTTTTTACCCTTCTTACACCAAAAGAAGGGTATTAAGATCGCTTGAAAATTCGACTTTTTATCCGAGGCCCAGAGGGCCGAGTGTCATATACCATTCGACTCAGCTCGACGAACTGAGCACATGTCTGTGTGTGTGTATGTGTGCGTGTGTGTGTGTGTGTGTGTGTGTGTGTGTGTGTGTGTGTGTGTGTGTGTGTGTGTGTGTGTGTGTGTGTGTGTGTGTGTGTATGTGTGTGTGTGCGTTACAAATAATGTCACATCGGTTTCTCAGCCATTTGTGAACCGATTTCAGTTCTGTTGACGGCAAATGAAAGCTACAACATTCCCATAGAACGCTATTGATTTTTTTTTATTCGGACATTTCGTTACGAAGATATCAACGAAACAGTACTTGACGGCCTATTATAATAGTAATCAAACAGTGGTAGTCTCCGATTACATACTGAGCTATTTGTGTACCGATTTTAGTTTTGTTAGCGCCAAATTAAACTTATAAAATTTTTAAATAGTTGATCAAAATTTCATTAGGATTGGATAATCCTTCATGGAGATATGACCAAAACAATACCTGAGAGCACATAATTGTGAGATGAAAATATACTCGTTGCAGTTCAAAACCGAACAAGACCACTCACCCCAATCGATGCCGCTTGTATTCTATTGTTCCGCATCTGGTGCGTTGTATAGCACATACAGCGGATTAGCCACACTATGCGACTCTATAGAATTAGAGTAGGATCGGTTGGCTCGAGTGGTCCGGTTTTGAACTGCAACGAGTATATTCGAAAATTACAAAAAGTCTCCATTCACTATAACTACACAATTTTCAACGAAAATGTACTTGTTAAGCATCTTGAATCCATATCGATAATCAAAATTGACGCTTAGGATTGTGTAATAATTCATTCTATGGACTGATTATATGGAATTTCTAATATTTATGTAATTTTTCCTTTTATATACCTAATATAAACAGGTCGTTAAAGCCTATTAATGGCAATATTTTAATCACATCGATGAACAATACGTTCAGGATTGACAAATAATTCATTTCATAAACTGAATGTATGACATATCGAATATTCCTGGTTCTTCCTGGAATTTCTGATGAAAATATGTATACAGTACCATTTTGGCCACATTTTAGTTCGTATTTCTGGTGAAGTGTAAGAAGGGTTCAGTCTCACCATCGGTGGATTAATTCGGGTTTTTATAATTTGATTCGCATTTCCTTCGTTAATACCCCCTTCCTGTCATGATATGGTACCCGCTGCCTTTATATAAAACTGACCCGACATGGCGAGCAGCTATCAGTAATAAATATCAACTCTAAGCAGCAGCCCACTCTACTACCTAGCAGCAGGAGTGTGGCAATAAGAGGACCAGAATTATTCACGTCACCTGCTGCTGGCCATCCGCAATCACGAGGAGCTGAATAAACTTTCCTCCGGTTTGACCATTGCTTAGTACCCAAAATAGCCAAATCAATCGCCCACATCATCTTCGTGGTCAAGGGGTTAGTGGCGTCGCCCGTCAAGGGGTTCCCATGAAATTGAGGTTTCGATTCCTACTCCAGCCTGTGGAACTTTTTGCAAAACGAAAATGTCCAAACTGGTCCACTGGGTGGTTAGGTTAAGTTGTTCGTAATTTGCTCTACACCCAACATAAAAAAGCAAGATTGTAATATAATATCGCATGATTTTGTTCCATTTCGTGCTGTGGATTGTAAGTTGGAGGAAAAATCCAACATTGGTTGTAGGCAAAAAAGCAACACAGCAATTTGCTTTGAAAAATTAAATATGTGCGTGAGGTTGTGCGCAGTGGTTGAGTAAGAGATGAGAGCTAGAAAGTCAGATGACTCAGAAAAATAAAATGCGAATATTTGAAACCGAGATTTGATCCGTGGCTGTCAGCATGGCGGCCCTTGATTGGCAATCATTTAGTCACTTTGACAAACTAGAAACCTTACATTTGGTTCGCTTGGCGAGGAATTCAGGGTACATCATTGAAGCAAATGGATATATTTTACACCAAGCTGCGTGCAACCTGTCGCTATCACACACTTGCATGATTTTGTTTATTTCATAAAACGCTTTGTCGATGATCAGTGAGAGCAAAAATAGAACACTTGACGGCGGCATTGCACCATTTTGTGCTGTCGACTCATCCATATTGTATATTGATATGTTGATGATGATTGAATAAGGACACTACAGCGATAAATTTGTTTCGAGCTATTTGTGCCTGCAAGTCGCTTGCACACACGTGCATAGCTTCATTTGTACCATAAAACGCTTTGTGGATCAAAATGGGCAAAATTGCCTTTTCTGAATCATGCGGATTTCTCAAGATATGATAGCAAAAACTGCAATTGCATTTTATTGCCACCTTCTCAACTTTTGGGTGTATGTTCATTGTTCAGTCTGTACAATCTACAGTTGAAGATGGTGTAAACGCCTATTTTTATCATAATATTACAGGACCCATTAACACTAGCAAGGACATTCAACAAAAAAAAAACTATCATTAACAGTTAATTCTGCAGTTTCTATAAATTTTCGTGGAGAACCAATAGCGGAAGAAGAACCGGAGCCTCACACACCAATAACATAGGGTTTCATGGTTCTTTAGACTGAATAAAGTAGAAATTTATCTATTCGATGACATCAATTTCTCCACATCAACAAGCAGTCCTACGTCAACTTTGCAGTTATGTCACTGACATAACTCACCCTTTGGTTTTTTTACGTCACTCTCAACCCTGAAGCTGGGTCTCGTCACGGCAGTTACACGAGTTCAACCCATCAACACATGGGCAGATTTTTCGTCTCAGATAATCTCAACTGTACCGACAGGAATTGGTACCAGACCGACTAGGATGAGAGGCAACCACGCTTACCACTACACCACTAGCACCGTCGGGCAGTGAATGTTTTTGGCAACTTAGCCCTTTATAGTTTAAGGAACGTCTTCCAATGTGAAAATAGTACAGAGCATAATACTGCTAAAAACTTTTAACTTACTGAACATCAGCTGCCAATCGGCTGCAATTGTACTCCACTACCAATTAATTGAAATCGAACATGACGGTAATCAACGCCAAAGTCAATATCGTTTGATTGTAAAAAAAAAAACAAACGCGTGCAGCAATCTACCCGTGTGGTGCCACTACATGGCCTAGTAATCATCCACCACCATCACCATGATCCAGAGTTTATAACATCCATTCTCATTTGCTGTCACTAATGACGATAATGATGACGAACGGGACCGAACCGATCGACGGGAACAGAATGCCAATCAGTGTGATTATTGAATCAGTGTGTTTAGTTGCTGTGTGTTCACTAAATTGCTCCGCAGAAATCGAATCATATAAATACGTCTAACATGCTCGTTTCAGGTGCCCACTTCAAGTTGGACACACGGTTTATTAGCATAATATCCGTTCCACTATGTGAGACAGAGAGCACGAAACAGTAGTTGGAGCCTGTTGACAATTCGAATCAGTTTTCGAAATTTCTAATGAGCCATAAATTGACTGTCAATAAGCCGAATCAAAAGGAGTTGATAGGAGGAGGGGGAGGATCCCAATTGGTGCATTGCATTTCACTTTGGTTGGTGTTTGTCCGTTGTTGGTTGCAATTGATGATTATCATCGCTGATTTGATTATGGTTATAGTGGGGGTTGCAATGGACATAGATAGGGGAGAACACGATGAAATTGAATAACTATAAGTGTATGTGTGTCATTTGGCGAATGGTTTTCAATTTCTGCCAACTTTGGCGCTCAGTGGATAATTTCGGCTGATTTGTTGAGTGACAGCGGACTATAAAGGTGGAGTTACATATAGACAACAGCAGTTTTAAACGACATTCTGTTAGGGACCATAGGTCACATGAGACTGATTTTATCTCTATGTGAATTCATCTTAAAACTGAATGATTTGGCTAGTTTGGTTTTATTGAATTGTGTGCATCGAATGCTGGGCTAAAATGTTGTTTGATGATCAGATATTTGATTGTATCTGGATTAGCTCTGGTGGGTATGTTGATTGCACTTCAAGCTTCGATTGATGTTTTGTTTAATGGGATGATGAGTACCAAACTCAAATACCGAACCTACGAGTATAGATCGGTTGATATATGGAAACCAGCTATTTATGCTGTCCAGTTGAGCTGGTTTTAAGGCTTTTATTTCTGTATTGCCATCAATTCGTATCTCATTTTACGCATACATTTGTTCATCATTTAGGATGATTGGGAGTTTTCCAAGTTGTCATTAGAAATTCTCCTGGGCTTTTATAATTATTCCTTTGTTTAGTATTCCAGTTGCTCGTTCTTAGTTGTGGAATAAGCGTAATTGAAACCTTGTCTTCACAATGGCACACCACCATCACGTTTTGTAAGTGGTCCCAATGGTATCTTTATCATTGGATTCAATTTATTGGATGCTATTGGTTGCCTGGTTAATAAAATCAATAAAGTTATAAACTTATAGTTATTTGGATTGGATTGGATTTGGATTGGATTTGGATTGGATTTGGATTGGATTTGGATTGGATTTGGATTGGATTTGGATTGGATTTGGATTGGATTTGGATTGGATTTGGATTGGATTTGGATTGGATTTGGATTGGATTTGGATTGGATTTGGATTGGATTTGGATTGGATTTGGATTGGATTTGGATTGGATTTGGATTGGATTTGGATTGGATTTGGATTGGATTTGGATTGGATTTGGATTGGATTTGGATTGGATTTGGATTGGATTTGGATTGGATTTGGATTGGATTTGGATTGGATTTGGATTGGATTTGGATTGGATTTGGATTGGATTTGGATTGGATTTGGATTGGATTTGGATTGGATTTGGATTGGATTTGGATTGGATTTGGATTGGATTTGGATTGGATTTGGATTGGATTTGGATTGGATTTGGATTGGATTTGGATTGGATTTGGATTGGATTTGGATTGGATTTGGATTGGATTTGGATTGGATTTGGATGGATTTGAATTGGATTTGGATTGGATCATCAAATTTCGGGATTGCTTTAAAATAGCTAACTAGTTTGGATTGAACATGTGCAATTAATGAGGAGCCCTTTCATGCGGGGAAAAATATTCCAACAAAAATCATCAATTTGCTGAATTAGGTTCGATGGGAATAGTTTCGTACACTCACATACTTTGAATATTTCAGTTGGTTCCGCTCATGCAATTTGGTCACACGTTATTGAATTCTATTAGGAAGATTACGCTGAAGTTATTTTCATAATCCAAACCCTTCCAAACATCCACGTTTTTTTGTATCCTATACGATTTTTAATTTAGACTAGTCTATTTTTTCTATGCAGGGGTACACTTTACGGGTATACAAAAAATGAGAGCGTCACGAAAAGCGGTTGAACGTTAATAACTAATTTTTCCCTAGGTTTCCGAATAAGGAAGTAGCAACTGAATGAACATATTTTTTGTATAATTCGTTGCATTGTTCAAAACTTTTGATATTCACCGTAAATCTTTGAAGTAAGTCTTCAATTACTAAAATGATGATAGTAATAATTATGAAAATTGATGAGGTCAAGCAATTTTCCGCAAGCGTTTTCATTGAAAAACGGAACAATCAAGTCCTAATTGGATTTGAGCTGAAGTTGGAAGGAACGATTAAATCCCGACTAAATTCAACATGTTCTAGATTTTTTGAATAGATGAACACATGTTTATGTTTTGTACTTGAATGTTTATGTCCAGTATTAATATCTTGATTATTAATTTATCGACCTCATAAAATATGAATCGTAACAATTATAACTACATAAGGTTTATTGCTATTACATCCATAGAAAGTATTATTATCGAATATTTTATTTTATTTCAATGGGAGAATGATTTGTCATGAATTTTAGAGCAATGCCATTACACATTTTCTGAAACATGAAGAAATTATCGAGCGCTCCAACAAGAGAATCGTGTTTAAAGAAGAAAAAAAACTCTAATATTAATTTTTGTTCTCCTTACGAGCAAATGGAGGCGACTGGTATATGGCGAGTTTTGACAATCAATCAATGTGTAGCTGCTAATAACTCCTAGCGTTACGTTTCATAAGGCTAATGTAACGTAGATTTAAATCATGGACTTCAACCTTATCACAAAAACAGAATTATGTCGCGCAACATACTATGAAACGTAGCTGCTGCTAGAGGGGAAACGCGTTCATTCTCATGCAGCATATTGCAGTGCATAACACTGTAGCAGAAACATGCAAGGGCGAAAATTCGAATATTAGAAAACAGAGTAACGCTTAGTATGGTTCTTATAAGACTAACAACCTTATTCTCGTTAACGTTGGAATTGTGTGTTCGATACAAATAATGATTATTATTCTTTATTTTATTTTTTATGATACAAACGGTGCAAACCAAAGGAAAAATATGGATGGACTTGCTATTTAAGGATAGTATTCAGAGTGAATTGAAGAATGGATCTCTTTTTACTTCCTGTTCTATCAGCCAATCGGATTTCTCTATATGAGTGGTAGGGTAACTATTCCCATGTTGATCTCATACTCTGTCATTCATCCTACGCTGAATGCAGGCATTGGAGAGTAAATAGACTGGTTTATTTATGTAATAATTTTTGATCACGTTTAATAACATTGCCAAACATCACAAACCGTTTCAATCGCACGTCAATCCTTTGATTTTGTGTAGGATGATGATTGAGGATTGCGAGTGATGCAATTTATATAAGCAGGATATGGCGTATAACTTTTGTATGGCGTCCTGCGACATCGAAAGAGAAAACCGACCTACTGCTATCGGTTAATTTAAAACAAGAAAAGCTGAATTTTTGCTCCAAACATGAACATATTCACATTCAAGATGTACTGTTTATGAACAATCTAGCATGTTAGGTCCCGAACGTTTAATGTATATATTTCCTATCCTTTGTGTATTTGCTATCTTTTGTGTGTTTCCTATCCCTATCATTTCCCGTTGAAACATTGAATTTAACCCGTCTCCTTATAAGACATTTCTATGCAATGCCATTTCTGTTTCGTCACAAAGTTAAACCGATGCGTAGATAAAAAATGCTATATAAACAAGTCATTTTTATGTGTAGAGTATCAGTATTATTGTAACCATCGAACGAGAAAGAAAATAAAAAGTTGAAATCAGCGAGCGTTCCAGTTTTATTCATTGGCCAGATCCATATCCACCGCCACTGGAGCACATGATTGCTGCTGTTGAAAATTTTGCTGTACAGTCCACATATCCTGTTGTTGTCTGGAGAAATAGTGTTGTGTCCGATCGTTCCGATCTACAGCTAGACCCCACCGGTGGTAATCTACTGTGGACACCGGTTCGAGTTCCATACCGGATAGTCTATTGCTTGCTCTAAGACGTTTGTTTGTTGTTTTGGATGGCTCAACCTGCAATTCGTGTTCGTTCAATGTGCACCGCACAATGCATGAATCAAAATCTTATGTTTTCTCAGCACACAACTTGCTGTAATGATTTTTTTTATACGGATACGGATATACTAATAAACTAATAAAAATTGGTACCACTAATACCTATACTTGCCTAAAACGTGATATATCCTCGAAGAGATTTAACAAGTATCATTCATCAATTGATAACCACGTCATCTTCAACGCTTTTAAGAGGCAATAACCATCATCGTCATCATCACAAATATCAAAGATTTTATCGATCAAAATCGAAGCAGGGATCATCAAAATATACCATTGTATTCTACCTGTAACCGAAACACAGTTTTATAGTTTCAACATCAGTACCACAATATTGAACAAAATTTGTTTTGAATTATTGAAAAATAGGTTATCTTAAAATAGATGAGAAATACAAAAACTTATTTTCGATTGGATTAAACGCTGAGATTGGAGAGGCATTTCAAGCAATTTAATAACATATCATTTGGTCGAGCTTATGCCATCACTTACTACCAGATGGCGAGCACTCTCCGATTACATAGGGCTGGTAGTAAACTATTTAAATGTTTACGAAACTAACAAACATCTGATTTAATGCATTTCAAAAATAAATATTTACTACCACTGATCGGATGACAACTGTTAACAGACCGATAGAAGCATGATGTAAACATCTTAGTAAATTGTTTGGTAGGTACAATCGTACACTATAACCGGGAATGATGCAAGGTTTAAGTAGCTACTGAAAACAACATGTTCCAACACATATTCAATCTCCAACTATCCGATGGCCAAACTCATGGTTCTACCTTTTTTCGATACAGGGAAACCATCTCACTGGCAGTAAAGCAAATTTCTCAGTTTGGGAAAAACTATTAATTCATTAAATTCTCAAAAATGTGAAATCATTCATGAAATGAATTACACTAGCCGGTGCTCAATAATCATCCAGTTTTCCTGGTTTGAAAATTACAGTGATATATGGCTTTGCTTTTCAACAATCGAGCAAATACGAAAGATTTGCATACACTTTTTTATTGAATGCACCCAATTCAATACATTTCGGCGTAGCTCGTGCAAAACTTAATGTACCAGCGAAATTACATGCCATGGTTGATGACTAACTGTACCGATAAAAAGAAACAC
Source organism: Aedes koreicus (assembly GCA_024533555.2). NCBI lineage: Eukaryota > Metazoa > Arthropoda > Insecta > Diptera > Culicidae > Aedes > Aedes koreicus. The sequence goes on from JAHHFK020004455.1 coordinate 491,637, forward strand.
TGAATTTTCTGCGTTATCTACTGCACATAAAGGGAATGCTAGATTTGGCAGAAAATAATGGGTTATTTCATGTAAATTGAAGCCAGATAACGCCTGAATCTAGCCTGTTGTATGAAAGATTACAAATATTGTTGTATGGCGCATGAAAGATTGCAAACAATTTCGTTGTTAACGCCTCCTTTGGCTTGGAATTAAACGAGGGGAATTTTACGTGCTTGTTAAAATTAATTATTTTTTTTCTGTTTTTGTTAATATGCAGATATTCAGTTTTATATTGACAAGATCTCCTTTTCTTTTTTTCTTTTTGTATATACATGACTTTCAACCTGAGGCTGGTTCATCACGCCAGGAAGTTGACCTGGACCCTACGTATCGAACCCATCAACACATGAACTGGAAGCAACGATGTTACTTCCCTTCCGAAGGAAGACGTCTTCAGAGATTTTGCGTCTAAGAAAATCCCAACGGCGTCGACTGGAATTGATACTGGACCGACTGGAGTGAGAGACAACCACTTCACCACGGGCGCCGTTTCGATGCATGAATAAAATCTACAGATCAATTGCCGTGGTTAAACACAAATGGCCGTCGTTATGGTAGCTTGAATCTTCACAGTACAAAAATTACATGTAAAATTAGGTACTCTGAGACCACATGCAAGCGTCTTGTAGAAGAATGAGCATGAGCATGAGCATGATTGGCCACCCGAGGTTGCTACTCCGTTATTGCCAGATCAGCTGCTATTACACAGAAAACCAACAGATGATGCTTGGAACTAGCATACATCGTCAATGTGAAAGAACTGGTGATCTTAAACTAAGGCAATACCGGTGCCGGCCCCGCCCCAGTCATGTTAAATAAGGAACATCCACGCACTTCCACGAGAAATTACAGGGATGATGGATAACAGGATTTTTGGTAAACGATAAGCTGAATTCATGAGGCGTTATGTAAAATATTAAAATAAAAGTACCGATTTCTTATTGGAACCGATTTATACCAACAGTAAGGATGCTATTGGAGCAACTCACAAAGTGTGATGGTGGTGTTTCGTAAGCCGATTTATACCAACAGTAAGATGCTGATGAAGTCACTCACAAAATGGGATAGTGGTTTGCTCCAGGATATGGTAGTGGCTTGCAGCAATACCATGGATCACAATTAATTATGGTCCCCACCACTGGCCCACCACACCTGGCGAACCTCATCTAACCATGAAGCAGCTTTGTTGCTTTTTCTGTGCTTACTCGATAATTAGCGCCACCGAACAATAGATAAGCCCGACAACAAAATAGTCCGCAATAAAGCATCGACGCACCAGCTCTTTTTTTCGTAGACTTTCAATTTTTACAACTGCATCCTACAAACTATTTTACTACTGTAACTAATATCTGCATCAAACAAGTAGAAGCTTCTTAACAATAATCTATGCTAATCCATTTAAAATTACGATTGAGGGATTTGGTAAAAATAAAAGTTCGTAGATGTATATCGTGCCGACTGGCAACTTTATGCTTCTTTTGATGTCCAAGCTCATCGGTTTAGCACCAACCAGGGGAGACTTGGTCCTATACCCAATGATTTCCTTATCTCCAATCCGCTAATGTTTTGTGATATAGTGGACGGGTTATTATAATTTGAGATAACTCAATACAGGCGTCTTGCAAATTTAACAGATCGACAAGCAATCGGTGTAGACCCACCGGAATGTTGACGTATTTTGGATTTTTTTTTTATTCAATCTGATCCGTCAACCATTTTATTGCTTGCAAATGTGGTTGTGCAAGCTGACTAAAAGTAAATTGGAAGGGTTCATCATCTATAATAACGCATTTTCCACACAGCAGTTTATCGTATAATATACGGGCCCTTGGTTTGACAGACGCTGCTTGTTTTGACGTAGGACTACGTCTGTGTTTTCAATACTGGGGTACACGTTCGAATTGCGAAAATTTGGAGCGTCACGAAAAATATATAGGTATTGAACGTTAATAACTAAGTCATTTCACGATCAATTTACAAAATGTTTTCACCAATCGATCGGGACATTTTCTACGCTTCGATTCTTGTATTTAAATCTATTGATGTATAACATTCAACTATTGAAATTAACGCAAATTTAAGGTAATGTCTTATAATGTCGATTTTTTCAGAGTAAATATACCAAATACACAGTACTTTTCTAGCACAGATATCATATTTAAGTAACGAACGTCTCCTAGGCATCCATGAATGTTGTATAACGCATTGCTTTAAACGCCGCGTCCCGGAGTAAATAGCAAAGCGCGTTGAACAACCAATGAACCAACAGATCCATAACTATCTTCTACGCGTTAGAGATAGTGGCCCTCTCAACCATCGTAGAAAATACAACCGGGGCCGTATCATAATTAAGAGCCACCAAATGCTTTCTAAAGAGTGTACAATAGAATTTTCTTGGCCCTTTTCAGAACTGACTTAAATCAATTAGCGGATGGCCCTGACGTAATTCGATTGCTGCGTAGTCCTACGTCAACTTTGCGCACAACCCCATTGGGCTGTCCCTTATAGTTTTTCACTTCGTTTTGGCTTCTTCTGCATCTTGAAAGTACTTAGTACTTATTTTGTGTCTTTGGGTCCCAGCTTTTTGGCCACGTCTCAAACGGAAGTTGGAAGTTTGGAGCGTGTACAATTTGTGGCCAAAACAAGGCATCATAGAAACAGGCATAGGACCATCTTTTGCTATGACAAATTGAGCTATGATTAATTTGTTTTCGTTTAAGAAAATGAGACTATGCATACACAGTTGTTAAGAAACATTCAATTTATTGCGTTATCTAATGCATAATAAGGAAATGCTAGATTTGGCATTAATTAAGGGGATTTTTCATGTAAATTTAAGCTAGATATCGCTGGGATCAGGTCTGTTTTATGGAATATAGCAAACACTGTTGTATGTTGTATGAAACATTGCAAACAATTACGTTGTTTACGCTTGCTTTGGCTTGAAATCAAACGGGGGGAAACTTTACACGTCTATTGAAATTCATTTTTTTTCTGTGTAGTTTAAAAAATCTTGATTAAGGGTGAATTATTTTATCAACATGATTGCTCTATTTGTTTTCATCAAAATATGGTTTTCGTATGGGTGCATTTAAAAAGAAATAATTTTACACGAAATTTTCTATACATGTGAAAGCAAACTAATAAAAATGGAATGAATAATCCATTTTCATTAAACATTAATTGTTATGTTTGTGTTCTAAGGCAATAATAGATGAGAAAACATCCTCGGGTATTCTAATTGTAACCCGAAAATCTGTCAAATGAAGCAACAGCTATTAGTATATGTGCAAATAAATATGGCTTGATTTCCTCCAAATTATGTAATTTGAGCACTAAACTAGTCGCATATGTCATGGATTTTTATTCGATTTTTCCATAAAAATAGTAAAATGAATAACCCCAATAAAAAAAACTCAAATGTCCTAGGTAGTAAATACAGTTACCCATCTTTAAATTCAAAAATATTTTGATATCGTGCAAACTTTTCCATGAAATAATCAAAAACACCCTTTCAAAACTGAATGGGTTTCAGAGAGCAGAAAATAAATGCAGGCATAACATTGTGAATCAGCCATAAAAAGTTGTGATGTGCTTTAGGAAAAAAACTATAAGGGACAGCCCAATGGGGTTGTGCGCAAAGTTGACGTAGGACTACGCAGCAATCGAATTACGTCAGGGCCATCCGCTAATTGATTTAAGTCAGTTCTGAAAAGGGCCAAGAAAATTCTATTGTACACTCTTTAGAAAGCATTTGGTGGCTCTTAATTATGATACGGCCCCGGTTGTATTTTCTACGATGGTTGAGAGAGCCACTATCTCTAACGCGTAGAAGATAGTTATGGATCTGTTGGTTCATTGGTTGTTCAACGCGCTTTGCTATTTACTCCGGGACGCGGCGTTTAAAGCAATGCCATGTTCAGCCGGGCGCGGTAATGGAAATTTCAAACAGCCCAAGAGAAAATGTTAACCAAATAAACTCTTTAATTGGAAAATTGATTTGGTCGTCCTGAAAAGGACGGATTAAGTTGACGGGGGAGAAACAGTTCGCGATTGAACTTGGGCTTTCTTTATTGGTTAATCTCGTGGGATGATTGATTCTTGTCTCGTTGTCACGGGCGGCTTTTTCCCGCCAAATCGTAGGCTTCAGCAGCCATGTTTCTCACAGCGAGGTTGACGGGAGCATCGGCAACAATATCCAACTGCAACAACGCCTCTCCGAGCAACGACTGCTCGCCGCCGCCAACTGCGATCCTAAAACCACTGCACTGCTTAACGACTGTCGTAAGACTGAATCAAAATGTTCTGCTAAGAGCTATGAGGTAAAGGGGTCGGATGCTAGTGCACGAAAGAAGGCGGTACCATCGAAGGCAATGTGATACAAATTGCACCAAAGGGGACGAAATTCAGTTATTGCGCCACAATAATTAGTTTTAATTACTGCACGCTAGACGGATGATTTTCTTAACAGAAATATGCCTTAATTACTTGCTATCACCAGCAACTAGTCCGCTATGCACAACTAGGAACTACAACGAACTCAACAACATGGTCGGCCTGAAGTGTCGCAGTTCGGTTCGAATTATCCGTTCTAGAATTTCGTTCGTTGGTTGTTCAACGTTCTTTGTCATTTACTCCGGGAAGCGGCGTTTCATTAATGCTATTTTCAGCCGGGGCGCGGTGATTGAAATTAATTTGAAACAGCACAAGAGAAAATTTTAACCAAATAAACTCTTTAATTGGAAAATTGATTTGGTCGTCCTGAAAAGGACGGATTTAGTTGATGGGGGAGAAACATGGTTCGCGATTGAACTTGGGCTTTCTTCTTGGTATTCTTGGTTCAGCTACTCGTCGTTGCGGATGGCCATCTTTAGTAGACATTGGATAGTCGATTCTTGTCTCGTTGTCACGGGCGGCTTTTTCCCGCCAAATCGTAGGCTTCAGCAGCCATGTTTCTCGCAGCGAGGTTGACGAGAGCATCGGCAACAATAGCCAATTGCACCTACGCCGCTCTGGGCAACGACTGCTCGCCAGTGCTGCTGCCGGCTACGATCCAACTGCAGATCCTATTCTGCACAGCTCCACGACCACCGAAAAACTAATTCAAAATGCAAAGGTGTACCCGTTATACAACATTCATGGATGCCTAGGAGACGTTCGTTACTTAAATATGAAATCTGTGCTAGAAAAGTACTGTGTATTTGGTATATTTACTCTGAAAAAATCGACATTATAAGACATTACCTTAAATTTGCGTTAATTTCAATAGTTGAATGTTATACATCAATAGATTTAAATACAAGAATCGAAGCGTAGAAAATGTCCCGATCTATTGGTGAAAACATTTTGTAAATTGATCGTGAAATGACTTAGTTATTAACGTTCAATACCTATATATTTTTCGTGACGCTCCAAATTTTCGCAATTCGAACGTGTACCCCAGTATTGAAAACACAGACGTAGTCCTACGTCAATAAAAAAAATTAATTCATATGGAAGAGGTAAAATGAGCAATGAATATTCAATAATGCGTAATAGACAATGATATTTTTGCAAATGGACTAATGAACGTATACATTCTAAATAAGAGTTGTTGAGCTTCTACAATTTATATTTTTATCAAATGATATGTTGAGTTTACCAATAACCATAAGACTGTCGCTTGTATGGAAAAAGTATTGTCTACCGAAGATCATTTAATATGGGCACTACTTATGAATATGGTTGAAAAATGTATCCATGCCAAGGGAAAGAACAAAAATCAACCTGTGATAATTTTGAAAATGTCATCAAACCATTATCAATGTTCAGGCGTGGGGGCAACCCTTGCGTAGTGGTTAACATCCATACCTCTCACGTCAAAGTCACGAGTTCGAATCTCACCCCAGGACAAGTTACGAAAATGTCCAAAAGCGGTGTTTGAGTGACAACGACGGGAGATGAACCAGCCCGAGGCTGAAAAACTCGATAATCAAGAACAAACAAAAAAAATGTTCAGGCGTACAAATCAAAACAGCAATCGGAAATAAAAAATATGAGCCATTTTATAATATAAAGCAGCACTTAGAAAAAGATAACTCATATTTACATTTTTCAAAGCAGCATTTGTCCTAAAACAGAAAATCCAAGGCATATGCGAGTAGTTTAGTGCTCAAATTACATCATTTGGAGGAAATCAAGCCATATTTATTTGCACATATACTAATAGCTGTTGCTTTATTTGACAGATTTTCCGGTTACAATTAGATTATCCGAAGATGTTTTCTCATCTATTATTGCTCATTCCTGATTTTTTAATGCTGATCACATATTATTTGTTGGCACAGGCCTAAATGATTTAGTGGCACTTTCTTCATTATTGCTCAAATCTTTCTTTTGATTGATGATTTATTATGCTGTCATTCCAGAATCGACCACACCGGTGAGCAATACGAAGACATCCCAAATACATATTAAATGCAATAAATATTGGAGAATTCTTTGCTCATGCAGAATATAATGCTTAGAGCTTTGTAGGCCTGGGCCCTCCCTTAGCTCAGTCGGTAAAGGCACGGCTACAAAGCAACACCATGCTGGAGGTGGCTGGGTTCGATTCCCGGTCTGGTCTAGGTATTTTTGGTTAAGGAAAAATTTTCGACTCCCTGGGCATAGGGTATGATTGTGCTAATGCAAAAATGGTACCTGGCATCGATAGCTCTTAATTAATAACTGTGGAAGTGCATTTAGAATACTAAGTTGAGAGCAAGCAATAAGCTAATTGCGAAAGCAATAAGCTTGATACGCTAAGAACGAAAGAACAAGCTTTGGAAGCCATGCTTATTGAGTACGAAATTTGTCGTTTGTACGCCAACCGGGAATCCAGAATAACTCCAAGGTCTTTTGTGTTAGTCCCATGTTTTTCAAGAAGATTTTGCATTTGTCCAGATTACCCATTCAATTAAGATTGCACCAGTGAGTGAAGGTCTATAGCTGCTGTTGAGGTCATCGGCATACGAAAAATGTAGACCTTAGAGTACAAAATCCATGCCATAAAAGTATATCAAGAAGTATATAAATGGTCCTAAATGACTTCCTTGATGTATCTCATACGTGGCTGAGAAAACTTCCGATTTGCAAATGGAAATGCGAATGGAAAGAAACCATTGTTAGAGAACTCCAAGCCTTTGTAGCTTTGCGATAGCAATCGAGTGGTGAAGCTTACCGAAAGCTGCTGAGAAGTCTGTATAGATGACTTCCGTCTGCAATCTTCAGCCTTAGGTTTCGTTATGTACGAGGTTAGGCATTTGATTAAGTCATGTTGTAATCTTTTCTTCGCAGAATTATTTAAAATTGAGTCCATTCCCTGGAAAAATGTATCTCAGCATCATTTTACTCATAGAAGCCAATTGGATAGCTGACCAATTGAAGCATCATAATTTGCTATGATAATTAATTTGATTAGCAACCTTCATCATGGATTTCAGACAAACTGACACAACTCACTCAAGCAGCGCTGCTAATCCCTACTAATTTGGGAACCATTTAATTTCAGAAATCTGACAGTCTCCCTGTATCCTGTATAGATCTCCATCAACACGGAAAACTGAGAAAGACATGCCAGGGAATTCTAGAAATTATTTCTACAACATCCCGTCTGTTCGAATGCCGTTTTATTTTCACTTTCCCAAAAAAAAACACAACCGCACACACACATACAATCACAATCACCCACACTCAAAACACACGTTTATGGCCCCCTTTAACCGCAATCGTTTCAGGTGAACGGTTTTAATGGAAAGGGGACTGAGACTGGAAAGGATTCAGCTTTTTGTTCTAAATCAACAAAATTAAGCTGACCGTGCCAGCCGTCGGAAAAGGCGAGGGAAAGGATTTTGTATCCAAATCCTTATCAGCTGGAAATAACTTCAACTTTCGTCCGCTGCTGGAGTGGCATTCAGGGATGTGATTATCCTCTTAGCATGTGCCAGGATGTGATGGTATTTTACCATGCATATGATGTACCTGGAAGGAGGAAGCCGGGGGATAACAGTTGGATATTATAATCTAGTGATGGGTAAAGGGATTAGTTACGTCGAGAGTTGACTGAGATAGCAAGGGGATTTGACAAGAGAATGCAAAAGGAGCATGTGATGTTCCGGTATTATGCTACGTTTTTGTGAAGTTTTTTGATAGCTTAGAAAACATTTATTTAGTTAATGACTGCAAGTATGCTTTACAGGAATGCCAACAAATCCACCAGCAAAATTTAAAATTTGTCAAGTTTTAGCTGACAATAAGCTTAAGGTGATGTTTTATTATGATGGACTTTCAATAAACGAAATCATCTTGTTTATCCAAAACTATGTTAGTGAATTTCTCAATTCAAGTTCCCCAAGATAAATTTTACGGAAACCTTATCGACAAAGTTGCAGTTGATCAAATTATTCCTCTATTGATTTGTATCCTGATTCAATTTCTCCATTGTTATGTACATTCGATTCATTCAACCTCTCCCTAACAACTCTCAAAGACTTCCCGCTTGGAATTAGCACCACAATTGTCAACGCGTTTTCCCCACTCGCACCCAAACAAACAACGGTCGGAAAAAATCTCGTTCTTTCCAAACAATCGAACAGCACCCACCCACTTTATCTCGACCCGAGCTGAGGCGTAGCTGCGGAAGAAATGGACTTGCCGTGAAAATATTATTGTACACAATTTTATTCCCCACTTAATGTGATTAAATTCAAATGCAATCAAACACAAACTTTGCCAGCAAACGACCGCACACGGCCAATTGCAGAGCTCGAAGGCAGCGAGAAGTCCGGGTTGCAAAAAAAAAAGAATAGCCTCCCATCGAAGGGAAAATCCCAGGGAAGGACATTTGAAAAGCGAAATGAAGATTTTCCCCTTTTCATATGGCAAACGCGTTACCGTCGTCTTTGCCATCATCATCATCGCCATCATCTTGTAGTCAAGAGGATTTACAACAAATGCGGAAAAAAGCGATGGATTCCTGGAGGAGGATTTCTTGGCCGATTGTTGTGTTTCCCTTTTGTTGGCAACAGAAGAATTACCTTCCTGCCGGGGCCCTTATTTTACCTTTAAACCCTTGGTGGGCTTAGCGCTACAGTCTGCAGTGCTTTGCTTGATAGCTGAGGGAAAAAAAAACAAGCAAGAACGCGTAAGAGCTAAAGGACTGATCTTCATGATTTCATTATCTACCATTGAGCATTAACTAAATTTTACTTCCTGGTATGTACTTATTGTTTTTTTTTTGGTTGTCTTATCTATTGTTAAATATAAATACTGGAACTTCTTTCAAAAGAACTTTGAAGTAGTAGTTACTAATTTCTTGCAAGGATTGTACTAAAAATAAAATTTATAAATATTTTTTTCGAATAAAATTGGATTCATGAATATAACTCAAAATAACAAAATAACAGAGGTGTCTATTTATTCCCTCAAACAAAACATTGCCAACAACAATAAACTGAGAACTCATCAATAGCATATCTACTGCAGTCATCTCAGGATATCTACCCATTACCCATTGCAGCCATTCCTCCTCCATCTGCCCCCCAGTTACTGACTGTTATCGGAAGGAACTCGACACGGCTTTGCAATGAGGGCAATGTCGCACTCTGTTTCTGTTATCGTCTGCCACAACAGTTGTTGTGCAACGTCACATTGCATGAGGTTTACACTGATAGGCAAAATAAAGTGCCCACCTCATCGTTTTTTCAATTTCCCTCATTTACTTGGTTCAAATTAAAGTAAACACACTGTATTTTTTTATTATCTTATTTTTCATATTCTTTATAAGTTTCACTTATGGAATAATGAAAAAAAGGAGTTTTTCTTACAGAAAAAAAAATCAATTTGTGTTGAAAAAAAAAAAAACAATGACAAAATAAAGTGCCCACTTCATTTAGGCTACAGAAAAAATAAATTACACTAAAATAAAAGCATTTCAATAATTTGGCCTTCAGGACCTCCTGCAGGTGCTTCGACATGCTCTCGACCAGGTTCTTTAGGTGCTGTGGATCTAGCTCTTCCCAGGCGCGCTCCAGGGCTTCAAAATAGTTATTTTTATTGGTAACACCAGTTTTGTCAACCCTGGCATCGAGAATCGCCCACAAATTCTCGATGGGATTGAGGTCCGGGCTTTGTGGAGGCCATTCCAGCGGTTTGATCCAACAAAACCGGAAGAAAGACTTGGTCTTCTTGGCAGTATGCCTCGGGTCGCTGTCCTGCTGGAATACGAACTTCTCTTCAAGGCCCATCTGGATCAGCGAAACCTCCAGATTTTCTCGCAGGATGTTGATGTATGAATCTGCCGTCATTATCCCGTCGATTTTCACAATGCTTCCCATTCCACCCCACGAAAAATACCCCCAGACCATCACATTTCCTCCTCCATGCTTCATCGTGCCTTGGATGTGGCGCTCCTGAAGCTCCTCTCCCGATCTGCACCAAACACGAACCCGCCGCTTTCGGTTAAACAGCCCGAATTTTGATTCGTCCGTCCAGAGAACCGTTTTCCAGAACTCTAGGGGCTTATCAGCATGCTCCTTAGCAACTTAAGCCGTTTGGCTTTGTTTGCCTTGCTGATAAATGGGCGCTTCCGGGCAAGTTTGCTATTCAACCCCTGTGCTACGAGACGGCGTCGAACAGTTCGACCGGAAACTGATAACTGAAGGGTTTCCTGGATCTCGCGGACAGTTACCTTCGGGTTCTTCTTGACTTCGCGCTTGATCTTGGTGTCCGTTCTCGCATCCGTTTTCCGCTTCCTGCCTCTGCCAGGGCGATTCACCACTGATCCAAACGTTTTAAGCTTCAGGAGAATTTTGCCAACCGCTGCCTTACTGATACTGTACTTCTTAGCGACAGCCCGGTGCGATTCACCGTTTTGCACATCACGAACGACCAATTTTCGGATACACAAGGGAATTGCTTTCGAAAGCACTGCGTTCTCCATTTTTTTCAATTGAATCAAATGCGATCACGTATACAAATGCACCAGGTTGAGCCGTTTGCTTCAAAACATGTCAAAATATCAAAACATAAACAATCGAGGGATCTTCCAATGGAAACTTATCGAAAACATATCGATTTTTGAAGTGGGCACTTTATTTTGTGACTGTTTTTTTCAACACAAATTGATTTTGTTTTTCTTTAAGTAAAACTCCTTTTTTTCAGTATAAGTGAAACATAAAAAGAATATAAAAAAACAAGATAATAAAAAAAAATACAGTGTGTTTACTTTAATTTGAACCAAGTAAATGAGAGAAATTGAAAAAAACGATTAGGTGGGCACTTTATTTTGCCTATAAGTGTATTTGTGTTGGCCTCCCGTCACTTGGTCGTTACTATCCTCCTCTTTGCAGAGCATGCACCTCGATTGCCTCGCTAAGTTTCTGGCAATATAACTCTATTCCTCGCATTTCCTGCAAAGATTAGATCTGTCAAATCCCTTGGAATTCCTCGCCTGATATCCGAGCCCACGTACTTGAAGCATCTCTCTATTAGCTTAATAACCCGAGGAATGGCTCTCAGCGAGCAAACCGACACCTAACCCCTACCCTCAACCCCCCCTGTCACGAGAAGTTTGTTTGCTGCCACTCTAGGGAGCCATTTCATAGGCCACCTGCGTGCCACCGTATACCGTTCGCAACTGGATTGCGATCGATTGTTTCATCTCATCTGCTCTTGTGATGTCGTTCAGATCTCTGCTGTCAATCACTGCACTCCTAGCATAATGCCCTGACGTTAGCGCCCTCACTCAGGGACTTCTCGATTAGCGGCATACAGGAGCTGCTCCTAATCCCGCTTTTCTGGGTGCGCCTTGTTTTCATCACACTTTCCCCAAGCTCCTTCAGATCCGGGGCAGCTCTCACTTTCCGGAGGAGATCACTTACGGCGTTGAAAATGAACAAAAAAAATCTTGGTTCGGCGAAGTTTGGGATCCACTTTCTTCTTTTCTTCTTTTTTTTCTATACTTTTTTCTTCTCTATTTGGCCTCTGGCCTCCTTCTCCGTTTCACTCTGACTGGTTCGCCATCCACTGCATTCACGTTCGTCGCTCTTGTGCTTTTACAGATCTTCTTCATCTCCTGGCGTTTCCTTTTTCCGTTTACGAGGATTTGGAGGTTCCTTTAGTTTTGGGTGTGTAGTTGCTCAGCTGCTATCTTCCGCGTGGCCTCACTCTGTGTCTTTTCTGTGCAGTTCGGTAGCAGACTGGATGGTCTTGATACCCCTCACTAGGTCCTTGATCCTAGTGTGAACGTTATTCCTATCCTTTACGAACATGTACAGCTCGTCGACCTTCTTCTTGGCCTCTGCCATGTTAGACCTTCCAAGTCAAAGTCTTTGAAAAGGCGTGTTGCGGCTGGATTTTGGTATGCACACCTGGGTTAGGAACCCTTCCCTAAACTCCTGGTGTTCTTACAGCTCTCATTGCGACTTACTACTACTGGTAATCACTGCGGTCCGCATGATACATCTGGCGAATGGACATTAAGTAGAATTGTCATAGGATTTCACAATGTTGTCATTTTAAAAACGAGTTAATTATTCTTTAAGAAGTCCTTATTCTTCAAATAGAATTTTATCGAACAATATATAATATTCAAACGACTGCTTTAACTATAATAAAAATTAAACTACATCTTTTTAAATAATCAATCTGAACGTATAAACAATAAAGATTCACTACAATGATAGGTAACCAAACAGAAATCCGTTAAAACATAAATTTAACACATAGCATTGAGTAATAGTATAAATATATGTTCTTTTGAAAAACCTTTGTTCATTGAAAATAAGTTTGCTGCAAAAATCAAGTCCTTCAATGACTGTCCAATATCTGTGAAGTAGAAGCATTAATGGAAGAAATATGGAAGATTTTATAAATTTCAAACTAGGCCAGACCTGTTATATTGAACTATAACTTGATTTCTTTAGCTATAATTGTGAAAAAAAAAAACATCTGTTGATTTTTTTCCTTCACGATATAGTTTATAGGTGCTTCACACCGTAGTCGGTTTCCTGCGGTCAAGGATTTGATTCCAGATACAGTCGAATATATTTTGATCGACTGCTCTGGAGCATAAGCGTATCACATGTACCACACCCTATGCGATTTGATGCTAGGCGATGGCATTACCTTAATCAAAAACTTTGGTAATGCTCAAAATAACATTTATTTGAGCGGCAAGCAAAGCCCCGTAAGGCGTATAAAACCAACTAGAAGATAGAATTTTGCGGATTCCTCTAGTATATTGTTAGTTTTTGCCGGCAAGTTGCTGTGTTCAGGCTACGGAGATGTAGCATCAGGTTCCAACTCCATAGTCTGAACAAGGCACAGAAGATGATGGAAAAGTAATACGCAGGGCTAGTGGTCCTATTTGGGTAACTAAAGACTGTACTCGAAAAAATTAAGACACACAACAATGGTCGTTCATTTCAAGTTCAACAGATTCAACACATTCCTTGACGAGATCAGCTGTCCTCGGATTTATGCCGCTGCCTGATCACCGCTGGATCTGCTTGGATGACTTTACCTCCCGAGACGCCGTTGAATCATGGAATCCCATTGTCCGATGCATCTGTGGAACGCAGTCGGATTTTCTAGGAGAGTGTACATAATTTTTTTGGGGATCTGCTCTTGCATCAATTCCATCTCAATAACTAATATTGTGATAAAATTTTGCCAACGTAAACATTACAGCTAGCACAGACGGTAAAATTAAAAATGGAAATGAAATTAACTTTATCGTAGCAGCTATCCACAAAAACACGACAAGCCTTTTATTGCATTCTCCGATCCAAACGGCAGCAGGGTAAATGCACCCTTCTTTTTGGGGAAATGCTCCTTAAACTTTGGAAAAATGCTCCTTAGATGCGTTTGCCCGGTATAATTTAATCGGAGGTATTAACCTTCTGGTTAGCGCTTGCCGGTTGTTTTGACGGGTCTTAAGTTTCTCCAAGATTGTATAGCGAAATCTTCAAGGTAGTTTTGACGGATTTAAATTTCATTTTGACGGGTCTTAATTTCGTTTTGACGACTCTTAAATTCAGAAACTTAAAACCCGTCAAAACTATACAATCTTGAAGACCTGTCAAAACACCCGGCAAGCGCTAACCAGAAGGTTAATACCTCCGATTGCATTATACCGGGCAAACGCATCTAAGGAGCATTTTTCCAAAGTTTAAGGAACATTTCCCCAAAAAGAAGGGTACATTGACCCTTTGCCGATCCAAACATAAAAGAGCGCCATCAAATTAGTTGTTTATCAAATTGATTACAGTTATCGCACCTGAGCGTTCCTTTGACGAAATGTTACAAAGCTGATACAAACATTTCTGATATTTCGACGAAGTGACTTTTCAACTAAATGTCCTTAAGATGTATTCGAGCAGCTGTCATTCGTCCGGACGGCCACATATGATTACCGACTCCATTTTTGCGACCGAATGGACATCTCATTGATTACAGAGGATGAGACGGCTGTGAACGTACTGTGATTGAACAATTTCTAAGGATGTTTTCTGGTAGTTTTCTCTGGTCTTGTCGATTGTTAATGGATACTTTTTTTTTCGGATCTTGATGAATTAGACACAGTCGGAGCATACTTTTCTAGTTTCCATATGGCTTGCCTCACAATATGCACAAACTGTTTCAATGGCTTCCAGAATATCACAGGCATCAGTGTCTTGCAATTTACCATCACGTCATTTCATAAAATAAACGATTTTCAGAAGGAATCGAAAACAAATCTTCGAAAAACAAATCCATGAAACAAACCTTTCCGTAAGGGGAAAGGTACTCATAGTGGCCGAAAGTTCTTTTCTGGGATTTATTTTTGAGAAAATAAAAACGGTTCACAAAAAAATGATATCATATATAATTGGGGCAATGTTTGAAGAAACATTGTCTACCTTATGAAAAATGAGAAATTAATTGATTTCTGGTGCATTCCGTAGATTTCGTCGGTGCTGACATAGAAATTGGCGTAAACATCCTGGCCGCAATTTAAATTTGAAATCATAGAACCAAAATTTGTTTTACTCGAGAGGGTTTTTTTAAATTCTAGATAGACTGCGATCATATCGAAATTTTAACATGAATCACCATTAAATTTAAAAAAAAAGATTTTTTGCGTCAAAAATGCCCTAAAAATTACTTTTTCTTCATGTCCGTAGTCTATCTAGAGTAGTTTTTCAGGCCCTTCAAAATAAATGCTGGATAAAGAAAATCGGTTTACTAGTGTTTTTGTAATCACTTACGCCAATTTGAAAAACATGGTTTCGATAAAACGCTGTTTGAAGATTGCGGCGCCTACCACTTGAAAGTGTTATATATTCCACAATTTTAAAAATTGGACTTCAAAATTTTACAACATTTTTTTTAAGCATAATTCAACGATTAAGACAATTAAAAAAACGATCCAAAACGTCTTCGGGTACCTCCCCCTTTTGTACTTTTATTGATCATTTTCAAAAAATCCACACTGACGAGTGTCTGCGATAGTAAGTGGGGACCTTGGCCATAGATAGGATAATATTCAGCTCATTCTTTGCGTTTTCCAAACAACTGTTTCTCGGATTTGGCCACACATTTTTTGGAAAAGATCCCTCGTTTGAGGTTGGCTCAGAAACTCTCAATTGTTCCCAGCTTTTTCGCGTTCTTCGGTATCACAATGATGTAAAAGCAGTCCATCTCTTTCAACGACCTTTTGGCATAGTGGCCCATTCATAGAAAGTCTCACGGAAAAGAATAGGAGTTTCGACATCCCTTTTTTCCTGATGGTTAGCCAAAGGAAAATGTTCTTCGGGAAATTGGCATGGAAAAATACTTGACCTTACTGCTCACCTCCTTGTTGGGGGAAGTGAAATCTCCGATTCCTTGCAAGCCGTTGCCATCCAGGGTCAGATATGTGTCATCACCACCAGCACATCGCGTTTCGCCGGGAAAATCTCCTTGAACATTGTATGCAGCTGCTGCTTCTTGGTGGCGGCCTGTTGCTCCGAGGACCAACTTTTGTTCGCTTGCACCCACCTCTTGGACCAAGGCACTGAAGGATTTCACCACCTTCCCCTCGGTTTTGCTTCTCTGCGGTGGCTTCCCTCGATGCTCCTTCTCTTGTTCAACAAGGCGATGATCTTGATGGAAGGACATAGCATCGAACGGAGATTTTTCACTGCTTTCGCCATGGCTACCGGAACTGAGGTTTTGGTCAAATTTCAACTGTAAACAACAGGAGTGCTATGATCAGTGTGCATAGATGGATTCAGGTGACAGGAAAGTTGCTTGCAATAGCGATGAAAACTTTCTGTTCTTTCCAATGAAGATGTTATGTGAAAATTTTTGTAATGCTGAAGAACAGGTATCTGTTACATTAGGTGAAATCATGATCAATAAACGATCGGTACTCGGTGGGGTTTGTTTAAGCAGCAAAAATCGCTTTGAATAACATATTTTCACAATTATAGACTGTTCCGAAACATATAAATAACAAATTTTTTTCATCTTCATTTCAATATACTTAATTTTTCGAAGAGTAGATGATTTCTCTAACTTTTTCCTTAACACTACTCATAAGCTTCTGCACAGTGCTTTCTCCTACCATTTTCACCACTTTTGACCAATCTTTCTTAAATTTTTCAACACTATCCGCTGGTTTCATGTGTTTTCTCAGCTTCACCTTCGTTAAAGGCCAGAAAGTTTCGATAGGGCGAATCTCTGGGCAGTTCATCTCCTTTGGTACAAATACGGCATTGTTCCTTTTCTACCACTCTAGTACATATTTAGAGTAATGACAGGAATCAAGATCAGGCCAAAAGATTGTAGGTTTATTATGCGGTTTGATCAAGGGTAGCAACCTTTTTTGCAGACACTCCTTCACGTAGATTTGACCATTCATTGTGTCACTCGTAATGAATGAACGAGATATTTTTCCACATTCAAATATGGCCTGCCACACCATTACATTCTTGCCGAATTTTTCGCTGTAAGGTGTGGCCCATTTAATATTGGAACAAACATTTTTGATTCTTACAGTGGCCCTAGTGGTCGGATTTGTAAACTATGACATCTTATGTGTTCCATATAACAATAACAATATCAAAAGTTTTTTTTTCGCAGTGCAGTTCGAACGTGTTTCAGAGAAATACAAAATGGAAGAAGAAGGAAGAAAACTAATTGTGCGCAATCATTTGGAAAACCCCTCGTGTCTGGGCCCAAACTTGCTTCATGTTGGGGTTTCCCAACACTTTTTCGTCGCATCGCAGGCCTCAAATCCATCGTCGGGTGGGTACTGTCAATCGTCAACTGCGGAACAAAGTTATCAAGAACATTAAGGCAAACCCCAACATCTCAGACCGCGATTTGGCTAAAAAGTTTCGCGCCGCAGTACCGTGCAACGGATTCGTCTCCTGGAGGGCTTCAAGTCATACCGTGTCTGTAGACAACCAAATAGGGATCAAAAGCAGAACAATGAGGCCATAATCCGTGCCAGAAAACTGTATGATCAGGTGTTGACAAAATTCAATGGCTGTGTCCTCATGGATGATGTAACCTATGTAAAGGTCGATTTCAAACAGCTACCGGGACAAAAAATTTACTTGGCTACGGCTCGGGGAGATGTTTCTGCCAAATTCATGTTTGTGTTTGCAGATAAATTTGCTCGTAAATACATGATTTGGTAAGACCAAGGTTTTCATCACTGGTAAGACATTTAATTCAGAGCTGTACAGAACGGAATGTCTCCAAAAGCGAATAATGCCATTCATCAGATCCCACAATGAACCTGTCATGTTTTGACCAGATCTTGCAAGCTGTCATTACAGTAAAACAGTGCTACAGTGGTATGAAACCAACGGGATTCAGTTTATACCGAAAGAAATCAACCCACCAAACTGTCCCCAGCTCAGACCGATAGAGAGATTTTGGGCTATTACGAAGAGGAAGCTGAAGGTGAATGGCAGTGTCGTCAAAAGCATCAATGAATTGAGATCCAAGTGGAATAAGGTTGCCAAAACGATGGATGAGAATAATGTGCGCCGGTTGATGAAATGTATTTAGGGAAAAGTCAGCAAATTTCTTCGAAATCGAGATGATTAATTTTATTTTGTATTTTCCGTCCTAAGTTCACATAAAGTCGAACATTTTAGTAAAAACAGCATACTATTTTGTTAATGTATATCCGAAATATGTGCAATAGTCTATGTTTCAATTCTAACTGGGCCACGCCTTAAATGTCTTTCACTGATCGAGGAACATCCTTTCCCCTCGGCGAGGTATAAAACTGTGGTCCCGACAGAGTTTCATAATCGAGTTTTATTTAGATTTGATCGTTTCAACACAGCCCGATTTTTTGGTCAGCAGTTTTTCGTATGTTTTCGGGCCCTCGGATTCACAAATTCAGCCTGTTTGGTGCTTCATTTTAGATGCTTTTGCTTCCGACAAGTCTGCAGGCCCATTCTCTCCTTGGCACGCATAACATTGATCGTCGAATAAATTAGCTTTTTCGCCATATTTCGGACTGATGCTGAAGGATAACGCTTGAAATAGTCCCTTACCTTTCTGTCGATTGTTGTGTCAGCGGAACCCGTCTCGAAAAATCTACGAATGAGCACTGTTGTTGATACTTCCGTAATGCGGTTTGAACTGCTCCGACGCTCAAACCTTCTTCCTTAATCAGTTTTCTGATTGAAAGACCACTGACGGTGCACCATTTGTGCACAATCCGTTTTCTTTGCTCGGGATAAAGAACACGCATTTTCAAACTTCCGTGCGAAAAATTGAAAAAAAATGACAACAACAGTTTAATTTGGTTGTAAACAACAGGACTCAGCCAAAAGTGGGTTTAATACTGCACACATTTTGAATTGACGGTTCGTCATTAGTGTATTAATAATTATCGTAACAGTCTTTATAAGACATCATTCTGCCTGAAAATGGTCATTAGTCTATTGCAGAATACTAATAATTATGAAAAATGCTGCAAATTGATAGAAAAAATTAAATAGATTAATACAAACATAATCAGATAAAAAGAAACATTGAATTTTCTGCGTTATCTAATGCACATATAGGGAATGCTAAATTTGGCAGAAAAAAAAATGGATATTTCGTGTAAATTTAAGCCAGATAACGCCTAAATCTAGCCTGTTGTATGAAACATTGCAAACATTTTTGTTTCCAAACTTGAAAAAGTCACTTGGCGAGCAAAAATTTGAGTCGAATGAGGAGGTCATCGCGGTCACAAAAGCCTACTTTGCAGACCTCAACACGTATTTTTCAGATGGGTTATAGGAGATCGAACATTGCTGGATCAAGTGTATTGAGTTAAAAGAAGACTACGGTGAGAAATAAATTGCCACTTTTCCCATTTTTTTTTTCTTTTTCTTGTGTAAGTTAAGTGCTTATCGAACTGCCTTCGTAAATTTTGTAGTTTTTTTAAATCTTATATTCTTATCCACAAGTCATAAAAATTTTATGCCATAAATTCAGAATCTATAGTAAATTTTAAAATAATTAATTATAAAACATTACTTTTCTCTCTCTTCCGTTTCGGCGGCTTAAACTCATCTAGAGCTACTTTGAGAAACGACAGATTGTACACTGATCTGCTCATTTAAACTTATCGTCGAACATGTCACTAAGTGCGTCGATTTTTTTTTAAGTTTCGTGATTGCTTCTGTAAGTGATTTTGCTGTCAAAGTTGAACGGTAATCAATCGGAGTGCTATAATTGGTTATTCACTTTCAGTTGACAGGAGAATCACTTGAATAATGGTTAAACCTGTTAAGCTATTTTTAATACAGACGAGGGCACATAAATTAACTATAATTATAGTCATCGTCAAGAGACATCAGGCTGTATTAAGAAATCACTAGAAATCATAGCATCATAATATAATATCTTATATTTACGCATTCCCCTGTATAAGCAATAATCACTCTTTTTTCTCGGCCACCTAGTATTTACCAAGGATTATCATGACCTCATCTAGCCCCACCAATGTTGCCATGTTCCAATGTAGCATCACATAGTACCACTATCGGAACCGTTTCATGTAAATAACCAACCACAAGAGACCCGCGCCGTCGATATACTGTCGCTCTGACAAGCCAATATCATCCTGTCATCATCATTTTCACATTGACATGCATTTCGGGACCAAACTAACAACGTTCCAAACGCCCGCCCACTCCATGCACAACAAAGTACAAACGTACGCAATTCTCTATCGATTCTTCATATGACAACTTCAGCTTAGCCTTCGTGTCACCCAAATACCCGGCAGTGTCTCCAGTATAGACCATATCGATTGTTGTTAGTGGATCTCCCCGAACCATCTCCCCTTCTCACCCATCGCTGTGACGTATTTAGATCGACACATCCATTCTCCCCGGGGTGCAAAACTGTGTGCGTGCACATGCGAAAATTTATAGCACTGTGCACTTCACTCTCTGTACACTCATTCTTCTACTTTGGGAGAACAGGCCATCAGAAGTCATTGGCCAAATATAGCCGCAATCACGTACGTGTGTATCCTGTCTCCACCGTTGCTTCGACTTCTTAGCATCCAAGGTTGGAAAATTGAAAACCATTCAGGAAAAGTAAATTTTACCGAACTGATTGTTTTCCTGCCGTTCAATACTATTAATCATGCACTGTCGAAGCACACCAATTTCATCGGATCAAGAATTTTCGGAGCGATAAATTCCCGCAGGACCAACTTCATCGCTCGTGTTTCGTCTGTACCCACAAATGGCACTTTGCAAACATAGGTAAGTGCACAAACATCCCAATTGGCACCCTCTGGATCTCGAATTGTGACTGACTCGGAATACGACTATGCATGCCACCCAATACAACGACCGCAAAAGTAAAGTTATGCAATTAGCTAAATGAAAACCACCCTCATGTTCCCTACACCCCTCATAACTAGCCCGTGCCAACTTCAAGAGGATGGGTGATGGCAATGAAAAGCTCTTTCTAATTTATAGTTATGAGGTAGCAACATAATTTCCATGACAAAGAGACGAAAGTTTACTCACTCTTGGTCGGTTCCTAGTATGGCAGGGATCTTTTCGAAATGCAAGACACGTGAAATTCGACATTGCACCACTCCGACAACGACAATCTTAACTACTGGGAAGAAAAGAACCAAAACAGAGGAGAGGATGGTTGCTGGGCCGAACTGGTTCACTAACGATGAAAGTTAGAAATTTTACAACTTCAGGTTTTCATCTGCTTCGTTACAGTAGGTACCTCTGCTTGGGAATGAGCACTTTTGCGTTGGGTCTGGAAAAGAGGTTTTTACACCGGGTTGTTTTTTCGACCCACATTTCGACCATTTCTGCCATTTATTTCGATTTCCAGGTTACTCGGGATGCCCAGCATCCCAGTGCAACGAAAAATTAAAAGAGAGGAAGAGAGTGAGACAGAGCAAGATGAAAGGCAGTGCAATTTATGGGGTACAGAGTGCTCGACGGAGGCTAATCCAAATGCAGAACCAGGCGACCGTAACCTAGTTTTTGCGTACGAGTGTATGTTTGTATGTTTTTCCTTTTGGCCTGGTAATTTTAATTTCATTTTCACCTGCTTGGCTTTGGTGGTATTCGAGTCGTAGCCCTGGAGCTTCCACCCTCTCCACAATGGACCCCTCTGCCAGCTGGTGGATTGGATTGTGTTTTTCGCTTGCTTTTCCAGATTCTCCTCTCGGACCGGTATGGTCTTAATTAAAATGATTTATTCTGTTATCTGCGGTGTGGGCAAGTTTTCGGAGTTGAGATTTCTTGGTGTTTTTACAAACGATAAATTTTGCAACCACAGAGGAGTTTTCAGATTTATTTTCCGGGAATTTTGACATCGTATATAATTATACAAATTATGTACTTTGAACTTTGGAGCTAAAATGGTCAAATGGCATCACGAAAAAAAAACGATGTAGAAAATTATCTAGTTGGCTGATCCTTTTCAATCTTCCAGACAATAAAATATACACCCTTTAATAAGCTTTTGGCATATTTATTTCTTTCAATTTAATAACCAATACCATAACCGTACGCCCCCACCAAAACCTCTCATTAGGTTTTAGACAACATCTGGCTGCAGCTTCTTCTGTACGGAAACCCACTTTTTCTTCATGTCTTCCTCAGATTAGACCTCTCTGGGATGTTTTCGTAGTGCTTGCTTCATAAAAGCCCAGTATTTTTCGATGGGCCTTAGTTCCAGTGCGTTGGGGGGATTCTTGTCCTGGGGTACGAAGGTGAACCCGTTGGCTAGGTACCACTTCAGGATAACATTTGAATAGTGGCATGGCCACTCCGGCCAGAAGATCGCAGGGCCCTCGTGTTGCTTCAACAGGGTAAGCAGACGCTTCTGTAGACACTCCTTGAGATAGATCTCCCCGTTCACTGTCCCGGTAGTCACGAACGGCACACTCCGTTTGCCACATGAGCAGATCGTTTGCAAAATCATGTATTTCCTGGCACATGAGCAGATCTTTTGCCAAATCATGTATTTCCTGGCAGATTTTGAAAGTTTCTGCTTCCTTACTTTCTTCGGGACATCAAACTTATGCTGGGTGGTGAAAAACACTAGCCCCGGAAGCTGCCGGAAGTTCGCCTTGAGGTAAGTCTCATCATACATGATGAGACAATGAGGCTTCGTCAGCATCTGAGTGTGCAGTTTCCGAGCTCGTGACTTTCCCACCGTATTTTGCCGTTCGGCACGATTTGGAGCCTTCTGCACTTTGTACGTATGCAATCCCTCCCGGTCCTTGGCTCTCTGAACGAAAGACTTGGACAGATTCAACATTTTGGCCACATCCCTGACCGAAGCATTGGGATTCCGCTTAAACGCTTTCACGACACGCTTGTGATCCTGATCACTACTAGAACATCCATTCTGACCGCATTTCTTCTTCCGTTCGACGCTCAGAGTTTCGTAGCAATGTTTTATCACACGACTCACCGTTGACTGCACGATTTCGAGTTGTTTTCCTATGTCCCGATGAGAGAGTTGTGGATTTTCCTGGTGCATGCGCAAAATCAATTCGCGACGTTACTTTTTGGGTGACGCCATTTTTTCCAATTTTCGAGAAACTGACAGCGATAAAAAAACAACAAAAACAAACTCTAAACTACTTCTACCTAAATTTTCAAGAGAAAATACCTACAACGTATTATCCGTGATGCAATTTTATGTAGGACACCCTGTATGCAGTGATCGATCTCACTTTAACGGTTTTATTTCAAAGTTTTCTGACCTTAAAGCCTGTAAAGCTTTCAAACTTTTTGCTTAGCTTCTAGTACCCTCAGTGGGAAATTTTCCAGAAAAAAATAGGATTTCTTGAGGATTATCTCAATTTAATAAGAATTCTAGAAACTTCTTTTATGTATCCACTAACTTATTGACATTTTTTTATACTTCTCTGCAAAAACTTCAGGGAAATCTCTCAAACGAGGTGAGATGGAAACCAAAGAAATGTAATTCTTACATGAGTTTGTGTTCTCATAGTACGATGCGAATGGATGGGAAGATGGTGTTCACTGTATTTTATTATAGTGTTATGGCAATGAATATTACTATGGTCATATGAATGATTTTGGTATATTCGGATCGACAGTGATTATCTTTTGAATTTCAGGGAAGCTCTCTCATGATCTTCTGTAAAGCCCTTTGCATAAAATTCTGGGAAGTTTCGTCCTGAACTTAAGGCTAGTTTCCTCATGAACTTTTCGGCAGTCACTAATGATTTTCTTGGAAATTCACATCTAACAACCCAACCTGACCTGGTAAGTTGGTAAGTTTTTTCCTGAAATTAATTATTATACTTTCTAAACTTCTGATAATTACCATCCTGATATGCGAGTAAAATTTTTCCTAAGGTTCGGAAAAGTTCTCTCCAGAATTTCTTAGAAAATCTTCTTGAATTTGTTTGAAGTTTCTCCCTGAATTTCTGAGAAGCCCTCTTCTGAACTTCAGGGAAGTACTCTCCTGAACTTCAAGGAAGTATTTTCCTGTACTTTAAGGAAGTTTTTTCATGAATTTCCGAGAAATTCTTACTTGAACCACTAAGAAGTTCCCCTTATTCTTCTGAAAAGTTTCTTCCTGATTTTCTCAGAAGTATCAACCTTAACTGCTGGGAATTCATGAAGTTCGAGAAAGTCTCATTATGAAATTTTTAAATGTTCGATCCTGAATTTTAGCAAAGCCTTCTAGCAATTCTAGGTATTTTCAACAAAACTTTTAGGAAGTTTCCATAGGGACTTCTGGAAAGTTCTCTTGTGAACTTCAGAGGAGTTCTTTCCTGAAATTTTTGATAAATTTCTTCTTGAACTTACAGTTAGTGCCCTCTTTGGTAAGTTTCTGCCTGAAATTTGAGGAAGTTTTTTCCTGAGCTTTATAAATTTTTCTGATAAGTTCCATCCTTATTTCGAGGAAAATTGTATTGAAACTTTGAGAAAGTCCTCTCCAGAATGTGTAGGAAAGTTCCCTTAAAATTATTAGAAGTTTCTTCCTGAACTTCTCAGAAGTACTCTTCTGAACTTTTGTGAAGTTTTCTCCTGAACTTCGGGAGAACTTGTTCCTGAACTATTGAGAAATTCTTGCTCATACTTCAAGGAAGTTCCCTCAAGTTTTCTGGAAAGTTTCATTCTGTTTTTTAGAGAAGTTTCTTCTTGAACTTTGATATTCTGTTAAGTGGAACCGCATGCAGGGCAAGGCTCACGGTAGCATGGTGGCTTCCTACAAACACAACGCATATAAACAAACAAACAAGTTTCTTCTTGAACTTTCAGAAATCCTCATCCTGAAATCCTAGCACTTCTGAGAAGTTTCAACTAATCTTTTGGGAAGTTTCTTCCGGAACTTCTGGGAAGGCCTTTCCTGAACTTTAGAGAAGTTCTCTTCTAAACTTCTTGGCAGTATCGTTCTGAAGTTTGTTCCTGAATTATTGAGAAATTATAGGTAATGCCTTCCCAGGTTAGTTTCTTCCTGAAGTTCGAGATAGTTGTTTTTTTGAACTTCTGGAATGTTCCATCTCAAATTTCTAGGAAGAACTCGAAAGCTGCTGGAAAGATCCAAAGTTCCAAGAAGTCCTCTTCCCTAAATTTCTTCCTGAAGCTCTGTGAAATTCTCTGATGATGTTCGGAGAAGTTTTCTCCTGAACTTCTGCGAAGTATGATCTTGAAGTTTGGGGATGTTTGGTCCTGAATTTTTTGGGATATTCCTGCTTGAACTACTAAGAAGTGCGGCTTATACTTCTGAGACGTTTCTGCCTGGAGAATTTTTTTTTTCGAGGAAGTCTCTTCCTAAGCATCTTGAAATTATCTTCCTGAGGCACTGCGAAGTCTTTTTCTCAACTTTCTAGGATGTGCCCTAAATTTTGGGTAGTTCTAGTTCCACTTCTAGGAATTTGAAACTAATTTCATAAACCAAATAACTCGAGGGTAAATTTACAAATCCCGAGTGAAAATGTACTTAATTGAGGCCTTTAGAAAAACTTTAGGGGGGAAAAAAATCAGAGGTCTAAGATTAATTACAAAAGCTCATCACTCTTGCCGTTGTTATGATTTTTTGTGTGGCCTATGATTGGGCTTGATAGCCAATCTAAGGATTAAAAAATAAATGGTGCTCAAACGAAAAAACAAAATTGACCTTTTGTTACTCACTTTCACTTTTTTTAAAAACACTATTTAAAAAAAAACTTTTTGAGCGTATTAGCAGAACTATTGTGTTTGGGAAACTAGGAGAATTTAAAATTAACACTTCATATGATCACTTTAACAAAAATAAAAATAAAATATTGAAGCACTTTTTCAAAATTATCACTAGTAAACGCGAGCAAATTCCTTTAAATTTCACTATAGGAAGCTTCTCTTTTGACAGATAGGCCTATTTCGTCTGCGACTTACAGACTTCTTCAGTGTCGAGTGCTCGACTTGAAGGGAACATCACAGTAGGTCTAGTATTTATAGTAGGTTTGTTGATACCTGAATGTATGAGGTAGAGTGTGTGAAGGGGTATACTGAATGTGTTTATGTGTGTACCTCAAAGGTTGTTTGGTACCTCAAAGGTTGTGTGTTGAAATGAAAGGATATTAATTCCTACTTCGTTTGAAGGTAGTCAAATTGGCGTTGTGTTGTTTTTGTGATGTTGGTAGTTACTTTTGTTACTCCTACCCAAGGCACATTGGTGGTCCCAATGAATCGAGCTCATGGTCAATTTCCCACCACTTCTGCTTAACCGGTATGTGTCCAACAGGGAACAAAGTTGCTTTTTTTTAATTCCAAACATGATATCTCATTATAATTTTGCAGTAGGATATTGAAACTTTGTAACGATTCATACATCGGTAATATTTATCATCTAGGATGTAAATAAGTAACGCATAGCTAGAGGGGGGAGGAGGCTTCCATTTTTTTTTTCATTGAACCCTAGTAATATAGTGAAATTCCTTAGTTATATAGTATAATTCTTGAAATCGTTCCAGAAGGAAGTTTGCGATATTTATTGGACCATCCGGTAACTTGTTTTCGCTGTGGCCAGTTCACAGTAAGTTTCCATGAGGTCACAAAAAGGCCGAAAGCACGGCATGCTTTTGAATTTCTCAGTCTAATCAGTTTGATGAGCCATTCGAACTGACGGTAATTTGTTTTGTTTTCAATCGGATTAGACATTTTTTGCTAGAAGTACATTTTTTTTTTGTTCATCCACCTATACAAAAATAATGGTTAAGTGTATTTCTTACCTTACTCAGTCAATTACTACCTGCCGATAAAAAACGCATATCAAAACAAACTCTTACTCGAAAAAATTTGGCATTTCATTCCTTAGTTTCCGAACGGTTGATTGAGTTGACCAGCTCGTTAAAATGTCTTCGATCTCGACATCTGCAATAGCAAAATAGACCTTTCGAGCAAAGTGACGGTCAACTCGACTTCTATAATAAACACCGGGTTTATTCGAATCGTAACCTCGGATGAACTCTTTCATATTTTTTCTCACTTGGGTCACATTTGTAAAAAGGTTTTTTGTTTTCACTTCGTTTTCGCCGTAAAGTGAAAACCGTAAAAAGACCCATGAGTCGAACGTTTATAATTGAAAAACCAGGAGTATTCAAACTTCACTTGTTTACTTTTTAGAAATAAAAAATAAAAAACTGAAAGCCTTTTTCAAACTATCACTAGTAAACGTGGGCAAATTTCTATAAACGCCTCTAGAAAAAGTTGTTCATTTCCAATTATTTTCAGAAACGATAGAATATTAAAACCCATGTTCTGATAGTTTTCTAACATGGTTTCATGTTAAGGTTTCAGGTGCTTGCTTATGGGACTCTCCTTGAAGTCTCAATCATCTTCCTCTGAATATTTTTTTTTCCCGTTCGAACGACTGAACTCGGATTTTATTTTTCCAAAGGTACAAAATACAATAAAACTAATGCCTAGGTTCCATTCTTGTCAACTTGCCCAGAGAGGGTTGTAAATATTTTATTTACTTTCGATTGCGGCAATGAATTTTCTTCATATCAACTATGAATCAAGATTTTTTCAAGCTTTGATGACATAAATTGATATTAAGATGTGATTTTACTTGGATTAATTGGTTTCTTTTTTTTTTAATCCCAACCTCTTCTCAAATTTCGACCCATTGTACATGAGAAAGAAAGTATTCAAACATATTCCACTTCATGAAGTAACTTACCCAAATGGCTCTCGGCGAAATGTTATTGAAAAGTTACTGATAATTTGGGTACTGAGATAAACCCTTTCCGTCCTTTCTCCACACCAGCACACAATTCCAGCTTCTTTGTTTACGTAATTAATTTTGTCATTGCTAATGGGAAGACCAAGTTCCACTCCAGGGCGTACTCTGCCTACCGCAATAAAGAGAAAAGAAATTAAAGAGAAAAAAAACGAACTCCTTCCTACATCAGCAGTCTGGTTGGGAATCTGAACCATCCGAAAATATATGAAAATTCAATTAAAAAAGACCTTCCGTCCGGGATGAACGCAGTTGAAGAACGAACATCCAGAAACAAAAAATGAAAAGAAATTCGGGACTATTCTCCGCAATAAAAATAGAAGAAAAGGAAAAAAAAAACTTAATGACCGACGGAGGAGACGAACCCAATCAAGGACGATGACGGCCGATGGAGTTGGGATTTCCTTCTAAAAGCACAAGTTTTGTTTTCCACTCCCAAGAGGAGAGTTGCCGAAGAAACCTAAAGGGGCGCCTTAAATTATGCTAACAAGTGAATTCCATTTCACTCGAAACTTCTTTGCCGGGTCTTGTTCCAAAAGAGGCAAAAATATGGCACTCTGGCGGTGGTTGGGAAGTACAATGTGTTGCACCCCAGGGGTGTACCCGGCACTGGTAGGGGGTGAGGGACATAATCTCCCTCTTTAGAACTTTTTTCCTTCTTTCTTTCGTTGGGCTGTTGATGGTTGTTTGGACTGTTCCTGCAGTCACAGTCAACAAAAGCAGGGCCTGTCAAGAGGCCTAGGGTGGTGATGTATGGAACGAATAAATAAAAAATATATTAAATGTAATACCCCGTCATAACATGAGGGACTACATTGATCCACGCACGCACGCACGGTTGCACGCACGTTCGCTTGCTCAATTGCCAGATGGGGACAGGGCCGGTCTCCCTGTCATGTAAATGAGAACGAAATAAATGTCTTAAGTACGTATAGGTATCCTCTCGAAGGCTAGGAAAATCGACAAAAAAGAAGCTACCAATCAATCGAATGGGCACATGAATGATAAGTAGCCACTTGTTCCGATGATGGCCATTTTGATTTGATTGGGATGGAGGGAAAGAAACAAATTTTATAGAGAGAGAAAAAAAATGGGAATCATTTTCAAAACCTTCAATCGATAGAACCAGTCGTTATGGGTAATGACATCGTTATTCACTGTAGTATCCATGGGAAAGCTTTCTGGTATTTTATTTAAAATCCGTAAATTACGATGCATTGCTGTTCTGGCGACATGCACATTCGAAATAATTCAACTGTATTCAGTTTCAGTACGCTCAGGATCTTGAAAGATTGTGGAGAATGCTGGGTCTTAGTATCGATACAGATCCCCCCTGCAAAAAAAAAAAAAATCAAAAAATCAAACTTCTCATAATTTAACATCATAAGGGTTGAATACCCAGGTAACCAAGAAGCATTAACATATGCAAGCAACCCTAAATCTGCATTTCAGATGCTACAAGCATTATATTAGCATTATATCAGCATCTTGAATGCTATCTGTTGTAAAGTTGCATTTCAAATGCTATTTGAAGGCTTTAGCCTGTAATAAGCATTTCGAATGCAAAATGAATGCAAATGAAGCATTTTCATTGCATTGCATTAAAGCAGCCGTATATTGGGCCAAAAGTGGCATTTATGTTGCATTTAAAGGCGACTTAATTGCTTGATAGGCTGCCGTAAAGACGCTTTGGAACTGGTTATTGGTTTCCTGGGTAGACAGGTAAAATTTCTTGGGAAGTAAAAGGTATGCAGCTTTCTTACCTTTATCCCGCGTTGTTGAATCATAACATTCGTAATCTTTTTGTTGATTTCTTGGTGGAGAGTGAAGTGCAATAATAAATGAATAAAAGAAACGCTTTAACAGCTTACCGAAGTTAATGGTAAGTTTGCTATTGTATGGTCTTCCTATGTTTTAATAACAAATTAATATTGTTTGGAAATCAGGTTTAAATGATTTTCAAAATCAATCTACTACAAGTGTATGATAAGTTGAACAGAAAATGAAAAACATAAAATTAGGAATGGATCAAAAAGTAGTTATTAACATCCAAAAAGTGAAGTAAATTCAATTCAAAGCAATGTATATTATTACAGTTTAACGTGTTGAAATATCAATAAAGCCGGCGCCGTTGGTGTAGTGGTAAGCGTGACTGCTACTTGGCCCCTCAGTAGGTCTGGGTTAAATTCCAGTCGAGTTCGGTGGTTTTTCTGAGGCGGAAAAATGTGGTCACGTCTTCCTTGGGAAGGGAGGTAAAGCCGTTGGTCCCAGCTCATGTGTTGATGAGTGCGATATGTAGGGTCCAGGTGGTCGAGTCGCCTTCCTGCCGTCGGTGGTTTTCGCCACGTAATGAAGGGATAGACTGACAGAAAAAAAGAAAAAGAAATATCAATTAAATCAACAATTCAATCAGACTGCTGATTGCGGTAATATGATCATACTTTAGCCTTTATTCCATCCATCAAGTTCTGCACGGTGGTTTTGTGCACATCCTAGACGATGCTGACTAGGTTTTCTAGAAGGCTGACCTGTTATGAGCCACTGCACTTCCTTTTTTTTATGTACCGCTTGACGATTGTCCAGTATCGTTCGATCGGTCGGTGTTGGGGACAGTTTGGAGAGTTGACATCTTTTTAAACGAAATCACCGTTGTTATCAGAAAATCTCTGTAGAGTTGATCTGGTATAACGGACAGCGACTAGATCCGGCCAGATGAGAGGAGGAATCTCATTTTTTCGATATAGTGGAAGCAACCTCATCGTTTGAAACGATCCAAGCATCGTTTCGGTAAATTTCAGCATTTATTGTTCCTCTTGTGAAGAAATTTGAAGATCGCAAGCCACATGTGCATTTTGCTTGCCAAACGAGTACTTTCACACCATTTGTTTCCGTTGCAGCAGTCGTGTCT
Organism: Aedes koreicus; assembly: GCA_024533555.2. Taxonomy (NCBI): domain Eukaryota; kingdom Metazoa; phylum Arthropoda; class Insecta; order Diptera; family Culicidae; genus Aedes; species Aedes koreicus. The sequence continues at coordinate 522,352 of JAHHFK020004455.1, forward strand.
GCAATAGGCACACTATCTTCAACCAATTTGGTGTAGAATTGAGGCCCCGGCAGTGTTATGGACTCCTCTTTGACGTACGATTCGTCGTCCATTAAAACACAGCTTTCAGGACCTTATTTTTGCATGACACTTCTGCTCCGGAGATTGTTTTGGTGCTTTCTGCTTCCTGTATGTCTTCAAACCATTTCTATTCTTAATCCGCTGGATCCCGATGTTGGTGGATTTTTTGGCCGAATCACGACTAGATTTGGTCTTCCGATCAAAATTTGGTCAAACAGTAATGTGTGTGAGTCGATCAAAGTTTTTATTAACTAGTTAAATTCTTTTTCATTTTCAAGTTTTGTTAATGCAGAATACAGGAGAAATATTCAGCTAAGCTACCTTTTTTACCGAATGCGAATTGCCGGGTCTTTCGTTGAACACCTGCCATGAGATTTTGTACAGTCTCCTTGTCCTCTTTATTCGCCGCAGAGCGCCAGTTTGCCTTGAACCGTTTCTCGCTCACAACAGCTTTTTGAGTATTCTTAAGCTTCCGCTTGACGATGGCCCAATATTGCTCTATTGGGCGGGGCTCTGGCGTGTTGGGAGGGTTCTTGTCCTTGGGCACCACTTGAACGTCGTTGGCAGTATACCACTCCATGGCCTTTTTTCCGTAATGGCAAGATGCTGAATCCGGCCAAAATAGAACGGAACAATTGTGTCGCTTCAGGAAAGGCAGTAGATGTTTTTGTAGACACTCGTTCAGATAAATTTCCTGGTTGACGGTTCCGGTCGCAATGTAAACGTTGCTCTTCAAGTCACAGGTACAGATGGCCTGCCACATCAGATATTTATCCACGAAGTTTGACAGCTTAATGTGCTTGAAAATATCTGCCACTTTTCTCCGTCCGGTTGCCGTATAAAATTCCTGTCCAGGAAGTCTGTCTTGACGTAAGTTTCATCGTCCTGTACGTAATCAAACTTCGTCAGCATCGTCGTGTACAACTTTCGCGATCGTGCTTTGGCCGACGTGTTTTATTTATCGTCGCGATTTGGAGTCACCATTTTCTTGTAAGTCGACAGTCCAGCTCGTTTTTTAGCTCCATCCACGGTCCAGCTTAGCGACATCTCGGACCGAGAGGTTGGGGTTCCACTCGACACAGCGGGCAACTCTTTTTGTCGTCGCTGTGGCCTCCGGCTTTCGATTTCCCCCCGATTCAGCTTTCCTGGATGTCTCTTAAAACCAAAATAGAGGCATGATGCTACACGCACACATCTTCAAAATGAGGGGTGTGTAAAAATTTTAATGCACGATGAAAGGAAATGCGTCAAATTTAAGTCGACCAAATTTTGATCGAAACACCTTTTATAATCAACGATTTTTTGTCCCATTCGGGAGTGTTGGAACTAGTGATGGAAAAAATCGCATCGAAGAACGTTCAATTTTAAATTATTTGCGAACACTCTCTTGGAAGTGTTTCAATCTGAGTGATCTTTTGCCGACATCATCACACACCAGAGTGGATGGAGAAGAGAGAGATAAGAGAAGATTTTTTTTACATCGGTCACGTAAGTTTTTATTCATGCGTTGAATCATTCCTACAATGCATTTATTGTGCTATCAATGACAGATGAAAGAATTGTCTTTGAATGCATTCATTGATTCACGAGGATTGAATCGCCTCGATCGCCTCGACAGTGCCAAAGTTGGCTATGATTATTACGGTGTTGTGTGTTGCTAGCTGCTTGTCGAAAAAACTCATTCACGGTTTGCTTCACGGTTATCTTCGAATCACAGTGATACCTGAACCAAGTAAGTACTATTGGAAGTGAAATTATGAGCAAATCACAATTTTCTTTGTTTTAATTTTTATAATGAACCGACGGTGCACTCAAAAAACCACCCTGCTGCAGGTTATTGAGCAGGATGATGGGAAGTTTTGCTGTAAGGCTGTAAAATAATGTGGATATAAGCAGCACAAGTTGATGGCCGGAAATTTTGAGCGGCATGTTCTGAAACAACATATGACCGTCTATGCTGCATTGGATTTACCGATGTTGGCAGTGGCCGAATTGGGATCTGAGCCGGCAAGGAAGAATTCGAAAAACTTCGAGTGAGCTCGTCTAAGGACACGATTCTTCTCGGCACATTACAACTTGCCACCGAAAACCATCTTCCGTATTCGTTCCCGGGAATGAGTGGATTTAAAACGCTTCTTGGACTGTTGTATACAGCAGCAGGTATAACTGTGAACCGTAAGGTTGTGCCAGGAATGGTGGACGATTCGGCGGTTTCTGCTCGGAAGCTCATTGCGAATGAATTGAAGAAACAACTTATAACGCTAAAAGTGGATGGAGCTTCCAGATAAAGTCATCATTTTCTTGGCATTAATGCACGAGTCATTGTTGATGGAGAAGCTGTCGTCCGTAATCTGGGTAACGAATCTTTATTAGTTACATACTGCCGGTGGACGCATTACTGTTATTGAATTTCTTTCAATGAATTTGCCCACTGCTTGTGAAGGCTGCACTTTTTTCCAATAGTCTTGAATTTTTTATCATGTTTCTATTATCTTATACTACATGAAATAATAATTTGCCCAAGATTTCTGTGATGATGAGTGAAGAAGATGATTGAATTTGATGGAAACATTGCTGTTATGATAATCGATTTTTTTAAATGTAAAAAACATATTTCAAACTGGTGAAATTCGTTTTATTTCTAATCTGAAAATATGCTTAAATTTCCTTGGCATTTAATATATTCAATATGCATTTCACAAAACATATAAATGCATACTACTACATGTCGTTCAGTATTATATAGGCACTTTGTTTTTTAATAGTCTAAAATAGTTTTAAAAAAATAGGTGTCGGGATCAATATGACCCGGAATGGATTTTAAAAATGTCATAACATTCTTAAATAAGCATCTAGAAGTTTGAATTTTCTTGAATTTTCCTAAATCATAGGAAGTTACGTTTCTGCATCAAACTAATTTTTGTTTGACATTTCTGAAGCGCTGTTAAAAAAAAGTTACGAATAAGGTGTTTCGGGTCATATTGACCCGGATCTCAAACTCACATTGTGGAAATTATATATGATCAAAATTTAATTCCTTTGCAATCAAAATGCTTATAAGAGCCACAATTTTTGTTTCTAGTGAAAGCTGACCTTTTTGACCCGATTGGCCACAAGAAATCTGTGCCGGAAGAGGGCATGTTTGCCACGATCCGTGAAGCGGCGATAGATACAAATTTTGATCGGAACATGCTTTTCGATGGCTCAAACATCATGATTTTTCATGAAGAGTCTACTTCTAGCCTTGAAATGGATCAATGACCATATTGGCCATTCCGGGAGAATCAGGATGCCCCGGGGGAATAGCTTAGGAGAGGACAATTACCAATTTTCGCAGAAACATGCCTTTCGACGGCTCAAACATCATGATTTTTGTTGAGAAGTCTGGGTATAGCTGTGAAATGGAGTAATGACCATGTAGGCCATTCTGAAACAACCCGGATGCCCCGGAAGACCCCTTTAGGAGGGGACAAAAACGGATTTTCACCGAAACATGCCTTTCGACGATGATTTTTCATGAATAGTCTTCTTCTAGTCTTGCAAAGGACCAATGACCACATTCGCCATTCCGGGACAATCCGTATAGTTCCAACCTAGAAATGGACCAATGAGCATATTGGCCATTCCGGGACAATTAGGATACCCCGGGGGAACCCTTTAGGAGGAGACAAATGAGGATTTTCACCGAAACATGGCTTTCGACGTTTCAAACTTTATGATTTTTTATAAGTAGTCTACTTCTAGCCTAGAAATGGCTCAATGACTATATTGACCATTCCGGGGTAAACCAGACGCCCCGAGGGAACCGTTTAGGAGGAGACAAATATAGATTTTCGCCGCAACATGCCTTCAGACGGCTCAAACTTCATGATTTTTGTTGAGTAGTCTACTTCTAGCCTTGAAATGGATCACTGGTCATTCTGGGACAACCCGGATGCCCTGGAAAAACCATTTAGGTGGGACGAATACAGATTTTTGCCGAAACATGGCTTTCGACGGCTCAAATTTCATGATTTTTCATGAGTAGTATACGTTCAGCCTTGAAATGGATCAATTATCATATTCGTCTTTCTGGAACAATCCAGATGGCCCAAGAGAACCTTTTAACCGGCTGAAACTTCATGACTTTTTGTAAACAATCTACTTCGAGCTATTGAATGAACGAATGAACACATTGACCATTCCGGGACAACCCGGATACTGATACTCCGAGGGAACCCTTCAGGAAGAGACAAATACGGTTTTTACTGAAACATGCCGATGCTACTAAATTTCGACCATTTATGAAGATATTGACAAAGCAGCTGTGGTCACTCATTCAAGCTAAGAGTCATATTCAAAGGAAACCATGTCAATTTCACATTTACTATTTTGTTAATGTCCAACATGTGCTGCTTCCATTATTTGCTAAATTGGTAACAAAATTAAACAAATTCAGTTAAGTACATCCATGGAGCCGACAAAGTGAATAAGCATTCACTTCCTCAGTTGTCTGTAACCAGGTCTGTAATCAAGTTCGCCAGCTTCCAGAATCAGCAAAACGGATCCAATTGACATAGCTTTCTTTGTTTACTATTTTTACTCATTTTTAAGCACGTTGGGACGTTTTAGAATATTTCCGTGTGATTTGAGGACAACAATAGAAAAGCAATCAAATTTACCAGTAAGCAGCCCGAGGTGCCACAAAGTTCTCATTTTGGCCCATTACTGTTAATTATACTGCTGATTTTTAATCATCTGATTGAACCCATATAGGGTGCGGGACCAATTATCGTCACCATTCGCTACAACACCAACCGTACCGGAACCAAATGACTTAAAATTTTGTTCATGAATAGTTTCCCTAGCAAAGTAAAATAATAAATTTGCTTACAATACAGGATTTGTTATCAAGTTGTTCACATTGATAACAAAATAAGTTATCATATGATATTCAACGAGTATTTTTTTTTGTTATTCATTCTGTTATTTTGGCTGTTTATTCAGCCTCAATGATAACGTATTTAGTGATCAAAAAATGATAACCTGGTACTACAACTTGATATCAATTTGGTATAATCCTTTGCTCGGGTTCATATAGACACTAGTCTTGTAAAAAAAATCAAATCATTCGGTTTCAATACGGCAGAGGAAAAGCGGTTGGCGACAGGAGTTGGCCCACTGCCAAGTAGGCCAGCACCATATGTTGACGACATGAAACATGAAGTTGTAGTCAAGGCTTCAAATGTTCCCAGCATATTTACATTTTTGCTTTCACTCTTTAAATATAGCCACTACAACGATTCAAAGAAAAATTGGCATCTTCAGCCAAATTTACCATTCTTTCTCCCATTAACGTTTTAATTATGGTTTATTTTTCCGAAGATCGAAATAATCAATAAAACATAATCTCTCCGATTTTTTAGGGTCATAGGATCAATTTAAAAAATCGAAAATCGATATCAATCCGATCGATCTCGTAAAGATCAATCCAAGATAACCAAATCCTAGTTCGTATGTAAATAAAGGCAAATGTCATTGGTCCATTTCAAAGCTAGAATTAGACTATTCATGAAAAATCATGAAGTTTGTGCCGTCCAAAGGCATGTTATTATTATTTTATTATTATGTTTCGGTGAAAATTCGTTTTGGTCCCCTCCTAAAGGGTTTATCCGAGGTATCCGGGTTGTCTCAGAATTTCCAATATGGTCATTGTTCCATTTCTACGCTGGAAGTAGACTATTCATGAAAAATCATGAAGTTTGAGCCGTCGAAAGGCATGTTTCGAAGACAATCTGAATTTGAACCCTCCTAAACGGTTCCACCGGGGCATCCGGATTGTCCCGGAATGGCCAATAGAAGTAAACTACTTGAAAAAAATCATAAAGTTTGAGCCGTCGAAATGCATGTTGCGGCGAAAATCCGTATTTTTCTCCTCCTAAAGGGTTCCCGCGGGGTATCCTAATTGCTCCGGAATGGCCAATAAGCTCATTGGTCCATTTCTAGGTTGGAAGTAGACTATTCATGTAAAATCATGAAGTTTGAGCCGTCGAAAAGCATGTTCCGATGAAAATTAGTATCTGTCGCCGCCTCACGGATCGTGGCAAAACATGCCCTCTTCCGGCGCAGATTCCTTGTGGTCAATAGTGTTTAAGAGGGCTGTTGGCATCAGAAACTAAGAATTGGGACTCTTATAAGCATTTTGACTCCAAAGACTTTAAATTTACATAAATTTTCCACAATGTGAATTTTAAATCCGGGTCAATATGACCCGAAACACCTTATTCGTTACAAAATGTTAACACCCAAGGAAGGTTAAATGCATGTAAGATGAAAGAAGACCAAGAATAACGTCTGTTTGTCTGTGCTGATTATGTCCACTGCGGCTAGAATACTTTTGGGAATATTTCCTGCGCAGAAAAACAAAATTAATTTCAACCAGCGTGAATTTTTTTCCTTCGTTTATTTCCAAGCCAAAGAAGGCGTAAACAACGAAATTGTTTGTAATCTTTCATGCGCAATACAACAATGTTTGCATTCTTTGATACAAAAGGCTAGATTCAGGCGTTATCTGGCTTAAATTTACATGAAATATCCCATTATTTTTTGCCAAATCTAGCATTCGCTTGATGTGCATTAGATAACCACGAAAATTAAATGTTTCTTTTTATCTGTTTGGTACCCAATCAAAAGTAATCTGAGCACAATGACCAGTACCTGTATGATCCAAAATTGGATATTGGAGTGGTATTGGAGTGGTACCGAGCCAACGGAGTCAATTTTGTGCCAAAGGATATGAACCCACCAAATTAACCGGAATTTCGTCCAATTGAAAAATTCTGGGCAATTATGAAAACGAAACTTCGCAAACATCCCAACACTATAAAAACAGAGCTAGAATTGAAGAAAATTTGGGTAAAAACAACAAAAACACTGGGAAAATCGGTTGTACAAAATTTGATGGGTGGAGTGAAAAGGAAGGCGCGGGCATTCGGGATGGGAGACGAAATTGAATAAAACAAATGTTGTAAATCAAAACTCATTAGTAGTTCTTCATTCCCTGAAAATTTTAAGAAAATCCGATAATCAGTTTAATTTTGATGAGTATATATGTGTGTGCCATTTTTATCGAATACACCCTTTACACTGCTCACCATACTTTTCAATCACTCGTTGTACACTTGTTGGATGCACTTTAACCTTTTTGGAAATCTAATTGTTCGTTACATTCTTTTCAGTACACCGAGTGAGCTTTCTTTCGTACTTCAAGTTCAATTCGCGACATCTTGCAAAAAAAAAACTGATATAATGAAAAGAAACGATCTAACATGTACACAAAACGTAATACGAATGCACGCTGAAATATTATGCTATTATGTTATTAATGTTATTCTAATAAGAAAGTAGACTTGGTTTGTGTGGAAGCACCAAAGGTTTCGAAATATTCACAAAAAAGTTGTTTGAAAACGTTTTAGAGAATCAACTGCATGAGATCTCAAGTCAATAACAGTTTCGATAGTGTCTAAAATATATTTGAATACTAAAGAATGCATGTTTATTTTCATTTATCTGGTTGAAGACATTCAATTCATTCAACATTATCAATTCATTCAGCTCTTTTCTTCAACAACAGTGCTTTTATGGGCTTTCGATCTACTAAGTTTGCTCTTCATCATAAATTAATGAGCCATACACTTGCGTCATCGACAGAAATGGTCATACTTGGAAAGTAATCTGAAACGAAGCCAAGCCAAGCAAAGCAACAAAAAACACCATCGAGGGTAAAATTACTGCTAAGCGCAAATACGTTCATCCCCTCCACAAGACATCACAAGTCGGATTTGTTTGCATTTAATCCTTGCCAGCTTTTTGATGTCGTCAAACAAACGATAAATGCGGTTTGGTTTGTAATTCTGAGATGCCCTTGCGACAGAAGAAGAAAGCCTGATGAGTGGGAAATGACAGAATTCTTGTATTTCTGTTAAGCAGATTTTTGAATAAATTTCAATACTACAAAAAATAAAAACATGTTACATATGAAAAAGGGCCTCATCTACGTCAAATAAATGGGTAGGCATTCCGATAAAAAAAATCCCAGACAATATACTGTCAAAACATTCGCGTACCGACTATTAGGAGCGCTGTGAAACTAAGCAGTATAATGATTTTAAGAGAATATGTTTCGATGATGATGATGATGATATAAAACTACCATCTATTGTAGCAAGCTAACTTCCCATAGCAGTGGAATAATCTGAAAAACGATTTGATCAGGATTCTAATATTGTTTGTGATCATCGAGCTCCTGTATGGAGGGCCAAAAACGTTTGGGCGGACCCGTAAGCAGAGATACTTACGCGAAACCCGCGAATATAGGGAAAAGGATCTCCTTCAAAAAGCAAGTTCACACGCACAGCACTAGAATCGCCCTCGATTGACAGAATAAACCCAATAGATGGGGTCGAAGAGCCCGCCCTCGTTCCGCGAAATGTTAACAATAGGGAGTAGGCAGTCCCATGCTCCCTGTCCAAATCGTTTCACTTGGGTGCCCTGATGGTCCCTCCCTTTCCCCGTTATATGTTATTTAATATTAAGTATATTTTGTACACACAAAATTAGGACATCATTATAGTCAAACATGCCAATTTATTCAAATTTCAAACTTGAATGATACTACCAATGGATTGTTACTGAAAAATAAATAAAAATTAGATATGAATTAATATCCTTCTTGTCCTGGAAAAGCTGAAAACAGAATAGATCAACACAATGATTTTAAGAGAATATGTTTTATCCAATTTCATCGTTATCGCCTGCCGAACTGCTCGAAAGGAGAGCCTAAAGGCTGGACTCGGAAAAAATTAGACACACAAAAATGATTACCAAAAATTCATTTTAAATCGGGTACTTCTCAAATTTTCAGGGATTAAATAACTATATATAAGCTATGTTTTGGCATAATTTATTTATTGAATTTCCTCCTCCAAGCTGAATGCTCGTACATTTCTCTTAACACTGCTCATGAGATCTTGGGCGAGGCTTTGTCCATCTTCCTTACACAATTTCTCCCAGTTTTTCTTCAACGCTTCATCGGTTTTGAATGTTTTTCCGCTTTTCGTCAACTTCTTCTTCATTATCGCCCAAAACTTTTCGATCGGACGAAGTTCTGGTGTATTTGGCGGGTTCGCCTCCTTCGGGACCACATTAACGCCCTTCGCTTCGTACCAATCCATTACAGGCTTGGCGTAATGGCACGAAGCAAGATCCGGCCAGAACAGCGTGGGACCACGGTGAGAGCGGAGGAAGGGCAGCAAGCGCTTCTGCAAGCATTCCTCTCGATAAATCTGTCCGTTTATGGTGCCGGTTGTAACGAACGGCTTGCTGTACCGTCCGCACTTGCAGATCGCCTGCCACAACAGGTACTTCTTCGCGAATTTGTCCATTTTTCTCTTCCGGAATTTTTTCGGAGCCTCCATGCGGAACGTACCGACAAAAAACTCGAGGCCGGGGATTTATTTGGTGTCCGCCTTGATATATGTCTCGTCGTCCAAGACGAGACAGCCTGGCTTGACCAGCCAGTCACGGTACAGCTTCCGCGCACGAAATTTGGCCACCGTGTTTTGCTTGCCAGTTCGGTATGGCGCCTTCCTGACCTTGAAAACACGTAGCCCAGCCCGCTTCATGGTCTGCTGGACAAACCACTTCGACGAATTGACCTTTTTGGCCACGACTTGGGTGAAAAGGTTCGGGTTATTCTTAAAGTACTGCCTTATCTTCCGCGCCTTCTCTGGGTATTCTGTTTTCGGTTTTCGGCCGCTTCCAGCGCGCCGCTCGATGGTCTTCGTCTCCTGGAACATATTTACAACACGGGACACGGTGGAATGATGGATTCCAAGCCTTTTGCCGATCCATCTGAGCGACTGACCAGGATTATCTATCACCGCGCCCAAGAATTGCTGACGTAGCTCTTCTTGTTTCGAATGCATCTTGAAAACTACTTGACAGATGGCGATAAAATTTTGCACACATAAACATAACACTCTACACACAACTAGTATTACTCAAAATTTCATTTATTTTCACCCACACGATAAAAAGTTACACCCAAAACAAAGTGTCGCATTTTTTCCGAGTCCAATCTTTACTGACTGACGAAAGGAGAGCCTACTACGGCTGCGTTCCAGGGGTGGTATGCAGCCGTAATAAGCTCTCCTTTCGTCATGCGTGAGTATTGGTGCTCAGAAAATGACTTGTTCTAGTTTTTGGTTTTCTTTTCTCCTCTGCGATTCCTCACACGCATTAGTCCGATACATTGGACAGTACTTTTGATTCACAAATGATTCACAGGAAGCAATTGATTGACACAATGTAGGCTCTCCTAGAGATCACGGCTAGTTCTAGGGTTTTTTTTTTTCATTAGGGCGAATCTACAATTGAGAGATTCTCTCCGGGTTCGCTCTCTTTCATTCATTACACCGCCGTTATAAAACATTCGAGGGACTCTTTAGTACAGATAGAAACTCAACAGTGCTGGCTAGCATACTCTACAAATAGTAGAAAGCAAAACGTAAAGGTGATTGGTTTATGAATGAAAGAAAACGAGCCCGGAGAGATTCTCTCAATTGTAGATTCGCCCTAATGAAAAAAAAAAACCCCTAGAGTTGTCCTAATAAGAGTTTCTCGCATTCAAATTATAGTTGAGATTCCTATAGTGTGCAGTGTGCTTAATTGTGAACACTTTATAGGACTCCTCATTGATGAATACATATACTTACTTTACTTTACATATCTAGGGTTTTTTTTCATTAGGGCGAATCTACAATTGAGAGACTCTCTCCGGGCTCGCTCTCTTTCATTCATAAATCAATCAACTTTACGTTTTTCATTCTACTATTTGTAGAGTATGCTAGCCAGCACTGTTGTGTTTCGATCTGTACTAAATAATGCCTCGAATGTTTTATAATGGCGCTGTAATGAATGAAAGAGAGCGAGCCCGGAGAGAATCTCTCAATTGTAGATTCGCCCTAATGAAAAAAAACCCTAGATATACTAAACTAAGCGGATTGGGGCAAAAGTTTTGGGGTTATTTGAAGAGATTTCATACTGGTGTCCTTCGCAATGTAAATAGTTGGCCAGGTCCTGGTCAAATCAGACTTTCAGAAGCGCATCCTCTGGAATTTCAGAGACCTGAAAAAAATAAAAAACGTGGAAGCGGTCAATTTATGAAATAAGTCAAAGAACTCTGCGGTACTTACAAAAGCGTCATTTGGATACATTTGCTATTGTGACCTATAAACAAACCTTTTAGATCACCGCCGGTCCTGCATGATGATCGAAAACGTGGTTAATTTACAGAAATATATAGTCTATAAACGAAGGAGTTTTATTACTAAAGTAATTAAAAGTTTCATCTGAACCTGCGTTATTTTAAAACATTAGTGCAAAAAATGTTTTAGGTTATAAATTGCTACCAGGAATTCTGTAGGGTTGCCGGTTCTACAATAAAATTTGAACTTAGAGTCAATTGTTACACCTAGATGGCAAATAGATGTGACTCGTTCTAGTGGCACCGCACCAACTGTGAATTGATGCGCGATGAACTCTGTACGACGGGAGAACGAAATCACCTTACATTTGGCTATGTTGGCTCTCATGCCGTTATCTTTACACCACAGCAGTAGTTCGTTAATATCGTTTTGAAGGACAAGACAGTCAAATGCGGACATTATGACTCTAAAAATCTTCTGGTCATCGGCAAAGATTTGCTTTAATGATGAAATACGAGGGCACAGATCATTAACGAAAAGAGGCCGAGCACACTCACACTTCCTTGCGGTACTCCTGAAGTAAATGCGTAAGTTCTCGAGCGTGTGGAATTTACCGTAACGAAGCACTGATGGTCAAGTAAGAGAGAATCCACACAATGAGCCAAAATTGGGAATCCTACAGCCTGTAGCTTTTCGACTGCGTACAGGTGTGATACTGTGTCGAAAGTTTGAGAAAATCGACATAGATAGAGTCGACCTGCCTTCGGGATTCAACCTCTTGAAACAACGTATTGGTATAGCACAGCAAATTCGTAGTCGTGCTATATGGATTGGCACAATCGATACAGCCTTCCAAATTCCAGGGAACCTTCTTTCTCTTAACGAACGGTTAAACTTGCTGCAAATCGGAAAGGCGAGAGAGCGTGAACAAAACTTAAGAAGAGATGGAGGAATTCCATCTACACCAGGGCCTTTTGAAACATCAAGGTCGTACAAGGTTTTCATGACGTCATCCGGCGAGTAACAAAGCGCTGGGAAGCTCATATTGATACAGAGGTGGCGTATTTGAGCTATAAACTGATTGGAAGAAGCACGCCAACAAGTTCGCAGCATCGACAGGGGTGCTAGCAGCGACCCCGTGGAATGCAACTGTGTTAGGATTGCTATCACAAGATCATTGTGACTTCACGAACTTCCAAAATACTGCTGGGGTTTGCTACAGGTTCGCTTGCAATTGCTAGACGTGTTCCTCATAACAGGACTTTAGGAGTACGTTGTATCTCGTTTCGATTGATCAGAGATTATTTTAAGTTTCGTTGGTTTTTACGCTGAGATGTCGTTTTCGTGACTTGCGCAGCATATTCCGCAGATTGCGTAACGTTGGGGGCGGAAGTTTTATTTGGGGGGGGAAGAATAATAATAAGGTGTAGGGGGGGAATTTGGGGGGGGGGGTTGTTTTATAATTAATGGGTTGGGTTGTTAATTATGTAGGGGGGGGGGAAGGGGGGGGAAGGGGGTTGAGGGGGGGGGGGGGGGGGAGAGGGGGGAAGAGGGGGGGGGGGGGGGGGGGAATAAAATGTGACTGCTAATTGGCACCCCAGTAGATCTGGGTTCAATCCCAGTCGAGGTCGGTGGTTTTTCTGAGGCGAAAAAATCTGGTCACGTCTTCCTTCGGAAGGAAAGTGAAGCCGTTGGTCCCGGCTCATGTGTTGATGAGTGCGATATGTAGGATCCAGGTGGTCGAGTCGTCTTCCTGGCGTCGGTGGTTATCACCACGTTGTGAGGAAATAGGCCGACGGAAAATAAACGAATAAAAAAAAAGACCCTTCTATTTGAATTTTAAAGGGAATAAATTGGGGGAGGTCGGCGGGGGGGAACGGGTTCGGGGGGGGCCGGTTTTGGTTCGGTGGGGGCTTGGGGGGAAAATAAAACCCGTGGGGGGGGTGGGTTGGAAAAGGGGGGATGGGGGGGCGCGGGGGGGAGTGGGGGGGGGGAGTTTTTTTTTGGGTTGGGGGGGGGGGGGGGGGGTTGGGGGGGGGGGGGGGGGGGGGGAGGAATTTTGTAAGGGGGGGGCCTGGGGGGACACTGTGGTGCGTGCTGGGGTGGGGGGGGGGGAGTGTTTTTTTTATGGGGGGGGGGGGGGGGGGGGTGGGGGGGGGGGGGAGTCGTGAGTCCTGAATATGAGTTTTAGTGAGAACCAGGACGTCATAATCGCATGATGAAAGGATTAAACGGAGTTGAGAAGTCTTCATGCGTAGTCCTCTCACGTTTTGGTAGTAAATTACGAAGACAGAATCCATTCTAAGGCTGTGTAGAGGTATAATTGGTGATACTAAAGGTAAATTTATTAATCATAATTGCAAATTTATATAAATTCTGCTTTTAGAAATTCCAAATTGGAAAACAAAATGCAAGAATTCTGAGATTAATATCATAACTTAATCATTTTAGTGCTTAATGCTCCAAAAGCCATCGGAAGGTGCTGAGGGTAATTTTTTAGGTCACTGATGTACATGTATCTAAATATCACTTTTAGAAGTAATTTAGAGAAAACCAAAGATGTTTACGACTAGGGACGATTCCGGCTTAGTGATTAATATCCATACCTCTCATGCCATAGTCATCAGTTCGAATCCCACCCCGAACAAGTTACGAAAATACGTCAAAAGATGTTTGAGTGACTACGACGGGAGATGAACCAGTCCGAGGCTGAAAATCAAGGAATAGAAAAGAACATTAAAGGAAAAAAGATGTTTACGACTCTTTTCATAAATTGTTTACTTTTACGGTTATTCCGAACTCTGAGGACTAGCTGATGCCGTATTGGATATTCTATCCCATCTTATCGATGGTTCGGTGGTTAATCTGCTGATCACTTGATGTACACTTGAAGTAGTTCTCTTGAATTATCTGTTGAAATCTAGTATAAACAAGGTTATTCTACAAAGCCGCATTTGCAAGCGCGGCAAGCTACCGCTTTTTTTCATCGACACACCTTCTCATACAGCGAATTTGGTCAAAAACTGGTGTCGGGAAAATTTGACTGACTTTTTGGCCAACGATAAAGGGCGACCCAGTTCACATGCTGTCGAAAATTAACGAACACAAGGTGTCTACTTTGGCCCAGTCCAAAGTCGGAATCCTTCGAATTTGGGACGAAATGCCAATGAAAGTCGTGCGTGCCCCTTGCGATGGATTTGAAAATTGTTTTAAGCTGGCCAAAAAGGTCAAAAGCGGTGTTGTTCCGAAACATATGCTGTTATTGATCAGTGTAATATTTCAATACAAATAATTACCAATAAAATCCGAATAATTTTTATAAAACAATGGAAGTTTGAATTTGTATGAGAATATATTGGGCACAGTCTAACATAGTATTCCGCTTACAAAATGGACTAGATGGTTTCAATCGAATCTTTTAGTAACCAACCATAATAACATGTTTTTTTTGCATGTTGTGATGTCATGTGATGTGATAATAACCTACCATCAGTGCAAGGATTACCTATGTCTGCAGGACTATCTTCAGCAGGTTGCCCCGAAAATATAGCCTACGTGGTGGCTTGGTGGCCAGTTGATCTCAATTAGGACCTTGGGAAGACTACGGCCAGAAGGTCGCGTGTCTTCTCATGACAAGGGACAGGCGTCTCCACGAACCCTTGTCCAGTCAACATATCCTTCGACTGCCTTTGGCTACCCCCCCAATCCCAGTTATATAGTTGTTTTGGGAACAGTAGAAATTTTTAGCATAAATGATGATTTATTAAAAAATGCTAAGATACAAAATGTAGGAAATTTCACGGCTTTAATGAAGCTTAGATTCAATTAATAAATTTATTAAAGTTTACATTGGTACTAGTGAATGTACTGAGATATAGCAAATTTCTACTGTTCCTTATAAAATTGTTGTTTAAAATTTAAATAACTTACAATTAAAGCATACCAGTCTCTATGTTTTATTATATATTCAATGAGTAAAACTTTCAAACGCATCTTTCACTCCTTATTATTCATATAAGACTCATATGCTTTTATAGGCTGATAAAATACGATATGGTTCAAAAACTAAAATACATATACTTTGCTCGTGCCTTACAAGGTCTTACTTTTCTCACATAAGACAATTAAGATATCATAAAAGACAAAAATGTTATTTTTACAAATTTCAAACTTGAATGAAAATTTTTGAGCAAATTAAATTACTTGACAATGTAAAAAGCGGCTACAGTAAGTCAATAGGAGAACATAATATGCGTATGTACAAAATATATCTAACGTCCACTGTTACTGAAAAAATAAAAATTTGATAGGTATTAATATCCTACTAAACATGTTTTCTGCATGTTGTCGAGACAAAATGTTTCATGAGACGTTCAGTTTATCTTTTTTTTACACAAAAATTATTCTTTGGATGAATATTATTTGATGTTTTTTTAATTCTTATTGAAGCAAAACAGTTAGCTTAGCTTGTTATAGGCCGGGATTGATTTTTTTTTTCAAAATTGATACATATTTGTTTTATTTTAGTTATTTTTTCTGTTCAGGGTAAAGTGGTTATAACGTCCTTAGTAGAGAAGGCTGAAAGGGACCACAAAGCTGCACCTTCAAATCATCTCTTTGAATCATTTTGTATCCCTAGTATTATCCCTCTTTATTTATATCTTGCTCTGACGACAAGGCATGCGTTCTTCAGGGTCAAAATTTAATTTAAATCAAATTCGAATTATTCCAGCGTTCCCCCGCATTTTATAATTACATACTTTCCTGAGATGACGACGGCTACGACGCCAGGTCCTTCCGGCGTGAACAGAAAGCTGTGAAAAGGAACCTGGAAAAACCACAATCATCTTGACTTTGAAAGAGAAGCGAAGCATTTGCAGTAAAATTCACAGGAAAGATAAATACCATTTAAATGAGGGGTGGAATGATTTATAGCCGAGTGTTTGCGGTCAACCTCTCTCCGACGCCGTCCGGGTTTGTCCCACCAGTTTTTAGAAGCACTAGTTGAGGCACGTGTTCATCAATCAGTCTCTTTAGCAGTGCGGAATAAATATACCGTGGTTGACAATGAATATCGATGAGCCCTGCTGGTAATTAGATCATTTCGTGGAAGCCGAAGCGTGTCGTCAATTTTTATGCCCGGAGTGCAGAGGCTCATTCCGATAATTGGAATTTATCTGCAAATACTTATTACATGCACGTAATGGAAGGAACATTCTCTTCCTTTTCGTCATTAGGAACGGAACGGCATGCCAGGTTAAATGACAAACACTCTAAGCCACATTTCCTCTTGGACATCCTGGATGTTTTCCTGAAGATTTTCAGTCTAAATTTTTAATCAATGAATCAAGGAAACACTTAAATTTGTTTATAAATATCTAAAATCAATCGGTGCACACTCTCCTCATCATATTCCCTGATCGTTTTGTAAACTGAAAACTTCTGTGAATAAATAGTACGTGTCCTGTCACTAAATCATTCTTCAACGACCTTCCACCGAAAATCACATGAACTCCAGAGAGCCACAGCAACATTGATCTTAGGGATGGAGGTGCGCGTTTCAAAGTGGTGTTCTATGCCAGTAGAGCTCTCATTTATCGTCGTCGTTCGTGATGCACTGCAATCGATCCAAAACATTATAGGCCAATACATTCCCCTTTTTTCCGAACAGAAAATATTCTGGGATGCGAAAAAAAAATCGCGTAATATGATTTTGTCATGCCACACAAACCTGGAACAGACAAGGCTAGTTCACCATGTTCATCATCTCAGTTCGGAACTGTCAACCGTTTCACCTACATGTAGCGGGAATGTGTGTGCCCTTAGGCACGAAATGAATGTAATTTGATTAGATTGGTTTTGAAAAGGAATTTTTCATAAAACCACTTTTTTTTTCTCTTCCCGTTAGTGACATTCTGCTTCATAGAGAGTGTAGTTCACATAAGTCCGCAACATCAGCAATGTTATTGGGCTTAGATAGGAGGCTCCGTCATATTGCGTGGACACATTGAATGAGAAATTTCGCACGCGGTGGATGCCACAGAAAATTATTCCATGATTTATTAGAGGGGGCATAATTCTTTTTGCTCGGCTTGGTGATGATTTTTTTCCGGGTGGGCGTTCAGAGCACATAATTCTCACCTACGACCGCTTCAGTTGCCAAAGGATTATTGGCGTTATTTGTTCGAAACCGAGGGCGAAACGTTATTGTGCATTGCAGCCAGCGTGGAATTAATTCATTTCCCAGAAGAATTCCAAAGGTAGCACATTGTGTGGCAACAATGGCTGTATATTTGCAACATTTTCCAGTACATCTTTGTATTGGGCTGATGGCTACTGTTGTACATGGTTTTCGACGAAATAATGAAGCTGGGACATGTGAGGTTAATACTTGCCGTTGAGTCAGAACGTTAAGCAACAAACTAAATATCGAAATGGGTAGAATTGGGGGTGGCATGTTAAAACATGATGACATGTGATCACGGTGTGTTATATTGAAAACAGTTTTAAAATTAAGATCAAACTGATATAAAATTGAAGGCTATCTACTTGACGTTCAACCTATCAATACGCCATTTTACTGCAATCATCGAATTCAGTGCAACATTCAATCGTTTATGTGATCCAATAAGTCAACTATTTTCTGAGTCACTATACCTGAGCAGGAGTAAATAACATATGATTACCTAATTTTGATCTTGATAACAGGCCTTGGTATTAAAGAGCTCAGATTTCCTGCTCGGGAGGTAAAATAACTTTGCTAATACCTAAGAATTGCAAGCAAAATATCTCTCGAATAACAAAAATTCTTATTTGAGATACATGAGAAGTATTATTTTGGTATTGTCTTACCTAAATTTGGAATTCACATAACATTGTGGGAATAATTTTATGGTATTATCCTCAGGTATTTTACCTCTTATGCAGCGCTCTTAAATACCAAGGCCAGTTATCAAGTAATTCATTCCTGTTCGGGTAGCTTCATGCTTTTTATAATTGGTTTTATATTACTAGTTTATAAAAAAAATGGAATTTTCTATTCTTTTGCTGGTCCCACGCCCCTTTAGTGTCGTTTCTATGACTCAATGTTTCGTCAAGAAACTTGGTTCACGTCCAAACAAACATGTATGATGAACTTGTAGCACATGTTTTTTCTCTAGATATGTTTAAGTGATATTTTTCTAGAAAATAAGAAGAATGATCAGTAATTTCCATTTAATTTCAACTACCTTTATTGCTTATCTTGACAGATACGCGTATTTCGTCTACAATGTGCAGACTTCTTCAGTGTCATGTACTAATAGTCGAGTATTAGTACACGACACTGAAGAAGTCTGCACATTGTACACGAAATACGCATTTCTGTCATAATAAGCAATATAGGTAGTAGGAATTAAATGGAAATTACTAATCTTTCTTCTCATTTTCTAGAAAAACAATTTGCTATATAATAAAAAATTAGTGGGGTTGTGTTTAACACACGACCGGTTGACGTAGACTTCGTTAACCCGTTTGATTAGTTTCGTAGTATACTGTTCTAATGGGACGTTGGGTTAGCATAAATAAATGAGAAAGTATGTTAGAACATGCTACGATTCGCTTCTTAGATATTATTTGGCAGCTGTGGAAAGGGAAGTTTGGTTTGAATGTTAATATGATGAAAGGGCAACAATGGTGCTGCCTGTAGTGATTGTGTTGATATGATCGACCAGCTGGAGACCATTATCCATATCGCGTAATCTCGAAAATCTATCGATAAATGATAAAGCTTTAAGAGTTCACACTGTTTCAGCTATTTTTAAATGTTGATTTGACCACTACCCTTGCCGCAAGGCTAGTCTGATCAAAATAGCGTTGATGTTTGTCCTCAAAGATCGTTAGACCAGCATTAGATACTAAGTATGTTAGCAAAAATCTTTTGTACATTTTTTAGAAAGTAAAAGTATTTGCACTTTGTCAAGTTGGTTGACCACTTGATTTTATTTCCCACCTCGAGTTTAAGGCCCTTCTCTAGCTTTCCAGTAGTTAGCAACGCATTACCTTCCAGTTTCGCCCGATAACCTCAAGTTCGCTCGGCATCGGTACATGGTCAATTCGGAGGATTTTTCGAATGTTCGATCTTAACGGGCTTCCGAAATTTGCGCAAACGGTTGGCATCAAAACAAATAGGCATTGCACGTAATCACCCTTTTACAGTTTCTCAAAACTTATTTCTTCCTAGAAGTAAAACGCTATCCAACGCGAATCGTTAACACAACAGAATAACTATTCATTACAGTACTCATTGAAATGTGCATGTTCGAGAATCAAAACATTGTCCGTGATAGGGAATTTCTTGAAACATGCCAGAACGCAACATTCTTTGAAATTTTCATACACCGATTGATGAATATGTATGCGAAGCATATTAATCTTTTATTTGCAAAACTTTGTATACCTGAGTAAATAGAATGGCAATCGTAAAAAATTCTTGATGAGATCAGTCTCAAAAATAAATTAAACAAGAAACAGTCGAGTTCTTAGCGTCCGGTGTTTATATTTTTCGTGACGGTAGCCATTTGTAAATTGTACAAAATGCTCAAGGTATGCAACAAAGAGAAAACTAATATTGTTTTAGCCACCGCTGTCAGCCAATCGGTAAGAACCAAACATTCAAATCAAACAAACTCTCTCAAAATTAAATTGGTCGTCCTGAAAAGGACGGATTTGAAATGGTCCGCATTTGAATTAAAACTTTCTCTGCGCCTCACCAAAAGATGTCTACCAAATATCACACACACATAAGCACCTTATTTCGCTCCACGTGGTTGCACCCACCAGCTGGCTACAAAGACATTATCTACCAAATATCACACACACACAAGCACCTTATTTTGCCCCTAGTAGTAGCACCCACCGGCTGGCTACAAAGACATTATTTGCCCAAGCAACCGACTGCCTAGCACACCACATTATAATGTATGGCTGCCTAGCAACGGTTGCCTAGCCAACGGCTTGGAAACAACAGACTGCAGTGCAATCATCCACCTGACCAATTGGTAGGTCCACTTTCTATGGTGCTTGCCACAGCCAGCTGCCAAATCCAAATTGGCGTCCTGCCGCTCCGCTGAATGAAGCTAGTGCACCCTCCAGGGTACATGCTATCGCCCGGCGCCAGCTGCCAATCTATACTGGCTCGACGCTCCGCACAGCTTCAGTACTGCAGCACGAATGACAAAATTTGCGAAGGTGTACCCATTTTATATCGTTCACTGCTGCATATGAGACCTCCCTTGCTTACTTTTGAAATCTGTGATAGTAAAATTGAGTGCATTGAGTAAATTTACTCTGAAAAATCGGCATTATAAGACATTACCTCATATTTTGGTTATTTTCAATAGCTTGAAATTGTTAACGGATAATGTTTGATAATTGAATTGATACGCGGGAAAATTTCCAATCGATTGATGTAAACATCTTGAAAATCTATTGAGCATTTATTAAGTTATTAGCGTGTAATTTGTAACGATATTTCGTGACGGTCGCTGAATTTAAGATTTTCAATTGACACCCTACCGTTCCCGTAAGACGTGGTCTACGTCAAAACACCCTCCATGGTGCTTGCTGCCGCCAACTGCGATCCTACAGCCACCAGCCACTGCGCAGCTCCACGACTGTCGTAAGACTGAATCAAAATGTACTGCTAAGAGCTATTAGGTAATGGCGTCGGATGCTAGTGCACGAAAGAAGGCGGTACCAACGAAGGCAATGTGATACATATTGCATCAAAGGGGACGAACTTTAGCTATTGTGCCACAATGATTAGTTTTAATTATTACACGCTGGACGGATGATTTTCTTAACCGAAACATTTCTAATTTGCTTGCCACCGCCAGCAACTAATCCGCTATGCATAGCTAGGAACTACAACGAACTCAACCACATGGTCGGTCTGAAGTGACGCAGTTCGGCTCGAATTCCGTTCGTTGGTTGTTCAACCTTCTTTGTCATTTACTACGGGACCCGACGTTTAATGAATGCTATGTTCAGCCGGGGCGCGGTAATTGAAATTAATTTCAAACATCACAAGAGAAAATTTCAACCAAATAAACTCTTTAGTTGGCAAACTAATTTGGTCGTCCTGAAAAGGACGGATTTAGTTGACGGGGGAGAAACAGTTCGCGATTGAACTTGGACTTTCTTTCTTGGTTCATCTCATCTTCATTGCGGGTGGCCATCTGCAGGTGACGTGGGATGATTGATTCTTGTCTCGTTGTCACGGGCGGCTTTTTCCCGCCAACTAGTAGGCTTCAACAGCAATTTTTCTCGCAGCGAAGTTGACGGGAGCATCGGCAACAACAGCCAACTGCACCAACGCCTCTCTGGGCAGCGACTGCTCGTCCATCTGCAGATGCTACTCTGCACAGCTCAACGACCGCCGGAAAACTAAATTAAAATGCGAAGGTGTACCCGTTATATAACATTTATGGCTGCCTAGGAGACGTTCCTTACTTAAATCTGAAGTCTGTGCGCGGAAAGTACTGTGTATTTGGTAAATTTACTATGAAAAATCGATATTATAAGACATCACTTCATATTTGCGTTAATTTTATTAGTTGCATGTTAAAAATCAATAGTTTGAAATATTTAAATCGAAGCGTAGAAAATGTTCCGATCGATTGGTGCAAACATTTTGGAAATCAATCGTGGAATGACTTAGTTATTAACGTTCAAAACCTATATATTTTTCGTGACGCTCCAAATTTTCGCAATTCGAACGTGTACCCCAGTATTAAAAACACAGACGTAGTCCTACGTCAAAAAAGACTGGGTAAACGTAAGAAAAACCATCGTCGGAACGGTTGTACAAACCCTCATGACGAACATCAAGAAGAAGGTGCGAGAGCTGGCCACATCTACGAAAAATTAAATGAATGCTGATGTAATGGGCTTTTTTGATGATCAGTTAACAATGTAAATGAATTCGCGTTGCAAAATAATAAAACATATGTAAATACAGCAATTTTTAAATTCACTCATAATAAATGATACAGTCCTTAGCATTTTCATCGGGCATTGTCCAAGTAAATATCATTTGAAGAATATAAGCCGTGTTCAGAGTAATTTCTGTTGCTCTTTTAATATGAAAAGGGAAACCTTGGAGCATCTACTTTTCAATTGCACCACTTTTGAATTCCCTAGAGGCCCAAGGGAGACAACCTTATGTTTCTATAAGAGCTGTGTTGGGGTCGCACGACCTTTGTTATATGCAGTCGATCTACATATGCGTTTCACAAAAATTGTTGTATGAAAGTTTAATCTGTTTGTGTTTTTGTTTTTCTTTATTCATTAGTTAGTGTTTGTTTTGTTCCGACATCTTCAGGAGTCTCATTATTGCCCAATGGTTCGCACAACCGGCCGAACACAAAAATGGAACCCTGACCTTATCGCACCAAGTTATAGTGCTGGCGACAACTATTTGGTGAGACTACAGAATTTTGTTTCCTTGTTTCTCTGTCGAACCCATCCCCAAAAAATGTCAGCATTTAAGCCTCAGGTAAGCCGCGAGTAAAAGGCTCAAGTTCTACAAATCCTAGTATTAAGTCATCACATTATTAAAAAAATGAATTATCGGCTCCGTAAAGCTAACGCAATCGAGTCGAATAAATGAACTAGTTAAAAATAAATCAATTAAAAAAATCAATATTATCATTCGATTTTCCCAGTTAAAGATTTCGTTTGTTTGCAACTTCTCTTTATCCCATCTCCCCGGTGCATATTCACGTCAGTTGGTGGCCAAGAAATATTTTCATTTATTATAGACTTTGATTTCACAGTAGACCCTCAACAATCTATAACACGATAAGAATTATTGTCTCCAGCTGGTCGATCATATAACCACCACCATCACAGCCATTAACATATTAACATTTCAAACCAAACGGATGATCGCAGCAAGGCATGCTTTGAATCTAACGTTTTTTTTTTGCTGCACCGTTTTCGCGAAAAAAAATAAATCAAGCGGTAATTCGTAATTCAACTTAAACTACCAGTGAAATCGTAAAAACCTACATTACATACATTATAAAGGAAAAAAAATCTCTTTAATAGCAGTGTCTTTGCACAGGTTCTAAGTTGAAAATGTATTTTTCTGTTAGTTACATTTTACAACATTTTACATTTTACTTATTTACAATAAAAAAAACTTGCATCATGGCGTTCTTTGTGTGCCTCAAGAATCTGTGAATCAAATTATTGATTGCCCACGTTTGGTCAATTTAAAAGGCTGGTTTTAGCATTAATTTCACATTTACTTTAAAATATTATTCTCCTCACCTCAGTATGGTACGAATGGACAAATTTCGCGACAAAAATCGATAACTCGAACCGTTAACTTTAGACACAAGATGTCTTCGAAAGATTTGATCTATCTTTTGGTTTGGGTGGTGACTAGGGTGGTATTTTATGTTAATAATAAAAAATTCAGCTTTGTAGTCTTATGATTTAGATGATTTTTTGCTTCTACAAAATTGTAAACATTTTAATTTAATGAAACTTTGCTGAAAAAATTCTATATTATCTATGTATCGTTTCATAACAGTTTGTCTGACTCTCCTTAGAGTGGGAACAGTTTTTTTAACTGTAACTTTTTTATTTCAATTTGTAATTAAAAACATTACAGAGATGCCTTTAAGGGCATAAAATGACGCACATTTAGAAAATACAAGATAGTTGCTAGTTATGGTATAAAACAATTGTAGGGGTTGAAGTGTAAAAAAAAAGTTTTTGCAAGATATCCTACTCCCTTATTTGCAAATATTTGCAAACACAAAGTACGTAAACTGAAAGTACAAACTTCCATCTTCAAGATCTATGCAAAATTGTTTGTCCCTTTTTGGTCCCTTTAAGAATTTAAAAATTTGTAATTGGTAACTGGTTTTAAAATTGGTAGTTTTGCATTGTTTCTTCTTAATTTCCAATCAGTAGCATCAACCCATTAACCCATCTCCGTTTATTTATAACCATTTATATCACAGACAAACGTTCTTTAAAAAACTAACGCCATCTGTTGAGCATACTGTGATAGATGATTAAGCTGGACAGATGAGAGTAGTGTGTTAGTGACGATGATTTGTTGTGCAAAATGTTCAATGTGTTATGTCTGTTTATCTGTGATATAAATATTAATAAATAAACGGAGATGGGTTAATATAAAAACATAACCGTTTTCATAAAAAAAAAACTCGCGTTATTACGCTCTGTGATGATAATTGTTGATGCTGCTGATTGAAAAATTATGCAGAAACAATGCAACCAATTTTAAAATGAGTTTTTCTCCTAAAGGGAACAAAGAGGACACACGATTTTGCATAGATCCTGTAGATGTAAGTTTGTACTTTCAGTTTACGTACTTTGTGTTTGCAAATATTTGCAAATAAGGGAGTAGGATACCTTGCAAAAACTTATTTTTTTTTACACTTCAACCCCTACAATTTTTTTATACAATAGCTAGCGACTATTTTGTATCTTCTAATTGTGCGTCATTTTATGCCCTTAAAGTCATCTCTGCAATGTTTTTCAATTCAAATCGAAATAAAAAAGTTACAGCAAAAAAAAATGTTTTTTTGAGTTCTACCCTAAGGAAAGTTATACAAACTGTTATAAAACGATACGTAGATGAGATAGAAGTTAAATTTTTCAGCAAAGTTTCATTAAATTAAAATATCTACAATTCTGTTGAAGCAAAAAATCCTCTATATCATAAGATTTTTTTTTTATTATGAACAATAGAGGACCACCCTAGTCACGACCCAAACCAAGAGATAGATCTTATTTTTTAAATTAAATCTTCCGAAGACATTATCTGTCTAAAGTTAATGGTTCGAAATATCGATTTTTAACGCGAGATTTGTCCATTTGTACCATAATGCACCTCCGCAATACAATCTTCCTTCACAAACTTCCTTCCTCTCTTCCTTCACAAACTGTTCAATCCTTTCCTCGGTGCAAAAAAACCACAATCGACTTCTTACTTTAATAGCTATCTATAACTCTTCTCAACCCGTTTCTAACTTTCATTTCTTTTCATTCATGTTGTTTATTTTCGTTTTCCTGACATTTCTCCTCAGCCGCCACAGCTCTGACGGATTGGACAATATGACAGCTGCCGTTTATGCTTGGCTGCGTAATCGTAAAGGACGTAATCGGGACTCGCTTTTCAACCGGTAACGCTTGCACGGTGGGTTCAGCAGCACTTCGCGTACTTTGTGTAATACGTAGTGAATGTAATCGATGCATCAAACGATTTAGCGTAGTTTACGTGAACCGGTTGTGTGTTAAACACAACCCCACTGATTTTTTTTATGTTAGTAGGGTAGGGCTCGTTGGATTAGGATTCCCCTTGATAAGTGATGTGATCATGTGTATGATTCATAATCGGTAGTAAACTCGCACCACCGAACAATACGAAATTCGAAACGCCTGACAACAAAACAGTGCGCAACAGAGCATCGACACAACCGTTCACAGTCGATGCTCGAAAGAAACTCTTTTTTTCGTAAACTTTCAATTTTTACAACCGCTTTCCACATACCACCTCACTACTATAACTATTAGCTGCTAAAGAACAATCCACGCTAGTCCATCGAAAACTATGATTGAGGGACCTGGAAAAATTTAGAGTTTAGAAGGCGCTGTCAACTTTATGCTTCTATTAATATCCAAGCTCATCGATTTAGCACCAACCAGGAGAGACTTGGTTCCTATCGCAATGTTATGTGTTATAGTGGACGGATTATTATAATTTGAGATAACTCAATGCTGACGTTTTCCAAATTTGGCAGATCGACAGGCACTAGGTGTAGACCCACCTGGCACCTCATAGCAAGATGCTTAGAGGCGGACCGGAAGATTTTATGAGCTATCTCCGCCAAGATTTTCTTGAACATATAAAAAACCATTAAGTGGAGCTTCCTCTCTTAGCTCAGTCGGTAAAGGCACAGCTATAAAGCAACACCATGCTGGAGGTGGCTGGGTTCAATTCCCGGTCTGGTCTAGGCTTTTTTCGTTAAGGAAAATTTCTCGACTCCCTGGGCATAGTTCGCGTATGATTGTACTTGCCATACAATCATACTAATGCAAACATGGTATTTGGCATCGAAAGCTCTCAATTAATAAGTGTGAGAGTGCATGTAGAAAACTAAGTTGAGAGCAAGCAATAAGTAAATTATGAAAGCAATAAGCTTGAAATGCTAAAAGAAAAAGTGGAGCTTCCAACACTTAGGTTAGCACCATCCGTTTATATGGAGCTGGTTGTTATTTATTCGAAAATGTATAGAAGGTTCAAATTTTAATATATCATTTCCTAAACGAATGAACTGATGACATGGAAACTTGAACGACAAAGTTCCTAAGATTATTGCGTGTGTCCTCGTTGACACTGAAAAGTGATTTTTGGAAATTACTATTTACTAGGTGACATCTGCTGGTGGACCGTTACAAGTAAGATTTTAAAATAATGGTCAACTGTTCTGACTTTCTGTTTAAACTTTTTCTCTGAGAGTAATTTAATTGTTGATTCAGAGTTTCTCGAATGGTTTTTAAAATTTATTTGGACAGGGAAAGGTAACTCATCGTATCTTCCGGTCCACTTGTTAGCATATTGCTATGTGGTACCAGTTGGTTACCCAGCAACTAGACTGATCGGACGTCTGCAATGAGTTATCTCAAATTATAATATTCTGGCCACAATATCATAAATCATTGCGATTAGTTGATCGGATTGAAGATAATGAAATCATTAGTTATAGCAACAAGCCTCATCCGGTAGTATGAAACAGATAAGCTTAGAAATCTATAGAAAAATAAAGTTGTCAGAAGGCACGAAATGTTTCTATCGATTCTAATTTCACTAAATACTTCAATTGCAATTTTAGGTGGATTAGAATAGATTGCTCCTTAGAACGATCAACTATCTTGATGCAGATATTTGATTCAGTAGAAGTGTTCGAGTGGCCCCAACAGCATTCTTAATGGGGCCATATCAGATCATAAGTGCAGCTATAAATTTTTCTTGATTTTCCAACGAAAAACCACCATTAAACCTTTTTTTATGGCCCCAACAGTATTCTAACTGTTGGTTTGACCTGTTGATTTGAATTGTTTTAAATCGGCTCTCAAGCATGGCTCAAACTTTACCTTGTTTTTCCAATGAAAATTCACCATCACACTGTAACTGTTGAATTAAATGAGTCTCAATCGGGTCTCAAGCATTGCTTAAAATTTTACTCTGTGTTATAAATTTAAAAAAAAAAAACAGATATCAAACTTTGTGATTGGCCCCAACCGCATCTTTACTTTTGCCTTAAAGCAGCTCTCAAGCGTTACGTTTCTATATCGTTTTATTTATCGTTTATCGTTTAATTTTTCTTCCCAATAGAAAACCACCATCACACATTGAGAGAAGGCTCAGTAGCATCTTTACTGATGATTTAAATCAGAAATATCTGCTTTGTGCAAAATACATATAAGCAGTTTCAATAACTACTGTCTCAAAAATCAAGATGAAACCTACAAAAAACCTCCCGCTAACAATTCCCTTTCCTGATAGACTCATGGGGGTGCAGTAGTATATACGGCCTTCAGTACCAAGAAGTATCGAACTAATTTTTTTTCATTTCCAAGGGTAAGTCGCTTAAAATAGTGTGCCAGCCACGATGTGTTACACACTAAGCGAAAAATTTTCTTAACTGCGGCACTTCGATTTTCAATCCATACCACATGTGTGGCACACTGAGGAACACTTTTGGCAGTTGAACATATAGAAATAAGAAACCAGCAACCTTGCCAATATGAATTGCCTGATCAGCAGAAAATAATTATTTGGGCTGTCAACACATCGGCACCTTTGGCACATTTCGGGAAGTACCAGAAAATTGCAACGCTTGTATAGACACACTCAAAAAAAAAAAAAAAAATAGCACTGGAGAAAGGTATGCTAAGCGATCCACCCCTTGTTCATTTCCCTAGTTGATGCACATGGATGTGGGCGGCACCGTCTTCTTCTTTAGCATTTCAAGCTTATTGCTTTCACAATTTGCTTATTGCTTGCTCTCAACTTAGTGTTCTAAATGCACTTCCACAGTTATTAATTGAGAGCTTTCGATATCAAATACCATGTTTGCATTAGTATGATTGTGTGGCAGGTATAAAATCATACGCTATGCCCAGGGAGTCGAGAAATTTTCATTTTCGAAAAAATCCTAGACCAGACCGGGAATCGAACCCAGCCACCTCCAGCATGGTGTTACTTTGTAGCTGCGCCTTTACCAACTGAGCTAAGGGCGGCACCGTCGTTGATCCTTTAAATGACGACACCAGGAGTTGCACATTGAGATTGATTCACTTCGCCTAAGTGACTTTCTGTTGGTTCTCTATGCTAACTTTAGCTAACTTCGATCACTCACGGAGTAGCAAACCACGGGTGGCTGATGATTAGATTTTCAGGACGTATTTGAACAATTTTTGTTCAAGTACATTCTCCAGCACTATCTACTTGAGCACCCCTCCGTATGAGACTCAACTCAAGTTTCACCTTCCCATAGAACAATTGCCAAATTTTTCGCCAGAATTACTCCTGAAATGCCCGATCGGGCATCACCGTACAAACATCGCACTGCATTTGGGGGGAAACTTTCCAACCGGATTAGACGAGTGTGCGAATCAGCGATAAAAACGAAAACAAAATAATTTTCCTAATTGAACCCGTTCTGGTCGGTAGGTACACAGTCGGTATCCGGGAGGAATGCTCCTTAGGTGGGTTTCCGCTACTGCCAAACGATCAGAAGTATGACCGTACGGCGGTTTCTCACAGTCACAGGTGGTGGTGCGGCTGTCACCCGGTATCGTGATAAAGGTGCATCCAAAGTATAAAATTACACACGAAACCTCCCGGTTTGCCAGATTGCAATCATGTTTTTGTCTGCTCCGTGAGTACACATAGCCCGCTAGTTGGTAGTTGTTGTTTGAGTTTTCGATGAGTCGGAGTATGTGAGCGTGGTGTGTAAACAAAACATGTCTCAGGCGGCTCCAGCGGCTACTAAAGGACTTTCGATAGTGGCACCGATGTGCATGTGTCGTCGCGCCATGGTCAACAGAGATAGAGTTCAGAAAGCTAAATAAGACACAAATTATACTAAACATACCATTTCAAAGTTTAAATTATTAATTAAACACGAGAGAAAGTCTGTCTGACAAGGTTTATACCGTTGTCCTGGGGAGTGTACTCACATGTGTGTACGGTAAATTAGCGTTTGCCAGCAGGTCATTGAGATAGTTGTCTGTTTGCATTGCAGGAAAAGTTAAATGTACGTTATTTTGTTGATCCTGTGGACATATTTTAGCAACAGATGAAGGTCGAACAGGTTCAGAAATGTTTGCTGTTGAATAATTGATTTATATTTGTTAAACGAAAAATTCTCTGCAAACCAAATCATTTGATCTTGTTACAGCTTAATATATGAGACAATCGGGAAACCTCATTCCTCATATTCAGATTACATGTTGAAGTTCTAACTGTTTTTATGAGCTATGATTAGCATAATATTGACATTCAAAACTGGAGATAAGTGAAAACAACGCACTGTTGCCTTATTCTATGGCACATACATATTTTGCTACAATGTGAAACTGTCCCCGGTGGTGCGTTGCTGTTCCCATTTTGAGCAGATAAATAGACTTTTCACTTCTTGTTTGCTCGTGTTTATTCCGATAGGATCTTATCTAGTCAAATATATCTCTCCTAGGGGCTTATTTCTACCTCTTGCTTCTTTTCCCCTGCCGTAAGGAAGCTTATATCAGATTCTGAGGGAACTCTCTTTTTGGTAGTTGTTCTGCAGATACAATCCTCTAAACGGGACGCAAATCCTTTTTTTCCGGGACCGTGTGAGGAAGCTGGATTTATTTGTTTTTGTTTGATCTTGGACAACAAGCTACAGTTGTGTTTTGTTTCTTGTTGAATAGATAATGCAGATCTAAGGATTTCAGTATATCTGTGTTTATCGAAAAATTGACGTTAAATAAACAGTCTGATGGCTCTGGGTTGTCATACATTATAAATAAAAGTACGTTGATAAATCCTGAAGGGAATCTGAGGGAAGCCTGCTGAGACAGCAAAATTTCAATAAACGGGATCACGCAAGTTCGCCTCTGTACCCTTGCAGAGTCAAATTTAAATCATCAAATTTCAATATTACGCATATTTCACTCAATTAAACGCAATGGACAAGTCACGCAGAACATGTATCCTTTCATAGTTTCATCATTTTTTCTCTAATTAAATGTCAACCCTTGGGCTCGTTGTCACCCTAGCAACGCGTCTCCTAATTTATTATTCAAATATTCAATTTAGCCACGCTTGGCATGAAATCAGAGCTCAGGCTATCTCACACGGCACAGTCAGCAGTTTCCTAAAGCACAACTTTTGAAACAAAATCAACACCATTCAACCCTTCAATTATGATAAATTTCTCAAATGTCACGTACGGTTACCAAATTATGCGCACGTCACCGTAAACTGAGATTTAAAGATGTCACGGCGCGGACGAGTAGAAATAATTACAGGGGTCAAACCAGATAGGAACGATTTTCATCTGAATCGGAAAACCAGTTCTTCAATTACTTATGAAACCATTTCATTCCTTTCAAACTGGGTTCTCTTATTGCCATCAACATTTGACTACACAGATAAAAAGAAACACTTAATTTTCTCCGTTATCTAATGCACATATAAGGAATGCTAGATTTGCCAGAAAATAATGGGATATATCATGTAAATTCAAGTACGATAACGCCTGAATCTAGCCTGTTGTATGAAAGATTGCAAACATTGTTGAATGGTGCATGAAAGATGGCAAACAATTTCGATGTTAACGCCTCCCTTGGCTTGGACTTAATCGAGGGGAACGCGATTGCTAAAATTAATTATTTTTCTCTGTGTATAGTACAAAAAATGATGATGAAAATGAAGATTCTGTCGGCCATCGAATTATAATTTATGGCTGGAAATGTTCCAAAAACCATCCCTGAAAAGGTTCAGATTTTTATAAAATCGGTTTTCTTTGACGACTATCGACTTGAAGTTTCGTATGGGATTTGGACTTTTTTAGTATGCGGAAAGTAGTATTTTCCTTTTTCATTCAAGAAAAACTACTTCAAAGTTAAACTTAAAAAATGGAAGCACCTTGAAAACACGTGGCACTTTTTCATGAAGCATCGGAAACAAACCGTGCTTAATTTGAGTTTAAAATCAGGAAATTATTCCAAATTGAAATGATGCTTAATTTTGTAGAATGACACTTTCACACTTTTTAAAGTAGCACCACTGTTAGGAAGTGGGTAGTTGCATCCGGCTACAGCAATTTCACCGTTCGGCATTGATTTGCACGAAGCTGATGAAATTAATATAATTTTTCTCGTGGCCTTATAGACGCATGGTGCCTTGGGGAAATTTGTTGGGAAGGAAACCAGTAGTAGGTGGCGCTAGCTGGCATGCAAAATGTTTGAATTAATTGGGTCCAACATGGAATATTCTGAGATCCTGCCCATATGGCAAGTTACTGTCTAGAGCAAAGTTGTTCATATTAATATCTTGTACAAGCTGCACCTCGAGATCCTGGCCATAAAGGAAGATGGAGGTCGATATACTTCGCGCGATTGTGGAATCCAAGATGACGGCTTGCAATTGTAGAAAAACGGGAACATTAAGTCGAAAACCCTGCAAAATTGTTATTTTTGTATCAGGAACGGTATTTATGGGAAACACTTTGATATCTGATGCCATTTTTGAATCCAAGATGGTGGCTTCTGAAATTTAGAAATACTGTCAAATACACTGTACCATATGCATATTTTTGGATTAGGAACTGCCAAATAGGGCTGAAAATCGATGTTCGATGCCATTTTGGAATCCAAAATAGTGGCTTCGGTTTCGGAAAAAGTTAGAAATACTGTCAAATAACCTGCATTATTGGTATTTGTTGATCGGAAACGGAGTACAATGGCTGGAAATCGATGTCTGATGCTATTTTGGAATCCAATATGACGGCTTATGATTTCGAAAAAATAGGAAATACTGTCAAATACCCTGCAATATGGATACTTTTGGAACGCAGGAGGCGTCTTGATGCCGGAAAATGATGTTCGACTCCACTTAAGAATCCAAAATGGCGGCTTTAGTTCCGTAGAGAGTGGGCAATACTATCAAAAGCCTGCAATATGGATACTTCCTGATCAAGAACGGCGTATAAAGGGTGTATTCGATAAAAATGGCACATTTATTTACGCACCCAAATTAAACCCATTATCGGATTTTCTTGATATTTTCAGGGAATAAAAAACTACTAATGAGTTATGAATTATAAAATTTGATTCTTTCAATTTCATCTCCCATCCTGAATGTCCACAGCTCTACTCGAAATAAAAAAGCAAGATTGCAATGTAATTTCGCATGATTTTGAGTAATTTCTCGCCATGGACTGATCCTTAGACAATAGTTTCGTCTCATATGTTACACTTTCAGAGGGCCTTCACGTTTTTCGAATGAATATACTGTCACTGATGCTTCGATGACTTGTTTTACGCCTCGTTCAATGGATTGTCTGTGGCATGGCTAATCCGGCACTATCATCGGTATGTTGATTAACTCCAAGATTTATTTTTGGTTAAGCCCGCATGTCATCAGTGGTTCGTTGACGAACGACCGATTCGGATATCAAATATCTACTCACAGTCTTTATACGCCGTTTTTGATCCAAAAATATCCATATTGCCGGCTTTTTGGCAGTATTTCCCACTCTTTACGGAAGTGAAGTCCCCATTTTGGATTTCTAAATAGAGTCGAACACCGATTTCCCGCATCAAGAAACCATCTGCGCTCGAAAAATATGTTGAATTCCAAAATGGTGTCAGACATAGATTTCCAACAATTCTACGCCGTTTCTGATCTAAAAATTTAGAAATTACAGGTTATTTGACAGTTTTCACTATTTCCGAAACCGAAACCACCATATTGCATTATGAAACAGCGTCGGACATCGATTTACAGCCTAAAAATATGGATATTGCACTGTATTTGCAGGTATTTCACACGCTTTACGCAACATAAGCCGCCATTTTAAATTTTAAATTGGCGTCATTCATCTATTTTATGCCTTTATACGGCGTTTCCGATCCAAAACTATCCATTTGGAAGGGTTTTTGACAGTAATTCACAGTTTTTCTAAAACCGGAAGCCATCTTGCATTCCACAATGGCAATCAACTTACGGCCTCCGGGTGGCTACCTGAACAACTTTGTCGAAGACTGCAACCTAGATGGCCAGGATCTTGAGATACAGCTTATACAATTATAATACGTACAAATCCGGACTACTATCCACCAACCGGAACGCTTTGACCTACTGAAAAACTTAGCTGAAGACAGTGACTTTCCATTATCAAATTAAGCACGTTTGGTTCAAATGCATCAGAAAAGAGTGCCAAGGTACCTCCGATTTTCAAGCTCAACTTTAAAGTAGTTTTTTTTTAATTACATCTGAAAGTACTACATTCTCTGTACTGAAAAAGTCCCATACGGAACTGTAGATCAACTGCTAAACGATTTTCAAAATATCTGATACTTTTCAGGGATGGTTTTTGGAACATTTTCAACCAAAATTTACTACGTACGTTTGTATTCGTGTGATTCAACTTTTATTTTTGAAAATTGACACAGTCCAATGGCATACCGTGCTTTATCAATATCCGGACATTTTGTTCATATATCCCGACAGTTGTCGAGGCAGATTATCACAGTCTACCATGCAGTTATCAACATAAAAGGTCCTCTGATAGTTCAGTCGATAAGAACGCTGTTTGCCAAGCCAGAGGCGATCCTTTGGGTTAGTCATGTTCTCGACATCCCTGGGCATTGTGCTTGCCCCCACAATATATGTATCAATTCGGTTTTTGTGCTGGTATAAAATGCTCTCTTATTATTAACTGTAGAAGTGCTTCTGGAATACTAAGTTGAGAGCAGACTTGATAAAAACAGCGATAAAGCAAGTCAGAAGGAGGATTGATTATATGTATATACACACCAAATTTTGTTTTCTCATTACAGCAAATTGATTTGCTAGTTGTTAACCAGCAATTTCCTATTTTGCTGAAATTCAGCAATTTTTTCACCAATAACTAAAAACCAGCAAATGTCAAAAATGTTACTAACCCTGTTTATCTGTCAAATATAAGTCACGCAAGTCACGGAACGTTGTTTTGATTTTTAATCTAGCATTTTTCTATTTCAAGTTGTAAGTTCTTTTTAGAAAGGCATTGATAAAATTGATCCAAATCTACATAAAATCATCGAAACATTGCACATAGAAAGCTATGATTCCGAAAAACTGTTTGGTATGAAAATATAATTTAAAGAACAACATTTGATTTTTGTAGGTTAATGTTTTCAAGACGAGAAAATGGCAAATACAGTTGAAGCAAACAGATAATGTTTTTTTTTTTACAGTTCAACTTTTACTTATTTTTGGATTTGCATTTTATTTTATGTACCTTCATAGGAACAATACTGAATAAAAATTCGATGGTGATGCTGGTTTTTTAGAAATGAGTTTAGTTTCAATATTTTTGTTTGCTAATGTGTGTAATTTCTGCAAAATTAAACTTAGGTGTGTATTATTTAACTATACACTCAGACTTTTAGTTTCTACCATGGTTTTTCTTTCTGTGTAGAAGCAATTAATTGAAAAAACATTTCGACATGGAGTTTTCATAAGGACCAATGTCGCAAACGTAAACAATGGCATCTTCCGCAAATTTCTTGTAAATGCAAACTCGTTCAAGTAAACTACCACTTCTATTGTAAAGGGGAACTCCTCTTCTGTACAATCATCGTGGTAATTCACTATGATTAATTTAGCATTCTCAAGAAATTTGCGGAAGAAGCCATTGTTTACGTTTGCGACATTGGCCCTTATGAAAACTCCATGTAGATTTATCTTCAAACTACGCCGTTTCCTGTCAGTTTGAACGTCATTTTCGCTTGCATAACCTTAGATTAACGTCTTGTGCACTGATAGTAACTCAAGCTTCCCCCATTCTTGACTAAAATGGGTTTCAAACTTCTATCAGAACATGCTGCTTTCCCCATGAAATACACATTTTGTGTTTTAATTGGCTGGATAATACTCAGAAGTTTAAACCAAACAAAATTCTGTTTCATTTTTATGAGAGCCCCTCACCCCTCCGGAGAGGGGAGTAGTCTCGAACCACCATATAAAGAAATCCTGCCTCTAAAACCCCCACATGCCAAATTTTCGAACCAAATTGCTAAATTGCTTGATTAGCTCTCGAGTTATGCTCAAATTTGTGTTTCCTTTTTATTGGAACCCCCCCCCCCCTCTTTCCAGACGTCGAAGGACTCAGACTACTATAGAAACATTTCTTGTCTCCAAAAACCCCCACATGCCAAATTTGGTTCCATTTTCTTGATTAGTTCTCGAGTTGTGCAGCAATTTCCCATACAAATGAAACACAAGTTTCTGCAGAACTCTAGAACTAATCAAGTAAATGGAACCAAATTTGACATGTAGAGGTTTTTGAAGGCAAGAAATGTTTCTAAGGACCCCTCCGAGGGGGGCTCTCATACTAATGAAACACAATTTTTTTGCATAACTCGAGAATTAATCAAACATATGGAACCGAATTTGGCAAGTGGAGGATTTTGGAGGAGAGAAATGTTTCTATGGAAGTTTGAGATTCCAACGCCATCTGAAAGGGGGACGGAGGGGGGTTTCCATACAAATGCAACACAAATTTCTGAATATCTCGAGAACTTATCAAGTTAATGGAACCAAATTTGGCATGTGGAGGTTTTCAAAGGCAAGAAATATTTCTATTGTGATTTGAGACTCCTCCGCTCACTGAAAGAGGGGTCTTTCATGCAAAGGAAACACGAGTTTCTGCATAACTCGAGAACAAATCAAGCAAATGGAACCAAATTTGGTATGTGGGGGGTTTTGAAGGCAATGATTGTATGGTGGTTTGAGAAACCACCCCCCTCTGGAAGGGAGGGCTCCCATACAAATGAAAAACACAAATTTTACCAAAAATGAGAATTATCCAGGTTACTTAAACACGTGTATTTCTCTGGTAAGAAACATGTTTTGATAGAAGTTTGAACCCCTGCTTATTCAAGAAAAAAAAACTCATTTTGAAAAAAAAAAACCATAAACGTGCCAGTTATATTAAATTTTCCTTCATTTAGTTGCAAGCGTAGCAGCGCACGCACCGGGCTCAGCTAGTTTTACATAATTTTCATAACAGTAGGAAGAATTCTCATGTTTGGTTTAAATTTGTGTTTCATTTGTATGATAGCTCCCCCCCCTACTAGCAAAACGGGGGTCTCGAACCCCGTAGAAACATTTCTTGCCTCCAAAATCTCCACATGCCATATTTGGTTCCTTTTGCTTTATTAGTTCTCGAGTTATGCAGAAATTTCAATTTCATTTGTATGAGAGACCCCCCCCCCCCCTCTAGAGAGGAGAGGGGTCTCAAACCACCATAGAAACATTTCTTGCTTCCAGAAAACTCCACATGTAGAATTTGGTTCCATTTACTTGATTAGTTCTTGAGTATGCAGAAACTTCTGTTTCATTTGTATGGGAGCCTCCCTTCCTGAAAGGGGAGGGATCTCAAACTACCATACAAACATTTTTTGTTTCTGTGAGAGTTCTAACATCCTAAATTGGGTTTTCTTTGCTTGATTAGTTCTCGAGTTATGCATAAATATGTTTTTCATTTGTATGACAGCCCCCCCTTTCAGAGAATGGAGGGGTCTCAAACTACCTTAAAAACCTTTTCTGGTCTCAATAACTTCTCTATATGAAATTTCACGCCGATCGGTTCAGTAGTTTTCGATTCTATAAGGTTCAGACGGACGGACAGACAGACAGAAATCCATTTTTATATATAGAGATTTTTTTAATAAACTTTGCACTTATATTTCAGCAAATGACGGGGATTGTGGTTTCCCGACCAGAAGGGCATATCATAAAAATATCAAAATTATAACAAACCTTGTTACGACTACCGGATTATGATATAAATTGGTTAAAATCGTTTTCATCTGGATAATTGTATAACATATTTATAATAAATTAAGATATATAACCCTGGAAGGCACAATCTGCGTGAAGAAAAAAGTTAATTCTAACATTTTTTGATATAATTTTGCTACATCGTAACAAAACTGTTACAAAGTTTGCTTTGTTTATGTTATATCTATATCATAGTTTGCTTTTATTTTGTTACTTCTTGAGGATTTTTTGTTACAATTTCTGTTACTTTAACTTTATCCGCGATCTTTATTCTAACAACCTTTGTTATAAAAACAGCGTAACTGAATAACAACACTTGAAATAATTTTGTTGTTTCCTTCTGGTCGGGATTCGCTGATCGTTCGGCAAATCACTAGAAAGTTTTTTGAAGTTACAGTGAATTGCTGTCAGTTTCATGAAATTTATTTTTGCTGGAATAACAAAATTTTGCTGATTTTCAGCGAAAAAAACATGAGTGTGGCGTCGGAGCAGTTCAAACCACATTAAGGAAGAATCAACAACAGTGCTCATTCGTAGATTCCCCGAGGAGGGTCCCGTTGACCCTACAATCGACAGAAAGGTAAAGGACTATTTCAAGCGGTATCCTTCAGCATCAGTCCGAGATGTGGCGAAACAGCTAAATACTTCGACTAATGTTATGCGTGCCAAGAAGAGAACGGGTCTGCAGACTTGTCGAAAGCAGAAACTGCTAAAACGAAGCACCAAACAGGCCGAAGAGTGTGAGCTGTTTAGTGGAATACCTGTAACTAGAAAATAAGAAGAATTATTAGTAATTTCCATTTAATTCCAACTACCTTTATTGCTTATCTTGACAGAGACGCGTATTTCGTCTACAATGTGCAGACTTCTTCAGTGTCGTGTACTAATACTCGACTGAAAGAAAACCTTCGCCACCTGCCGTATTTATCCTATTTTCTAAATACAAACATTTGTACCTACAGCTAACATTGTTGTACCTAACCTATCCTGAGTCCAAAACAAATATTATGCTCGATATCTACCTCGCCTTTTTTCTTATACCTAACCTGATTATTCCATGCAGCGGGTGTTCCACTGCGTCGGCTTTGATGTCGTTTAAGTATTAAGTTAAAGAGCCATGTGTACCCGTTACCTTGGTCTTAGTTTAGTAGATTTGTGTTTTGCTGTTTGTTGATTTCCAAGCTTTCTGCGACGTCTAATTTCCAGGGTGTAGAGGTAGTCCGTAAGATTGTGATGTCATTCGTCGTTATGTCGTGATTTTCCGTAAAGATGTGTTCTGCAACTGTCGATTTGAAGTTATGTGAAATTCCTTTGTCAGTCTGTTTGACAGCCTTAGTTACATCCGCTAGATGCTCTTTGAACCTTGTTGCCAAGGTTCTCTTTGTTTGACCTACATACATTTTGCTGCAGTGTTTACACTTAATTTTGTATACCCCTGCTCTGCCTAATACATCTATTGAATCTTTGGTGGAGCCTAACGACGATGCCAATTGATTGTGCCTGCTAGAGAAAACTAAGTCCAAGCCAAATTCCCTAAGTCGAGTTTTCAGCCTTTGTGTAATATCTTTATCGAACGGGACAGACACACGTTTCAGGTTATCCCTTACACTTTAAACCACTCTTTCCAACATAAAATGGCCACTTTCCACCACATGATCCATCGAATGTTGACCCTTCCTCTCAATAAAACCGGAAAAGCCAAAGAATTAGCATATATCTTCGAAACTGCTAGACTCAATGGTTACGAAAAGAGGACAATTCAAGCTATCATAAAAAAAAGGAAAAACTTCTTCATAGAAAATCACAAACAACCCTTTCCGATTCGCCTGAACCCCTGAAACGTTTATGGAATGGTTACGTCCATTCCGAGGTCACTTTCACTTACAACAAGCCCCGCATAGACACAGTACAAACATCAAATGGATATAGGTACTGTGCATATACTTCCATCATCGAATCTTACTGTTTTGAGGATGGCACGTATTTAGCAGTATCGTTCAAATTTAGTTATAATCAGATAGACCTCACCGGAAATTATTGCTGATATACAGTCTTCATTTGGACGGCTTCCCTGTGACGCTAAAGGAGGCTTTAATGTCTCTACACTCCGTTATTCGGCAAATATTTTCACATCATCCTTTTCGAATGGAGCAGTCCGAATACAATTAGTACTTCGCGCACAAATGCAGTACAGTGAAAATAACAGGTTGAAAAAGCACTTCCGAGAAGAAATTTAACTTGAAAATGACAATCATTGTGCAACGAAAGAGAAAAAAATCTTCACGGCTCTCTATTTGTATATCTGAAATTAACATATGTAACATAAGTCCTGGGAAAAATTCAAAAGCATGGTACTTGAAATCAAACAATCGGATTTTAAAATACTCTTCAGGGTATTTTATTCTATTAATAAATTGTTGAAAAATATATTTACAGTACGCTCAATGGACCATTATCTTCGATTTTACGCAGTGTACGGCGAACATGTTGAATCAGGTTCTGGACGGTGTCTATGTCTATTTCTTTCATCTTCCGCTTGATTCGATTAACCAATTGTTGCTCATTGTTAGCTTCCCAGCCATTGTCGTACACCATACGTTTGAGAACACTCCAAACATTTTCAATTGGACGAGCCTGAGGCACGTTAGGTGGATTGTCCTTTTTCGGTACAAATGGTATGTTTTGCTCAGTTAGCCAATCTAATGTGTTTTTCGCGTAATGATCCGGCCAAAACATGATTTCATCGTCAGCGTGATATTTTTTGATGAATTGCTTCAATTTCGGCAAGCATTGGCTGATATACACGTCAGAAATGACAGCTTTG
This sequence comes from Aedes koreicus, assembly GCA_024533555.2. Classification (NCBI taxonomy): domain Eukaryota; kingdom Metazoa; phylum Arthropoda; class Insecta; order Diptera; family Culicidae; genus Aedes; species Aedes koreicus. Next base: position 562,607 of record JAHHFK020004455.1, read on the forward strand.
GCCTTGTTTGGGCGTATCAAAGGCGCCGAGATACCCTTCTATGACATGGCTGCCCACACTAACACCTTTGGCTCATTTTTCGATTTGCTGGCATATTTAACATTGTCTGGTGTTGTTTTAATGTTAGCAGTATAGAAACCATCGTTGCCACTCAATTCATGGTGCGAAAATGTGAAGTAAGATTCATCATCCAAAATTATGCACTTTCCATTTGCAAAATGCTGGCGACGAAGTGCACGGCAGCATTTTGGTATTTTTTCGAGTTGTTGCTGTGTATATTTTGGTGCACGCTGACGTTTCCGATAGATTACGTTATGTTTTCTCAAAATCCGATGGACTGTCATGTTTGAAACCTGAAATTTTCGTGCTAATTTGCGTGTTGATTGGCCAACCTTGTTTTCAGCGCTTGACAGCAGTTTTTTCGTTGTTCTGGCACTCAATTTTGTTGGGAGACCACTTTTCTTTTTATTTTCCGGTTCTTTACCATCACGACATTCCTTCAAAACACGGTATATTGTTGATTTTGTTATTGGCTCGTCTTTGAACACGCTCAAAATTTCACTTGTACTAAGCTGTCCAAAAAGGTTGGCGACTTTTGCTGGTAAATCCAGCTTGTACGACATTTTTAATGGAAACTACTGCGCAATTTGAGTTTGACAGTTCAGTAGGAACACAGATGAACGTGACAAGTACATTGGTTGACATCTGTGTGTTTGTGAATGCTGTCAAATAAACGCCTGAGAGTATTCCCAGGACTTATGTTACACATGTTATATGCCAGTCACTCACGCACGCATGCTTTCTTCTGAACAGCAAATGGCCGATTGCTACTTTGCACTGGTTTTCTTTTTTCTCTCTCCACACTCTGTCAATAATAAAAATCCCCCGTTATGAGGCGACTCTATATCGACTCCTAAACTGCTTATAATCATCAATTCACTCGCGACAAAGCGGAAAAATACTTTAATTTAATCATTTATCTCCGCGTGGCACAATATTAACCGCACTAACAAACACAATTAAGCTGATATTAACTCTTCCTCCGGGTGCGGGGGCAAAGCACAAAAAACAAAAAAAAAAAAAACGGGGGAAAACTACCGACCATCAGAAATTTCGGGATGGAATCGATTGTATTCACTACATCTTACACGAAACACGTGGAGATCTTATGATTTCACAGTTCGATTAGGTTGAATTACGAATATATTTTTGATTGTATTTTTCGCGAAAAGGATGCAGCAAAAGCAAAACACGTCAGTCTCCAAGCACGGCTTGCTGCGATTCCAATAATGAACGCGGAGATTATAACTACAAAAATAAAATGCAAAATAAATCCCGGTGAAATTTTATTCCTCTTAAGGGATTCACAAAAATAGAAACATTTAATTTATATTATGATAATGTACTTTAATTATCACTTAAAATGCAGGAGACAAAGTTTAGCAGGAGCTTACGTATGCAAAATGGTGTTGACACATTTAAAAATGATATTCATTTACGTTCCTCAAAATGTGCTGCCTCAGCTTGCTTTTGAAGATTACGTTATTTGTTATTATTTTCAGGTCATTGTGTAGTGAATTGAATATTAATGGATAGTGATTTGAGATGCATTTTAGACCCAAGTTCGTACATGCTCGGTTTCTCAGTAATTCATTTGCATGCTAAGTATTCTGAAAATTAGCTCTAGTCGTAAAACCAATGTTGTGATGGAAAGAATTGTGCAAAGTATTGTGTACAAACATGATTGTTTGAGAATCGCGCAAACCTAAGATGGGGATGATTTTGTGCCGAAAATTAGTATATAGAGAAACTCTCGAAAATAGGGAACATAAATTGACAATTACTTTTAAACATCTATTCTGCAATGATTGCATTTTTTAAATTTTCGATTTAGCAGCATGACCCCACACGTATTGAAGTATGCAATGAATGCACGCGAAATAAAATTGCAGCAATGCTGAGTTGGGTACTCTTTTCATGAGGCCACATAATGATGAAACTTTGCTCGAGACGTGCTTCATGTGAGTGTCCCATGAAAGACAAGAATCTAAGTGCAACTCTAGATATTTAAAAGAGGCAACTTTCTCAATATGCAAGTTTCCGACACATGGATCGGGCTGTAGCATGATTTTTTTCCTTGATGAATGGAAAACCATGTACTTAGTTTTAGTCAAGTTCAGAGTAAGGCAATTGCCGTTGAAATATTCTAAAGGGCGATACGGTCAAAATTTGGTCAATATCAACTTGACGTATTTCTTTCAATTTTGCATTTAAAAAACCTGAACACCCCTCATTTTGAAGGTGTGTGTGTGTAGAATGTTTTTTTTTTGTCTTCTTTATTTTACGTCGGCCTATTTTCCTCACATGGTGACAATCACCGACGCCAGGGAGACGACTCCACCACCTGGACCCTACCTAACGACTCATGAATATGAACCGGGACCAACGGCTTTACTTCCCTTCCGAAGGAAGACGTGACCAGATTTTTTCGCCTCAGAAAAATCACCGACGTCGACTGGGATTGAACCCAGACCCACCGGGGTGCCAAGTAGCAGTCACGCTTACCACTACACCACCGACGCCGGCTGAGTGTGTAGAATGTTGCTCCTATTTTGATTTTGGAATTCACTCTTCAGTTGTCAAAATGCCGTCCAAGCAAGAAGAGCAGCGTATCAAAATTTTGCTCGCGCATCGCGAAAATCCGAGCTACTCGCACGCAAAGTTGGCAAAATCGCTAAAAGTTGCCAAATCAACCGTTACAAATGTAATTAAAGTGTTTGGGGAACGTTTGTCGACAGCCAGGAAGTCTGGATCGGGGGGAAATCGAAAACCGGAAGCCGCTGAGACGACAAAGAGAGTTGCCGGTAGTTTCAAGCGAAACCCTAACCTATCTCTCCGAGATGCCGCAAATAAGCTGGGTGTATCGTCTACAACCGTGCATCGAGCCAAAAAACGAGCCGGACTATCGACTTACAAGAAGGTAGTGACTCCAAATCGCGATGATAAACAAAATACGACGGCCAAAGCGCGATCCCGGAGGCTGTACACGACGATGCTGACGAAGTTTGACTGCGTGGTAATGGACGACGAAACCTACGTCAAAGCCGAATACAAGCAGCTTCCGGGACAGGAGTTTTATACGGCAAAAGGAAGGGGAAAGGTAGCAGATATTTTCAAGCACACGAAACTGTCAAAGTTCGCAAAGAAATATCTGGTTTGGCAAGCCATCTGTACCTGTGGCTTGAAAAGCAGCATTTTCATAGCTTCCGGGACTGTCAACCAAGAAATTTACGTGAAAGAGTGTTTGAATAAACGTCTGCTGCCTTTCCTGAAGAAACACGGTTGTTCCGTACTGTTTTAGCCGGATTTGGCATCTTGCCATTACGGTAAAAAGGCCATGGAGTGGTACGCCGCCAACAACGTGCAGGTGGTTCCCAAGGACAAGAACCCTCCCAACACGCCAGAGATCCGCCCAATTGAGAAATACTGGGCTATTGTCAAGCGGAACCTAAAGAAGACCAAAAAAACTGCTAAGGACGAGCAGCAGTTCAAGGCAAACTGGCTTTCTGCGGCGAAGAAGGTGGACAAGGTGGCTGTACAAAATCTGATGGCAGGGGTCAAGCGTAAGGCCCGGCAATTCGGATTTGGAAAAGCGGAAGCCTAACTGAATATTTTTCCTGAATTTTATACTAATTGAACTTGAAAAAGAAATTTAATTTGATTTTTTAAATAAACGATTTCACCGATTTACACGCGTTTTAACTTGACCAAATTTTGACTGTATCACCCTTAATAAGCTTTCCTAGATCTAACTCGATATCTTTAATAATAGATTGAATTTCTAGGTTTTTTACTCATACGATTCAAAAGTTACAGAAGATTTTCTGTGTGCCATTTTTATCGAATACACCCTTTACTCCCCTGAGGAACACCAATATCAACCGGACTATGAGTAGTGTTAAGGGAAAAGTTAGAAAACTCGCCTACCCTACGAAAAATCAAGCAAATTGAAATGAAGATGTAAAGAAAACATTGTTATTTACTATGTTTGAGAATAAAATAATCAAAAATCTCAGTATGGTGTTTTTTATTTGAGAATGAAAGTGTATTTATATTTTTCGGAACCGTCTTTAGTAGGCTTTCTGACTCTGTGGCTGCCTGATGTTTAGTTGACGGAATCTTATTATGTCGACATGCAATCGAAAAGTAATCTTCGGCTTAGTTGAAGCTGGTAAAATTTTTCGTAAGCACAAATAGCAAACGGAACAAAATGTTTTGTTTCCCCATAGTAAGTAATTCAAAAAAAAAAAAAAAAAACTTTAAAGGGACAGTGCAGCTCAAGTTCGAAACCAATACAGTTAGCATTTTGGGAGAAGCTTCAGGACATGATTTGGAATCAATTAAGTAGGATGTGGTTCGATCTTTTGAACCAGCTTAATGTATATTCAACAACAGCCAAGATTAAACCTTAATGGATCAGAGTTGTTGAATTCTAATTTTTATTCTTGTCCATCTTCTACCTAATCTCATTGTATTTAAACAGGCATTTCTTAGAAGAACATTTATCTGCAGCCCACCCTTCTCAACAATTTCCGTTCATTTCCCACTATTTCACTACCCCCCTTCCTCCTATCAACTGTAACTATTTACATCCATTGGCAACCCAGCAAATCGTCAGAGAGTACAAATGTTTCAGCTCGAAATCAATTTCATCCTCTTTTCAAATGATTTAATAATCAAATTATTCAAATGTATTTAAATTCTTCGTAGCCTAGCCCTTCTTCCCATAGGAAATAGTTTCTATTTTTGTTTGCGGTATTGCTGAACGGAATGAACGGAACGAAAGGTGACGGGTGGTGGTGTCCAGTCCGCTTTCGGTTCGATGCCGAATGAGGTGGAAAGCTTTGCAACGAGCACGATAAAACATTTTCTATTCATGGAAATGCGTTCTATCTAAGCGGGTAGACACTGCGAAGCGGGATCCTATGATCATCGGTTCAATAGTTCCGGTTGTTACCATCATCAGTGCAAGCGGTGCAGTGTACCGGGCTCTAACTAAACTAAGTTTGCAATCATGGAGGGGATGGAAATCATTTGGAATTTCTAAATGCGATCAGGGTGAAACATTTTAGCAGCCTTCTCGCTGTACAGGAATCCACCGAATGATGCGGTGTCAGGTTGTGGCGATGTTTGACTTAATTGAATAGAGAGCATTCAAAATGGTATTTGGGAGATTTCTGTATATTAGGGTACTCCAGTGTTTCGTTCTTCTATGTTTTAGGATTAGAAGGGCTTTTCGCACCCAGATTTTTGGAGTGGGTGCGAAATTTATTGTGCACACCTCATATTTTCGAAAGAGATCCGAGTTTTGAACGATTGCTGGTGTGAACGAGTCGTTTCGTCATGGTTACACTGAAGCGCCCCGGTTTTGCAGATGATGAAATTGAGCATTGTTATGTCAATCACTTCGATCAACTATGGGTGCGCTTAATTTAATGGTAATGTATTTTTTTTTCGTGCCAGAAGTTCACCGTTTTCAGATTTTACGAGCGCATATTTGTTGACATGATAATCAAAATCATCATTTTTTTTAGCAACAAGTACTTCGTTCCCTTCCAATGAATTTGAATAGTTGAATGCATCCAATTAAAATTTATAATTTTTATCACAACAATGGAAACGTCAGTGGCAACGAAAGGCAATTGCCGTAAATGCTTTCCATTATGCTCGATAACACATAAAATGCTGCACTTGATTCCGTTTTTTGCTTTTTTTTTGTTCATAAAACGAGCGTGAATAATGCTTCTTCTTCGTTTTCATTGATATTACATCCCTACTGGAGCTTTGTGTACACTCACCATTTGCAATCCCATAACTGTCCTTTTATACATATCTAGCGAAGGTAATCTAGTGATCATACAAACTTAATCGAAACAGTTAAACAGTGAAGGCTTGTTTGGCAGTTAACAAGACTAGAGAAGCCCTCAAATCATTTCATACTTAATGAGGTGTGAACGAGGAGAAATTGTTGCATGTTTTAATTTATCATTAATGTATGGGATCGAATGCTTTTGAATTTTAACTGTTCGTGCGGCTGATAATTGGCGTTTCGTACGTAAGCTCGCTGTTGTAATATGTGTTGAATTAATTGAAATGTTTTTTTTTAGTATTAAAAACAAAATATAATATAAATACGTCACTATCCTAGAATTTGAGAGAGCTTTAGAAATAGACAACACAAATGCACTCAAACACACACACACACACCAGCACAAAACAAACCCGGAAGAAGCATTTACGCAAACGAAATTAAAACGAGGATATATATTTTCACAAGGAAATGAAGCGCAATAAATTGTTCACTTCTGCTCCATTCCTGACTGGTTCCCGAACGTAATACGTTACATCCCACTCTTCAAGCAGCCCGGAAAACTCGGTTTGAGAAAAGACACTTGAAACAGCACGTTTCCCATTTCAGAAGAACTTTTCCTGAGTTACTCAAGGCATTTCAAATTCTGCGAAATGAAACCAGTGCAAATCAACGCTTTCTAAAATAACTTCCCATCATCATCGTCGTCGACGTCCTTGTCGTCTTCAAAATTTTCATCATCATCATCTGCCGGAAGGTGAAAAACTAACACTCTCTCCCAGTTAGAGAATGCTTTGCGAGTGCACGCGCTTGATAGGATGAAAAATGACGAATATTCATTTGCTCTGCCAGGCAAGTCGTGTTCTATTAGACAAGCTCTTACCTGCTGTGCCTGATGGGGTTTGGAGCAAGAACTTCTGCTGCAGTGGTTCCATTTCCTGGATTTGAGGCAGGAAATATGTTGAAGGGTAAACAGACTCGATTTGGGAAAAGTGATGGTACTAGAATAAAAGATTACACTACAAGACCAACTGGTGCGGTGCGCCGTGTGCATGTATGTTTTTCTACGGGTTATAGCCGTAAGACCAAATGCTCCATGAGTTGGTTCGCTTTCGTGGCAATAAGCAGTTCTTCATTCGGCTGGTGTTCACCTTTGTTGAGTGGGTTCTGTCTATCAAAATAAGTGCCTTCCTGAAGACGATGTTCGAGGCTGGAAGTAGAATGGCAATGAGAAGTTTGTGTCTGATTTTTTTTTTACTGGAAAAGGGCAGGAGTAAGCAGTTTAACGAATTGGTTGTTGTGAAAGTTGTTTATTTTACCGGAATGTCTTAATAACACTGGAGGGTTGTTAGTTTTGTGGGTCAAGTTTGAACAAAGGAGCTATACGGATCTAAACATGACATGGATTTTACATGTTTCAACACATTCTTTATAAAAGGCTTCTAGGATATAATGAACTATTGGTTAGCAAAAATAATTTAATTCTATAGGTTCTGGATATAGGCTCTGCGGGATATCAAATCACTTCTTCTTCTACTTGGCTTTGTACGATACAACAGGGCTCAATATGTCGCTCAAATGTGTGTTCTTCCTTGTGTTGCACTTCCTTAGTTCTTCCTTAATTGAGAGCTTTATTTGACTTTCCAAAGCATCCAATCATACAGTGTGTGGCAAGCACAATGATACACATATTCTCCAGGGCTTGGAAAACCGACACATTTACCGACGCGCCGAGGCCTCTTCAAATCATAATCAGTGAATTCACCAATGGAAATGAGTTGTGATTATGGGCTCATTTCTCATAGATCTCCCAACGTGTGAACTCACTTAATTTAAAACTGACTGTGCACAACTAGTTAAAAATACTAGCGTTGAAATGATCAGGTTGCTATTTCGGTGTTGGCAGATCAGCTGTAATTACTCAGAGAACCAACAGATTATGCTAAGGACTAGGATACAACCTTAAAGTGTAAAATTTGGTATTTCCAAACTTAGGGGTGGTTGTTGGCCAAATTTTGATGTTTCAGAAATAATCCTAAATTGGTCATAGAGTATTTTTCATACATCTAGTAACCTAACGTCCGTGCTTCGTCAAAATATTTTCTGTTGTGATGCGTCCAACTCAATGGGTAAATTGAACTGAAGGTGAGTTTGAAAAAAGAAGAACGTGGAGTAGAGCACACGTACCTGCTGGTTTACACTAAATATTGGTCAACGTGCTTTTGCATAATTGTATGAGGATTTTTTAAGCGACACAAATGTCCAAACCCAACGTTCGGATGCCGTGCTGCATCAGTGCCCGGACTTTTCGTTCATGAATCTGAACACGTTTCAAATCAAAACTAGCATGCAGTTGTGAGCTTGTAAATTTATTTATTGTAAAATGAGAGTGGCTGAGTGGAAGAGATAAATAGAAATGAGTTTTCAGATGATTTGTCTATAGATCAAACCAATAATTAACCTTCAAACATTATATGTACTCACTAACAATAGAGGGTGACAGTAACAGTATAGACCAGAACCTCTCAAGATTAAGTGGCTATTAAGTAGAACAGCCGACTGAGTTAATCGGATATGGCTTGAATGGGCTTCAACTCATAAACAACTGAGTATTGTCGCTATTCTCATTCAATGCTCATTTCAGCCAATAGTGTTCAACACATAGTTATAATCAACCACCGACAGCACAGAACAATAACTCTTAGTATTTTTTCATAGAAATGGTTATGCTCTTCAAACATACAGAGATTCTACTTATATCTTTGTTCTTAATTTTGTTTCTTTTCAGGCAACAAATAATTTATTTCTACCAAATTTTTAAGGCAACATCCAATAGCTCTCTATTTCTCAAAACTTTTTAAGTAATAATACTTCAGTTAGGCATAAAGATGAATTAATAACTGGATGGACACCTGCGGAGTTGGGTACCGGCAACGCGTGAGGTAGTAAGTGCTCTCAAGGATGTGGAGCAAGACAAGTAATTGTTACCCATTTTATCTAAATTAATAAAATTTATTTTTAATACACAGAAAAAAAAAAATTAATTCTATCAAGCGCGTAAAGTTTCCCCTCATTTAATTCCAAGCTAAAGAAGGCGTAAACAACGAAATTGTTTGCAATCTTTCATGCGCCATAAAGGGTGTCCACGATGAAATTGCCACACACAAAATTGATTCGCAAAATTCGAGTTTTCATCCGATTGCCATCAAATTTTCAGGGATTGAGAAATAACTATTAATCTTCATTTTACCATTTTACTCGTATTTTATTTACAGTCCATACGCAAAAGCCCGCACCTTGGCCTTAACCCCGGCATAAGATTCTGCACAACCTGTGAATAAATCGTTTTTTGCATGTAAACCCATACTTTCTTCAGTTCCTCGACTGTCTTCACTACCTTAGGTCGTTTAAGAAGGTGCTGCTTCATAATCGCCCAGTACTTCTCGATGGGGCGGAGCTCCGGAGTGTTGGGAGGGTTGAACATTTTCGGCACGAAATTGACCTTATTGTCCGCATACCACTTCAGCACGTCCTTGGAGTAGTGGCATGAGGCCAAATCCGGCCAGAAGATTGTTGGGACGTTGTGGGCCTTCAGGAGAGGAAGCAGCCGCTTCTGGAGGCACTCTTTTATGTACACCTGTCCGTTCATCGTGTCCTGGGTCACGAAAGGTGCACTCCGCTTCCCGCACGTGCAGATGGCTTGCCAAACCAGGAATTTCTTCGCAAATTTGGACATCTTCTGAGTGCGTACATGCTCCGGAACGCTGAACTTATCCTTGGCCGTGAAAAACAGGTTGCCGGGGATCTGTTTGAAGTCGGCCTTCACATATGTTTCGTCGTCCATGATGCAGCATTCAACTTTCGTCAGCATGTTGAGGTACAACTTCCTGGCACTGGTTTTGGCGGACTTGTTCTGCTTCTCGTAGCGATTAGGGGCCTTTTGTACCTTGAACGTTCGAAGCCCAGCCTTAGTTTTGGCCTTCTGGACAAAACTTCGGCTTAGGTGCAGCTTCTTAGCCACATCCCGAACGGAGGCGTTCGGATTTCGGTTGAAGGCCCCAACTACGCGGTTGTGATTTTTGGTGTTGTACGGAATACTTTTTCCTTCACTTCTGGGCTTCCGATCGGTGGTCAACCGTTCCTCGAACTGCTTAATCACTCGCGACACCGTGGAATTCGCGATTCCCAACGTTTTAGCGATGGAACGATGCGAGAGATCCTTGTTCTCGTGATGAATGCGCAAGATTTTATCACGCACGAGCTGTTCTTTCGACTCCATTTCCGCGAGTTTTGATCACAGGACTTTAAAACTTGCAGGATGTAAATAATGCACTATTAACTAAATCCACCCAAATTTTCATTAAATTCTACCCAACGGTTAAAAAGTTAGAGCAATTTCATAGTGTGGCAATTTCATCGTGGACACCCTTTACAACAATGTTTGCAGTCTTACATACAACAGACTAGATTCAGGCGTTATTTGGCTTAAATTTACATGAAATATCCCATTATTTTCTGCCAATTCTAGCATTCCCTTTATGTGCATTAGATAACGCAGAAAATTCAATGTTTCTTTTTATCTGTGTAGGTTTGCGTCGACCATCGGTTGAATCGGTAGTGTCGATACTTTGTTCCGCAATATTTTGTTATCGGGCGTAGCGTTTTGTCTATTGTTTCGGTTGCCTATTGTTCGTTGCGTGAGTGAGCATGATAAGTCGTGGTTCGCCGGGTAAGATGGGTCGGTGGTGAGGTACATAATTAATTGTGATCCAAATAATTCGTTCGCCATGCTCGTCGGGCCACCCTATCTTGGAACGAATAAACCACTGTCTCATTTTGTAAGTGACTCCAGCGGCATCCGTACTGTTGGTGTAGATCAGTCCAAGTTGGCTCTCAAGCGTTGAGTTGAGTTACCTTGTCTTCCTTATGAAATACCACTATCGCACTCTGTGAGCAACCCCAATAGCATCCTTTCTATTGGTTTAAACCGGTAAAAATAGTGAAAAGCCTCGTAAAAATCACTTTGTTTTCCAAATGAAAAACTACAATCACACTTTGTGAGTGGCCCCAAAAGCATCCTTACTGTTGGTTTAATTCGGTTCAAATCGGAAATCGATACTAACCTTTAAATATTTCACTTGACAGCTTATCGTTAACCAATACAAACTCTGCTGCCACCCAATCCTGTTATCCAAAATCCCAGTGATTTCTCGTGGAAGTGCAGTGGACTCCATGGCTTCCAATAAAGCGAGTATCACATCAACATATTCCTACCCTTTACTTACTTGACCTACTTTCGGGAGGGGCCAGCGCGGTATTGCTTTGGTTTGGGATCATCAGTTTTTACACATTGAAGATGTATGTTAGTTCCAAGCATCATCTGTTGATTCTCTGTGTAATAACAGCTGATCTGACAACAACGGAGTTGCAACCTTGGGCGGTCAATCATGCTCATGCTCATGTTCATGCTCAAAATTTGGTATTTCTAAGGCAATACCAGTGCCGGCTTACCCCAGGAACAATTCAAATGCAAATCGATTTTATTCATATTTTATGGTAGTTTTATCAAAGCATTATAGAGTTCATTTGGTTTTATCAGGGCATTCTCCAAGTTAAGGTGGTTTTAATTGATAAACAGTTATTAAGAGTGATTAAAGAACACTTGAAGAAACCTTCATAAAACAACATCATTTATAAGTGCAATTCACCTTATAAGTAATTTTATACTTGATCCCCCTCTCAAGAAATCATTTCGCAACTTTCACAAAACCTAATAAAAGATTTATAAAAGTTTTATGACATTCTTTTTTAAAATGAATATTTCTTGGAAATGCTGCCATAAAACGCTCTTAGAACCAATTGATTTTGAATAAGAGCACATACTCTTGAGAAAGAACATTATGTAAAATATAAACAAAAAGTGTCACAATGGACGCCCATAGGAGGAAGATATTAAAAACTAGTGGATCGTTCAAGCGGAAATTCGATACAAACCTACGACAGTGCACTACGATAGTTTAATGTTATGTTAATGTTAAATTCTCCCGAGTCGTGCATTTCAGTTCCCAACAGGCTACATAATATTTATACTCGTTGTAAGTAAAAACTGGTACATCATCTGAGTGAAAATCGATTTTTCTCATGATCAATAAGTTAAATCAAAAGTCGAAAGTAGTGCGCTGGAATCGCTCAGTGGTCCACTACACAGCGCACCTCTTGTGATGTTAGGTTTAGCGTAAAGGGTGTATTCGATAAAAATGGCACACACATATATACTCATCAAAATTAAACTGATTATCGGATTTTCTTGAAATTTTCAGGGAATGAAGAACTACTAATGAGTTTTGATTTACAACATTTGTTTATTCAATTTCGTCTCCCATCCCGAATGCCCGCACCTTCCTTTTCACTCCACCCATCAAATTTTGTACAACCAATTTTCCCAGTGTTTTTGTTGTTTTTACCCAAATTTTCTTCAACTCTAGCTCTGTTTTTATAGTTTTGGGATATTTGCGAAGTTCCGTTTTCATAATTGCCCAGAATTTTTCAATTGGACGAAGTTCCGGTGAAATTGGTGGGTTCATATCCTTTGGCACAAAATTGACTCCGTTTGCTCGGTACCACTCCTATACGTTTCGAGCGTAGTGGCAGGATGCTAGATCAGGCCAAAACAGAGTTGATCCTTTGTGCTTCTTAATGAATGGCAAGAGACGCTTCTTAAGGCACTTTTCCGCGTAAATCGCACCGTTTATTGTTCCGGAAGTGATGAAGGGAGCACTTATTTCACCACATCCGCAAATCGCCTGCCAGATTAGAAACCTCTTTGCAAATTTCGATAGTTTCTTCTTTCGAACATCCTCCGGAACATCGAACTTCGACTTGGCAACGAAATATTCTTGCCCAGGAAGTTGACGGAAGTCGTCCTTGACGTATGTTTCGTCATCCATCACGATGCAACCGGATTTGGTGAGCAGCTTCGTGTAAAGTTTCCGGGCGCGGGTTTTCGCAGTGATGTTTTGTTTTTCATTCCGGTTTGGGGCTTTATGCACATTGTAAACATATAACCCAGCACGCTCCATGGTTTTCTGCACAAAACCGGCTGACACCTTAGACTTTTTAGCGACATCTCGAATTGACATGTTTGGACGGTTCTTGAATTGTTGTACGACTTTCCTGGCCATTTTACTGTCCATTGGACCACTTTTACGACCACTCCCTTCCTTCCTTTGGACACTCAGACGCTCCTTGAAGGTTCTTATTACACGAGAAAACGACGTCACGGAAACACTAAACATCCAGTCTGGTTTAACAGAGAAATCAAAAGTATAAAGAATCGCAAACAAAAAAGCCCACAAAATTTACAAAAAACACAGAAGCAGTGAACATTAGAAACTTACTTGGAAAGCTGCGATCAATTGAACTTGGCAAATCAGTAATGCATTTGAAGTATTTAATGCAGAGAAACTGAGCTTGAAATTAGGTCCTGTCCAAAGAACTTCTTTAATTACGTCAAAACAAAATTAAAATCAGACAATTTTCCATCAACAATGCATCTTGACGAACAGGTTGGCGATAACTCGGAAAAAATATGCAAACTTTTTTTCAAATTTTTTCAAGAAATCTACACGACTTATTCGGAAGAAGATCGCGACCGCGATTACTTTGCATTTTATCCAGAATATCCAAGGAATATTGGTGTCAACCAACTTCAGGTTCAGGATATTTTGCAGGGTTTAAAAAATTTAGACCCCTCAAAAGGCCCTGGACCTGATGGAATTCCTCCAGTATTTATGAAGAATCTTGCGAAGGAATTTACATCTCCTTTGTTTTGGCTTTTCAATATGTCACTGGAATCAGGAATTTTCCCAACAATATGGAAAAGTTCATTCTTAGTGCCTATTTTCAAATCTGGCCGAAAATCTGACATACGTAATTATCGTGGAATCGCTATTATCTCTTGCATTCCCAAACTTTTCGAGGCAATTGTCAATAAAACATTATTTCTTCAAATCAAAAATCGAATAACAGACAAACAACACGGTTTTTTCAAAGGCCGCTCAACATCCACGAACTTACTGGAATTTGTAAATTATTCACTGAATGCAATGGATAATGGGAACCATGTTGAAGCTCTTTACACAGACTTTAGCAAGGCATTTGATCGTGTTGACATACCAATGTTACTTTTCAAACTGCAAAAAATTGGAATTGAGTCTGGACTCTTGAAGTGGCTTGAATCATATTTAACTAACCGGCAACAAATAATAAAATTCAATGAAAAGAAATCAAATCCCATTCAAGTTACTTCAGGAGTCCCCCAAGGCTCCCATTTAGGACCACTTCTTTTTATTTTATACGTCAACGACATTTCCTTCGTCCTCAAAAATCTGAAAGTGCTAATTTATGCCGACGACATGAAGCTGTACTTGGAAATCAAAAATAAAGAAGACATCAATATATTCCAGTATGAAATTCATACATTCTACATCTGGTGTAAGAAAAGCTTATTGGAACTGAATGTAAAAAAATGCAATTTAATATCTTTTAGCAGAAAATTAACAACAACCAACATTGTAATTGCATTAGGAAATCAGAATGTAGAAAAGTGTGAAAAAGTGAGGGATTTAGGAATTATCTTAGACTCTAAACTTAATTTTATAGACCACTACAACACTATCATACACAAGGCAAATAGCATGTTAGGGTTTATTAAACGCTTCTGCTACAACTTTCAAGACCCGTACACTATTAAAACTCTATATATTGCCTATGTGAGGTCTATACTGGAATATTGCAGCATTGTGTGGTCTCCTCGTCCAGGTATACATGAAGAAAGAATAGAATCAGTACAAAAGCAATTTCTATTATATGCTCTTCGTAAGCTAGGCTGGGCCTCATATCGTCTTCCATCATATGAAGCTCGCTGCATGTTGATTGACATCCAAACATTGAAAGAACGACGAGAATATGCGATGGTTTCATTTGTAAACGATATCGTTTCGCAGCGTGTTGAATCAGCCGAACTACTTTCTAAATTAAATTTTTATGCACCAATTAGACGACTTCGAAATCGTAATTTATTTGCTCTAAACCATCATCGCACGGAATATGCTAAAAATGGACCAATAAATAGCATGATGGATTCCTATAATCAACACTGTGAAGCCATTGACTTTACAATGTCTCGGTATAAATTGAAACAGTATTTTAAGTCCCTATAATTAAGGATACAAAACTAATTAATTTTTATATTTATGTATAGTTAAGAAAAAAGCTAATTGTCTATGTACTAGTCTACAAATGGTTGACGAAATAAATAAATAAACTTGCAAACAGGATTCTTCCAGTGGCTCTGACTGAAATTTCATGGTAGTTTTGAAAATAGGCATAGTAAAATGGTAGTTTTTACTGCAAGATTTGTTTCAGTGTAGGAAGAAATAAATATTGAGAAACTGTGAAAGTGAGAATAATTACGATGCCCAATCTTTGATGCCAACCGTATACCCCGAAAGCGCGTTAAGATCGAACATAAAGGGTGTATTCGATAAAAATGGCACACACATATATACTCATCAAAATTAAACTGATTATCGGATTTTCTTGAAATTTTCAGGGAATGAAGAACTACTAATGAGTTTTGATTTACAACATTTGTTTTATTCAATTTCGTCTCCCATCCCGAATGCCCGCACCTTCCTTTTCACTCCACCCATCAAATTTTGTACAACCGATTTTCCCAGTGTTTTTGTTGTTTTTACCCAAATTTTCTTCAATTCTAGCTCTGTTTTTATAGTTTTGGGATGTTTGCGAAGTTCCGTTTTCATAATTGCCCAGAATTTTTCAATTGGACGAAGTTCCGGTGAATTTGGTGGGTTCATATCCTTTGGCACAAAATTGACTCCGTTGGCTCGGTACCACTCCAATACGTTTCGAGCGTAGTGGCAGGATGCTAGATCAGGCCAAAACAGAGCTGATCCTTTGTGCTTCTTAATGAATGGCAAGAGACGCTTCTTAAGGCACTCTTCCGTGTAAATCGCACCGTTTATTGTTCCGGAAGTGATGAAGGGAGCACTTATTTCACCACATCCGCAAATCGCCTGCCAGATTAGAAACTTCTTTGCAAATTTCGATAGTTTCTTCTTTCGAACATCCTCCGGAACATCGAACTTCGACTTGGCAACGAAATATTCTTGCCCAGGGAAGTTGACGGAAGTCGGCCTTGACGTATGTTTCGTCATCCATCACGATGCAACCGGTTTTGGTGAGCAGCTTCGGTGTAAAGCTTCCGGGCGCGGGGTTTTCGCAGTGATGTTTTGTTTTTCATTCCGGTTTGGGGCTTTTTGCACTTTGTAAACATGTAACCCAGCACGCTTCATGGTTTTCTGCACAAAACCGACTGACACCTTAGACTTTTTAGCGACATCTCGAATTGACATGTTTGGACGGTTCTTGAATTGTTGTACGACTTTCCTGGCCATTTTACTGTCCATTGGACCACTTTTACGACCACTCCCTTCCTTCCTTTGGACACTCAGACGCTCCTTGAAGGTTCTTATTACACGAGACACAGTTGTATTTGCAATTCCAAGCCTTTTAGCAATCCACCGGTGGGACGCCCCTGGATTTTGATTGTGAGTGCACAAAATTTTCTCACGGACAATTTCTTGTTTCGACGACATGACTGGAACTACTGAATGTATAACTATGAAACTTGGCAGATGTAAATAATACACTATGGATAAGATCTACTCAAATTTCTAGGTTTTTTACTCATACGATTCAAAAGTTACAGAAGATTTTCTGTGTGCCATTTTTATCGAATACACCCTTTATGTACAATAGAATTAACATACAGCTGGTCTAACGATCTATTGGGACCACACCCACACTATTTTGATCGAGACTACGCCTTTCGGCAAGGGTAGGGGTCACATGAAAATTTTAAAATAAGTGGAACATAAACATTACTCGATAGATTTTCGAGATTTTTGCTTCAATCAGTCGGAGTTTTTCGCTACTATCAAATTACAAAAATATCATTAACGACTTTGAATTCCCAACAGATCCTGAACAATCTATAACGCGATAAGGATAGTGGTCTCCAGCTGGTCGATCATATCAACACTATCACTATAGCCAGTACAACCGTTGCCCTAACATCATACCAACATTCAAACCCAACGTCCCTTTCCATGACTGCCGAATAATTTCTAAGAAGCGAATCATAGAATGTTCTAACATACTTACTCACTTACTTATGCTAACCCAACGTCCTATTAGAACAATACCTGCGTTGCAATGTTCCGCTACGAAACTAACGAAACTAATCAAACGGTTCAACGTAGTCTACGTCAACCGGTCGTGTGTTATACACAACCCCACTGATTTTTTTCAACCGCATCCTGAACTTTATCTAACTTAAAAAAATAGGATAATCCTGATAAAGAATGCTTCTTGTATCGGCGTTTGTTCTGAACTGCCTTTCATATCATGGGATCCAATAGGTTGACAATAATATAGGGTCACCAAACATTATTAATATAGATAGGGTCAATAAAACATTAAACGTTCGTGAACCATTGGGAAAGGGATACACAAGAAGGAGGCAACAATTTAATCAAGAATAGAGGAATTAAATAAATAACAGCACCTGTTTGAACAGAGTTTGATATAAGCTATTCCATCAAAAGTGTGGGTATTATTCTTTAGAAAATAACATCTCGAGCTGGGGTTTCAAACCCATCGCCGTTTCAACAAAAACTGTTCTCCAATAATCGGAAAAAACGAAACCGAGATAATTTTATTTTTTATTTTCTATAACAAATGAATGTTGTCTTTTGCGTTTCGATAAAGTGTGTAGCAAACATTATCTTTCCCTTGATATGTTTAATCCAGAAAGTTAACTGATTTGAGGCCTTTTTAGCTGTTTAGCAAGCTGGCTGGGTTGAAAAACATCTCCCCTGAGGTAGGTTGTGAATATGAGAGACAGAGAGAGAGAGAGAGAGATCGTAAATTTTGTTTTGAGGTGTTTACACTTGAAATCCAATTACAGTCGGTTCTCGTACTTCACTGATCTCTCCACCAATTTGAATACTTTTCGGTAGCTGACAACCGTACCATAGACGCTAACCACAAACCAAAAAGCAGTTCCATCGAAAGCACAGCACTCACCGTACAGTAGGAGAACAGACTGTAATTGCTTCTCTTTCGCGATCTGAACAGTCGAAATTCTATCACATGCCGTATGTTGCCCGTCGGTTTCTGACTGCAGTTTTGTGTTTTGTCTTTTTCATAATCAATTATGGTTATTCCAGCGCCAATTGAAATGACCACGAGATATTTCCAGTTATAAATTTCTCAAGCAAATGTTGGAATTCGTCGACAGCTGAAAATTGTCCAGACAACCACGAGACACCAATTTTCACGAGAACATACTTATTTCACAATAACAAATCTTACCTTGTGGTTTGAATATCCAATTCTATCAGTTTACTCTATCAACAATAAAAAAAAAGTTGATGTGTTGAGTTGCGGTTCCAAACGAGCCAATATTGCAATCACAGAACAGCCGCACGTGTTTGAAGTTTCAGATCGGTTAGACTACACTCCCCTCCTGCACACACGAACACTATGATTTCGTAAACGTCTTTGCTTCCCTAATCATGTCACACTTCACAACTCACACTGTTTATTGCTAGAGCCCTGGACGACGACGCTGCATTTTGATTTTACATAAAACACTTTATTTTTAGCCACAACAACACTAGCAAAACGCTCTTCTTCCTGAAGTGGAGTCCAAAGTAATGCCTTTCTGGGGCAGACACGACACAGTGGCACTCTCCTCGCCTCGTTTCTGTGATGTTCACAGTTTTCCTTCCCCGTCTGCTCCGAGGGAGGGCCTTCTAACCATCAAAAGCGATGATGACGAGACAACGGCATTGAGCACTTTTCTTTCTTTATGTTTTCCGTTTTTCTTCGGTAGCTCTTCTCGACAGCCTGTACTCTCCTAAGGTGCCCGAGAGCCGTTGGAAGCACGAATTAAAAACTGCAATGGAAACAAAGAAACGTCGTCAAAAATAGCACTGAAGGGAGTTGAATATTTTAAAAAGGTGGCAGCATTGATGATGTTTGTGAACCCCGCCCGCGAACCCTTTCATACATCGGACGCCCCGTGAATCTGCGCTTAGCCTTAGAAACTTCCTCAATGTAGAAGCGGTTTCAAATCCGCTGAGTATCTTTATTGCAGGGCTACCTTGTAGGTGGAATTATTTCAGTGTTATTTCCGCTAGCTTTGCATATAAAGTTCGAATAAAGCAGTTAGGAAGATCAGCAACCCTTAGATTATGGGAAGATTGAAAATAAAAGTCGGTTATTACTTGGCACCTCAAGGATGCCCCTGAGATTTCTACCTTTGGAAAGGGCACCATCAGCATCATCATCGCCAGATGAGTGAGCGGGAGCTGTATCGCAGTCGACACGGCTATTGTCGCTAACATTTGTGTTGAAGTTGAAATTTGCATTTCTAGCATGGGGAACTCGTGTTTAGCCGATTGTATCGAGATTCGTGTGGTGTTTGTTTAGTTCCTAATTCGTTGATGTTAAAAAAGATCTTTGTCATTTGATTAATTAACAAAGTCTGACTACCTAGTTGCCTAGCAGGGCGCTGATCAAAATCAGTAAAATTGATCAATTAATCAACTAAAAAGAAGTGGAAATAGTTGTAAATGGTTACCCATTCTCAATGTACAATTATAGACTGTTTCAGAAATTATAAGCACACTTTCAAAATAATAAAAATGTGTGTTTTTTAAGATTTAAATTATTTTACTTGGCAAATTATATCAGCACTGGTTTTCTACATAATATTTTACTCTTCAATCAAAATCTTTAATTATAACCGAGAAATCTCACTTTTCCTCGAACATGACTCATATGCTTCTGTACAGTTGCACTTTCCACCATTTTCGCCACTTTTATCCAATCCTTGTTAAATTTTTCGATGTCATCCGCAGGTTTTACTTTATTTTTGTTTAATTCCTTGATTATCGAGATGATTATCGAACCCTGGGCTGGTTCATCTCCTGCCGTAGTAATTCAAATACGTTGTGGGTATTTTCGTAACTTGTCCGGGGGTGAGATTTGAACTCCTGACTTTGGCGTGAGAGGTATTAATGTTAGCTTCTACGCCGAGGTCGCCCCCACCGCAGGTTTTACGAATTTCCGTAGTTTTGCTATGGTCAAAGCCAAGAAAGTCTCGATTCGCCCTGTACCCGGGAAATTTGGCGGATCCATGTCTTTCGACACGAAACAGAAATTTTGGCTTTTGTACCACCCTAGTGTGTCTTTGGCGTAATGACATGATTCCAAATCAGGCCAAAATATGAATAGACCATTTTTCTGCTTGGTCATTGGCAATCAACGCTTCTGGAGGCATTCCTTGATAAATTTTTTTTTCATTGTCCCCGATGTTACGTGCGGGCTAGATATATTGGCGCATTTGCATATTGCCTGCCACACCATCACCTTCGTGCCTTTGGTAAAAATTGCCTTCTCCGTTTCGGGGATAGCCCTGTCCTTGCGTATAGTGAGGTATTGTGGTCCGGGAAGGGTTTTATAATCCAATTTCACATACGTCTCATCGTCCATGATTATACGCCCAGAATGTCTACACAAAATTGTATCATATAGTTTCCGGGCTCTCGGTTTCACAGACGCGGCCTAATTTGAGTTCCTTTTGGGTTTTTTTTCTGCTTCTGGTATGTCTTGTGTCCCTGTCGCTCTTTTACACGCATCACGTTAGACGTCGAGTCCCCTATATGTTTCGCCACATCTCGAACGGAAGCCGATAGTTTCTGCTTATAAGCATCCCTGATCTTCTGTTCTCTCTGATCCTCAATAGTAAAGATTGGACTCGGAAAAAATGCGACACTTTGTTTTGGGTGTAACTTTTTATAGCGTGGGTAAAAATTAATTTTGGGTAATACTAGTTTAGAGTGTTTGTTTATGTGTGCAAAATTTTATCGCGATCTGTCAAGTAGTTTTCAAGATGCATCGTGGGCGCGGTGATCGATAATCCTGGTCAGTCGCACAGATGGATCGGCAAAAGGCTTGGAATCCACCATTCCACCGTGTCCCGCGTTGTGAAGATGTTCCAGGAGACAAAGACCATCGAGCGGCGCGCTGGAAGCGGCCGAAAACCGAAAACGGAATACCCAGAGAAGGCGCGAAAGATACTTTAAGAATAACCCGAACCTTTCCACCCGAGACGTGGCCAAAAAGGTCAATTCGTCGAAGTGGTTTCTCCAGCAGACCATGAAGCGGGCTGGGCTACGTGTTTTTGAGGTCAGGAAGGCGCCAAACCGGACTGACAAGCAAAACACGGTGGCCAAATTGCGTGCGCGGAAGCTGTCCCGTGAGTGGCTGGTCAAGCCAGGCTGTCTCGTCATGGACGACGAGACACATATCAAGGCGGACACCAAACAAATCCCCGGCCTCGAGTTTTTTGTCGGTACGTCCCGCATGGAGGTTCCGGAAAAGTTCCGGAAGAGAAAGATGGACAAATTCGCGAAGAAGTACCTGTTGTGGCAGGCGATCTGCGAGTGCGGACGGTACAACAAGCCGTTCGTTACAACCGGCACCATAAAGGGGCAGATTTATCGAGAGGAATGCTTGCAGAAGTGGTTGCTGCCCTTCCTCCGCTCTCACCGTGGTCCCAGCGAAGGGCGTTAATGTGGTCCCGAAGGAGGCGAACCCGCCAAATACACCAGAACTTCATCCGATCGAAAAGTTTTGGGCGATAATGAAGAAGAAGTTGAAGAAAAGCGGAAAAAAAATTCAAAACCGATGAAGCTTTGAAGAAAAACTGGGAGAAATTGTGTAAGGAAGAGGGACAAAGCCTCGCCCAAGATCTCATGAGCAGTGTTAAGAGAAATATACGAGCATTCAGCTTGAGGGAGGAAATTCAATAAATAACTTATGCCAAAACATAGCTAATATATAATTATTTAATCCCTGAAAATTTGAGAAGTATCCGATTTAAAATGAATTTTTGGTGATCATGTTTTAGTGTCTCATTTTTTCCGAGTCCAGTCTTTAGGACTCACAGGACCGGATCTCCGACCACTCCACGGTGCACCTTCACTAGTACATTGTTGTCTACACACTTATAAATTATTCACGGGCTCGGTTAAAGATTTAGCTGAATTCACTCGGCATTTTCATATTTAACTGATAACTCGGCAAAAAATCGTACGACGCGATTCTCAGCATCACTTGAAACTGAAATATCGGGTAACTTCATTATTAAACCGATTCTCGGCAACACTAGGAGCCGAGCACAAACGTTAACCAAACTTTAACCGACCTCAGCTGCCTATCATGCCGAAATATCGGTTTAGCAGTGTTGTAAGCCGATGCTTGGCTTTTTATCTGTCAACCGCCATGCGCCATATTGTTTTCATTAGCAAGTGAGTAAATCGTATGTTGTTTGTGGAACGGTGAAAAAACATACATTTATTGGCACTATAAAATTACATTGATAAAACCTCGTCAAAAATTCTACACCGATTCACCCGGTTCATGGCTGCTTCTCTCCATCCTCGGTTGCGCCCTACGCTTTTCAAGTCTTGGTTTACCTGATCCGCCCATCTAGCTCGCTGTACTCCACGTCTTCTTGTACCAGCCGGATTTGACGCAAACACCTTCTTTGTAGGGTATTGACTATAGGCATGAAATCTTCAATATTTCGATGAAAATCTGTTTCAAAATTTCAAATATTTACACACAATTTAACCGAAATCTCGGGTAAGCTCATTTCAGTTTGTTTCGAATTTTAACCGATATATCAGTTTGCTCATGCCGAGATTCCCAGTTAACTGTATGAGTTTTCAGTTTGACCCAAACCGAGACTATCGGTTAACATAAAAAAGCCGAGATCGAAACCGAGAGGTCGGCTGTGCGGATCTCGGTTTCAGAAAGCCGAGACTCGGCATATAATTCTAAGTGTGTATATTTTCTAACTGCAGTTCGTACCGCTTCGACGCTCACACCCTCTTCTTTGGACAATTTTCTTAAAGAGATTCCAATCACAGTGTACCATTTGTGCACGATACTTTTTCTCTGCTCTGTAAGACCACGCTTTTTAAAAGTCAACCAGAAACATAGTTTTTTTTTATGCTATGACGTACAGAAATGTGTAAATAAAAGGACGAAGCCAAAAGAATTTGAAAAATTTCATTCAATTCAAAATGACCGTTAACATTAGATGTGCTTATAATTTCTGGAACAAGCTATATTGGTAGTCTCAGTGACTACTCGTTTTTAATATCAATAACGTCATCAACGTCTGTGCAATCAGGTGGAATTGAATGGAAAAGCAAAATCAAGGTGTTTTTTTTTTCAATTTGGAAACTTTGGTTACTCTGTGGTTCAGAGCACGAATTTAGATATCTATGTATTTTTACATTAGTCAAAGATCAGTCTTCGACCAATTACTGATCTTACTTCTTGCCACACGTGCACAAAACTTTGTGTGTGGATTCCAGTAAGCTTTGTCAGCGATCGATTGATTTTTAGTAAGCTGTCACTGAAATTTTGATGTCAAATGTAAGTTTCTCCTTCTCCTCTAAATAATGTCCTGTAGAGTGATGTGAACAACAGGAAGAGATATTGGGTTCATGCTATTGCTCCACCATATTTTCTCAAGAATCAAAAAAAAATGTTCTTAAGTTCTGAACTTGTTTTTTGCATCGTGGATGGCAGCAGATCAATTCAATTGTTTGTGTTACGGGTGGTTACATTTTACTTTATATTGATGCGAGGATATTTCGGTCCCCGAGTCAGCGTAGTATTGAACCGCCCAAAGGTTTCACGGGGGTTAAATGTTCAAAGAAAGCATCTTAATGATGCGGGTTAAAAGCGGATCGGCTGGAGTTAGCGATCAATGTGTCCAACCAGACGCTAAGCAGAGGCTTTTATACCGTAGCAAAAATTAGCAGAGCTTGGTACAGTAACGCACGACGATGGTAATGACATTTCCGTCAACGATGGTAGTGTAAAAGTCCATGAATGCAATTCGAGAAAAGTTTGCTATGTTTGTGTAGGCACACGAATTTACATGGCATTATTTTATTCATTCTTTAATTAAACTAATCATCGGAGGTAGATGGAAAAATGAAATTCCTATGTATTTCCATCGTATTATAAGGATTGTTTCGAAAATAAACTGGCGACGCTTATGATGCGCTGCTCACACATACACGCGTAAGACTATCGGTCTGAGCCTACCTAAATTTGACGCGTTCATCTGTCGACAATTTGATATGCTCCTAAACTTTCGGTAAACAGTAATCGTTCTCGATATGCCGCGAATCTAAAAGAGTGTTAAAATTCAAGTGGTGGACACGTGGTTTCGTGAGAAGGATGTCTCGACGAACGAAATAGCGAAACGTTTCGGAACTCATCACAACAGCGTAAAATCAACAGGTTCGGAGTACAGTACTCGTTCAATGAGCTATCAAGAAGAGGAAGAAAACTAGCTCCAGCTGACCCAAAATAAGGTCGAAAGCAATCAACCTCATCCTTAGGAACAGGCTGGTACTTCCTTCGGAATGTTGCAAAGAATCAAGAAGCGCAACAACTTTTAGACTTACAAGAAACAGAAAATACCAAAACAAAGTGCTGAGCAAAAATCCAGGGTGAAAATCAGAACCAAAAAGCCGACTTTTGTAATGACCGTCTACCTGCGTTTTGATCGATGACGAAACATATGTGAAAGAGAACTCCAGAACGCTTCCAGGGCCGCAATTTTATACCAAGGTCATCGGCGAAGATGTGAGTATCTTCGAATAGTCGTTCGAGGTGGAAAAGTTGGCCAGAAGGTTCTCGTATGGCAGGTAATTTGTTCCTGCAGCTCCAAGTCATTTTCGATTTGCTATACTAAAGGTACGATTAATGCCGAAGTTTACCATACTGAGTGTTTGCAGATTTGTGATTCCATTTAGCTCCCTCTCTTGTTTTAGCCTTCTTTGGCGTCAGCGAATGACGCTAAAACCACAGTACAATGGCTGCAAGAAAATTGAGTAGATTTCCTTGAGAAAAGTATCAACCCTCCCAATTGTTCACAGCTTCGTCCAATTAAACGCTACTGGGCTATCGTCAAGCGTAACTTCATGAAAAGTGGTAAGGAGTGCAAGACCATGGAAGAGTTCAAAAATTGGTCTGCGACTTCTAGCAAATGCGACAAACCTACTATTCAAAACCTCATGAGTGGAGTAAAATCCGAAATCAGAAATATTTGGAAATAAAGTTGCTTTCATTCATTTTTTTTTGTTGAATATAAGAGAGCAAGTCTGGAATTAAATGATACAGTTGGTTTTCATTTTTTTAGTGTTTTTCTTTATTTCGTGCTATGAGAAAAAATGTGTTGCCAGTTTGTTTTCATTACAGGCCTTATGTGTTTCAAAAAACAAAGCCTAATTTTTATTCATAGTCGAGGGTGACCAACAAGCGAATATTAATAAAATGCTCATACAGTCATAAACATTCTCACTTGAACAAACTCACCAAATTCTACATTTAATTCATAGGAGTAATTCCAATATCTATATACAACCATTCAATTGAGATTCTATCCATAAGAACAGTCGATTATACATGTTTAACAGGCTATTGACAATTTGATCACTAATTTTATTTTGTTTTTCCGTTGAACTTTGGCAATAGGATTTGTAGCACATTTGTTACAAATCGGCTTATATTACTGCTATCTGGCTCAGTTTGGTCTAGTTGCTGCAACCAACCATGCCGATCTTTTAATATTTTGGAAGAACCGGAGAGAATCATAAGGATAAATAAAGGGGTCGGACTTCCTGATCATTTGATCAGATCCTATAGTTTTTCATTCCGATCTTTGAAAAAGATCAGATGATTTAAAATCTTTTATGCCAGTTTGACACTAGCAACTGTTTTATTACAGTGTTTAAAAATAACAACACGCTTTTCTTGCTTACTTTTATTAGTTCTCATTTTCCGCCTCATGAATGGCTATTGGTTCACACGTGAGTTCAGCTATAGCATGGCAATAAATATAAATGTACTTTAAACATTTTGTAAGAGTGGAGCAAATGTTTTTTTTTTGTTTTCTCAAGATCGGTGTCCCAATCTTTTTTACATCTCATCATTTTGAGAAATCCTTTTACATCTCTTGCACCTAACTGAAGCCTGTCCAACGTTTAAATTAAGGTGAATTGCTTCTCCATGTATTTTTTTTTCTACCCTTTATCTCTCTCTCGCAAACTCACCTTGCTATTTAAAATTTATATATCTCGATTGTTAGTTAATGGACATCGAATCGAACTACATCAGATTGCTAACAGCAAGTAAGCATATAATATAATGTGATGAAACATTGAATATCTAGTACAGATTCTTAGTTATATTAATTCTAAATTTTGAGATAATCGGTGCCGTCGAAAGTGCTTCATTGTAAGCCCTTAAATTACAGCTAAAACTCTCCACTTTATTTCGTGGTAAAACATGTTTACATTCTTGTTGCATTTGGTAAAATGGTGTCGAATCAAGTGGAAGTGCGTAAACGCATTTTGTACGAACGGTAGCAAAATCAGAATTTATCGGTACGCGATCTTGCCAAGAAACTAAAACTACCGAAAAGTACCGTGTTTTGAGTTTGAAAATCATTTGACCACTGCTTGGCTGTGGATCGGAAGGTTGGAAGTGGAACAAATCGAAAAGTATGCTCCCGACAAATGGACAAGAAGGTGGTAGCCATTATTGAGAAAAATCCCAATCTTTCTGTGCGAAATGTGGCTCGCAAAGTTGGGAAGTCAAAATCATACGTACAAAATGTGAAGCAGAGGCAAGGACTGAAGGCGTACAAAGTGAAAAAGGTGCCCAACCGTGATGACAAGCTAAATTTCACCGCAAAAAGTCGTGGCAAGAAGCTTTACACCTATTTTTCCTATAATGGACGACGAAAAATACGTACTCGAAGACTTTAAACAGCTTCCGAGTCTGGCTTTTTATACCGCAATGCAAAGGAACGCCGTTGCCGAGCATTTCCGGTCAAAAAATCGAGGGGAAAGTTGCGAAATCCTTTCGTGCCTTGGGCCGCGAGGTCGGTGCAACCGGACAAACCGTCAAAAAGTACCTCCAGTCCATGGACATCTTGTGCACAGGTCCAAGCCGGCTGTCTTGGATCAGAAGGCCACCGCCCATAAGCAGCAGCTGAAGGCAACCGTCAAAGACATTTTCCCAGCGAACCGCGATGTGATGGTGGTGATGGACGATAAGACTTATCTGATCCAGGAAGGCAAAGACTGGCAGGGAACCGGATATTTCACGTCTTCCATCAATGAGCTGAGCGGCGAAGTCACACAAAATTCCCGAAAAAGGTTCGCCTGTGACTAAACATCAGTGAGAAAGGTATGTCGAAGCTGCTGTTCTTTTCCTCGGGGCTTGTTGTAAATGGAGAGATTTACGGTACCAAATGCCTGCCGGTAGTGGCCGTTTTTACCCAAAAGCCCATGCGAGAGAAGATTTTTAGTTCTAACAGGAGCTGGCATCAGTACACTACGCCAAAAGGTCCAGGGAAGAGATAGACCTCCTGATCATCACTGTGATACCGAAGCACGTGAACACTTCTATTCCAGTTTTCATACAAGTCGGATCCCTCATACAGAAAAGTTTTGTTTTTGTATGACGGATCCGATTTATTCACCGGGAATAGGGGTCAAAGTCGGTGAATACGATACTTCGATTATATGATTAATAATAATTATTTTTCTTAGGATGTTGGTGGGTGTTGGCCAAATTTGGATTTTTCAGATATAATCCTAAATAGGATATGGAGTATTTTTCATACATCTAGTAACCTAACGTCCGTGCTCCATCACAATATTTTCTATTGTGATGTGTCCAACTCAATTGGTAAATTGAACTGAAAGTGAGCTTGAAAGAAGGGGAACTTGGAGAAGAGCACACGTACTGAATGGTTGACACTGAATATTGGCCAACGTGCTTTTGCACATTTGTTTGAGGATTTGTTAAGCGACACAAATTTCCAAATCCAAAGTTTGGATGCCGTGCTGCATCAGTGCCCGGACTTTTTGTTCCTGAATCAGGATACTTTTAAAATCACAAACTAGCATGCAGTTATGAGTTTGAAAATTTATCATAATAGTATATGAGCGTTAAATCTGAGAGGGTTGATTCAGCGAATTCTTTTACAATTTGTTCAAGTTGTAACATTCCGCCCGCTTGCATGTGAGGCGGTGGGAATTTCTTTCGTGATTTGGAATCGGTGGATTATGAATTTATAGTTAGGTTATTACACGATGTAGAGGGACTGCTTAGGGAAGCAAACATTGAGAGTAGATGAGCGAAAGAGATAAACAGAAATGAGCTTTCTGATGATTTGTTTATAGATCAAACCAATAACTAACCTTCAAACATCTTATGTACTGACTAGCAATAAAGGGTGACAGTAACAGTATAGACCAGTAACACTTCAAGATTGAGGGGCTATTTAAGTAGAACAGCCGACTGAGTTCGTCAGATATAGCTTTTCAGCAAAAGGTTTGGGTATTATGAAGTGTTGGGTTTGGATGGTTAAGGGGAATGCTTGAAGGAGAATTTATTGTTGGCCTTCTACGTTTTCATTCGGTTGTTGGAATAAATATTTAATAAGATGGGTTTATGGAATGTATCTTAAACTCAAAATCCAAATGGTATAAATGAGGACATGTTAAACGGTCCAATTCTAAAAAGTTTATAATGTTTATAATATTTTGAAGAATTCGGTATGGAGTTTTCATATTATGGCCAATTGAGTGCAATGCAAATTACTACCTTCTAGCTACACATGGGTTTTCTCAAAACTTTTAAGTAATAATAATTCAGTTAGGCCTAAAGATGAATTAATATACCAGAAACTGAACGGACACCTGCGCCTACCCAGTAGAGGACCCGAATACGACCACCCACTGTGTGTCTAGAGTATCGCAAAAGCTGACACGTGCAACGGGAAGGATTAATAGGTTCCATAGACCCGGCGGGGAGTAGTCCGCGGATACGCCTTAGTTGAAGGCACGATTTATGCACCTAACAACAACAATAACAATAATAATTATTTTTCTTAGGATGTTGTTCGAAATAGTTCAAACATGTGTAAGTTTTCTTGGTATCTGGTAATGTTTTCGATTAATCAAAACGTTAGTTATACAAGAATATTCATTTATTTCTAAGGTTATCATATGACTAACGCTTTTGAATAAATTTTGACACAGAAATAAAAGATCTTAAAAATAACATATAATTATTTTTTATTCTGGTTATATATGGTTCTAAAAAAATACAAAATCACTTCTGGAAAACCATCAATACTTTGACAATACAGTTTTATTATGGATGCCATAACGTAGTTTGAGAATAGTTGCGGAGCAAATTGAATAACTTCCAAATTAATTTAATTCAACTATGGGCATCAATGAATGCCATAAAACCATGATTAAAGAAGAATCAAATCTCTAAGCATTATGAGTTTCTTGGGATGTACGCGTTTTTGAAGCGCCATTTTTTTATAAAATGTAAAAATTGTACAAAGAAAAAGGGAGGGTTGAGAAATTTAAAAAAAACTTAATGCATCGCCCACTAATAAGTATATTAACCACTACGCCAAACTGAAAACTTTGACCTATCTCAACATGCAAACAGTAACATTATTTATCCACTTATGGTAACATCTGACCATTATTACGTGATGATTTCATGCATGATGGATTTGGCCCTTTAAAGGAACTATAAATAACCTAAGTATATAGATGTAAAACGTTTATTGCACTTTTAAATACTTATTTCCAATTTCCACATTGCAGCACCAAACTCTGAAACGCAAAGACTGCATTGTTCGTAAGCGCAGGAAACTAACCGGGCCCATTGACGGGTGATAGAGTTAAGCGAAGCTCATCTAACTAGTCACAGCTACAGCCGGTAACTTGACTATACACCATATTAAAAATTGCAAAACGTTCAACATTGAACTACCAGGTGTTGTTGGTTTTAAAACGTTACCTTTTTTCATTCTACCAATCATCCAATCTAAGCCAAAAGAACTAAGCAGCCGGTGCTAAAAAAAAGCGAAACTTCATCGTTGTCCATCATCATCATCATCATCATCATCGCCGACATCAGAGGCCATCATGTAGGTTGGCTGCTCGGTGTGTGGCGTGGCTCACAAAGAAGTAGCCGGGTGCCTAGCAATGCTTACAAAAAAGGCTTTTCAACAATTTCGGAAGCGAACCAACAATTTTCGAGTGCGTGAAAGTGACCCTGCGTGCGATTTGATGTAGCCAGTAGAGAGCGAAGCAAAGAATGTAATGTTTGCGGAAATGATCGGGTTTCCTGCTTATTTGCAGATTGAAATCATTTTGGAAAATGGTGCGGCAGGCTGGTGACCTTCAGAGGACACTTTAGAGGTAATTTGACATGATTTGTCTAAATTTTACACTAACGCATCTTGATGATTCTATTCGTGTTGCTCCCAAAAAAAAGTTAAGGGGCACTCTTACTGAACAGAGTGTGTACCGAGTCAATTAATCACGACCCGTTCAAGTTGCACCCCTTAGCTGTTAATTCATCGCAAAAAAAACTAAATACCTGCAGAAAAAAAGTTCAACCCGTTCGCAAAAGTTGGACTTGTCTCAAAAATGATCCTAAGAGAGCGGAATCGATGATGGCCTTAGCCGAGAATATAAATAAATTAATGGCAGGCAGCAAACAACGTCAGCTTGAGGGCCACCTTGAGTATAAAGCCGCCGTCACTCTCGCCAATTTTCTAGCCAGTGATTTAATTTCAGCACGCCGCACCGTCAACTTTGGTAGCTCTGACTTGCGGATTCCGAAAGACATTCACAAAGAACCAAGCCCATAATGAAGCACCACGGTGTGGTGCTTCGATCGCCAGACGAGTCACATGGGCAAATCGGTTCCGTTCGGTGCAGACAGGCGGTCAGCGTGTAGAGAATGCTAAGTCGAGCTGCGGAAAATTAAGTAGTCGGTATGCTACAAAACACGTTTCGCCGTACAGCATTCTTATCGGGCAACGTGTTATGTGCATTATTCTTCCGGTTCGCTTGTGGTAGACCATTAAGCAAACAATAAATTAGCTAAAAAACTGAAAGTCTATATTTTTTCGAGGCGAAAAACCTGCCTTCGAAGATATTATTTTATGCAGCTAAAATAACGTTTAGGATAAAGAAGGGGCACAAATTGTGTCCATGGAATCTTACTCAGTTTACTTAAATGTTTTAAGATGACATAATTTTTTTTCACATTTATTCAAATGAAAAATTCAAAAGATAATTTCAAAATAACATTAGATTGTAACGATTAACGATCGCAGCAAGCGAAGTCCGCGTTTTCGTGAGCTGTCACGTTTTTTTTCTTCCGTAGAACCGTTTTTGTGATTTTTCAAGTTAAATAACTTTTCAACATGGATTTCGTCTGCGATTGGTATTGTAATGAATCTGTGTGCTGGTGTTTATGTGATTAAAGTATACTATTTGTTTTGGAGCTATTGGGTTTAGAAAGAACCAGGTGAAATTATATACTGGGTGCCTCGCGCTACCCTTGTAGCCACGTTGATTTATTCTTTAGTGTCTTTAGGGGAAGACTCCCCATAAAAAAAGAAGTCTAGACAACAAAGAATCCTCAATCATTTTCGGTGAAATCTATCTGAATATAACTTAATTCAGACAAAGCTAATGAATAAGTGTCATCTTTAAAATATAGTATGCTTTGATGATAGGAGTGTTACGCAATACCAATATCCATTTGATGTGTGAGTTGTGTTTATGGCGGGATTGTTATAAGTGAAAGTGATCTCGGAACTGGGGGTGCGACACATCCAAATCTAGATTTAAGATGATCGAAAAATCAATCTTTGAAAAAAAAATTCAATTCTTTTGAATCTGATTTCATCAACTTGCATCGCCTTCCATCGTTTTAGAGTAAATCTTTAAATTAAGCAAAACGTAAACTTTTCTACATCTGAGATAGAGTCGCACCCCTTGCCTCGGAATAGACGTGAGTGACCAGGCATTCTGAATTGGAACCCAGCTGAACTAACAAATTTCAACTCCCGGGCTAAAGTTAAGTAAAGCAGTGTAACTGCAGACATTTTTCTTCCACAAAAACACTGTCAGTCGGTGGGCGTTGGATTTCATACACCCACACACAACATTAGTTTATTGCGATTTACTTTAAACTAAAAATCAAGCATCGTGTGAAATGAACGTTATGCCAGACCAACCTCAAAGGCAACCGCATCAGAAAACGACTTCGGCTAACAGCGTTGAAAGAGCTCAGAACTGCAGGATGTGTTGTGAGGCCAATAAGCACGAATCAGGTTTTTTACGGTTTCGGTGATATGAACTTGCATTTCCATGATTCGTTAAAATTTAAAATTCAAATTGTATCACGTTCTCTATTTAAGTCAAGAATTCATCTTAATTTTATGAACAACAACCTTAATTTCAGCACCACTGCGCAGCAGTCCATCATTCTTTCATTGTTGTTTATTCTCTAATTGTCATTGACTAAACATCAAATATACCTATACAGTTGGTATCATCAGTTGTTATATCTTATCGTTCGCTTCATTATCGAAAAGGGTGAGTGTTTTGATCATGATTGTGAGCAACTAATAAAATGTCCTGATGTCTCAGGTGCAGAAAATGCTACATTCAAATAGATTTTATTTTAAATGTGCGTTCTATACGACAACCATGATCTATGCACTAACTCCAACAACATATTATTTAGCTAGGGATCAGACCATTCGAATTGAAGAAAGGTCATCAAACAGTGTTACTTAATACAGACGCTGACAAAGAACTAAAGGCTAAGGTTTTATTAAAAGAGTAGGACGCAGAGGGTCCGCTTATGGAGGCGAGTAGCTTTAAGGCCTTAGAATAATTCTTCTCTATATCGGTTAGTTTTGCTTTAATAGTCTCTTGAATTAAAGTCATAAAAATAATAACCCAGACTCAAAACTAAAACAATCGCGACTGTAAAATGTAATGTGTCTGTAATATTTAAACATCACTTTTGAACCGTTTCTGTTTTAGTAGTTTCTTGTATTATTGATGAAAGATCAAAATAATGACTTTATATAAAGTGTGATTTGAGAGTTCAACTATACGAAAAATGTTGCTGGTTAGTTATCATTTAAAAAATATATCAAGTCTTACTTGAACAGTGTTATTATTTTTTCCGAGTGTTTGGTGGAATGTTTAAAGGTGGCCCCTTTTTTGCCGATAACTCTACATACTGCACCGAAGTCAAGTCATCTTCTATCAGCGTTTTTAAGAAAGCGTACACTGAAAACTTAGTTTAGTTCATATTACAAAATTGGTGGTTTTATGGTTCATTTTAAAAACCATGATTTTTCGCAAAACTCTCGTTCTCTTCCATTAATTACGGTGTCATTAAAATTATTTCAACCGCTTTATATCCACAGATCGAAAGATTATGGTACAGACAACTATTTTGTTCACACTATCCACAGCATAATGTAGAGATAACTTAGTCATTAATAAAAAAGAATTGTTTACTAGGGAGCCTCTTATTCTTAGATATTTAATGGGTGTCCCACATCAAATTGCGTCAAGGAAAAAAGGCTGCAGAAAATTACCTAGCTGACCGATCCTTTTCAAACTTTCAGACAATAAATGTAGCTCATTAGTTAGCTTTTGTAATATTTATTTCATTCAACTTCAATGCCATAACCGTACGCTCACACCTTAGGCTTAACTCTACTTATTAGGTTCTGTACAACATCTGGCTGCAGCTTTTCTGTACGGAAACCCTCTTTTTCTTCATGTCTTCCTTAGATTTGACCTCCTTGGGATGCTTCCGTAGTGCCCAGTATTTTTCGATGGGTCTTATTTCCGATGCGTTGGGGGGGGGGGGGGGTTCATGTCCTTGGGTACGAAAGTAGCCCCGTTGCCTTCGTACCACTCCAGGACAACATTTGAATAGTGGCACTAAGCTAGATCAAAGGGCCCCCGTGTTGCTTCAGCAGAGGAAGCAGACGCTTTTGTAGACACTCTTTGAGGTAGATCTCCCCGTTTACAGTCCCGGTAGTCACGAACAGTGCACTCCGTTTGCCTTATGAGCAGATCGCTTGCCAAATCATGTATTTCATGGCAAACTTTGAAAGTTTCTGCTTCCTTACTTCCTCCGGAACATCAGACTTGTGCTGGGCGGTGAAGAACAGTAGCCCCGGAAGCTGCCGGACTCCATGATGAGACAATGAGGCTTCGTCAGCATCTGGGTGTACAGTTCCCGGGCACGTGACTTTCCCACCGTATTTTGCAATTCGTCACGATTTGGACCCTTCTGAACTTTGCAGTCCCTCCTGGTCCTTGGCTCTCTGAATGAAAGACTTGGGCAGATTCAACTTTTTGGCCACATCCCTGACCGAAGAATTGGGATTCCACTTAAACGCTTTCACGACACGCTTGCGATCCTAATCGATTTTGACCGCATTTCTCCTTCCGTTCGATGCTCAGAGTTTTGTAGTAACGTTTAATCACACGACTCACCGTGGACTGCACGGATTACGAGTTGTTTTCCGATGTCCTGATGAGAGAGTTTAGGAATTCCAGGTGCTTGCGCAAAATCAATTCGCGATGTAGCTTTGCTTTTTTCCAATTTTCGAAAAACTGACACCGATAAAAATACAACAACAAAAAAAAACACTCTAGGAACGCTATCACTACTTCTACCCAAATTTTCAAGTGAAAATACCCAATGGGTAATTTTCAACAGCGTTTTTTCCATGATGCAATTTGATGTGGCACACTCTTTAGGTCCTTTTAAACAGTTTTGCGACATTTACATTTGCGACATTCAAAAGGCGACACTCTACCAGGGTGAAACAGTTCAGTGTCCTCATTTTATACAAAACACAAACAACAATACCGCTTATCGAGCATCAGTGAGTGCAAGCTCAGATTAAAAAGTTCAGAGTTATCGGCATGATATTTACCGAATATTCTGCTCCAAAAACGTGAAGTGAGAAGCCTACAAACTGTAACGCCGGAGATCCTTACGGCGGAACTAATGAATTTTGCAATGGTCGTAGTGGCAATAAAGCAAGTAACGAAAGGGAGAGGAAAGGAATTTTGATATTAACAAAATTCATGTTGCCAGTTTTTGGTACATAACATCGCATATATTTCCTAAATTACATCTGATTTTTTTGGACTTTTATACATTGTTTGATTTTCTTGAACTAATTGCAAAATGTACTGTTTCTGATTTTCATCCGTTAATGCAATATCTCGCTCCACATTGTCATTTACTACTTCCAAACTTTGAATACGTATTTTAGCATTTCCAAACTCTTTTTTGCAATTCCGCTGCGTAATATCAGTTTCCAACAAGGATTTCGGATCTCTAGAGCATAGAACATTGTTTTAGTATTCCGACTGCCTTGTAGAAATGAGTGCAGCTCAAGTGTTGAAACGTCGTTTGATTCGATTATGGATTAAGCAGGTTTATTTTTTTGGGTATTTGAAAATCAAAACATTGTTAGAAAAATAATATCCTCCGTACAACAAATTAAAATAAGTATTTACCTGATGTTTG
The DNA here is from genome assembly GCA_024533555.2 of Aedes koreicus. NCBI lineage: Eukaryota > Metazoa > Arthropoda > Insecta > Diptera > Culicidae > Aedes > Aedes koreicus. The sequence continues at coordinate 598,146 of JAHHFK020004455.1, forward strand.
TAATAATAATTCTTTTTTATCTGCGATATCCATTTTTTTCGTCAAACTAACACAATCCGAGATTGCTGTCCAAATACTGCAGATGATTCAAGACCCTTTTATGAACTCATTTTGCAACTTCTAAATCAACAGCCTCGTAGATGTTAAGCCGAAGATCTCCACGGTCTTCTAATGATCTAAATTTGGCTGAATTGAACCGAATCACCGAGTAATGCAGCCTTAATGTACAGATAATAGTCACACGTTAATAACCAACTGATCACATCAATGGAATAACGAAGATTTAACAAGAAAACCGTAGACCAAATGTTAGGGACAATTTTTTTTTCTAGGTTCCCAACTATGGCCTGTTGTATTAATTACGTATTAAAACTTTGTTATTGGTAAAATTTTCAATATTTGAGTTTGCGGTTGTATATTTTTCAAATGGCTCATCTTAAGGGTTTACGCTGAAGCATTCTCGATGGCAGCCATTACCTCAAAATTTAGAATTAATATAACTCAGAATCTGTACTAGATATAGAATATTTAATCACATCAGTTTGTATGCTACTTGCTTACTTACTTTATCTGTTGGAGTTCGATGCTGTGTTCATTCACTAATAATCGAGATTTATCCATTTGAAATAGCGAGTTATGTTTGCGAGAGTGAGATAAAAGATAGGAAAAAATACAAGGAGCAGCAATTCAAATTAACACAAACCAAAGGAACAAAAGAGTGAATTGTATTCACTATCGAATGGCCGATAAATCATATGTGAGAATTACTCAAGTTTTTCTGAGCAATTAAACAAAACTGGAATTATACAACTCAAGGCTAGAAGTGGGCAAAGACTTTTTAACAAATGGCTTGAACTCCTGCGATGAACTTGAGGAAAGCGCAAAGCAACTTTCAAGCTTAATTCAACATGCTTTTGATGAAAGTTGTATTACTAAGAAACGTTCTACTTATAAATAGAAATGTACCATGGTGGAACAACAAGCTACAGAAACTTCGTAAGAAAACGCGGAAGCTCTTTAACAGGACTAAGCGAACACAAAAGTGGAAAAAATACAGAAAATCCCTCACCAGCTATAATACGGAAATACGGAGATCTAAAAGTATACACTAGCGGCATACATGTGAAAACATTAAAAATACTCCAGCAACTGCCAGATTGCAGAAAATCCTTTTTCTCCATACATTTTTTTGAAATTTTGTATGGAGCGTAGACTTTGGTCAAACTGTGGTTATTTATTTATTTATTTAGTTATTTATTTATTTATTTCGTCAATTATTGTAGACTACATATACATTTCTATTAATTCATTTACATTTATTCAAAGTTAGTATCTACGGGGTAGAACTCTTGCAGTCAATATTTTTCTTATTTCCACTTTAGGCATAGTAACATCAATTATTTCACAATATTTATTATAGATGTTCATCATTCTATTGATTGGTAACAGCATAAATTGTTCTCTGAGGCCTTGCTTGAAAAAAATTTCTTATTCCTAAAATGCGTGATGGTGCATAAAAGTTCAAACTTTCTAAAAGGATTGCCGAATTTATACGCTGCGAGATAACATTATTAACATTATTAATTATTAAGATCATTGCAATTTCTCGTCTTTTCTTCAGTGATTCAACGTCAATTAACATGCAACGAGACTCATACGAAGGAATGGGAAATGAATTCCAGACTAGTTGTCTAAGAACAAATAACAAAAATTGTTTTTGTACAGATTCTATACGACTAATGTATGTTTCTTGGTATGGAGCCCAAACATCAGAGCAATATCAGTACATATATGGATCCTTAAAATGATAACTGAACCTTTTGATGACTCCTTACGTATTATTTGTTTTGAGAAT